>OZ010605.1:12904575-12997075 GCA_963932145.1 Acanthosepion lycidas
ATGTTAACAACCTATTGAAATCTAACTTAAGCGAGTAAATATACAAAGATAAAAATGATCAAAATTAATATTATTTAATATATTAAAATATAGTGTATGTAAAAAAAAAAAAAAAACCGGACATTAAATTCAACACCCATCGGTAACTACGATGTCCACCTCATATACATATAAGTATATACACACACACACACACACACACACACACACACACACATACATACACATATATACGCATACAAACATATATATATATACACATATATACATACATATACACACATATATACATATATATACATATACACATACATATACACATACATATACATATATACATACACATACACATATATATATATATGTATGTGTGCATGTATGTGTATGTGTGCATGTATATGTGGGTATATATATATATATGTATATATATATATATATATATATGTGTATATGTACGTATATATATATGTATATATGTGAATATATGTAGGTGTATGTGTATGTATGTTTATATATATATATATATATGTGTGTGTATATGTTTGTATGTGTATTGTTATATTGTGTACCTAATTTTATTTACGTATATTTATGTTGATATGGATGTTTTTTTGTTTTTTTTTTACATGTATGTTAGGATACGTGTATTTTTGTGTTTGCATGTATATCGAAGTATGTCTATGCATATGTATGTGTATGTATGTCTGTATATTTATATATGTTTTTGGTCAAATGTTGCATATGTATATATGTATGTTGACACCTACTATATATGAAATTGTTTATGTGTACGTGTAGGTAGGGAAACTTGGGTATGTCATTACGGCCACATGAGTTAGGATATATGTGTGTATATATGTTTATTTTTGTGTATTGCTGTGTATATATATATTTATTTGTAAATATGTGTACACATATTTGTGTGTATATTTGTGGGTACATATATGTATATGTGTATGTATGTGTATGTGTACTTGATACCATGGAAATGTATACGTATGTATATGTTTATGTATGTATGTGTAGATGTTTCGGTGTGTATGTATGTATGTATATTTATGTATATGTGTGAGTATGTGTGTATGTGTATGTATATATGTATATGTATGTGTATATGTATGTGTATATGTATATATATGTATATATGTGTGTATATGTATGTATATATGTGTATATATATATATATATATATATGTTTGTATGCGTATGTATGTGTGTGTATGTGTGTGTGTGTGTGTATATACTTATATGTATATGAGGTGGACATCGTAGCTACCGATGGGTGTTGAATTTAATGTCCGGTTTTTTTTTTTTTTTTTACATACACTATATTTTAATATATTAAATAATATTAATTTTGATCATTTTTATCTTTGTATATTTACTCGCTTAAGTTAGATTTCAATAGGTTGTTAACATTCATGCAATGACATTTTCTGTCTTAAATATTTACCGGTTGGGGTATCCAACTGTCTGGGTCAATGTCTGTGGATGTGTGTGCATGTATTTATATGTATCTATGTGTATGGAAAGTGCATCCACTTTTAATTATGCATGTATGTACGTGTGTGTTGGTTTCCCTTCTCCCATTCCCCCCGCTTTTTTTTTTTCATGACAGACGGTGGAGATGTTCTCTGTCTTGTCGCCTTTTTTGTTTGTGTATATGTCTTGGTGCTTATGTATTAGAATCTGACTGCGTTTGTTTTACGCGTGAGTTTGGGACCCCATTTACACACCATGAGGATTAAAATGTATACATTGTAAAAAGACCGGATATTAAATATAGCTAAAGTAACTTCAATGAAAAAATAAATTGAATAACATATATATTTCTTCTTTTCTCCTCAGTAATTTTATAGTTGTAAACTTGATAGCGAATAAATGTTAAATTTTGATTTTGTAATTAGCAGTTTTAAATTTTAATATTAAATTTTATCATATAATTTAGTAATTATTCGTTGGAATAAATTATTTTTTAATACTAAACATCTGAATAGATATTATAACATGACTTCGTTATCGAGCTTTTTGAATTTTCCTGTACTTGTGTTCTGATTGGTCCATCTAGCCTTTGTAACAACGTTTTCCCCTTGCGTAGAATATTAATTAATTTGAAACTTTTAAAACCATTTATTTTACATTCAACGTCATCACTTGATAAGACACCGAAGGTGTTGAAACAAAATGGCTATTTTTGTAGTGATTTTATAACATATTTATGTTATAAATTTTTCTTTTCTTTAAAAATAAATAATTATATCTGCTCTACTTTGTATTGAGCACTCTTTTAAGAATAGTAATTGTTGGTTATTGGAATTCATTCCATATACACCAATCATACACTTGTATATATATATATATATATATATATATATATATATATATATATATATATATATATATATATATGTATGTATATATATAGAATTAATGTATTTTATTTTTAATCCGACATTTTTATTACTTTAAACGTTATTATAGTGTAGACTTGTATTTTAAATATCCATCATATTTATTTTTATTTTTATTTTTTTTAAACAGTATATGCTTTACATTAGATCGGCTTACGATTTCGAGAAATATCAATAAATATGATGTATACTCCGGCTGGGTGCGAACCGACAACGGGGGACAAAAGTGTGTTCCTTACTGGAGAGCCGGTTTTCGTTATTTCTCTAATACACAAGTGGATAGACCGTATACACACCTTTTTAGAACAAAATATAAATGTGGGACGTCTTTTTCAAATAGGAGTAGCGATTCATAATAACACTTCAAGTAAGACACACACACGTACACACACACGCATACATACACACACACACACACACATATATATATATATATATATATATATATATATATATATATATATATATATATATATATATTGATGCATGTTTCATTAAATACCATATGGACAAGTTTTGTTTATTTATTTTAAGTAAATTTATTTCATATTTTTTTATATGTTTAATAATATTATCATTGAAAGATGAAAGATGAAAGAAAAACACCATATAGATACATGTTTTTTAAACCTATCTAAGCTTTCGGCTTACATAATCCATTATCAAAATGAAAAAATGCATTTCAATATATTAAACAATACACGGACAAAACAATAATGATAATCTGTTTTTGTTGCATGAAAGATTTCCAAGCAACACAAATATTCTTATATGCCTATAATTGTTAACAGAAGCCATTGGTTTATACCAACGGCTTCCCATATTTAACACTTCTCGCTTTCACTCTCGCTTCTTGTATATGCGTGTTTGTTATGTTCATATATATATATATACACAGACACGTATACACAAGTAAAGACCAATATTGTGTAGGATGCTTTCAGATAAGCATCGTTTAGTTTCATACCTTCTTTCATTTCATTATCTTCTAGTGATCTAGATTACGAAATGATAGTTTCCTAAAATGTTCGTTATCTAGTAAGGCAGCTTAGGAAGAGACAGACGAAATTTTCTGGAAAGTCTACGCAGTAATGGGTTAATTTTGTTATTATTATTGAATATATGATAGAATATAAAAATATTTATTATCTTATATATATATATATATATATATATATATATATATATATATATATATATATATATATATATATATATATATATATATAACTGTGTGTGTGTGAAAAGTGTGTGTATATAAATATAAATAAATATATATATATATATATAATTATTTATATAATATATGCGCGGTACTTATTAGAAAGCGCTCAATATCAGAGATAGATCTAACATATTGACGATCGCGTGAAACCCAGGATCACAAACTCACATCAATTCAACCAAATATATATATATGTTTGTATTAATCTATACACGCATATAACCAAACACAAACTGATGTATATATTTGTATTAAGCCGACACATAAACACCAAATACACACACATATATTAATATGTACATATATATTAATGTCTACATACACACATACACACATACACACACACCCATATATATATATATATATATATATATATATATATATATGTTTATACAAACACAAACACACATACATACATATATATATATATATATATATATATATATATATATATATATATATATATATCAGTGTGTATGAGCGTGTGAGTGTATGAATGATAAAACTGAACATTGAAGTCAACACTCAGAGGAGACAGACTGCTTCATACTAAACACAATCTTCAGGCCAATATTTATTTCTGTTAAAATACAGGAAATTTGGCTCAAGGCCTAAAAGGTGTGGATGGGGAAAAGGATGGTCTTCATATGTCTTAATTTTAAACTTAGCAAGCCAAAATACTGACCCAAACATACAAGAATAATCCTAAATCCAATAAAAGACAATCTCACTTAACTTTACTGCATTCACCAAATTACCTCATTGTCTCAATGAAAATCCTAAATAGTCTCCCTATGTACAAATCGTCGTTTGTGTGAAGAGGGGAATAAAAAAAACAAGATAAAAAATCCCCAATGAGTTGTACAATATTAATAAAATCGATATGCAAGAAACTAAACAAAATCATGTTATTAATACCCGCCGCACACAATCCTTAAATATGACAGAAATATCTGGAAACTGGACGATGTTGGACTATAATAGTCTGTCTATATTTCTGAGATGAGGTATTATGTACAGTATTTACATTAGTCGGACTATTGTCCTCATCTTTGTCGCCATATTTGTCACAACGTTTCGGCCGTTGTTCGCACCGGCCTTCTTCAAGTGGTTGGAATTTCGAACTGAACACTTTATTTCGATTACTGGGGGTAGACTGTTTGATGGATGTCAGTTATCAGTTATCTCCTGCTAATTTTCCCTCTGAAAGTTCTCCACTGCCTTAACCGGGTATTGAACTCACACTCTTTGGGTCTGTCACGGGATCTAACCTTTATCCACTGTGCCATGTGTCCTTGAGGACATCTGGGTATGACTTTCTGGGTATTATAAACCTAATGTTTTCAGTAACCGTTTTTTATCATTGCATGTTTTTACAAAAGCTCATATTTTAACTTTATTATCATTGCTTTTCTCTGGCACTCCTTATTACTGGTTCCCATATTGTATTTATTTCTATGCTTGGTCGGCTCAGGAGATTTTTGTGGCCTAGCATATGTGCTGATTCCTTAAGTTTACGAATTTTCCAATGATGTTCCCTGTCTATGATCTCAACATGATCCCACAGGGGACGGTGATCTCCCTTCTCTCTCCATATGTGGTCAGCCACGCCTGATTTTTCTACTTCCCCTCGCGTTACAGCGGTCTGGTGTTCTTGAAGCCTTACCTTGAGGGGCCGGCCTGTCTCTCCTTTATATTCCTTTCCGCAGCTGCACGGGATAGCGTACACACAGTCTTTAGCCATGTTCTCCTCTATGGGGGGGTCTCATTCAAGAGAGATATCTGCGAAGTGTTGTCACGCTTTTGAAGGTTACCCTGATGTTATATGGACCGCAGATCCTTTGTATTTTCTCTGATAACCCCTTCACATAAGGCAGGCAGGCAGGCTGTTTTCTGAGTGTTGTTGTCCTCCTCCTCCTCCTCTTGTACCCGCCTATCCCAGTTTTGGGGGGCTGCTGCCATGTACCCAGAGTAGTTGTTACGTTGTAGGGTACTACTTATACTGACCAATTCCTTTGTGGCACCATTTAACGTGGCAGAAAGGGAAAAGAAAGAAAAGAAGAAAAGGAGAGGCTAAGGACCGAATCGTGAGTGATAAGCAAGAACACACACGGCTAAGAGACAATGGATAAAAGGATATTTTGATAAGTAACAAATGGCGAAAGAGTGTCATTACAATGACGGGGAAATTCTGAGTAAAAAGAAAGGGAAAGAAGGAAAGAATCAGATATGTTTTGGCATCGGCTGTGTTATCTAAGGATATGAAAACAAACTATTGGTACGGGAAGACATCTTATTATCAACTACAGACCGGCTGGCCAAAGAAAAAAAAAATTCAAATGAAAATGTTATTTCGATAAGTGACGAAAAACAGGCAACTAAAGGGACTTTGGACAGATATAAAATTATGTTATCAGAAATATTTACCGAAGGAAAATGAATGGGAACCTAGAAGTGTTTTTTTTTCTTTCTTCGAGGCGACAAACTGACTGAAACTTTGGAGATGTTTCTTTTTGAGACCGTGTTAGGAAGACCACACATTCTGATAATTAGCGATAAAATACCTGACGTAAACCACGTGTAGAACAAGAGTTATGACCGCCATTGTCATATTGTCCCGTTCGCGACCAGAGAAATGATAACGGCGATTAAGAGGAAGAAAAGGGAAAGAGAAGAGATAATTTTTTTTAGTTAAGCAAGATATTTTTCTTCCTGAAACAAAGCCGCGGATTCGTCCACGCCCGACTAAGACATCATTGGTCGAGTGGTGATCACGTGACGCACGAGGGAGGCTGTTGCAGCCCATCTGGAGGATGAGTAAGAGAGGTTGCTACGAAGATGTGGGGAGGGCAGTTCACCCCCCTATGAAGTATGATGAGAAGGTGGGAGTGAGGAAAGGTTCCCAAAAATGGAAAAAGGTGGAAATTCCTAACCAGAGAGGTGGATATGTGTTTAGAATTATCAAGGAACCCCCCGGCGCCGACAAACTCACCCCGGTTTTGGTCGGCGCCCATATAAACGAAGCCACAACGAGCAGAGTTGAGTTGAGTCCCAGCAGTTCCCAGAGTCAGTCTCCAGTTGAAGCAAGTTTCGCAGATAGCTGACCAAGATTCACGCATATTCCGGACCTCTCTTCAACCCAAGAACAATTATTTTGAAGAGCGACTTAGATCCAGATCACCGAAATAAGTTTTTCTTTTTGACTTCCGTCCAAAGACCCACCGAAACACCAATTTCTTAGGGAGCAGACAACTTGAAGTGTTAAAACTTGCCTAGCGGAAAACGACGTGTCACAATCCATAGAACGGGCCGGAAGATAGATGCAGTCCTATGTATCGAACAACTAAAGTTTGTTACCTTTTTCTTTGATACTTTGAACTTTTGAGTTTTCATTTTATTG
Organism: Acanthosepion lycidas; assembly: GCA_963932145.1. Taxonomy (NCBI): domain Eukaryota; kingdom Metazoa; phylum Mollusca; class Cephalopoda; order Sepiida; family Sepiidae; genus Acanthosepion; species Acanthosepion lycidas. The sequence continues at coordinate 12,911,612 of OZ010605.1, forward strand.
TCTTTTATTCATATTTGTGTGGTATCACCCCCGTTGAACTCGGTTTGCAGTACGGCCCCAACCACTGTTTGATCTCGTCTGCCTAAGATCAATTCACAACGTGGGTAGGCGGACTGGGGTATCAGTGCAGTTACCTTGGTAACCAGGCGTTGGAAGCGAGTTGGGAACGACGAGGCTGATATCAAATCTGACCAGATTCCCACCCGAATCACCAAAAGGTTAGAACGTCAAATTTGAAGCAGCGACACCCGAACGGAGCAGCGAGGAGCGAACGGCTGGCGCCGCGGCGAGGACGTCCCAATTGGTGTTGTTTAGGGACGTCACAGTTGGTGGCGTGGTAGACTAGGATAGAACGTCACGGTTGGCGCTGCGACCAGGGGACGACGTCACAACTGGTGCCGTGACCAGGATAGGATCCTGGAACAGCCACTGCCACAATTAGTACCGTGACAGCAGGACAGGATCGACCGCTGTTGCTGAGAAATTTCGAATAGGACTCAAAACGACACGAGACCGAGAGGAACGAGAACAGAATCGTCTGTAAGGTAGGACACTTTGCTTGATTTCCCAACCTCGATTGTTGCTGCGTAGATTGTCTTTCTCTTTAAATATGTCGGACTATGATTCAGATAGAGCAGTGGGGGATGAAGAGGGGGTTAGACAAGGGTTGTCAGCTGACCTGAGAAAGTTGTTGGGTGGACCGAGGGTCCCAGCGCTTGACGGCAGTGGGAAAGATTTCAAAAACTGGCTGGCAATCCTAGAGAAGAGCCGAATTATATATGAACTCACAGATCAGGAGACCCTGTATCTGGCATATGATGCCACAAAGGAGAAAGCCTCTGAGTTTATGAAGGAGCTCTTGGAGAGTCAACCCCACTTGTCTTGGGAAAGATTAAAGGGACTATTGACCAAAGAATTCACCGACGAGGGCACGGCTATAGAGGCCATGAGGTCCCTCTTAAAGCTGACACAGCTGCGGGACGAAACCCCTGGAGAATTGGGTGCCCGTGCGGGGAAGCTGTCATCATTGGCCTTCCCAGAAGTGGTTAAAGACAATGCGGTCATGCAGGCCCAGTTAGCATACCTGTATGTGGAGGCCCTAAGTGACGAGCGTGTTCGTCACGACGTGCTGAAAGAGAGGCCGGTGAGACTATCGGCGGCAATAGAGCTGGCCAAGGAGAGCCAGGGCGTATGGGAAAAGGTGAAAAGGTGTGGAAAGAACCAGATACTAAGTCGAGAGGTCGGAAAAAGGGGGAAAGGCGGAAGACCCCCCGCGTGGAATCGGAGGATCAAGCTAGAAGTAGATCAGCCTGAGGTGTGGGAAGACCCCAATAGAAAGGCATGGTCAACCAGGCATGGATTTTATAAGCCCACGCCGGGTAGATACGGGCTGGTCTGCTGGACCTGTGGGCATGAGGACCACAGAGCGGCGGAATGTCCGACGAAGTGGGGTTTGCCCCCAGACTTCGAACAGGACAGGTGCACCAGGTGTGGAAAGAGAGGACACCTGGCCAAGTGCTGCGGGCTGAGAATAGGCTCCCCACCGATATTAACAAAGAAGGCCGAGCCCAAGAGACAAGACCAGGGAAAAGCCAGCGGGCCACGCCGGAATTAAGAGGGAGGGTGGCCCAGTTAAAAAGAAGGGAAATAAAAGCTTGGACCAGTGGTCGGGCGAGCCACTTTGGTAGAGGACAGTTCCCCCCGGGAGTAAACGAGAGGTTAGCCCAGTTGAAGAGAAAAATGTTGGACATGTGGTCAGGTGGGCCACTTTGCGGCGAACTGTCCGGCAAGAAGGTGCTGGTTTTGTAGGAGACCAGGGCACTTGAAGAGAAGCTGTATCCTTAGGAACAGCCGCGGGAGACTGAGAGAAGTCCAGTTGGGGCCGCCCAGGTGCGAAAAGCGCAGAACTCCCCCCGTAAGAATAATGAAGGTGATTTATTGCTGCCGGCGCCTATGGCTGGGATGACCCAAGGGTGGGGGCCCAGGAAGAGGAAAGCCAAAGTGTTCTCTTCGCTGACGCAAGAGAAGGATCTATCCTGTAGAGCAGAGATAGGGGGTAAGGCGATGAAAGCTCTGGTAGACACAGGAGCATCTGTGTCATTGCTGAGAGAGGAAGCATACAGGCGGGTGAAACGGAAGAGTAGGTTACGGGAAGCGGACATAGAGGACACGCAAGCAGATGGAATCCCCCTGAAGATAAAAGGGATGGTGAGACTCCCTGTGAGGATTGGGAAATTAAGAAGCACCCAAATTTTTTACGTAACCCCCGACCTGTGTACGGAGGCAATCTTGGGAGAAGATTGGCTCCGGAGCCAGAGGGCCCAGATAGAGTTCAACCCCACTGTGCTGATAGTGAATGGCGAGAGAACGCCATTGGGATGCCCACAGGAAGAAGATATAACAATAGTGGTGGAGGAAGATGTAAAGCTACCCCCTAGAACGGCGGTGTCGGGAAAGGGTAGGTTAATGTCAGGGAAGAAAATAGGAAAAGGACCCCTGCAGTTGGTCCCTGTGGAAGGGAAGGGCCTAGAAGAGAATGAGGTAACTCTGTGCGAGACGATGGTGGAGGCAGCTGAATTAGTGCCCATTATGATGGTGAACCAGGCCCAAAAGACTATAATTGTTTAGGAGAGGGGAAGAGATAGGGAAAGCGCTAACCCTACGGACTCTGAATCGGGTGAGATTCGAAGAGGAACGAAGAAAACTTGTAGAGCAAACAGAAGGAACAGTGGACGAAGATATATTAGCACCGGATCAATTTAGAACCAGGGTGGGAGGTCTGCTGAGGGATAATCGAGATGTGGTAGCCCAGTCAGACAAGGAATTGGGCCAGACCCACACAGTCAAAATGAAAATCGACACCGGAGATCACCCCTCTGTGAAATTAAAACCCTACCGGACACCTATTCATAAAAGACCCCTTGTAGAAGAGGCAGTAGAAGAGATGTTGGAAGCTGGGATGATCGAAAGATCGATCTTCCCTTGGAGCTTCCCAATCGCAATAGTAGGTAAGAAAGATGGCGGGCACCGTTTTTGTGTAGATTTTAGGAAACTGAATTCTATATCGAAGCCGTTGGCGGTGCCATTGCCACTAATAGATGATATATTGGCATTATTAGGGAAGGCAAAGTACTTCTCTACGTTGGACTTGAGGTCCGGGTATTGGCAGGTAGCCCTTGATGAGGCTGACAAGAAGAAGGCCGCATTTGCGTGTCACCTAGGACTGTTTCAGTTCAGGGTGATGCTATTCGGTTTAGCTAATGCCCCGGGAGTCTTCCAACAGCCGTCCCACTGCTGACGTACCCAGACCTCAGCAAGCCCATGGTACTATACACTGATGCCAGTGAGCAGTGTGTAGGAGCAGTTCTTACCCAGCCGTGTCCCGATAAAGAAGGACAAGTGCCCGGCATACCAGAGGAAGTACCGATATACTTTCTCTCTCATAAGCTCTCAGAGACACAACAGAGATGGCCAGTAATAGAAAAAGAAGCATATACTATCATGTATGCTCTCCAAAATCTGGACTACTACTTGAATGGTGCGGTCTTTACTGTAAAAACAGACCACAAACCTCTGCAGTACCTATTGCAGGCAGAGTGGACAAATAATAAGAATATTCAACAGTGGGCACTTAAGTTAAGTGGCTACCACTGTAAGATAGAGTATTTGGCAGGGAAGGAAAACACGTGCGCAGATTTACTCTCAAGAATACCGAAACAACTGGAAGAAAGATCTGTAAAAGTAGAGGAGGGAGTAGATGATAAAGCCTATAGAATAGAAGTAATTAACTCTAATAAGCTAAAAGATCGCCCTATGTTAGAATCGGACGAAGAAGGGGACACACAGATAATAACCGATCCTTACTGGACAGAAGAAATTGAGAAGGAGCAGGCAGACAGTGAAATAGCTGCCCTGAGAGAAAAGGTGAAGGCAGGAGAGACCACCAAGTATGCCATAATAGAGGAAAGGCTGTATTATCTCTCAGGCAGGGATGAAGAAGTCAAGCCCAAGCTGTATGTGCCCAAAAGTTTAAGACCAGAGGTATTGGAACAGTGCCACGAGAGGTTGGGTTACATGGGAATTGATAGGACATGTGATCTAATAGGAAGAAAGTACTATTGGCCCAAATTGTACGGAGAGGTCACTAACTATGTTCGGAGCTGCGTAGTGTGCCAGTCGCAGAGCAGAAGGCAGGAAATGGCACCATTGGAGGAGACGGACGTGCCGAACTTCCCCTTCGAGAAAGTGAGTATGGATGTATCAGGACCATATGGGCAAACTGCGCAGGGAAACAACTACATAGTGAGTTTTGTCGATTGGCTAACAAATTGGCCTGAGGCATTTGCAGTACCAGACAAGAAGGCTAGAACTGTGGCCGGTTTGATAATAAGTGAAATCTTCCCTAGGTATGGCGCCCCTGTGCAGCTGGTAACAGATAATGGCACGGAGAATATAAACAGCATAGTGAGATAAGTGCTGACAGGTTTGAATATAGAGCATGTAAAAACATATCCATATCACCCCCAAGGAAATGCTAAAGTGGAAAGGTTTCATAGAACCTTGGGAGATGTATTGGCCAGGCTGGTCAGAGAGAACACTGGAAACTGGGAGATGTATTTGACACAGGCTCTGGCGGCCGTGAGGTTTACGATAAACGAAACCAGATTTTCTCCTTACTTTATGTTGTTTGGCAGAGACGTGGTCCTGCCTGTTGATAACCTATTGAAGCCCCGAAGAAAGTATATGGGAGAAGATCATCATCAGCTGTTGCTAGAACAACAACATAAAATATTTGTTCAGGCCAGAAGAAGAATAAAGAGGGCCCAGAAGAAAAGAAATGAGAGAGTGAATGCTGAAAGAAAGGTAGTAGAATTGAAGGTTGGAGACCCTGTCTACTATAAAATCCACCAGAGAGAAGGAAAGCTGGACCAGAGATAGGAACCGTACTACCGGATAGTAGAGCGGACGGGTCCATTATCATATGTAATATGGGATCAAGTGGCAGGACGAGCAAGGAGGGTCCATGCCAATGATCTAAAGAAGACTGAAATAGCCAACCTGGAAATGAGCGAGCCGAGGCCTAAGAAGACAAGGACAAGGAAGGTAACTCTGGTTGAGCCGGAAGAAATGGAGACGGAGAAAGATTCCGAAGAAAATGAGGAGACAGATCGACTTGGCCAGATATACGAAGGGATCCGAGTGACGGGGTTGGAACCCTCGGCGGATATCAGCGGTGTTCAGTCGTCGCCTGAATCGGTGCAGAGAAGACCCTGCGAGGTCGCCATCGCACCCCCATGTCCAAAGGAAAGGAAGAGAAAGACGAGGAGATCCAATCAAGCAGCCAAGGGCTGTAAAAAGAGGCACCCTGAACAGGACGAAGGGCCCAGCGAGTGGGAGGAAGAGGATCAAATACCCCTTTCCCAGCTCAGGGAAAAGCTAAGGAACAGGAGAGATCTAGACATAGAATCAGGAGGTATTAAAGGCGTCCAAGACGAGGACTCTAAACAGAAGGAAGAATCAAGGGAGGAAGAAGAGGACAAAACACCTCCTGGACGGGAATTAAACACAGAGGGAAGGTTAGAGGTTGAGCAGGGACCACCTCGGAAGATGAGATCAAGAAGGGTGAAGAACCCCAAATCTCAGTAAAACAAAGAAGGCTGTGCAGAATAGAAACAGTCGGTGTCGACAGGTAACGACACTAGCTCATCCAAAAACCTGCTGGCTGACTGTGGTGGATGTGGATGGAGGGGATGGAGTCGCGGGCTGCATCTCACGAAGGACGGAAGAAGATAATTGGCATTGCTGACTGGCCATCAGTGGTGTCATGAAGTACGACCTTTGGGAGTGGGCGCCGCTCACACCTGTCCGGGCCATTCTGTCTGCTAGGAGTTAGTTAGAGGAGGGAAGAGCTGAACGTAGTAAGAAATTATGGAATAATTGAGTGATGAATTGAGCAAGACTGAATGGTTGTGAAGAATAACAACAAGAGAATTTTGTTACCTTACAGGAATGATAGCAAGGTACAAGGTGGAAACAGAATACATAGCTTTAAATTCAGGGAGAACGAGATTCATGTTGCTAACAGCTGAAGAAGCTAGAAAGTGTAGAGATGATGTTCTAGGGACTTGTACCTCGTTAAGCCCTATCTATATAACTGGTAACCGCAAAATGTGCATACTAGAATTGTTTGAAGGGAAGAGAGAAGGAATTAAGAGAACCTGCCAAGTGGAGGTATTAGCAAACACGGCATTACCACAAGCTATCAGTGTTTCAGACGTGGTGTGGGCAGTAGCCACACAGAAACCTATCAGCTTGTCTAGGGTGTGTGGGGGAGAGTCCACAAGGACATTAAGAGTAAGGCCACCATTATCCCTGTTATAGTTACCCATAGGATGTTCGGCATTTGGGATATCTATGTCCTTACCCCCCTATTACCAGGAAGAAGAAAGATATGAAGAGAAAGATTCAATCATAGAAATGATTAGCAGAGGCTTAGTCAATTGTACAGAATTATGGGAGCCAATAGTGAAGGGATTCTCCAATGTTACCTTGAATAAAATGCCAGAACTAATGAAGCCGATAGAAAAGATCGATATGGATCAATTGAGGGACAATTTAAGTGCGTTGGGAAATGAAGGTATGGCTTGGGAAGACGATGAGCAGATCGCGATAAGTTGGTCAATAGTGATGGGTACATTCATAGTTATAGCCATCGGGAATATAGTAGTATGGAAGATTAAGAGTAAGAGGGGATTAACGAACGACAATCCAATGCACATGCAGCAACTCGAGAGGGACATGCCGAGCAGTGTTTCTTACTCATACAGAATCGGCGAAGAAATTGCAGGAAAACCAGCGGAGGAGGCTGGCGTGAGACCGCCACGTGCGGCGGAAAAACCTCCCACAGCGGAGAGGAAAACATTGACCAAGAAGAACAAGCCATAGTAACCACATCTGCATCCACAGGCACACGCACACATTACATTACATATAAAATAGAGGAACTTGAAAAAGAACATTACATTTGCATGTAGAACAGAAGAAGATGAAAAAAAACATTACATTGCATGTAGAACAGAAGAACTTGAAAGAGAACATTACATTTGCATGTAGAACAGAAGAAGATGAAAAGGAACATTACATTGCATGTAGACCAGAAGAAGATGAAAAAGAACATTACATTGCATGTACAACAGAACTTGAAAGAGAACATTACGTTGCATGTAGGAAAGTAGTATAGAATTGCATGGCACAAATGCATGATGCATGTTAATGGGTGTATTTGGGTTTATGTGTCATTTACGGGTAAATGACAAATCGGTTAGGGGAGGATTGTGGCACCATTTAACGAGGCAGAAAAGGAAAAGAAAGAAAAGAAGAAAAGGAGAGGCTACGGACCGAATCGTGAGTGATAAGCAAGAACACACACACGGCTAAGAGACAATGGATAAAAGGATATTTTGATAAGTAACAAATGGCGAAAGAGTGTCATTACAATGACAGGGAAATTCTGAGTAAAAAGAAAGGTAAAGAAGGAAAGAATCAGATATGTTTTGGCATCGGCTGTGTTATCTAAGGATATGAAAACAAACTATTGGTACGGGAAGACATATTATTATCAACTACAGACCGGCTACCCAAAGAAAAAAAAATTCAAATGAAAATGTTATTTCGATAAGTGACGAAAAACAGGCAACTAAAGGGACTTTGGACAGATATAAAATTATGTTATCAGAAATATGTACCGAAGGAAAATGAATGGGAACCTAGAAGTGTTTTTTTTTTCTTTCTTCGAGGCGACAGACTGACTGAAACTTTGGAGATGTTTCTTTTTGAGACCGTGTTAAGAAGACCACACATTCTGATAATTAGCGATAAAATACCTGACGCAAACCACGTGTAGAACAAGAGTTATGACCGCCATTGTCATATTGTCCCGTTCGCGACCAGCAACCCCCTCGGCGCCGACAAACTCATCCCGGTTTTGGTCGGCGTCCATATAAACGAAGCCACAACGAGCAGAGTTGAGTTGAGTCCCAGCAGTTCCCAGTGTCAGTCTCCAGTTGAAGCAAGCCTCGCAGATAGCTGACCAAGATTCACGCACATTCCGGACCTCTCTTCAACCCAAGAACAATTATTTTGAAGAGCGACTTAGATCCAGATCACCGAAATAAGTTTTTCTTTTTGACTTCCGTCCAAAGACCCACCGAAACACCAATTTCTTAGGGAGCAGACAACTTGAAGTGTTAAAACTTGCCTAGCGGAAAACGACGTGTCACAATCCATAGAACGGGTCGGGAGATAGATGCAGTCCTATGTATCGAACAACTAAAGTTTGTTACCTTTTTCTTTGATACTTTGAACTTTTGAGTTTTCATTTTATTGTCTTTTATGCATATTTGTGTGGTATCACCCCCGTTGAACTCGGTTTGCAGTACGGCCCCAACCACTGTTTGATCTCGTCTGCCTAAGATCAATTCACAACCAAGGTCTGTCACACTTTCCATCACAGTTTATCCGCCTGAGCCTGAGGGATGTTCAAGGCCAAGTCCTCGACTCTGGCAATGATGTCCAAGTATGGCACCCGCCTGATGGTTGTGGCGAAGTTGAGACCCTTAGCCAATATCAGCTGAGTGCCTGTGAGGAGTCAGTATTGAATAAGAATCTCAAATAATCAAAGATGCTCCCATCCTATCCAACCAGATGGTGAGCTTGGACGTGGTGAATTTGTTCACCAAGGTACCCACGGAGGAGGCACTCTCGGTAGTCAAAGACAGATTGACCTCTGCCTCTTCCCTAGAAGAACGGACCAGTATTCCAATAGATAATCTGATGGAGATGTTGAGGACAACAACACTCAGTAAACAGTCTGCCTGGCTTATGTGAAGTGGTTATCAGAGAAAAAACAAAGGATCTGCGGTCCATATAACATAGGACAACCTTCAAAAGCGTGACATCATTTCGCAGATATCTCTCTCGAATGAGACCCCCCATAGAGGAGAACATGACTAAAGACTGTGTATACGCTATCCCGTGCAGCTGCGGAAAGGAATATAAAGGAGAGACAGACCGCAGTGGATAAAGGAGTTGGTTAGATCCAGTGACAGATCTAAAGAGTGTTAGTTCAATACCCGGTTAAGGCAGTGGAGAACTTTCAGAGGGAAAATTAGCAGGAGATAACTGATAACTGACATCCATCAAACAGTCTACCCCAGTGATCGAAATAAAGGGTTCAGTTCGAAATTCCAACCACCTGAAGAAGGCCGAAGCGTACAACGGCCGAAACGTTGTGACAAATATGGCGACAAAGATGAGGACATGTAATCTAAATACTGGACTATAATAATATACAAACATTCATTCATACCTAGCACTCACACAGACAGGTACTCTACTCAACAACAAATACGAAAAACACACGGAAACGAAAGTTGCCCATCATCCACCAGAAAACTGACATCACGGAGTCGATGAGGAGTTAAACAAATCGAAAATAGGGACATAATAAAACTTCGGAACGGGTTCCCCAAGTTGAGCCCCGGAAGAACAACCGGCATCAAAATGCCACTCTGGGGTCAGCCCTTTTACTCGGCACAAACGAGCCAGATTCACCCACCTTTTAGCAAATTCTCATGATGTGAGCCACTATTCCGTCTTTATCTTGACTTTAAGTTGATGCTTAAAGAACAAGATCAGAAGGGAAGAAATGATCTTCTCGCTATCATAGAATTCCTTCTGTCGCGTCGTCCAATTCCCGACACCTGGTGAGCAAAAGAACACATATTGTTCAGCCTTCGTCATCTTCACCACAAAGTGAACTGGCCTCAAGGACAAAGAAATTTTCTTGCTGCATGCAGACAATGAGGCCTTCAACAAACTTGCACAATAGCGCTACCACCCAGCAATGAAATAAGGCGTGACCCAAGGTCTCGACTTCACCATTACAGCGTCGGGAGTTTGGAGATTTCTCCAAGCCCGCTGAATACAGTCTTTTCGTGACCTAGAAGGCGCCACGAATCACCAGCCAGCTGAGTGATCCCTCATCGTTATAGAGGCATTTCAACTCATATTCATATTGAGCGAACCCCCTGCTTCCTAAAACCGAGCTTGTCAATCAGCTCATCACGAACGGCCCCCCTGACTAATACTTGATATAATGCCGTTCGAGGCAACGTCTGGACGTTGGAGAGGCCATCCGACGCCCATTAGAGGCGTTTCAGTGCATGACGACATTCGCGGTAGAAGGAGCATTCAGCTTGGGCTAAACTGTGGTCCTCTTGCTCTCTCGAGTGCACACTTCTCAGGGATGGGAAGTTCTTACAGGCGTCTTGCTCCCAGAAGGAGCCCTCCTCATCCGATTCGCGACACATTCAGTCTAGGAAGGCGATACGAAGCATATATTGACGAATCTCAATAGTAGGCATACCCTTACGGCTTTGAGATGGATGAAGGCAACAGATCGCTCGAGATACCGTCGCGGCCTTGTCTCTTCACAAGAAGAACAAGAGCCTTACTAATGACATTAGTGTGGCATACGGGCGTAGAAGTACAGAGAGTTGGTAAAGGAGAATCGGGTAGATGTGTGAAACACATAATTCAGCCCTCCCCTTCAAGGAAAGATTCCTAGGAAATTACAGATTAACAGTGACCATGACTGAACCAGATGCTGTGTATCTTGACCGGTCCATCCGTCCAGAGAAAAGGCCCTGAAAGAGAAACTTCCTTCCACGCACCCAACCGCAAGCCAATAGACTTATCCCGGTTGATCTTGACCCCTGTCCCCATCTTATAAGCATTGAATTCTTTGTTGACTTCGTCAATCTCGACTCTGCTTCACACAAGAACCAACCCGTCATCAGCATAGGCAGAATACCTGGCTGAGGTTGTAGCACCAGGCAGGAAAATTCCGCGCAGGACCGGATTCGCCTTTAACTTGCGAAGAAATGGTTCCAACGCAAGAACGTAAAGCAAAGGGGAGAGCGGACAACCTCGACGAATGGAGCGAGACAATACGAAAGGCTTGATCTTACCCCATTCACTTCCACCAGCGCACCGGGATTTGCATACAAATGTCAGATCCGGGAGAGAAAGTCCGGCCTGAAATCGGCCGCCGAAAGGACAGCCTCCAGGAAACGATGGTCAATCCTATCGAAGGCCTCGGACTGATCTAAATTGGTCTGCGCGGCTTCACTGTCGACTGGTTCTAAGATCAAGCATACTTTATGAAGGTTGTCTAGAATAGCACAAATCTGTTCGGAGCCAATCAAACTATACAGGACAAGCTGCAAACGGTTGGCTAAGATCTTCGCCAAAATCTTTAACTCTGTATTTAACATGGTTAAAGGGCGAAAGCTATCCAACATATACCCGTCAATCTTGTCCTTACGCAGCAACATGATAACACCCCTGGTGAAGCGTTGGATTATAGACCCCTGCTTCATCCAGTTGTTGTACATCAGTTCCGGCAAAGGAAGAAAAACGAAAGACTGCCTCAAGTAAACTTAGTAGTCCATCTAGTCCCGGAGATTTATCCAAACCAACCTGTTTCAGCGCTTCCCAGATTTCCGACTCTGCGATAGAACACTCGAACCCAGCTGCTTCAGCTGCCTCAATGCTAAGAAAGTCGGCTAAATAGGCGTCAAACTGAGTAGTAGTCCCGAAAAACTTCGCATATTGTCACGTTTGTAGTCATGGTCCGCTTATTCCGCAATGTGACGAGCGTGATATGTCGCCGAGACGCACTCCGATTCTCCTCTGCACGCAATTCAGCAGCTATATTCGTCGCCTCAGAGGACATTTTTTTAACATCCCTAACTACCAGAGCTTGATCCTTCTCGATAAGCAAGGAAGACAACTCTGTCTTAGCTAAAGCTATTTCCCCACTATCACGGGATTTAACTGCCCGATCGACTTTATGCTCAAATGCCGTTTGACGATTAAAATCAGCAGCAAACGTTCTAATTTTTTATTTTAAATTATCTCACCAAGCATTCCCTACAACCGACCTCGTCAGTTCACTCTGTATCATTACTAGCAGCTGGTCCCGGAAATCCTGCTGCACAACACATAATGATCATTTTAATTTCCAGGAACCAGCCAACATAACCTTAGGCTTATCTAAGTTTACACTGATCCGGGCAAGCCCATGATCCGAATAAACTAGATAATGAAAACTTGGACACCCTAAGAGCGCTAAGATTCGGGCGAGGATAGCTAGAACGCATCCCAGCAGGCGAGCCGCGACTATTTGTCAAAGTCCAAAATACAGCCTGAGGGTGCTCATTCCAGTACTTATGAACAAGATCAAACCTGTCGATAAAGTCTCGAAATGGTTTCGCGTGTGGGTTGTTAGTACCTGAATTTGACCCACTACGACCTATGTCGTGGTCAAGGACGGCATTCTAATCCCCCGCTAAAACTACCTGACAAGACGTCAAAAACGGCTCGATCAGCCGAAACAAAGCAGGCCGTTCAGAATGGACATTGGGCGCATAAACCCCAATGAGGGGTAGTGCCTTATCCTTTATGGTAACATCCAGCACGCAAAGCCTGCCCACTATATATGCGAAGACAAGAGTATACGCAGCCTTCAAAGACTTTCTCACCAGACAAGAGACACCTCTCGAACGACCATCAAAACATTCTGAAAATCGTTGAAAGCTTCTAGACAAAATGTCTTCATAGTCATGAGTAGAAAACCGAGTCTCCAGTACGCAACAATCATTCACTCCGAGGCACTGAAGGTCACGAGAGAACCTCGGCCTTCGAGACTCCGACTTCAGGGCTCGGACATTTATACTTGCTAACCAGAGATCCACAGTGAAAACCGATTACGGTTGCTCTTCTGGATTGAAGATAGCCGTGGATATAACACCGACGACATCTCCAATACCCATCTCCTTTTTCATGGTGCCATCAGGAGACAGGCCGCCAACGTCCAGAGGAAAAGTTAGCTTAAGAGCTCCATACAGGGAGGAGTGAACAAAAAAACGGGAGCCTCCCTGAGCATAATTGATTTAGTTTTTTCTCAATTTCATTATGAAAGAAAATCATTGGAGGTTAGAGGTCGAAAGGCGCGCCTTTTGGCTTCGCGTAACATTCGCCTTCCGACCCCTGCCCAGCTCTCACAACAGTCAAAATTCTTTGGGCATTGGGAATTTTTTTTTGATTTTCGATGTCCAAATCTTTTATTTATTTATTTTTTTTCAGAGTTGGTGGTCGGAGTGTTGCCCTTAGAACTGGTAGTAGGAATGGGGCTGTGTTTGTCTTTAGACATAGGGACTTCGGTGGAAAGAGGTCCCGCTCCCCGGAGCTTCACTTTGACCCTGATAAATAGCTGCCATTCCCACTATTTCTTCTCAGCAGCCACACTAGCGGCGGGCAAAAGCTTTTTGGGCAATGGGGGCTGAGAGACAGACTCAATCAGTACCAGAATGTCAGAGGCTTTCTTCTCTGTGCAGGAAGAGGTCAGGTGGCCGGTCTGTCAATACGAGTTGGTCTAAGCCCGGCGACAATAATTGGCATTTTTTGGTCCGCTACATCAAGACAGTCCGCTGCATCCAGACAGTTGTAGATAGAGTTGAACGCCTTCCGATCTATCATTATTTCGAAGCTCCATCCCCCGTCAGAAGAAGCACTGAGTATCTGACCAAATTGACATAGATATGCAGCCAAGTGTTCCCCGATGAACTGAAATACTTATATTTTGGTCCTCTACCTGCCTTCATAGTCAGTAGGAATAAAAAGGTCTTTTGTTATAAGATCACGACTAGATACGGCTTCACAGACGGCAAACGTGGGTAAGCAGTACATCTCACATGAAATATTCCTTTCCTTTGATTACCCTCTGCGGTTTGCTCCTTAGATTAGAGATTAAATTACGGTGTCATTAGTGAAGCGACAAATTTTGCGCGAACACTTGTTTACCACAAAGATTGACACTATTCTTTTCTCAAGTCACTTTAGTTTTTTTGGGCTTGACCAAAAGCCCATCTGTAGTGACTAGATGTGCGTAACTTTTCGCTTTCTCAAGGAACTCTGTAATGTTGATTGTGCACTTAGGAGGGCACGTCCAACAGGAGGGCGTTTCTCCGATCGCTACACTTTCCTCTTTGTTTTTGTCATCATCATCTACTGCTGTTGTCTGATTAGGTACATTTTGACTATTTTCGGCTACCATATTTTCGTCTGTTCTTTCAGGATTTTGAAACTTTCCAGCTACCATACTTTCGCTGGAGTTACCATTCTCTCCAGATCTTTCATACGATTCTTTCTCACACTTGTTTCCAACTCCCACTAAAATTAAAAAAATACCGGGAGTTATATTTTCTGATTTTTGAATTTGTAGGTCTAATGAATTGGATCGTGATTAAGATTCCAATGTAATAAATTATAATCATGGAATATTAGTGTTTGAGCCTTTTTATTATATATATATATATATATATATATATATATATATATATATATATATATATATATATATAATATATATATATATAGCTTCTTTTTTATTATATATAACACTTTTAAAATAAAGGTAAATAACAGCGTCTGTTTCTAGTTTTTTTTACAATGAAAATTAGTGACATCTTCTCTTCTCTCTTAACTTCCTTCTCTCTTTTCTTCTCTATGAGTTTTTTCTTCGCTACCCCTTAAATCTCCGTTAAGTTAACCGTTTAAATGTGTCAATATCTGCTAACTCACTCGTGTCTTCTCTCTCTCCCCCACCTCACTTCCTCACTTCGTTAATTTACATATGTTTAATACGGCCCGTCAAAAATGTGTAAATTTTCTTTTCATTTTTTGTTTGGAAGTAAAGTCTGATGATCCACAGTCCATTTAAAAGGGATGTGGTGAAATAATTTATTACATGGAACCTTAAAGTGGTCTGCTTTTATTTAAATTATTTGCTCTCTGGATTTACATTGAGCTCTCTGGATTATATCCTCTTTAAGTTTACATCATACGGATTACCTAGTTTTTCATAAACTATATATATATATATTCTCAACATTGAATTTGCATTTATCTTGTTCTCAGAGTGGAGTTCCGTACAATAAAGTTAACACAGTGACCTCTTTAAGTGATCTACATAACTGATATTGTTCCAGACGAAGACCTCGAGACAAACTTCTTTTTTATGTGTGATTGAGATCTCGCGAGATTTTGTTTATGCCATGGGCGGCTTATATGATATCTCGAGATTTTTTCTTTCTCATTAGAACGGCTAATAAAATATCTTGCAAGAAACTGTTTGTTCTTTGTCCGTTTGACGAGTTATCTTGCGACAAATTCCGTTGTTCCTGGAAAAAGTGGACGAAATATTTGGTCAATATGAGATCACAAAAAAAAAAAAAAAATAAGAATAAAAAAAGTTGAAAAATGCTGATTCTGTGATTTTCTGTTAGCTTATTTCGTTTTTTTGTGGATTAGATTTCAGCGGATATTTCATAATTGAGCAGGACTATTTTTTCGTTGAAAGTAAATGACCCAGCTCAAATTGTGAGCTATATATCGTTGTCGTCAACATCAAACAGGTCTAGTCATTTATCTATCGGTCTTGACCAGGAGAAGATGAAAGAATATGATCTCCTTAGAAACAATGAAAAAATGAGATCTAATAAATAATATCTGTTCTCTTACATATTGGTAAATATTGGAAAGGTATTGCAGATGAAATCAATACTGGAAGTGACAAATAGGTTGTTCTTTAGACAAATAAGCAACTGTAGTCAAAATACTAAGAATGTACAAAAACAAAGTGAGTATCGTATTTTCGAACCCATCTTTCCTCATAATGTGCCTTTGAAATTTTCATTTCCTCTCTCTGATGTATAGAATGACTGTCCTTTTTGTTTCCAGATTTTTCTAAAACTTGGTTTTGCTCACAAATTTAGTCATTAGTATCTTCAGAGTCCACTTATAGGCCTACTTTTCTGTTGCTTCTAGACATTTCTCGATTTTGAGCGAAGTGTCCAGCATTCGCAGCCACATAGGAGGACTGATATTACATAAGAGTATAATACTTTTTTCTTTGTTTCTAATGAATTCTTCTTGATGTTTCTTTGCTTAGCTTTCGGAAGGCATCTTTTGCTATCCTAATGCCTCTTCTGGTTTTATTTTCACGATTTCCTTCCTTTGATAAAATACTACTGAGCTCATTAAATTTTTGTACTTTCTCAATTTTGGTATCTCCATTTTGTAATTTGCATTTTGGTCTCATCCCTTTTGATAGCAACCAAGCATTTCCTCTTGCAATTGACGATTAGAGCTTTATTCTTGAATTTCTTCACTACATTCTTTTGGATTTTCTTTTCTGGGTCTGCTATCAAAAATTGTGGCGTCTGCATATCTTAAGATTGTGGTGGCCAAAAATGAATCCATGCAGGACTTTTAATGCTTTCAGAATCGCCTAAAGCGAGAAATAAAACTTTATTCCAATTCTCAAATCGCATTAGCAGAAGAACGACGACGACCCTAATTTAAATCTGAGACAAAAAGTGACAAATATATGCTACTAATTCGAAACCTTCATTTTATGTCTGCAAAAGAGATCACTTTACCCGAGATGAGATATATGCCAACGCTTTTCAATGTACTGCAATTGATGTGTATATATGTTTTTTATTGTTTTTTTTTTTTTTTTGGTTTTTTTTTTTTTGCATAAGTGTGTGCGTGTGAGAGAGATGGCATGCGTGTGTGTTTGTCTCTTTGACTGCTAGTTCGTCTTCTTGTCATTTAAATTTCAATTTCAACAAAGAACAGTCAAGAAATGGAAAAGATGAGGGTAGAACTGTGGATATATATATATTTTTTTTTAAAGCAAATGAATGTAGATTAAGATCTTAATATCGCTGGGATAAAAGAAATTCTTGAAAAGAAATATTCTGAAATTATTCCAAGACTTGGAAGAAATTGAGTATTGATTAATAAAAAAAATGCCATGTTGACTAAATAAAACATAACAAAGAAAAAGAGAAGAAATTACCCTCCCCCCACCCACCAAAAAAAATGCAAACTACAGAAAAACGAGAAATATGAACAGACGCCAATGGGAAAGAAAGAAAGAAAGAAAGAAAGAAAGAAGAGCAGTGTAGAGTTATTAGGAAGTAGTAAGCAAAAAATCTGGGGAGAATAAAGAAAGAAAAATAAATAGGAAAGAAAAAAAAGAAATGGATGTAGAGTTAATCGGAGGGAATTGGAATGGATTCGAAAGAAAATGAAAGAAAGAAAGAAAGAAAGAAAGAAAGAAAGAAAGTAAGAAAGAAAAGGAATGTAAAGTTATTAGGAAGTAGTAAGAATGAATTTGGCGAAAAGAAAGAAAGAAAGAAAGAAAGAAAGAAAGAAAGAAAGAAAGAAAGAAAGTAAGAAAGAAAGAAGAGGGTGCAAAATTAATGGGAATGCCTGGAATGGATCTGGCGTTAAAAATAAAAGAAAGAAAGAAAGAAAGAAAGAAAGAAAGAAAGAAAGAAAGAAAAAAGAGGGTGCAAAATTAATGGGAATGCCTGGAATGGATCTGGCGTTAAAAATAAAAGAAAGAAAGAAAGAAAGAAAGAAAGAAAGAAAGAAAGAAAGAAAGAAAGAAAGAAAGAAAGAAGAGGGTGCAAAATTAATGGGAATGCCTGGAATGGATCTGGCGTTAAAAATAAAAGAAAGAAAGAAAGAAAGAAAGAAAGAAAGAAAGAAGAGGGTGCAAAATTTATGGGAATGCCTGGAATGTATTTGGCTTTAAAAATAAAAGAAAGAAAGAAAGAAAGAAAGAAACGAAGGAAGGATGAAAGAAACGAAGGAAGGATGAAAGAAAGAAAGAAAGAAAGACAGAAAGAAAAAAGAATAGAAAAAAATAAAGAAAGACTGAAAGAAAAAATAGGAATATAAAGTTATTACAAAGTAATAAGAATGAATTTTGAGAGAAGAAAAAAGAAAGAAAGAAAGAGAGAAGAAAGAAAGATTAAGTTCATAATTAAAAAATGAAAGAAAGAAAGAAAGAAAAAAGAAAGGAAGAAAGAAAATAAATTTAAAGGAATTTACGTTTATTGAGAAGGAATAAGAAAGAAAGTTACAAGCAAACATAATTATGGTTCCAGATATTCAAAATAATGTCAGAAAAATACAGGAACAGAAGAATAAAATGTCAGACTTGAAAGAGAGAATGAATAAAAGAAGGCAAAATAAAAGGGCGTAACAAATTATGAGAAAACAGTGAAAGGGAAAAAATGAAAAACTTTATGAAAATAAGGTAAACTTAAATAGAAGAATAAAAGAAAAGAAAAGCGTAAATATTATTTATTTCTTCGGATTCAAACATCTCTACTTCACCGTTATTTTTCAGGAAAAAAAACTACAAAATATTTTAATATGTTCTTCATCTTTTTCCGAGTTCCTATTATTCATTATCTTATTTTATTCATTATTTTTTGTCTATTTTGCCTCATCACAAACTCAGATCGAAACTATTTTCCCTCCTTTCTCTGTTTATTCTCAATTCAAACAACAGACGATCCTGGAGATTATCTCCCTTTAAAAATGAAACTTTCAATTCAATCAGTAAAGAAAATTATTTTTTTAATCGGAATCAATTCAAGCAAGGCAGTACAACTACTAACACGCAATGGGTTACAAGGTATGGAGCAATTGGGAACAGAAACATTAGCAATGAGTAGAAAGAGAAAAGAATTGTCAGGAAGATAATAGATACCGATTGATATGACATTTAAATTTTTGCACATTAAAGTTGGCTGGAATTCCACAAACCAGGCGTGCAAGAAAAGCATAGAAGTTACGGTTACATCTAGCTAGCTCAACCGTAAACTGATGAGATCTCGCCGCCAGTTTAGTACTACGCTTAAAATCATACAGTCTAGGTATCATAGGGAAGAGCTCATCGGAACAATTACAATGAAAGCTTTTATAAAGAACTCACAGAGAGGCAACCTTACGGCAGTTAGCAAGTGACAGAAGCCGAGCCGCCAGATCACGACCAGCAATATTGCAGATTCTTCTTGGAATTTTACCAGACGTTTCAGGAAAAGAGCAGGGGCACTGGACTATATATAATAGCAATATTTTAAGCATGGACGAATGGTAGATTTATAGATATACATTCGACCGGCACACTATACCGACTTTCTTAGCAGCTGTCCTAGTAAACTTTTCTTTCACTATTTTTGTCCGATCACTAACTCACAGTCTTTCTTCCTTTCTTTCTTTGTAATTTTATTTGCTTTCTTCAATTATATGTGTTCTAGCACACACAATCTATCTTTTTTTCTTGGTGGAGTAATGTATAGCGGCTCGGACTGAGGAATCGGAAAGCCGAGTTCCAATTCCAGACAAATACATTACATTCACTTACGTGCTAATACCCTTGGGAAATGTATGAATCCTCTTCTTCTCACTAGCTATAAGTAAATAGCTGGACAGACTGGGTACTATGGGCTTGGATCGAAACTAGTCTATCGCAGAAAGAAATGGCAACCCACTGCGGGAAAAAATCTGCCTCGTCAGTCATGTTTTGAAAGATACATGATCGCATAAGCGAGCATTACGCATGGCACGTAACTGACTGACACACTAACAATCTTTTTTTTTTCTTTCTTTCTTTGTAATTTTGTTTGTTTTCTTCCACTATATTTGTTCAAACACTCACTCACAGTCTTTCTTTGTTTCTTTATTTCATTCGTTTCATTATTAATATATCAGTATCCGACGTACTTTGTATACATACAGAACGAAGCAAATTTAATTACTGAAAGGATGTGTGTGTGTGTCTGTGTGTGTGTGTGTGTGTGTGTGTGTGTGTGTGTGTGTGTGATGAATGCACGGCCGCAATTTTCGACGGATTTGCACCAAAATTTACATGGACAAACTCCAAGTTAGCGGAGAAGGCCAAGACCGACTTTACATTTCCCAACTTCCATCGATAGTAGAAATAATCGATTTTTTCATGCTTCTACGGCACTTTTCATGTAGTTTGCGGCCATTTTGTACTAGCCAGAGTCAGAGCCTATAACTGGCTGCCACGAATAGGCAGGAAGATTCAATTGACCAGCGTGAGAGCCAACAGCTGACTGACACAAATGTTAACTAGCATGCTAGCATGCAAAAAAAATATCGATATCTGCATTCGTCTCAAGTGGGAAAAATTTAAATCTGCATGGCACTTTTCTCCAATTGGCTCATTCGCTTGCTTAAACTCAACGTTGATTCTGATTCCGCAGAACTGGGTTATGTGTGAAAAAGTATTTGTTGTTAGCATTCTTTTTTCATTCGGTTTTTCCAGTTACGAGTCCTTTTTTAAAGCTGATAGTTTTGTGTTCATTTTGTTTAGTTCTTTTTTCGTAACAGATTTAATGTTTAGTATAGAGCTTAGAAAAAATTTGCAGTGTGAGATAGGCAAGAAGTAAGGCATGTAGCAACATCAGCACGGCAAAGAGCACTCCTTTAAAGGCAAGGAAGAGCAAAAATATTTTAAGTCAAGTGATAGCGATTGCTGTATGAGTCGTACGATTTTTGAATCAAGCACGGGCAACGCCGGGCCATGCTGCTAGTTTATAATAATGTCAGTGCCCTTGAAGACATAACAGATCTTGGCGCTGCACAGAATTATGGTTTCATTAACACCTGGGAATTAACGGGTCTTCTTGGAAAAGACAGTCGCCTTTAAAGATTACCTTCTTTAAGATGGGACGCCAGTTAAAACACGACACCTCAAAAGAAGGAAAATATTGAATTCTTCCTTTTCCCAAGAGTACTTGTGTGAAAGTGAACATTTATTTGCCTGCAACTTGAATTCCGATCGGCAATTCTCTTCCAATAACAATTCAGCTACATTTGCATCCTTCATTATACGATGATTGAGCAAAACGTATCGGGACAGTTCCGATTACTTATATACATTCATATTTATATTCTATACTTAAAATCTATCTATCTATCTCTCTCTCTCTTTATATATATATATATATATATATATATATATATATATATATATATATATATTATAATTTTTTTTCATTTAGATAAAAACAATTTACTCGCGACAATGATGCAAATTCGTTTCGGTGTATTTAGTTGGACCTCGACTGGTGACAACCAAAATAATTGCCATTTTGTTCCTCAGCAGTCGAAGTGCAACTAAATGCACCGAAACGAAGTTGCATTTTTGTAGTGAGTAAATTGTTTTTATCTATATGAAAAAATTATAATAAATAATTATATGCTCTATTATTAATGGACTGAATGTACGGGGAATTATCGTACACACAGTTGTTATTCGTCTCGAAAAACATATTTTCTACGAAATTGCCCGGATATTCAGGATGGTAAATGTAATTAACACTGATTATTTTAAACAGAACATTTACCTAAATAATTTTATCAATAAAAATAACGTATAAAGAGAAAATATATTAGTATAGTTGTCGGATTTAGTCTGTTTCATGAGATATGTTGTAATTTGTTTACGTTATGTTAAGCTTCGAAGAGATATGAGCATTCAAGAAGCACTGTGGAAAATTTGTTGTTTAAAAAACAGCAATTTGGACGTTGCTAACCATAGGCTTCCTCTGTAGTTGAATGGTATAGCACTCCAGACCAAATGACGTTTCCACGCATGAAAGAGCTTCTAAATTCTGTTGGAGGAGACATGTTTTCTTCGAAAATTCTCGAATATTCAAGCGGGAAAATATAATTAATTCTGTATATTATAAACAGGACAGTTACTTAAATAATTGTATCGATAAAAATAACGTTTTTGAAAAATCAACATATATATATATATATATATATATATATATATATATATATATATATGTGTGTATATATATATATATATATATATTGTGGTACTCGTTTGTAAAAACCTCGGATAGCTCAAGTTGCAGTAGAACAAATCGGTACCCTGAAGATCCGATTAAGTGAAACCTAGGTAGGTCTGTCTGGCTCCTTTAAGTTACATTTTTTACAAATCCCAGAACTATGTAAAGTCTTTCACCTATCTTGGTAGAAAAGTCAGTGGAAATTTAGATGATGAAATCATGCATCGGATCGCTGAGGTTGCCAGTGCTTTCGGCAAACTTCGCCATCGCTTTTGGAATGAGAGGTTATTCGACTGGATACGAAAATTCCGGTTTACAGAGGTGTTGTACTTGCCATCTTTTTGCACGGATCAGAGTCGTGGACTCCATACAGGTATTATATACGCCAGCTTGATGTTTTTCATAAAAGCTGCCTGCGTGCAATCTGTGGAGTTAAACTGCAAGATTCGACACCTAACGTTTAACAAGTGTAATATTTGCGGAATCGAGACTTTTCTCGTAGAGTCTCAGATACGGTGGACTGGTCATGTCTTGAGAATTTCTGATGACAGAATACGCAAAATCCTAATGTACAGTTAGATCAGGGCTACAGAAATGTAGGACGCTCATGGCTTAGATACAAAGACAAGCTGAAAAGCAACTTGTCAGCTGTCTATATATCACAAAATACCGTTGAGCGCTTAGCCTTGGAGCGGGTAGAATGCAGATCAACGTGTTTCAGTGGACTCAACAGTTTTCAATCTGCTTGTTTGAATCATCTTCAAGAAGCAAGAGCAAGATCTAAAAGGTCACTCAATCTAATAGTGATCTCATCTCACAATCCTCACACTTGCTCTATATGTGGCTTTCTTTGTAAATCACTAGCGGGTCTTATGTGCCACGCACAGAATTTCATAACTGAATCAATTAAGCTGTCAGATCCAAATGCGTCAAAACCAACGCGAGAGTCCATTATTATTATTATTATAATTATTATTATTATTACTCTTATTAAATATATATATATGTGTGTGTGTGTGTGTGTGTGTGTGTGTGAGTGTGTTTTATACAGGGTGTATGTAAATATTTTACAATCAGTGGCGCTAGGATCCTAACATCAAATCAAGGACAAAACATGTCCTCAATTCCTTCGTTTTTGAGTTAAGTTGAAGGAAACTTTACGGTAAATGGCGCCGTGTTGCGATGTGTCTTATCTGGCTTCAAGGTTTAACGTATGTAGTAGTTAGTTAACTGAGAAGTTTACAGTTTAACAATGTCAGGTTATTCATATCGTGAGGAGGCAGATATGATTTTTACATACGGCCGCGCAAACGGCAATGGACGTAAGGCTGCACAGCTGTATCAGATTACGATTTCAGACCGAAAGCAGCTGAGTCATCCAAGTTTTGCTGCTGTTTATCATCACGTTGCTAATATAGTAAGTGGCCCTAGCCTATCATTCATCTGACAGTATCGAATGGAGCGTATTTCAAGAGCAAATCCTATATCCATATCTTTTGTGATGTGTGCAGGGCCTTTCCTCCTATGATTATTCACCACTGGAGACATTTTGCCGATCGTTTATTGCACAAACTGCCAATCCGTTGTTTGTCTCTTCACTCTTGTTTATGGATGAGGTAACATTTGGAAGAGATGAAATAAATTTCGACAACCAACATCTGTGGTCTGTTCGGGTTAGACACCAGCATCAGTTTACGTTTAATGTGTGGGCTTGAAGTGTAGGTGACTGTCTGGTAGGTCTCTGTGTTCACCCAGCATGTTTTCCAGGAGCTGTCTAAAGGGACTTTATTTTGAACACACTTCCAACCCTCCTAAGGAAGATTAATGTGGCTCGCGCATAATGAGACTTCAGCATATTTTAATCACACGGTTCGCGATGACATCAACAATGAAAAATGGATCAATCAATTGGATTTTTATTTGTGAGTTCACATAAAGCAGTTGGCCGTCCTGGGTATGACGATAAACAACATCCGCGTCCAGGGTAAGACGATAAACTACCTCCGACAGGAAGGCATCTGATCAAGAGGTTTTAAGAAGCGTCTAACCCCTTCTTAATTGCTGGTGATTCCACGTCCACTCTGACCCGGGGTGGTAGCACCTCTTAGTGTCCAAGCTATGGCCAAATGCTTAACCCGAAATTGAGATAAAAAGCATTATGAAAGGTTAAAAATAGGTTTCAATACCAGAAATAATTTGTAAAAAATTTATTACCAGAAATAATTTTTTTGAAGAAAAACAACTATTACCTGCAATATTTTTTTGAAAATAGAAGAAACAAAATATAACCAGTAATACATTTCTGAAAAAAATTTACCAGCAATACATTTTTAAAAGAAAATTACCAACAATACATTTTTAAAAGAAAAATACCAGCAATACATTTTTAAAAGAAAATTACCAGCAATACATTTTTAAAAGAAAATTACCAGCAATACATTTTTAAAAGAAAATTACCAGCAATACATTTTTAAAAGAAAATTACCAGCTATACATTTTTAAAAGAAAATTACCAGCAATACATTTTTAAAAGAAAATTACCAGCAATACATTTTTAAAAGAAAATTACCAGCTATACATTTTTAAAAGAAAATTACCAGCAATACATTTTTAAAAGAAAATTACCAGCAATACATTTTAAAAGAAAATTACCAGCAATACATTTTTAAAAGAAAATTACCAGCAATACATTTTTAAAAGAAAATTACCAGCAATACATTTTAAAAGAAAATTACCAGCAATACATTTTTAAAAGAAAATTACCAGCAATACATTTTTAAAAGAAAATTACCAGCAATACATTTTTAAAAGAAAATTACCAGCAATACATTTTTAAAAGAAAATTACCAGCAATACATTTTAAAAGGAAATTACCAGCAATACATTTTTAAAAG
This sequence comes from Acanthosepion lycidas, assembly GCA_963932145.1. NCBI lineage: Eukaryota > Metazoa > Mollusca > Cephalopoda > Sepiida > Sepiidae > Acanthosepion > Acanthosepion lycidas. The sequence goes on from OZ010605.1 coordinate 12,936,327, forward strand.
AAAATTACCAGCAATACATTTTTAAAAGAAAATTACCAGCAATACATTTTTAAAAGAAAATTACCAGCAATACATTTTAAAAGAAAATTACCAGCTATACATTTTTAAAAGAAAATTACCAGCAATACATTTTTAAAAGAAAATTACCAGCAATACATTTTTAAAAGAAAATTACCAGCAATACATTTTTAAAAGAAAATTACCAGCAATACATTTTTAAAAGAAAATTACCAGCTATACAATAAATTTTTGAGTAAAAAAAATATCACCAGAAATAAATTTTGAGAAAAGATAAATATTACCAGAAAAAATATTGTTAGCATTAAATAATCCATTGAGGTTGACATGCCGTAAAACAAACCAAACCACACTAAACAAGTTGGTTTATGCAGCAGATATTAATAATAATAATAAGACGCTTCAGCAACGTGTCATGGGGTCCCGCAAATGCATTCCACATCGTATTCGAGTATTTGAAAGTATCCTCCAGTCAATATATGCGTGGGAAGAAACAACCGGAGAACATTTTGTGTTTCTGTACAAGCATGGTATTTTGGACCTATGTCTATATGGACTTTTGTTATAGTTTTGGTGGGAGCAATCCGCCCCCAAATTTTGTAAAATCATTTTTGACACATTCTATATATCAAACAGTATTTATTATTATTATTATTATTATTATTATTACAAGCCGGCATGAAATTTCGAGAAAGATTATCAAAGTAAAACCTACACACTTCGGCAGAAAAATAATGTTTATTATATAAACGGAGCACCTACTGAAACACGAGTATCTGCAAATGACAGTGTTGAAAATGATATATATATATATATATATATATATATATATATATATATATATATCACATATAAATATAAGTAATTATACTCATCTGGAAAAACCTTAGGTGTTTTGGCTTGGGAATGAACAAGCCAATGGCCAAGGAAAAAAATAAGGGACAGAAAAAGAAAGAACTAAGAACATGTAATTGAGGCGAAAACAATTGTCCAGAATCCAAGTTCAGAGTTCAAAGAAGTAAACCTCCAAAACGAGTAATGCAAAAGTAAGTAAGTAAAGTGCTCAATACAATAAGTAGAGTAAAATTAACTATGAACGTAAAGAACCAGGCAAACCTACCTAGGTTTCACCTACGCGGAACGCCAGGGTATCCTGGCAAGCGTACCCTGACGATCCGCGTAGGTGAAATCTTAGGTTTGCCTGGCTCTTTATGTTCATAGTTTTACACACACACACACACACACACACACACACACACACACACATATATATATATATATATATATATATATATATATATATATATATATATGTGTGTGTGTGTGTGTGTGTGTGGTCCTTTTTATTCGGAGGTATACTTTAAGGTAAATCCATTTTTTTCTCATTTTCTAATTCCTACCCTCTTTGAAAAAAAACTGTCTAGTTTTGCACGGAAATTAATCTTAATGCACCCTTAGAAAAGATTCCTACCGAAGCCTTTGAAACATTATTATTTATTGGCATCCATTGATGTAGAGTCAACTTCCCTTCATGTTTCTCCCACCATATTTATCTTTACACTCATCAGACGCGCGTGTCTTTGATGTAACGTCTAGATATACAACATCAGTTCATAGATGGGATCTATGCGTATCTTTTTACCATTTACTTTGCCGAACAATCAATGTATTAAATTGTTTTACATGTTGATCTTATTTTTCGTATCACTACAAGAATGAATTAATACAGTCTCATAGGTTATCGCATAAAAAATACATAACAGCATATATTCCCATTTTTCTTCTATTTCCAAAGAACGCGAGCACTGTTAAATACAACTGCAGCAGACATTGTGCGATTGGGACATTGGCAGGTTGTTATATTGTTTTTTTTAATTATTTATTGAGTTGTAACCTAATCACTTTAAAACTTAATATTCTAGCTTCATAGAATATACTATTAAACTAAATAGAGGAAATTATTTTATTATAATTGTTTTTGTTTTCTCCGGACCTTATTTAGCACGACCGTTACGTCCTGCCAATATCCCATAAATAATGACCAATTCCCTTTAGATAGCTTGGAAAGGGTAAAAACATATCAGAGACGGCACTTGATTTCAGTGAGAAAACGAAAGAAAAAAAGAAAAAAGAAAGATGGAAGTGTTTAACATCTCCTGCCAATAACTCATAAATGATGGAATATTTCGTTTTGATCGCGTCGAAAAACGGAAAAGACATACCGTAGGCGCCACTTGATTTCATCGCACGTTACACCCTGCCAATACATAATATCTATCTATCTATCTATCTATCTATCTATATATATATATATATATATATATATATATATATATATATATATATATATGTTATGGTCCGGTTCCTTGTACCACGGTGATAGTCCAAAGTAGAACCAATAAAGATGAACTCCAACACGGATATGGAATAATAGAGATATATTACAAACAGGAATATATACAGAGACATAGAAAGTGTTAGTACGAACAATCAGGCTTAGTAGTAATTGTCTGAACGCGACTGTTTCGGTCTGCCTCTGACTCGACTGACTGATTCGCTCGCTCTGACTGACTCGCTCGCTCTGACTGACTTTTGACGGACCTCACTCCAGACTTCAGACTGAACGGTATTTAGTCACCCCCTCACGAGGGCATCATGTGGCACAAGGCTGGTTTAACGTGGGATCTCCCAGCCCGTGGGCTCGGACAAAAATATGCCCTTTGAACCCGTATAAACGGGTTCAGGGTCGGTTTTCAGGGTCATTTTTTACAAAACAAGTCTTTCGATATAAGGAAGTTGAACGGGAATTGAAGAAGCCATAAAATGGCAATAGTATAGAAATGTTATATGCATTTTAATTGGTTGTTGCTATTTTCGTAACAATTTTTTGAGTGTTTCTCGGTTGATCTTGATATAGAGATACCCGGGAATTTCAACTATTTGTTTATTAATTTCGTGGTGTAGTATATTGGTGTTTTCTGAAGTTTTTTTTTTTTTTTTTTTTTTTTGTATCGGACAGGGGGTTTAGATGTTGTGTAAAATACTACGGCATCTTCCTTGATGAATTTTATCTTAACATCAAGAAACTGATTAGACAACAGGAAAGGATCAGTATAAAAAATAGTAGATAACATACGTCTATATCATTCAATAAAACCTGTTTGAAAAAGGATACCTATATATATATATATATAAAAGTGAACATAGAAGTCAACACTTAGAGGCGACAGTCTTTTTCATGCTATATGCAATCGTCAGGCCTTTTACACAGCTACAAACACACACGCGCGCGCACACACACACACGCGCACACACACACACACACACACGCACACACGAACACACACGCACGCATACACACACAATCGCGCGCACACACACACACACACATATATATATATATATGTAAAGAGCCAGGAAAACCTACCTAGGTTTCACCTACGCGGATATATATATATATGTATGTATGTATGTATGTATGTATGTATGTATGTATTGGGGCAGCAGATGAAATTTGTAATGCGGCTCTACGACGTCGAACATTAGCACGTGAGAGAAAAAATGTTAACCAACAGCACTATGTGTTTAAATTACGAATTTACGACCTGTGACTGCTGTTCCACGACCGCTATCGTCGCATAGCAAACACGATGTCATCTTAGATGGTGAACAACTCTGTTGTAACGTCCATATAACTATTCTGTTAACTATCCAAATGTGGACAGTTTTTCTCTTTATTTTCTTCCGAAAAGAAAGCCACTATACGAAATATAGGACGACTCTTGATCAAACATAACAGACATTCGTTGTCTGTTATATTTAACAATATATGTTTGAATAATGATCTTCTGTCCCCATTTACTATATATATATATATATATATATATATATATATATATATATATATATATATATATATATATACAGTGCACACTGAAATCGGTACCCAGCAGCGACAAACTTTTCATGATTTTTTTTTTAAGCATTCAACCCCAAGCAAGGCGGGAAGCCACTAGCACGGAAGGGGAGTCGGTGCGAGAGCAAAGATGAGTCATAGAGGAAAGGATGAAGAGAAGATTAGGGGATAGATTAGAGAATCCGTAGATGTCCATTGGCATTACCTTTGAATAGTTAGAGATTATAGCCATCAGGAAAACAAGAAATGGGGAGGGGGTTTCACAGGTGAGAAGTGCAAGGCATGAAGCTAATGGAGTAGAAGAGACGGCTACATTTAACAGTTTCGACGGTGAAAGGATGAGAGCGAGATTCCAGTCTAGTTGAACGCTTAAATTCATGAAATCTGGGAGGAAACTAGCAGAATCTGTCGCCGCTGCCACACACACAGACATACACACACACGCACGCACAGAGAGAGAGAGAGAGAGAGAGAGAGAGAAAGAGAGAAAGAGAAAGACGAGAAGATTCATCAGGGTCGAGAGATGGTTATGACGAACCAGGAAATTATTATCTAAAGCTTTGTATCACTGCTGTTTTTTCCTCATTCTTGTGACAAACCTACAGATATTCTTTGCTGAAATTTCCGATTTACTTTTGACTTAACCTTGTGTACATATATATATATATATATATATATATATATATATATATATATATATATATATATATATATATATATGTATATATATATGTGTGTGTGTGTATGTGCGTGTGCGCGCGTGTTTCTGTGTGTGCGCGTGTGTGTGCATGTATGTGTGTGTGCATATGTGCGCCAGTGTGTGTACTAGGTCGAGTGAAATCATTTTTTTTTTCGATTTCAAGCTTTAATAGTTCAAAGTAATTATATACAAACGATATTTAATTCATCAAATATATCCCCTCCAAATTTAGAATTTGTTGTCATTATTGTGACAGAAGCTCTATTTCCCACTCATACCATTTGGCTACTTAGTAAACTTCTTTGAATAGGCGGTTGACAGTTAAACTGAAGTAAATCTATGCAGTTATTAATAAGAAAAGTTGAAATTTATCCATGCAAGATTTCACTGCATCAGCATCAAACTTTCATAGTCAGACTGTGAACCTTTCAGCTCAACAGCACATGCAAGCATGCACACACATATTCAAATATGTATGTGTGATTATGTTCTTATATGTTTATCAGCATAATGTCGTACAGTAAGAAAATGTGTACACGTGTGTCTGCACGCGCATGCGCATGTGTTTGCCTTCATTTACACCAATGAGTATTTTTTTGATTTTTTTTTTGTTTCCGTTAATTCATTTTAAGATATTTATAAAAACCTGTAATCTATCTGTAATCTCTAAACTAGTTATGTCAAATTTTGTAAACTTTTAGATGTTGGCTTATTTTATTCCATTAGAATTGTTTTATCCTTTCGTTTGTTTTTCTTTTTTTTTCTTTTTTTTTTCTTTTTTTTTTTACTTTAAGTGTCTAAAATTGTGGATATAACAGACTTGACCTATTCCCTTTACTCAGTTCACCTAATATATATCTGAAGTAATACATTCTCGGAATGAATCTCTTCACACATATTTTTTTTTTTTATAATTTATATTACCCATTATTTTTCTGATATATAATTTATATAATATCTTTCTTAATTATATATAGGAAATCGAAAATGTTTTTTAACAATTAAAACGAAAAAATAAAAAAATAAAAACAGAAGAAAGAGATAATAGTATTAGGTTGGTGCACAAATAATGTCGTTTTTTGACGATTTTTTTTTTATTATTATTATCGTTCACCCATTTATCCAACTTTTTTACTTATTTGCTTTAATTGGCGAACGACTGTTGGGTGGTCGACCTCGAGTTCAACAGCAACTTCTCGTGTGGTTTTGCGAGGATCGGCTTCAATTAAGGCTTTCAAATGTTCGTTATCAACCGCAGTCGGCCGGCCGCGAACGTCTTCATCTTCGAGGCTATCGTCACCATTGCGAAATTTCTTGAACCACCGTTGTGCCACACGTTCGTTAGTGGTTCCTGGGCCAAACGCATCATTGATATCACGAGCTGTCTCGGCAGCTTTTCGGCCTAGTGTGAACTGGAACAAGAAAATCGTGCGGATTTGAATTTTGTCCATGCTCTCGAAAAGCCTGCAAACAAATGAATGAAGAGATTGAGAACGGTAACGAATAACACGATTCGATAGGGCGAAAAACGCGATTCAAAATGATATATAACATGGCTATATATATCAATGAATAATTTCAGAAATGATATATAAAAGGAACATATGTGAGAAAACGACATTATTTTTGCACTATAAGAAACAATAAGAGAGAGAATAGCGAAAAAGGAAGTAAATAAAAAATTACAGGGAACAGGAAAAAAAGAAAGTGACGAATAGAGAAATAAGAGGGACACAGAAAAATACAAGAAAGAGGAAAGATAAGAAAGATAAATAAGGAGAAAGAGAAAGAAGAGAGAGATGAATAGATAAATATGAGAGAGAGAAGATAGATATAAATAGAAGAATATAAGTTAGAAAAAAAGAGTAGAAAGAGATAAATAGAAAAATTTAAAATAGAAAGACAAGAAAGAGATAAACAGAAAAATATGAGAGAGAGAAAAGAGAAGATAGAGAAATATAAAACAATGTAAGAGACAAAAAAGAGAAGAAAGAAAAAAACAGATAAATATGAGAGAGAGACAAAAGAGAAGAATGAGGTCAATAGAAGAATATAAAAGAGGAAAGACAATAAAGCGATAATTAGATTAATATGAGGGAGTGAAAAGAGAAGATAGAGATAAATTGTTAAATATGAGAGAGTAAGAAAAAGATAGAGACAAATAGAACAATAAAAACGAGAAAAGACAAGAATGAGCTAAACAGATAAACACAAGAGAGAAACGTCCTGGGTATGACGGTAAACTACATCCGCGTCCTGGGTATGACGGTAAACTACATCCGCGTCCTGGGTATGGCGATAAACTGCATCCAACAGCAAGGTCTCAGATAATGTTTTCAGAAAAATAATGTTGCCAGCTCTAAGTTTTTGAAACAATAATGTTGCAAGCTGTAAGTTTTTGAAACAATAATGTTGCCAGCTCTAAGTTTTTGAAACAATGATGTTGCCAGCTCTAAGTTTGTTTTTTTTTTTGTAGAAAAGAAATAATGTTGCCAGCTATACGTTTTTTTTTAAACAATAATGTTGCCAGCTATACGTTTTTTATTCTATACAAAATAGGCATTTAAAATTCATATAAACTGGATTTGGCATTAAATAACCCACAGCCATAAAATATGCCATAAAACCCAAACAAACAATCAAACAAGAGAGAAAAAAAGAGAAGATAGAGATAAATTGTTAAATACAAAAGAGAGTAAGAAAAAGATAGAGACAAATAGAACAATATAAAAGAGAAAAGACAAGAATGAGCTAAACAGATAAACACAAGAGAGAAAAAAAAGAGAAGATAGAGACAAATAGAACAATATAAAAGAGATCAAAGTGAAAAACGCAAAGAAAAGAGATACATCAATTCAAGTGAGAGAAAAGAGAAGAAAATGATAGATGGAATATATAAAGTAGAGAAAGAAGAGAAAGAAGAAGGAAATGATATAAGAAAGAGGGAGAAAGAAAGGGACAAATAAAAAGAACTGAGAGGAAGAGAAGAAATAGTTCAATATCAACAAAGTGAAGAAAATTGAATAAACGAATAAATGAAACATGTAAGAGACAGAAATGAAATATTTCCGTTTAGAGTTGTTCAAAAATATTTGTTAACCATGTTTTTGTGGGTGACTCAGCCAAAAATTATTGTATTCACTAACTACGCCTACGGTAGACCGCACACTAAAATGCAATCTTCAAAGAACTCACCGTTTAGTTTCAGTATTCGTTTTCTTCTGGTTGCATGCATCTGGCTAGTCTAAGGCTGTTAGTGAGATCTCCTGATCGCAACAGTCAAATCAGTCCGAGAATACTGTACCAATCTCCTGGTCGCATTTGGTCCTTCTTGGACCGAAAATAATTTCCTTTATATCCTCATGTTCGATTTATTGTCACACAGGACATAATTTCAATCAATGGTTTCTCAAACTGAATAAATCATTGGTATTTGTGTATGTTGTTTGAATGTAAGTTGTGTGCGTATTTTTATGTGTGTAAGTTAATCTGTGTGTGTGATTGTATTTTTTTCACGCATATCCAATGAGATGCGCCCATTTTGCTGTTGAAGTTACGTAAGATTTGCGGAGGAATAGCTCCAAAATGAGAAACCATATCTTGTCTAAGATTAATTCAGTACAGTTATTATACGTTATTATGTGCTTTTTTTTTTTAAAATATAAGCATTTGCTATTATTAAAGTTCACTGATACAAGGCACAAGTACCAATGAAAGTATAGCGTCACTGAATGAGGTGGGTGATATGAACCTAAAAGGAGAAAGTGAAAAAAGCGAAGGTATGTGAGAAGTAAATAATTAGATCTTACAATTGTGGTTTTCTCAGAAGGATTCACACGGAGGTGTCTATGTCAAAAAGTACTGATTCTTGAGAAAACGTTTTCGGAAAGGGAGATTATTCTCACAAAATGAATAAGAATGGAATGAGGTTGTTTCAACTCTGCAGAAGTACCCAGGTGGGGATCTTAGCAGTTAAGTTCTAAGGTAGTTACATTAATGAATGGATTCCATCGGAGAATTTGCCAAAGGAGTAGCGAGAGTAGCGTCTATTATTTTGTGAATGTTTTTTCATTGCTAGCGCTTCATTTTAGATTTGATTATATTTTCAGCCGTTTTTAGCGTTCGATGTGCATGGGCAACTGCTTTTATTTTGACATCCTTGAATTTAGGACAAATAACTGCTCCAATTCCATAATCCCTAGCATTTGATGCTACAATTATTTCTGAAACCAGATTGAAATGTGTTAATGATAATTCAAATGTTAGCATGTTCTTTATGCATCCAAAACTTTTGACATTCATCGGACCAATCCCTCGCCGCACTTTTTTTCAATAATTTATCTAAAGTCGTTCTCAGTTTATGCATGTTTGGCATATAAAGATTATAACAGATTGCCAGCCCTCTACAGGAATGTAAATTAGCAAAGTTTTTCAAAGCAGGCGTATATTTGATAACACTTATCCTCCATGGTGTTGGTCTATGACCATTTACAACAACTATTTATCCCAAGTATTTTATATTGCTCCTAAAAAACTGAAAATTTCTCCTTACTGAATTTAAACCCATAATTCTCTATTCTCTGGAATACTTCTTATTGTTGCCTTCTAGTTTTGATTTTACAAGTAAGTCGTCCAAATCTGCAATGGCAGAATCTGGACCAGCTAGTATCGTATCCATTACTTGCTGGAAAAAATGCTATCTGCCACTTTGACCATGAATGGTAAGCTTATAAAATAGTATTGACCTTTGTGTGTGTTAATCGTTAATAAGTGTTTACATTTGTCATTCACTTCAATTTGAAACCATTTGCCTGACAGGTCAATTTTTCTAAAAACAAATCTTCCATTATTTAATGATACGTATTCTGTGGATGGTAACTAATATGTATAATAAGACAGCAGACACTCATTTAACTCTGTAGAAAAACCTGCACATAAACGAATCCTATTATTAATCCTTTTTACATACACTGTTGGAGCTTCCTATTCAGAATAATCTGTGCACAAAATAAGTCCTAGAGTTTCTAATCTGTCAAGTTCTTTATATTATTATAACTACAAAAGGCGCATTTCATTTTGGTTTTCAAAAAGGAATTTTTCTTAAATTGAAAACATTTCCTTCGCATTCGTCCATTTCCCAAGAACTCCAGGTAACATTATAGGGAAATTCATGTTTAACTCCTTTAAATACTTGTTTTAGAGGAGGAGAATTCTCTTTTTTACAGAAAGAATTTAAAGATAGCTTCCACAAATCGAATGTTGAAGCCTAGTCCACGTCCAATATATATATAACATATATATATATATATATATATATATATATATATATATATATATATATATATATATATATATATATATATATTATCCGAATGTTTTAGTGCTTAAATCTTTTTCCGGCACACGTGAAATGCAAATTCATCTCGAAAACATTTTATTTTCTTGAGGCACCAAATTTTTCCAAGTTTTTAATTAATTATAGGGAATCTCGTTATCTGTGTCCAGATGAAGTTTTACTGAAAAGTTATTCAACTAAACCATAAAAAACATTTCTGTTCTGGGGCTTTTTCCGGTTTTGAGTTGTCAATAAAACTTTTACTGTATTAAAATGTTTTTGTCTGTTCTTTGCGCAGTAATGACTTTGTGTAAAGCCCAGTTCACCACATTGGAAACATTTTTATTTGTTTTAATGGTTTATCCGGCATAAAATGAAGTCCTTCGCAAACGTAACACGGGTTTGGTGCAGTCATTTTTCTCTTTTTTTTTTTTTTTTTGCTTTTTGGTTGAACTCTCTGCATTTGTACATGTTCCCTTTTTTTATTTTTATTTTTTACAGTATCATGTCTTAAATTTAGAAATCTTTGATATTTTTCTGTCACCGTCTGCAAAGTTAACCTTGCAACCTGCTCAAGTTTTGTTAAATTGCGCTAACGAATTTCTGTGTCTTTACTCGAAGTTAAACCTCACACAAAAATTAAATATTTAAGCGTATCGAGAGATAGTCCATTTAGTTTAAATTTTTTGCATTCGCGATTGACAATACCAGTTTTAATAGCAAAATCCTAGACATCATTTTCGTGCGATTTAAGTATTGGCAACGTGGATGAAATATGGAACTTATTTCACTGAAAATTCTAAACAAAATGAACTATTTCATCAAACGTAATATTTCCCGAGTTTTCAGGTAAATTATACCTACAGTATCTTTGGTGCTCTGAGGGGCACAATTTCCTTAAAAAGAAAACTTACCTGTTTTTTTTCACCTAGCCGGCTCCGGCAATCCTATTTGAAAATATCTTCGTATCTTTTGTAATACGACAAAAACGTAATCTGTCTTCAGGGTTATATAAAAATTCGCCAATGGTGTTTGTGACAAGCAGACGTGAATGCAATTAGTTTCATTTGATTTCTGTAATATTCCTTCAAACATCCTTGTCTATTGTTTGAATATTTATTGTGTGTGTCGTTTTTGTTATTCCAGTGATATTTTTAACACAATTTTAAAGTTCTCCATATTGCGCCTTCTTCAAATCTTTCATTGACATGAGTTCCATATATGATTTTCGAATCCTTGTAGCCGTTGTTATGAGCCTCGTATAAACTCGCGTTTCTTGTTAATAATATTCAAACGACAATACTGGAATGAGTTATTAGTAAAAAAAAAAAAATCCAAAAAACAAACTGTTTAATCATATAGATTAATAATACAATAAGAACGTATATTGTACTTAGTGTGGTATTGGGTGCGACACAGGGATCGAACCCTGGTCCTATGAGCTGACGTTCCTCTGATAGTCACTGTAAGATTCGATATCTGTCTATATTTCTGAGATGAGGTATTATGTACATTATTTACATTATTAGGACTATTGTCCTCATCTTTGTCGGCATATTTACTACAACGTTTTGGCTGTTGTACGCTCCGCCCTTCTTCCGGTGGTTGGAACGTCGAAATGAACCTTTTATTTCGCTCAAGGACACATGACACAGTCGATAAAGGCGTTAGTTAGATCTAGTGACAGGACCCAAAGAGTGTGAGTTCAATACCCGGTTAAGGCAGTGGAGAAATGTCAGAGAGAAATTAAGAGAAAATAACTGATAACTGACATCCATTAAATATGGCACGTGGAACTAGAACAGTCTACCCCAGTGAGCGAAATAAAAGGTTCAGTTCGACATTCCAACCACCTGAAGAAGGCCGGAACGTACAACGACCAAAACGTTGTAATAAATATGGCAACAAAGATGTGGACAATAGTCCGAATAATGTAAATAATGTAAGAGTCGATGTTCAACAATTTAATCTAAAGCAGGCCGGTTGTCTTTCTATTCAACACTTTTACACTCAGGGATTACCCTTGTGTGTTAGTGGCTTTATTGCCTTACTTTGGGGTAAAATGATTAAACAAATATATGTGTATACCTAGACATAACTCAATCAATATTACGCGTGTGAGCTGCGTAAATATGTAAACAGACGCATTCCTTTAAAGAGACGACACCTATAGAAACCAACTAACGACACTCACATCAAGAACATGAGTAGACGCAAGCTAAAACCACCAAATTTTAATTGCTTTCTAACCTTTTCTACACTTTCTTTCTTTCTTTCTTCACCTTTCTCTGTATCTCCCTTTCTTTTGACCATTATGAATATAGCGCTGTTCACAATAGCAGTATCCCGCGTTCAATAAAATGCAATTTCAGCGTCTCGTTCCGTCTGCTAGGCGGTCTGAGTGTTTACCCTTCTTTCAATCACATTTGCACCCCACCCGTCTCCCAATATCGTAGTACATAACCCATTCGACATCTTCATTTGGTCCCCACGTCGAGACGAGACAAATCTTCACGCGGACACTTTTACCGTCTCAAGTTGCTAGTGCCGAGACAGTGGAAAAATGGGCCTATTTCCTTCAGGCCGACATTAAGTTTTCTTTTCCGTCATTACTTTCCCTTAATTTTTTTCCAAATGTATTTAATTTCATTTATTTTTTGAATACATATATTTCTTCTTTTTTTTTCTGTTTTGCACACACAACAACACAGATATGGACGTACGGACAAGTTATGTATATATATATATATATATATATATATATATATATATATATATATATATATATATATGTATATATATATATATATATGTATATATATATATATATATATATATATATATATATATATACATATATATATATATATAGAGAGAGAGAGAGAGACCAGAATTCTTTCTGTATAGATCGATAGGGTTTGCAAGACGTAATTAAAAGAGAAGATGAATTCCAGGGAAAAAAATGTTTATTTTCATACATAATAGACATCTGATTTTAGCGCCTAAAAAATGAACAAAACTTGTGATAAAGGAAGAGAAAACAAATGAAACAAAGGTATATATATCAACTCTCTGATTTGTGAGTATTTCAAAGACGTGTTAATGACTCTTCGGTTATAAGAATACTAAATTGATAATGCAAATTGAGGAAATTAATTGAAATAAAATTGAATAGATATTGAATTATTTGTTTTTGCTTTTGAAATTTTATGTCTTTCTTTTGAAACTTGCTAAAAGTGTTTTTTGAAACTGTCATAAATTGCGTGTCAATAAAAATTGTTTTCGACAATTTTTAAATTCAAATCATGCATTATTTTGTATTTTTTATCGTAAATTAAATAATATTTTTACCTTCCAGTCTAGACTCAACGAAATCCTAAATAGTACGGAATCGTAAGGAACTTAGAGAAATATGAAATATTATGTTGTCACACATCTAATTACGCACGTTATAGGAAATGAATAAAACGTTTCTTAAATGTTAAATAAGTAATGTATTTAAATAAAATAGGCACCATGTTGAGTGTTCTCAAACATAAGTCTAAATTCTTGATCCCACCTTTAAAAAATTCTCATCTTTCCATGTGTTAAACAGTTCAAATGCTTCGATGAACTTTCCTTATTGGAGAACGTTTTATTGCGGATGAAAAGGTCAAAATGCTTAAATTAATCAACTTTTCAAAAGCTACATAACCTGAATAATTGTGATAATCAGTAGGAGAGATATCAGGTGAATATGGAGGATGACGCAAATATTAATTATTCAGGTTATGTAGCTTTTGAAATGTTGATTAATAAGAGTGCGGCCGACAACAGTAGGAGAGTAGGCCAGTGGTTAGTAAATCTCCAAACAATTCCCAAAACACTGGCTGCGCCCTAAAATTTAATGGTTGCTCTATGGTGGTCTTTCAAAGGGGCTGCCCATTATTCATTCTTGTCTCAAGGGAAAACAATAACAGCAACCTCCCATTGCGGAGAAATTGAGTGTATGCACGAAAAATATTTATAAATAAATATAAGATATCGAACGTTGTGTGCTGGTGTTAATAAAATGGTACTTTAGTGAAATATAACGGAACTATAAATTATATATTAATAAATATGCGTATTATTTCTCACTGGTAGTGAGGAATTATATATATATATATATATATATATATATATATATATATATATATATATATATATATATATTGCAATATCATTATTTTAATATGATTTCTTCCCGTATCTTAGTTATAAGACAACGATTCGCTTAAAAGTAGTTCTAAATTTAAATTTCTCAGATTTTCTCTCCTTCATGCGCATGTTTGTTTGCATCAATGTAAACAACAATTTAGACTGATGAAGTACTAAAGAACGAAACGCGTCACTTTTTACTTTTTACCACTGCAATTATTCTTGATATATAAAAATTATATCTCTTTTTTCCCATGTATATGTATATATATATATATATATATATATATATATATATATATATATATATATATATATATATGTGTGTGTGTGTGTGTGTGTGTGTGTGTGTGTGTAAGCAAATATGTGGATATAGAACCGACAGTATGAAGAAAAATATGGAAAAACAAAAAACCGAAAATGCAACTATGCTGTTTTAATGTTGTTTCAATGTCGACGTCAGACGTTTCGGTCTAGTAGACCTTCTTCAGGACATAGTTATTAAAACATAAATTTCAGTTATTCTGTTCTGATTAGTCTTATCTATATCGTCTTTTCATGTTGACTTGAATATCGTCTAATTTTAATTATGTTTTAATAACTATGTCCTGAATAAGGTCTACTGGACTGAAACGTCTGACATCGCCATAGAAACAACATTAAAACTGCATACTTGCATTTTCGGATTGTTGTTTCTCCATATCTTCATCTTCATATATATATATATATATATATATATATATATATATATATATATATGTGTGTGTGTGTGTGTGTGTGTGTGTGTGCGCGTCTCTCTCTCTCTCTCTCTCTCTCTGTGTGTGTGTGTGTGTGTGTGTGTGCAAAACAGAAAAATGACTTTTTGCTTCAGCAACAAGTTAATGGATAGAAAAACCGAGTTCGAATTCCAGTCGAATCCATTACATTCACATACATGCTAATACTCTTGGGAGAGATATGAAATGTATGAATCCTCTTCTTCTCTATGGGTACATAGCAGGACAGACTGGGTTCTACAGCCTTTGTTGGCAAGTGGTCTACCGCAGAAACAAATGGCAACCTGCTGCAGGAAAATATCTGCCTCGTCAGTCATATATCGAAAGATACATGATAGCCTACGCGTGTTTAACGCATGACACACAACATGCTAATAAAATAATCAGCAATTGATGAACATCTATAATAAAACGAATAACAAACATATATAAGTATTTAAAGCATTCACATCTTCATATAATGACTATTAATCTCATTAAAAGACAGCAATCTATTACTCAGTCATCCAGGTTTCACTTTCGCTTTTAGTCGTTTTGTTTTCCAATCGTCTGTTTTGCTCTCATATTGTTGGCTACCATATAATTTCAGCCTCAAAATTGACTAATAAATTTTCGGTCGTATACATATCGGAGTTTGATGGTGACTATTTTCTTATCTTCTCCACTCCAACCGTTTTACGCTCATAAAATCCACGAGTAAACTTCGATACATGACTAGGAGTATTGCCGTCTATAAATGCACACTTCCCTTTAAAAATGAGACTCGGACTTGTACATGTGTTGTATCATACTATTGGGCGATATGTCTCAATTCACATAAATACAGTAGTAAGTACTGTATGATGATCTGCATTTGAAGATTCGCCTCCAGAGTTTTCTCTGCCTCCGGACAGAGAGCAATCCAGGACGATGCTATGTCGAAGGGCAGAGTCTCGTCTCAGGAAACAGCTACCAGATCTCGTTTTATACAGGGTCTACGGGAAATTTTTGGTCGATTCTACGGGTTCGGATACCCAACATTAAATTCAGCCTTGGGCCACATCTGACCGCGTGGGGTGGTTGGTAGTTATCCTGAAGTCGGAGATTAGTCTCCAGCAGTGCTGGTCAAACTCTCTGGCTCAGGGGAGAAAGGATCTCCCGATTAGAGTATCGTCTCTAGATTCAGCTACCCGACCCCATTTTATACGAGGTCTCCGGGAAAAATTTTGGCCGAGTCTACGGGTTCAGATACCCCATATTAAATTCGGCCTTGTGCCACATCTGACCGCGCGGGGCGGTTGGTAGATATCCTGTAGTTGGAGATTCATTATGGAATTCCTTTGACTCACTTTTAGAGGTGATTACTTATTCTACGCGCCGCTGGCGAATCTTGTATATGTTGTTCTTGTCCTAAGTATTATCGTTCATTACCAACCTTCGTGTGAGTATTATTTTCAATAAACCTTCCCTAGCTTACAACAACTTACATAGAAAGTCATGTTCATGATATTGCATATATGAGAATTCAACAGATTTATTTTGTCACTCGTATGAAACTTTTTCTTTGTGAAACTCTGAGTCGTAGGTATTTGAACTTTTTTATTTATTCATTCATTATTAGTTCTGTGTGTCTTAATAATGATCACTTTATTTGCCGAATGCAGACGTCTCCTAAAACTATTTATTTGGTCATAACCACTTTTCATTGACGATCGGTCTGGAAATATTCACAAATAACATCAGCTCCAAAATTCAAAATGATGCGGCGTCTGGCAGCAAATCTCTCCTCTCACCGATCTCTAACAGCTCAATTTGGGAAAAACTGGTTTGTAACTTTCAGTTCCTTAAAACCCCGGCTACTATGATTATCTGTCTATATCTCTTAGATGAGGTATTACGATTACTTGCATTATTTACATTTATACTTCAGCTGATTGGAATTTCGAACCGAACACTTTACGTCGTACTCCGAGGTGGATTGATTTCTCTCTATGTGTCATGCCTCTTCCGGATGTCTTAGTTATTTCCCTTTAAACTCTTCTAGATTTTTGGTTCACCACTACTGTGGTCTGGTATTAAACACACGACTCTTTGTGTCTAGATCACTGGATCTAAACAAAGTCTTTATCCACCGGGCCATGTGTCTTTGAGTACAACAGTGTATGAGTTTTTTTTATCATTACTTCATCACCTACACTGGTCAAAAAAATAAAAAATAAAATAATGTGAGGACACCTAACATCTTCTTTAGATAATTTGAGGGCGCTGAATCTGAAAATGACATTACTTTTTCTTGGCTAGCAACTGCTTTTGGTTTACAGAAATGCCTAATTTTTAGAAAAAAAAATTCGTTCTCCATATATATAATACTGACCGATGGCAATATATACTATTTTTGCAATATCAATCAAACCCTAATTCTTTAAAAATAACACAGTTGAATATACCAAAACCAAAAAGTATTTTTATCAAATCATTTAATAAAATAACAGCAGAAATAAAACCATCGTAAACATGAGAACTATGGTGAAAATTTTCTTTTCCTTAATTGTATGCCATGTTCAATGCTATTTAAGTCCCTTTTGATGTGCCAACTTGATCTTTTTTTACAAAAAATGAGCAATTTCAGTACATCAAAAATGGTACCTAACCATTTAAAACTAAGGTCATTTTCAGAATCAGCACCTGCAAATTAGCTAAAAAATGTGTTTTGTTTCTTCTTTCTGTTGACCGATGCTATCAGACCATGAGTTCTCTCTGTTAACTTTAAGGATTAATCTCTTAATGAGCTTCTTTTTTTTAAAATGACTATTGATACTCAGGTTCATTTCTGATCTCTAATGGAACTCATATTGCTGAAAATCCCTGAAGAATGGTCGGCTGATTATACCCCTCCCTAAAATACTTAACTCCGTTTACTATTATTTTTCTTTACAAAATACAGGTGAAACATTTTGTAGCAACAATTAATGCAGCGCGTATGGTATGTACTGTCTTTTTTTGTTTTCCAGTAGAGAAATTTTGCCAGCTACTTCTCAGTGACAGGGAGAGTGTATTGAGAGAACCGCTCCTAACTTAGCATATTGCAAACCTCTGTATTTACTAGCTAGCGAATTTTTTTTTTTTTTTTTTACATTTTAACAGTTGCTTTTTTTCCAGAAATTCAAAGGAAAATACGCCGCTAATTTCTGCTTCTTTTCCTTTTTTGTTTTGAAACTTATAGCGGACACCCGACCATAACAATCATATCATATTTCAAAAATATGATATATTTTCTACGATATGTGTGCCTTTATATTAGTTAGAAGATCATTATTATTATTATTATTATTATTATTATTATTATTATTATTATTATTAACCTTAAATTATTCGCCTTTATTTTGGTCAGTATCGAGCTGGATGGCCGCTTGAGTATAACAGGTATTGTGATCTTGGATGTGCGGGTGGTGTAATATATAATGGCTCGGAATTGCTTATCAGAGAGCTAAGTTCAAATTCCATTCGGGTTGGTTATATTTATTTACGCGCATACACCATTGGGAAAAGTATGAATCCACCTCCTCTCCCCCAGCTATGGGTTAATTTAGTAAGATATGTATCATTAAATCATTAAAATCTAAAAATAATCTCTGACTTTAAATACCCGTCAGTTATCCAATTCTTCCAGTTTTCAAAAAGAGAATGCTAGTCTTTTTAATGTTTCGTCTCCCTGCCAAACACTTTTACAATATTTATAAATTTCGTTCTATTGACAGATTCTTATAATCAAGTATGCCTCTTTGGAAGTAAGCCATATGCGTTTCAGTATTCCGGCACTGTCTATGTAATCATACAATTCTTAGATAAACTGTCTTTCACATAGATTTTTTTTTAAATTCTTTCCCAGGTCAGTGTTAGTCGCCTCAATACTCCAGCGTTAGCTGAAGCACTTGAGCCGATTCCAAGAAGACCTAGAAAGAAAAAAATATACCTTCACGAGATGATAAGCTTGTTTTGAAAAAAAAATGTACTAGAAAGAAACAAACAAGAGAGGGGAAATGGAAGAAAGAATACTAAACAACAAAGAAAATTAAAAACAAATGGATAAATCTTTCAGAAACCAATTCTTTGCTGTAAATTGGAAATTAAATTAATGGAGCCAATATTAAAATGCGAAAACCTATTATAATATCAAACAATCAAAATCCTCCCCTTGTCTCAAAATGACAATTGAGTCGCATTTCAACCCTGATCAGACTAAACTTAAAATGCCAGCAGAAATTGAACAAATATGAGGTTGGTGCAAAAATAATATCGTTTTCTCACATAGTAACATATGTGAGGAAACAACATTATTTTTGCTCCAACCTAATACTAATATCCATCCAATTATTACAAAGACCGTCTCCAGACATAAACAATAATGAAGCTAGCGAAGAGTAAATGATGAAAGTTATTAAAAAGTAAATAAAAATAATGCATCGCTCGACATTGAAGCAGAACTTTTAAAAATAGCTTACTTTCTCCCTGTATTCAATAACAAGTTGATCTGTGCTATGACAGAAGTCTGGAATCAAAAATGCATCCGCCAAAAAGTGAGGTATATCATGCATTTGGAAAATAAATGGTTTTACTTAATACGCTCATGCATAAAGAGGTATCAAAAATGGAGCCATTATAATAAAAGTACTTATGAACATGATATAAACTAAGATCTTATCGTTTTATAAAAGTCAACTTTTCACGACCCAGTTTGGTTTTCCTGAACAAATATGCAACGATGGAATATGTCATCAAACAGCTCAAGGGAAAGGTTTACCTCTGTAATAGGAATCTGCCTACCTGCTTTGTCGATCTCAAAGCCGCATATGAACCGAATCCACTTAATGGATTGATCGAATAGAGAAACTGTATCCATGTACAGAATCTTACATGTCTGACGATAACGCCATTACGGAAATATTTCTAACCTCACCAGGAGTACGACAAGGAAGAAATGATAGCCCTAATCTATATAATCCCTTGCTAGACTAAGCATATACAAATGTAATGTAATGTGATGGACTCAAAGCATTTAAACAATCCGTATTCCATCCCAAACAAGTCGACCAATAGGAGACAAGGATCCTACTTTGCCTCCCTATATAATAATGATAAGTGTATCTATGCTGATGACATATTTCTTCATACTTGAATAAGGAACATCGGGAATAGAAAATCTACAACCTCTAATAAGTATTCCAAAAAATGGCACTAAGATAATCCTTTCCAAAACAGAAACTGTGATAAGGAATTGGGATGAAAGCAATGAGGCCTTCTACCCTGCATCCATCATAAAAATACAGGACATAGATGTATAAGTTCTTGGACTGCAAAGGAAATGTTTGTCGTAGATTACTTCCACAATGAAGAGAACGAATCGCAAGTTCAAACTCGAATATCAGGGGCAGAAAAAAATGTCGAAATGTCGATTTGAAGGTCCTATGTCACAATTCACAATGCACGTGACCAGTCCGAAAAATAACTCACTCGCCGACGAACGCGGTAGACAAAATACACGAATGATGACCAAATGCTTTTTATCGGTGCATTTTTTTTTCATTCGCCGATAGCTGGAAGAGGACACACAATATTAGCATATTCGAAATACTTTTATGGCAACTCCTGCGACCTACTTGCTTCTAATATGAACATTCCGTTTTCGGCATATCATGCAGATTATGTGTCCTTTTTTTCGGTAACTTCCTTTCGCCACATTTTCCGACGTAGAAAACACGCGACACGCTGTCGTTTGGTTTGACGAGATAATTTGCCGTTTTCTTCGCAACAGTAGAATTAGTAAATACTAATCATTTCAGATACATCAGCATATGAATCGGCTATAATAAAATTATGTATAGGAGAAAAATAAATTAAACACAGTATAGGCTGTTCCAGGGGTAGTTTCGCTTAATGCCACAAATTGCTATCAAGCCAAAATATCAACCTGATAACTCAAGTCATGTATTTATATAGCCTTTGTCACATCAAAAATTTCAAATAGCTTCAAATAGCTTTGGGCGAGTAAAGCCTGAGGGTTTTGGCAAATGTTATTCTTCTTTGGAAGTTGTGGACTGCCGCTACAGAATCACTAAGAAAGAACTGTACCAAATAACAGAAACCATATCACTTGAGGACTACCAACAGCAGCAACAACTAAAATGGATAGCACATGTAACTTGAAGAGAAAATAATGACATGATCCATATGTTGATATTCTACCGCAGTTGAAATAGAAGGGTCTTTAAAAAAAAGCCCTGGCAATTCTGGAAAGGGAAATAAAAGCTATTGAACATCAGAAACCTGATTGCCTACAAAATATTTTAAGAGAAAGATTTTGTAAATTTCAATTGAAAGCAGTACTGGCTGCTCGGTCAATGAATGCCAAGGTTTCCTGGGAGGGAAACGGACTAATTATCATTATGAATATATTCCTACAGTATTTGGAAATATAGTTTAAATGTAGTTTCAGGTCTTTCCATACAGAATTCTTTCAGATTTCCAGGAAAAGAGATATGTTGTTTTAAGATCTCCAGCATTTTTCTCAGTTTTATGACGGTATTTAGAAATACGTTTCTGTAAATAAGTTTATTAAATGCAATTCTGTCTTTGAGAGCAACTTTCCTCAGAAATTCAGAACCCCTTTCTTTATTCCTACGTTATTTAGAAATACCGTTGTGAAGAGAATTTGATGCATTCTCATACCAAATTCTTTCAGATTTTCCAGGCAGTGGCAGGCAGTAATTTCGGTGATCCATGACTTTTTATAATATCTCTACAGTATTTATAAATACTATTACAAAAATTGATTAGATATTTTATTATATAAATCTGTGTTTTATGAAGTAAGATGTACTGTGTGGCATGGGGAAATTGTCGCCATTTTTATATTTTTAATTTCGGGTATGCGTATTGTTTTTGATTTTCTCGACTGCACAGTATAGGTAGAGTCAGTTGGGCACCGTCTGCGAGAAAAAGAGCACTATGACGTAATTCACTCCACCAGAAATCTAGAAACAGCATGCTGTACTGCTTGGATTTTACACAAAAAACTCCAATACAAACATGTGTTTACGTGTCAATCTCAGGACAGTGCAAAGGATCCGGAAATAGTTGGATGAGCTTATTTGTGATTACGAAGTTCCGGGGGCTGGGAAAACTTACTCTTGTCATTTTCATAAGAAAAGAACTTGCGAATTTGTTGGTGATGGCCACAACAATGCGGCCTACATCAAGTTCTTTGTGGAGGTAGACAATTTCGGCACCGCATCACTGCTTAGATTTGGCCACCTAACTCCTCATACTGCAACTTCCTTGATTATTATGTGTGGCTCGTATTTGAGCGAGAGACAGACAAAACTCCTTGTAACATGAAAGATAAACTGAAGGCAAGGATTATGGCAGCATTCACCAACTTAAACAAAAAGACCGTTCAGAAGAGCGGCAGGCCGTGGTTGAAGCCAGTGGCGATTTTATTGAATAAATTTAACCTTTAGTTTTTGAAAATATTTTTGTGTAAATTTCCTAAATATAACTGTAAAAATGAGGCGTCAGTATTATCTTAATTCTTGCGTAATTTAGACGACAATTTAGACATCGCCCTATCTATTTGCTTCAATATACGTGCACTCTCGCCAATATTCATATAGTAAATGCCGTTTTTTGTACATAATTTCAACAAGTATCCCTCTTCTTTCAATAAGTAATACGACTTGCTTCAATACTAAAGAATTCTCATCAGTATTCATACAGTATTTAGAAATATCATTTTGAACAAAAATATACTTATTCTTTTGGAGCTGACAGCAATTGTATGTAGAGTGAATCACTCTTTCGGTATTCCTAACGTATCTCGAAATTCTCATTTGAAAATCGGTTTCAGTTTGCTGATAACCAATATTGTCTGTTTTTTCGTTTTTTTTTAAACAGCAGCTAGTTTTTTTTTAATTTTCCCGCAAATTCCTCAGTCCTCCTAAAGTATTTAAAAATACAGTTCTCCATTTACATTATTCGGACTATTGTCATCTTTGTCGCCATATGGCGATATTATTACAAAATTTCGGCCGTTGTACGCTCCGGACTTCTTTAGGTGTTTGGAATGTCACACGGAACCCTTTATTTCGCTCACTGGGGTAAACTGTTCTAGTTCCACGTGCTATATTTAATAGATGTCAGTTATCAGTTATCTCCTGTTAATTCACGTCTTTAATTAAAGACACATGGCACAGTCCTCGAGCCCACATGGCACAGTGGATAAAGGCGTTAGTTATATCCAGTGACAGGACCCTAAGAGTGTGAGTTCAATACCTGTTTAAGGCAGTGGAGAGGTGAATTAACAGGAGATAACTGACATCCAGTAAACATGGCACGTGGAACTAGAACAGTCTACCCCAGTGAGCGAAATAAAGGGCTCAGTTCGACATTCCAACCACCTGGAGAAGGTCGGAGCGTACAACGGCCGAAACGTTGTAACAGATATGGCGACAAAGATGAGGACAATAGTCAGAATAAAGTAAATAGTGTACATAATACCTCATTTCAGAAATATAGACAGATACTGAAATACGGTTCTGTCGATTAAGTCATCTGAGACCTAGTTTTTTTCTTTTCAGAAGAAGAGTTTTGCTCTCCTCAGAATTCGAGCATTCTGTTCAATATTCGACTGTATTTAGATTGTGAAAAGGTATGGGTTCCACCTGTTCTATTTTTCTAAGACAGCTTAGGAATTAATCAATATTTCTTCACCTTTCAATTGGCACATAACGCAGACATGCTGTTACCCAATATTTCTGTTTTCTTACAAAATGCTCCTGTATGGAAGCGACTGATTGACAATCTCCTCAAAGATGAGGAAGAGACTTGAAGCAACAGAAATGTGGTTCTACAGAAAGATACTGAGGATACCATGGACCGAACATTTGACCACCCACGAAGTTTTAGAGAGAATGGAAACAAAAAGAAAACTTAAACTTAACATCAAGAGCAGGCCGTTGAAATTTCTGAGGCACGTAACGAGGAAAGCGGGCTTGGAAAATGTGGTACTCACAGGGCAGATTGGGGGTAAGAGGAACAGAGGAAAGTATCACGTAATATATGTGATGACATTGAGTAAATGCATGCCAGAATAGGGTTTGGGAGAGATAAGAAAAAGACAAAAAATATTTAAAGCTAAGACAATCAGGAAGATGTCGAGGGCCATGATTAACTGCGGCAGGGCACATAAAAGAAGTATTTTAAATTTTCCAGCAAATTCCTCAATATTCCTAAAGTATTTAGAGATACAGTTTTATTGGTAGCTTGATTAAAGTCAACTGACAACCAGATGTTTCTTTTCAGAAAAAAGAGTTCTTCTCTACTCAGAATTCGAGCATACTGTTCAATATTCGACTGTATTTAGATTGTGAAAATGTATGGGTCCATATGGTCTATTTTTCCAAGACACGCTACGAATGAATGGATACTTCTGCAGCTTTTAACTGGCATACAATGCAGACATACTGAGGAAGCTGATTAGATACTCGGTTGCATAGCAATTCCACGACCACACCTAGTCATGGAACTTATGAAGATGACACAGATCCAAGGAATATTCTTGTCTTTTAGGAAGTGATCACCAGTCTCCCCAGTCTCCCCAGTCTCCCTAGTACTTCCCACAGTGTTCTTTTATGCATCACTGCTCGATAAATTCAATTTTCAGTCAGGTTCGTTGCATTCACTTGCGCACAAATACATTTGGAAAAGGTATTAATCCATATCCCCACAGATATGGTACAGGCAATTTAAAAGAGTTTATTATTATGGGCGGAAACTAGTCACCTTCTTCTGATATTGACAAGAAATAAATTATTTGAGAACAACCTAATTTTCCAATCAGTATGTGAAATGTGTTGAAAAAGAGCTCGTAATAAAAAATCGCTAACACGAGTTCGAATTCCAGTCGAGTTCGCCACATTCGTTTACGCACAAATAGCCTTGGGAAAGGTATATATACATCTCTTCTCCCCCTCCCCACCAGCTACGATTTGAATAGCAGGACAGTATGTTTCCTATAGCTTTCTTGGTGTTAAGTCTATCGCAGAAAAAAACAGTAACCTACAGCGGGAAAATTTTCTGCCTAAAATATATTGAAAGTGACTTGATCGCTAAAGCATCTATCACGTATGACATTTAACTGACTCATGTTATTCATTAAAAGGCTGATGATGTTTTCATTAAGACCAAATTCTGAAAGACCTCAAGGATAAAAGAACGAGACATTATGTCATTGGACTTCTTGAAATGAATCCAAGCCAGAAACATATTAGTAGGTTGTCTTCTAGAAAGCCTCAAAATTGTTTTATTGATTTCTCAGTGTACCAACGATCATTTTCGGTTATCATTATTATTAATAATTTTATTATATTGTGGCGTTATATAGAAAGAACAAATTATATTTATATAAAATAGTTAATTAAATTCTACTTGAAAGAGAAAAGAGTAATCAGGAGGACAGTAGATAATGATTGAAATTGCATTTAAACTCTTATACAGTAAAGTTAACGGGAATGCATGGGGCTAGACGGGAAATACTCACATAAGATGTGAGAGAAAGAAGCGGTCAGCGCAAAAGTTACGGCTACATTTAACTAATTTGATGAGATCTCGCCATTAGTCTAGTATTGCGCCTAAATTCATATAATCAAGTTACCATAGCAAAGAGCTCATCCAAGAAATTACCATAAAAGTATTTACAAACTAATGACAGAAAGCAGCAAACTTAATGTGGGTGGGCACGTGACTGAGCCGCCAGATCAAAGCTAATAATATTGCTGATTCTTCAATATTTTTATCTTCAATAAAATTCTACTTGTATAGAGGGTAATTATTGAATTACAGATAACTAACGTAGACAAACATTCGAAAAATATGTATCATATGATGAACTACTGTGGAGAAGATTTTTTTTTTTTTTCTGATTGTCAGTGGCCAATCGAAAAAGAAATAATCACGCAAGCGTGTATAACGTATAGTTCTTAACTGACTGACCCCAGTGTGACATGCTTGTATTTTTACTATGAAAATCTTATTTTATACTTTCATAGTGTTTTGACCCCTGTTTGGGAGTTAACAATTTTCCCATAGCTGGGAGTCAAACACTTGCTACCACTCTGGGTCAGCGTGTACAAAGGAACAATTGCAATTAAGATCAGAAGTCTTGCTGCTAGACGTAGTTTATTATCATACCCAGAAGGTCTATTTTATGCATTTAATACTACTACTACTACTACTACTACTACTACTACTACTACTAATAATAATAATAATAATAATAATAACCCGGCATGAGAGTGTGGGCCAATATCTGCACTGGAAAATCTGCAACTTCTACGGGAAGGAAACTGAAAGAAACTGGTATGAACACCACCCAGACCCGGTTACGGAGATAGGACCTGTTACAATTTTAAGGGACTACACAATACACACTGACAGAACAATTAAAGCCAACCGCCCAGACATTGTTATTAAGGACCACGAATAAACAAAAGTGCATTATTGTTGTAGTTGGAGCGCTAGGATTGGTTGGAAAAGAATCCAGTAGACTAATTGTACGGATTCCTGGAAGCCCATGCTTCACAGAGAAAGAAAAAACTGTTTTGACAAGTACAGCCCAAACTTTACGAAAGGCTTTATCTATGTATTTTTTTTTAAATAAAAATAAAAATAATAATACAACTAAAAGTACGATCGAATTATTCGTTTTCTACGGCTTATCAATCCATTGCTTGTCATTTAAATCCAGAAAATATTTAGGTTGAAATAATATTGGAGTGTCGAAGTGAATATAACGAACCCAACTGGAATTAGAACTCGTCTCTCCGATTAACAATTCTGACTCATTAACCACTTCACAACCCACACATCCAAGCTTACATCACCTTGCATTCCCAAGCGGATGACTCATCTAGGTACTGACTAGATTCGAGGTTGCTTAACTTCAGTGATCATACGTAAACCAGTAAGCGTGAGATTGATGTGGATATTGAAGAGAATTCTTCAGAAATATGTTGACTCCGATTAATAATTCCAATACACAACGCCCACGTCCAAGCTCACAGCAGCTGATATTCCCACACGGTCGCCCATCTAGGTACTGACCACGTTCCACGTTGCTTATCTACTGTGATCGTACGGAAACCAATGTTTCAACGTGATATAGTCGTATGCCCTGAAAATTACTAAAATTTAACTTTGTTTTTCAGGCTGGCAAAACCTTTGCCAAAATAGGTTCAGAATATAAGTGGTTTTAATATTAAATCAATCAAGAAAAGTTCCAGTGACATATCTGGTTACCCGACTCAAGATTTTCGCTTTGAAATGCTCATTTTTGATCAAATATCCCACCCTGATGTGTGTTTCGTTTGTTGGTCGGACACCTTATACTTTTCCCGTCATTTGTAGTTATTTTCAAAATAGTTTGTATTCATTCTTTCCAATATACATATATATTTGTATATCTTTAGTTAATTCCAGTGTTTTTCTAATAATATCAATATTATGTTTTAAATTATCTTTTCAAATCAAATGACCCTTATTGTCCTTAAAGTGTTTTAAAATGTTTACATGTGTTTCAACATCGTGAAATTAACATTTAATATATTTATAGCACTTTTAGCTTACCATTTGTTCCTATAGAATTTGCTTTAGTTGTGGCGTGAATGGCATATTTAATGCCGGAATTTTATTTTCTTTTGAGTTTGGTCATTTTTATTTTTCTAAAAATATATTGCTAGTAGTAATTATTTTTTTCCAGTAATCTACTGCTGGTATTTTATTTGTCTTTTTATATTTTCATGATTTGACACAAGTTTGAGTGCTCACTATTGGCCCATACCTTGGACCCTTACAAGTGCTACCACCCCGGGGTCAATGAGGAATTTGGAAAGCTGTAATTATGTGGTAATTCTACTCTCCTCAAAACCGACCAGAGGATCGTCGTCCTCAGAATGTATTTCTGTAAGAACTGATCTATGAATCTTATATATGGAGAATATCAACTGGTGACCGAGTAAGGCTAGTCATCTCGACTCAGCTCCCAAAGGAACAGAGAGGACTGTCCAAGAGGCTCCTGTGCGTGAATATTTTTGTGTGGATAGAACATAGTAGCAGATCTACTCTTGATCTGAAGCAGCACTACCCCTTCAAGGCACTTATTTTAGGCCTCCGTGTTCAGTCTGAGGCCCTTATTAACAAATTCGAGTTCTTTTATTATCAGAACGTACAGAATGAGATTTCCGAGCTGCTGTACCTTCGTAATCACCCATCTCTCTCCGAATCGTCTGGACTGTCCTCAGATTGATTCCCAAACACACTGCACTGTTCGTATTGGAGCTTCTGGCGCGAATGCCAAGCAGTAAAGCATGCCGTTTCCAAATTTCTAGCGGAATGCCTTGCGATACGGTGCTATATTTCTCAGGGACGGTGCCAAACTGATTCTATTATACTGTGCAGTCGGCAAAAAAAAAAAAAACAATAGCATGCATGGGCGAAATTTAAATATAATTTCCTTGGTGATAAAGTGCTACCCTGGGCCAAGAGAGTGGCTTTTGAGAGAGAGCTTAGGTCTTTTTTTGATAACTTAGAGGACAATTAACCCCTCGCACCTTATATATATATATATATATATATATATATATATATATATATATATATATATATATATATATATATATATATATATATATATATATATTGTATATATATATATATATATATATATATATATATAGTGCAAGGGATATATATATATATCCCTTGCACTATATATATATATATATATATATATATATATACAATATATATATATATATATATATATATATATATATATATATATATATATATATATATATATATATATATATATATTGTATATATATATATATATATATATATATATATAGTGCAAGGGATATATATATATATATATATATATATATATATATACAAGTATATGATTGGTGTATATGGAATGAATTCCAATAACCAACAATTACTATTCTTAAAAGATGATCAATACAAAGTAGAGCAGATATAATTATTTATTTAAAAAAAAAAATTATAACATAAATATGTTATAAAATCGCTACAAAAATAGCTATTTTGTTTCAACACCCTCGGTGTCTTATCAAGTGATGACGTTGAATGTAAAATGAATGGTTTTAAAAGTTTCAAATTAATTAAGAATCCTACGCAAGGGGAAAACGTTGTTACAAAGGCTAGATGGACAAATCAAAACACAAGTATAGGAAAATTCAAAAAGCTCGATAACGAAGTCATGTTATAATATCTATTCATATATATATATATATATATATTTATATATATATATATATATATTCATATATATATATATATATATATATATATTCTATATATATATATATATATATATATATATATATATATATATATATATATATATATATATATATATATATATATATACATGCATATATATACTGATTCATGCATATTTCATGAAATAATATTGACAAGTTTTATCTATTTGTTTTAGGTAAATTTCTTTCTTATTGTCTGAAAACCTAAATAATATTATCATTGAAAGACGAAAGGAAATCACCATATCGATACATGTTTTAATCCTCTCTAAGCTTTCGGCTTAACCGATTATCAAAGATGACAATTACATTTCAATGTATTAAACAATACACAGAGTAAACATTAATGGTGGTCGGTTTTTCAAAGCAACGACAAACTCGTGTATACGAGACGCAACAAAAACTGACTATCATCATCTGGCTCCGAAATCGATAATTATATAAGAATTCTCTCATGTACTTTAAAACATATACAGTAAAACTTCCACGTACACACAAACTCGCATATATATATATATATATATATATATATATATATATATATATATATATATATACACACCATAACGCAAGCCACCAATCTGCTATTGGGTGGCATGCCACTAACGTTTTGTGGTCGTAGCGACCGGCGCGTTCACCTCGACAATGTTACAACTGGCAGACCGACAGAGGCCAACGCCAACCGGTTGGTGCCACCAGAAGACCGCTGGCGTTGCCATTGGGCCACTAGTGGATTGCGTGTAGGGTGCATATATATATATATATATATATATATATATATGTGTGTGTGTGTGTGTGTGTGTGTGTGTGTGTGTGTGTGTGTGTGTGTGTGTGTGTGTGTGTGTGTGTACTTTCGACGAAAGTATTTTCGGTTTCGGCGTATGAGGATATGACAGCTTAGTTGGATCAGTCATGAAATTTTTTGCGATAATATTAAGTGGCATTATTTGACACAATACATACACATATATATATATATATATATATATATATATATATATATATATATATATATATATGTGTGTGTGTGTGTGTGTGTGTATGTGTGTATGCATGATTGTATTGTATGTATGTATAATTATGTTTAATGCTCGTGTATTTTCTAATAAACACACAGGAATATGGATTCTAAAATGTTCTAAGTTTGATGTAGCAATTT
Organism: Acanthosepion lycidas; assembly: GCA_963932145.1. Taxonomy (NCBI): domain Eukaryota; kingdom Metazoa; phylum Mollusca; class Cephalopoda; order Sepiida; family Sepiidae; genus Acanthosepion; species Acanthosepion lycidas. The sequence continues at coordinate 12,966,788 of OZ010605.1, forward strand.
GAGTTACTAGTCTCAATCATATATGTGTACACACCCGAACACATAGGGGGACACACATCCACGCGTAAATAAGAACACACATTCGTTTTTCTCCTTACCGAATTTTTAATTCGTCTTCATTATATGATATTCATTAGAACTTTGGTTGGTGTCATACTAAGGTAAGTTTATGAAGTCCCCTTTCAGAAAAGATCTATCTATCTATCTATCTATCTATCTATCTATCTATCTAAAGCTAGCCAGACTTTTATATCTATCTATTTATCGAATTATTTTTATAACTATCAAAATTTCCAATTATTTTTATATGTATCTGTCTAATAATATTTATAGCTATCTGTCTGTTGAATTATTTTTATTTCTATCTAACAATCTATCAATCTAACTACTCTAAATATTTTGGTAGGTAATTATGTATCTGTTTCTCGCTTACAGACACACTTCTCTCTGTCTATGTCTGTCTGTCTCTCTCTCTCTTTATATATATATATATATATATATATATATATATATATATATATATATAGATAGATAGATAGATGGAAATTATTAGGAGGATTTGATAATCGTATTTAATTAATTCGTCGAGTCTGAAAGAAACCTCAACAGAATGTAGAAAGCACTGGACGGCCGTTTCGTCCTATATTTGGGACTCATCATCAGTGCACATCCACTACCGAGAATTGAAACCCTGACAGTTAGGTTGTCAAGTTAGGTAGTCACCGAGGCCCATTCGAACAGTTGGTATGATGTTTACTTGACAACATAACTGTCAGGGTTTCAATTCTCGGTAGGGGATGCGCACTGCTGTTGAGTCCCAAATATAAGACGAAACGTCCGTCCAGTGCTTTCTGCATTCTGTTGAGGTTTCTTTCAGACTCGATGAATTAATTATATATATATAAAATAAATACCGATTTGTGCTTTTGTTTGAAAATGTAAGCAACGTCTGTGTAATTCGAAGTTGTTTATACATATATATGTGTGTGTGTGCGCGCGTGTTTCCTAAAATATGACGAACTAGGAATATTACGTCATCTTTTACACTTTTATCTTCTATCGTAAGAGAAAACGGACAAAATGACACTTGCAATACTGACAAGCAAAACGTCTTGTCCGTCACATTCCTGTATATATGTGCGTGTGTACTTGTGCATTTGTGTATATGTATATATATATATATATATATATATATATATATATATATATAGACACGCATACATAGATATACACATAGGCACACCCCCCCGCATATATATATATATATATATATATATATATATATATATATATATATATATATATATATATATTATGAGCGAGGGGTTAACTTAATTTCTTCGCTAGCATAAGAGATACCGTCATTTCTTTATTATAGGAATCCATGTCAATGCGCACGAACACACATACACACTCATACGAACACACTCATACGAACACACACACACTCATACGAACACACTCATACGAATACACACACACACATACACACTCATACGAACACCATCATACGAACACACACACACACTCATACGAACACACTCATACGAATACACACACACACACATACACACTCATACGAACACACTAATACGAATACACACACACACACATACACACTCATACGAACACACTCATACGAATACACACACACGCATACACACTCATACGAACACACTCATACGAACACACTCATACGAACACACACACACACATACACACTCATACGAACACCATCATACGAACACACACACACTCATACGAACACAATCATACGAATACACACACACACACACATACACACTCATACGAACACACTAATACGAATACACACATACACACTCATACGAACACATTCATACGAACACACACACACACACACGCACGCACACACACACACACAGACACATGCGCACCGCACACAAGCTGAAACTCACAAACATTTTGTGTATAACTAACTGTTCTTCAGTTATCTTTACTGTCGTCACTCCCACTTGAAACTCCTGTCCCGCAATCTTGTCTCCCTTTTCCCTTTTTTCTCTACCCGCCCAACCTTTCCATACCCTCCACACGGCTTCTTTCTTGCAATTTTGTATCTTATCAAGCAGTGTGGGGATTTTGACATGTAATTACATATATTTCTCGGGGCTAAACGTAGGGCACACAACAGCTGAGGGAAGGGACGGCTACAACTGAAATTTCGAGGTGACGATTGTGTAAATCAGGTGAAAAAGAGGCAAAAGTGTTCATGTTGGAGCGGGGCATGCGAGATGCCCTGAGCAAGAGAACAGACCCTAAGTGATTAAAACGGCATAGGCAGTAGGAGGGGGGAGGAGAAAAAAAAAGGAAGAGGAGTAGGAGGAGTGGACACGGGAAAATGTTAGAATAAAGAAAGATATATATATATATATAAAAAAAAAAAAAAAAAAAAATCGTCCGATACGAATGAAGACGAGTGAGGGGAATGGGCGAATGTAAAACAAAAGTAGAACAGAAAGAGAAAATAAAAATGAATTAATGATACGAAGAAGAGAGAAAATTAACGAGCGATATGATGACGTGGGTAAAATTTAAACAATAAAAAACAAAAAAAAAAGTAGAAAGTAAAATAAACAAGGGTTGAGAGAGAGGTTAATAGAGAGAGGAACGAAAGAAGACGGAAATATACTGAAGTTATTGAAGAAAAATGTAAGAAAAATAATGGATCCGATCGAAAGAAAAGCGATATGACGGCTTCGTGCGAAATAGGAATAAAGATATGGAAGTATGATTAAGGAAAATTGTAAAATGGATTCAAACGAAACTAAAAAAAAATAAAATAAAAATAAAAATGGATTCAAATGATAAGCAGAAAGAAAATGCTTGATTCGTATGAAGGATAAATGAAGGAAAGATAATGAATTCAATGAATTGAAAAAGCTAAAATAATTCATGGATTCACACAAAAAAAACGAAGAAAATGTTGGATTCGTATGAAGGATAAATAAAGAAAAACAAAAACAACAAAGAAAACAAAAACAACAAAAAAAAAATGATGTCTTCAACCAAATGAAAATGGGAAAAATTTGGATTCACGTGAAGGAAAATGGAAGATAATTATGGATTCTAACGAAAGAAAAAGAATTGGCGACAATGGATTCGATCGAAAGAAATGGTAAGAAAAGAATATGGATTCAAAGGATCGAAAATGAAAGAAAGAAATATAAAATATCAAAAAAAGAAATAAATCTTATAACCTAAACGAAAGAATTAAGAAAAGAAAGAAATGATAGATCCACCCGAGTATAAAACCGCAGAGAGGGGACTTTATCTGATATAGATATCTAAAAATGTATGAGATATGATGGACCAAAATGTAAGCGATTGTTTTAAGTGAAAGAACAGCATTTAAGAATAATGGATACAAATCTTTCTGTCATATCCCATGCATGTCACACGCTTGGGTAATCATATCGATTTCGACACATACCTCTAGATGTTTTTTTCTTCTTTTTCTGGTTGCCAACCATGGCTAAAGGATACTTTTTTTTTTTTTACTAATATTACATTTATTACTAATGTTCACCAAATCAGTCACTTATGTGCCATGCGTGACACACGCATAGGCGATCATGTATCTTTCGATATATGACTGATTTTTTTCCGTAGTAGGTTGCCATTTCTATCTGCAGTAGTCCAGTTGTAATCCAAGGCTACAGAACCCAGTATATTCTGTTGTTTTCCCTCATAGCTGGGGAGAGAAGAAGATTCATACCTTTCCCAAGGGTATTAGCACGTAATGTAGTGGATATTATCATCTAATGTAATGGATTCGACCGGAATTCGAACTCAGATCTCCGATTCCTTGATGGATCCTGTGGCAATTTTTTGAGCGTAAGTAAAAGTAAAATGTGCAGTTTATGATGTTATGTAAGAAAGGTGACGGTTTTCTGGGGATTGTTTTTCGATCAAATTCACCCCAAGCAAGGTATTAATGCCAGTGAGACATAAGATGTTACTGGGTGCGGAAAAATTAAAAAATAGAAACACCAAGAAGCGAGAACAGAAGAAGACAGTAGATAGCGATTGATGTTGCATTTAATTTTTTGAAGATTAAAGTTGGCTGGAAAGCTTGGAACTGGAAGAGATATCCACAAGCGAGAATTGCGAGAAAAGAAACAATTAGCATAGAACTTACAGCTGCATCTATCCAAATCAACTACCTGTCGTTGCCTGTCTAGTACTGCGCTTATATTCACAACGTCTGTGTATCACAGCGAGGAGTTTATCCGAACAATTACTATGAAAGTATTTATCGAAAAGGCACGGGAAGGCGACTATACATCGGTGGGAATATGAATGAAGCCGGGACACACGATCAGGACCAATAATATTGCAAATTATTTGCATTTTGTCAAGGATCTCTAGATATATAACAGGTGCACCGGACCATATTTAGAGATTTTCCAAGCGTAGCTTAGATGTGGCACAGGGCCGAAAGTATGGGGCATCCAGTGAGGATCGAACTCACTTTTCAGTAGTAACTGATGTAGCAAGACAAGCTTGGTAACCATTACACCACGCCGAGGTGCCCACACCGGACCTTATGTGGCAGCACTATTCTAAGCATGAACGAATGGTAGACTTATAGATATGTGAGATAGATTCTGGAGAGAAAAAAAAATGGCTAACACAACACAAAGAACCAATTTGCTTAACCGGTCAAGATTCTAGTGGGTAAAGCAAAAAATATTAATCAAGTGAATTTTACACGTAGATGAATTTAAGAACCTCTAAGTAATTAGAACTCGGATCTCTGATTACTCATTTCGTGTTTTTATCTTTTATACCAGTCCGCACATCCAATGGATTTTTGTATTCAAAGGAAATGAAAAAGAAAGATACGTGAGGACTGTTCATAAGCAGCTTTTGAACTGTTGGATTCTATCAGGGATTGAACTCTGAAATATAATATCGCTGAAAATTGTCTAACAATCTCTTTCGCGAGGAAGCGACTGATAGTTTGTGATATTACCTCAGTAAAGCGCAAGTCTACAAATTGGTCCCCCTTTAAGAATCTCTATAATTAAAGTTCTAAAACAGTGCTACCCAAAATGTGGTACGCATAGCTGTGCCAGTACACGAGTCATCATCTGCCGGTACGCGGAGAGTGTCTAGGAAACAAAGAAAGACTAGGCATATTTTACCCCACGGGAGGCTACCAGGATATCTGACACGGATATATTTTTTTAACATTTCTATATAATTGTTTTATTTAACATTGTTACATTTTTTCAATTACTCACTCATGTTCCAAAGTTATAGCTATACAATTAACGAATGCGATATAATTGACAGCAAAACAGTGAAATAAAATACGTATGACAACAGCATTATGAAGATGTGGCATGTGACTGTGTGAGAACCAGACCAAGATTTACTAGGAGTCCATATTTGTGGACTTATATTTTGAATTTTTCTTTCAAAATTCCCCTGATTGTGGTTGAAATAGATAGGCACGTAGATTTGGGCCCAAATTCTGAAACTTAGAAATTAATACTTTAGATTAATAATCTAACAGCCTATCAGATTTTCAAACTCTCCTGTAAGACTCTGACAATATAGTTGAATGCGTGGCTAATGTGTAGGACCAGAAAAAAGTGGCACGAATATAGTACCGGTTCCTGGTACATAGGGAATACTTATTACGTCAATGATGACTGACCTTAGAATTAATAAGACTACTTATCATCAGGATTACTACAGATAGTGTCAAAATGACCATGAAATAAGACATATCTAAATAAAAAAAATGAGCAGTCAAAGAACATCGTATCTAAAGCAGGTTCGAATCATGATGAATAGATCATAAGATTTCTCTAATATTTAAGTCGGCGGAAGAAAATAAATATGAATTGTCTACTTAAATATTAGTATCCACTAAAATAACCTTTAAGTGATAAAATCTCTCGGATTAATAAATGAATATTCCATTACGACTTTTGAAGTATATATATATATATATATATATATATATATATATATATATATATATATATATATATATATATCAAATATGTGATGCAGTTCATTTTATATTACAATGAATCATTTATACAAAAAGGGGATTAGTAAAGTTAATGATATAAAATGGCGAAATGCCTTCGCTAACAAAATTTTAAAGGTTCATTAACCTACAAATCACACGATGAATATTATGATGCTTGATTTAAAAAATTATAACCTGTGTAAACTCTTTCTTTAATACGCACTTACTTTCAACTGTACATTCATTCATCTTCAGGCATGGAAATTATTTCGTTTTTGGTAAAATTCAGGTAGCATCCCACACAAAAATATATAATGCGAATCGAAATACATATATATATATATTTTTTTGAAATGTGTTTTTGTTAACGGATACAAACTTTTGGAGCGTGCAGTTCCAACGCTAAGGTTGATTTTTTTTTGAAAATTTAAGAGAGTGCGTTTACCAATATGACAATTTGACATATATATATATATATATATATATATATATATATATATATATATATATATATACGTGTGTGTGTATGTGTGTGTGTGTGTGCCTAAAAGGTGTTTCATTAAGCCGGATTATATATAAGGCTGTTTCATTAAGACATATCAAAGTCAGCAGTAAGTAATTCAGTGTTATTGGTGAAAATTTATTTTATATTGGATCATGTTATTAAAGTCATAGCAATTATGTGTGAAAAATAATATCGCCCAAATGGCCGCCAAATCTGACGGAAAAAGAAAAAGTCATTAAACTTAATTCACGTTTCACAGTACAAGTAATGGACCCCCTTTATATATATATATATATATATATATATATATATATATATATATATATATATATATTGAAAGAGAGGATTAATACAAATATAGAATTAGTCACTTTGATGATTCATGTTATAGTCAACACTTCTTCTTTAGAGATTCGTAGATGAACTATTACGTATTCGTTAGATTCACTCTTCGAGAGATATCGACAATTGTCTATTGATTTTCTCATTTTCCTTATTTTTATATTAAGTTATAAATTAATTCGTTTTGTTTTTTGTCTTAGGTTGCTTTCTCTTCTTCTTTGCTGGTACAAGTTTATCTTTTCCTTCATCAATAGTACTTATAACAATAGTTCATCTCTTTGTAAATATTTTTGAATTTAAAAAGCTAATAAAATTCCTAACGTAAGATGGGAATTTTAAAAAATAGCTCTAAAATGTAGATCTTTAAATGAACCCTGTTTTCTATAGTTTAATTTAAAAATTATTAGATTTTCAAATAAAATCTCCCTATTAAACCAAAGAATTGAATTGACTGTAAATTGTAGTTATAGTCTACCTTTAAACTTATAATTTGTCTAAACTTTCAATTTGATAATACTTTTTTTTATAGTAATAATCAGTAGATGAACTGCGCTCCAACTTATATGACTGGTATTCAACTATTTCGATTCATTTTGATTTAATATTTATTGATATTTAATCAGTATTATTAACTTCTTATATTGATGTTACTTGCTTATCGGTTGCATATTAATTTACCAAAGTAGTTCTGTATTTCTGATGTGTTCCTTTCTTGTTTTTGTTTTTCAAACGGTTAATTGATTTACCAGTTTCTTAAAGGGTCTTTTTATTTATCAACGACACAATTTTACGACCAAGCATATAACTAGTTAATATTATGTTGAATTACTTATCTGCCTCCTTCACTTTTACTTCTCAGGAAAGTTGAACGCCAGACTTCGATACTTTTTACATTTTAACATTTAGCTCTACTTTTTGTTGAGTCATCTTTCAAATTAAATATTACCGACAGTGGAATTATGCCCCATATGTTCTCATTGTACCTGTAGATAGATAGATAGATAGATAGATAGACCAAAGGGTTAACATAAACTAAATAACGAGATATTAATAACTATATATGCGTGTAATAACGTACATATACAGATTAGAAAATATCTATTCATTTAATTTTATGTGTAAACAAGAGTGATAAATATAGTTAAACAGCTATAAAGTATATATTAACATATATATTAACAGATTTGTGACTCATGAATTGGGTATCCGTGGAACATGAGTTGCACTACAAGCGTAAGTATATCTGCATTTATTAATTTATTAATATATATATATATATATATATATATATATATATATATATATATATATATATATATATATATATATATTATAGAAACCCACACACCTGAAAAATGTCTCTTAGCCAACATATAGGGGAATCTGGAGGACAAAATCTCCTAAATATTAGTGTCTTCCCATTCAAACAGTGTGATTTGAGAGCCAATGAACAAAAGCGGATTAATAAGGAAATATATTTCATCAACAAGTACAAGCCGATTCTTAATTCATTGTATAAATAGATTCTACAAATTCCCCCTTACCATAAACGAAATATGGAGCTAATTACGCCCCTTGATTTTAATTTTTTTTTCATTTGTACAAAACGTAAGAATCAAGGGGTGGAGATAGAAATTGTGTCAGATATGAAAGACAATTAAACTTCAGATCCGGAACATAAACTTCATATGAACTAGATTAATTGTCCAACATTCGTCTCTGAAACACACATCATAATTCTAACCGAACAGACTTCGGAAATTCCTTAGGTTAATGCAGAACTGTCTGGTTACAGGCTACAGCAGTGGAATCTATTAGTTGGTGATATACAGATTTCCCATGAAGGTGACCGTCACTAGGGTCTAATATTATTCTTCCTTATAGAAGGTGATTTGATGTATTGCCATGATATCTGTAGTATTATGCAATCACTCAACATCAGTTACAATCCAGAGGATATTAATACCTCGAAGACAATTCGTTACGCACTAATAAAGTTTTACCTTCAATCTCACTTCATACGAAAGTAGCTTATGACAATATGAAACAAATATTGATATGTATCAACTATGATCAAAATAACTGGCAACCTTGCGGAGTTTTGAAGGTTGTTATTCTCTTGCTAATACTGCGAGGTCGATATATAGCAAGTACTGTTGTTTTCATTTGGAATCGGTCAGACGAGATAGAAATTCTTATTAGATCAAGAGAAACTACGTCAATCACTGGAACCAGACAGAAAAAATAGTCAACATTCACAACTAGCAAATTTTGTTGACACATCTTCACATCAAGTATAGCCTTATGGAAAAATGATCATGAAAGCTATGGCGTCATTTTGTATATACATCATAAAATTCCCAACATAATTGAAGCAAATATAATGGAAGACATCTTTGTTGGTCCCCAGATTCGTAAACTTCTTTCGGATGAAAATGTTGAGAGATTATTATGGGGAAAGGAAAAAATAATGAATAGCTTTTATGAACAATTTATAAAATTTAATGATTTTTTGGAATGCTTGCAGAATAAATTAAGGGGCATTTCTTGAATATTTAATGAGATGATTTGTTTGTATAATAATAATAATAATAATAATAATAATAATAATAATAATAATAATAATAATAATCCACCAGGCTCGACTTCTTCGAAGACAGTGAATGATATAAATATCGCCTTTCAAGCTATTGATAGCGAATCAGGGGTACTCGGACTTTTGGCCGATGGATATTTGTCCGGCGGATATTTGGCCGAGGGACATTTAACTGAAAGGGCATTTAGCCGAAAATATAGTGGTGTGTTTACATGTCACATTCTTTATCGTAATTTTTTTGAGAAAAAGAGTAATGGTGTTGATCTTGTTTAACACAACGAAAAGGTGAGATTGAATGTTTATCTCATTAAATTCGCTTCAATTATGTACTACAGAGATTTATACTTATTTGCTGAATTAATTGATAATTTTTCTTATCTTTTTTTGACAGGTTTTAATTTAATTACACCTTATTAATTAATTATTAATTTAATCGTTTTATTATTTTTTTTAAAAAGTTCTACAATTTTTTTTTATCAAAAATTAAACAAAATCACTGAAAAATAGGGGATATTTTGTTAACAATTGCTTACAGTAACATATTCATATACATTAATGTGCAGTTATTTATACATAGTACACTAATGTGCAATTATTTGCCCTATTCTACTTTATAATACTGCTAATTATAATATATTTAGTATTCCTTGTTATGACTTTTACTTGTGCTTTTTCGGTGAAATGTCCATCGGTCCGCCAAATGTCCATTCGGTCAAATGTCTGTCGGTCAAATATCTGTCGACCAAATGTCCGTCGGTGAAATTTCCGTTGGCCAAATGTCCGTTTTGCCAAATGGCTCTCAGTCAAACGTCTGTCGGTCAAATGTCCGTTCGGTCAAATGTCTGTCGGTCAAATATATGTCGTTCATATGCTTGTCGCCCAAATGTCCGTTTTGCCAAATGTCTGACAGCCGAATATCCGTTCGGTCAAATGTCTGTTTTGCCAAATGTCTCTCGCTCAAATGTTCGTCAGCCAAATGTCTTTTCGGTCAAATGTCTGTCGGCCAAATGTCCCTTGGCCCAATGTCCGTTTTGCCAAATGTCCGACAGCGGAATGTCCGTTCGGTCAAATGTCCGTTTTGGCAAATGTCTCTCGCTCAAATGTTCGTCAGCCAAATGTCTTTTCGGTCAAATGTCTGTCGGCCAACTTTCCGTTGGCCAAATGTCCGTTTTGCCAAATGGCTCTCAGTCAAACGTCTGTCGGTCAAATCTCCGTTCGGTCAAATGTCAGTCGGTCAAATATATGTCGTTCATATGTTTGTCGGCCAAATGTCCGTTTTGCCAAATGTCCGACAGCGGAATGTCCGTTCGGTCAAATGTCCGTTTTGGCAAATGTCTCTCGCTCAAATGTTCGTCAGCCAAATGTCTGTTCGGTCAAATGTCTGTCGGCCAAATGTCCGTTCGGCCAAATGTCAGTTTTGTCAAATGTCTGTCAGTCAAATGACTCTCCGCCAAATGTCAGGCTACGGAATCAAGTGCTTTCTACAAACGTTCGGTAATGAGATGTCAAAACGTTAAAAAGTTATTGGCCGGCGGATATTTGAACATATGACGCTACAAAAATAATTCCCGAGTATTTATTTCGAGATTAATTACCATATATACTCGCATATAATGCGACTTTTGAAGACGTAATTTTGAAGCTAATTTTAAGAGGGTCGCATCATATATGACATATAAAACTAGAGTTTGTACTGCTGGGACTGTCTACGACGCCATTAACCAAACTATATATCTATTTACTGTAGAGAAATATATAGCTATATTTAAAATAAACATGATTTTAATAAAACGGATGTTTTACTTAACAGTATAACAATAATAATGCATGTAATATTGATATATAATATTTTCGTATAAAATACAAACAAAGCATATGTGCAACTTCCATTGTTTTCGTTTAGTTGTTTCTCATTTGGTTGCTTATGGTTGTACGCTTTTACGCAATACGTTACTAACGATACTTTTATCATTCTCTTTTACATATTTAACTTATTTAACAAGAATATTGGATAAAGAGATAAAGGAAAAGAGATTATTCATTTGTAATTTGGTCTCCAAAACAATGGAACTCTTGAGATACATGATAAAATATTTTTTTATAAGTGAAAATTTTGAGGGCCATACGTTGCACGTGTATATACGCTAATATTAATATATATTGTGTTTATTTACACTAGAAGTATAGGTTAGTCGTGTATAGAATAATCTATTCTTTTCCTCAATATCTACAAAATCAGCAAAACTTATACCGTGTCCAATGAAAAAAATCAGCAAAATACATTTCGTGTTGAATGAAAGTCAGCAAAATATCTTTCCTGTCCAATGAAAAAAATAAGGAAAACATCTTCCGTGTCCAATGGAAAAAAAATAAGCCAAATATATTTCGTGTTCAATGAAAAAAATCAGCAATATATCATTCATGTCCACGCAGCAAGCGAAACTTGTTTTTTCAGAAAATATATCTATTGTAAAACTTATCAAGAAAAATACATGTCAGCACCCAGGGCTAGATTTAGGCCTTAGAGACACCTAGGCAAATAGAATTTTGGGTCATCATCATGACGTATCTTCTTCCATGTGTTTATAATATATATATATATATATATATATATATATATATATATATATATATATGCTCCTGAAAAATTTATTTCTGTTGAGCTTTCTGGGGAGGAAATGTGGGTTTGTAAACAATGACCATAACGGCACAAATGTAAGACGCTTCGGTAAATCCAATCGAGTTTTCTCAGTCACTGTGTTTATCAAAATTTAAATACGCTTAAATTCAACTTTTTCCCTGCCCTGCGCCAACGGCTTAGTGGTAGAATCGCCGACACACCCCAATTCTGTCGGGTTTCGATCCTAGCTTGAGGCAACCAAAGGTCTAGCTACAGTGATGAGTCTGACTTTGTATATATAAATATAAAAGTAAATATAAAAGTGAACATAAAAATCAACACTTAGAGGCGACAGTCTGTTTCATGCTATATGCAATCGTCAGGCCACATATGCTGTTATTTATCTCGGAGCCGAGAAAAATAACAGCATATGTGGCCTGACGATTGCATGAAACAGACTGTCGCCTCTAAGTGTTGACTTCTATGTTCACTTTTATATTTACACACATTCTATCTCTGATACTGAGCACTTTATTCCATAAATATAGCACACCTTAAGACTATATTTCTTTATATATATATATATATATATATATATATATATATATATATATATATATATATATATATATATATATATATATATATATATATATATATATATATCTGGACCGCACGTTACACAACAATAACACATTTCTTATAGCATTTTTTCGGATTACATCTCTATTTTCGTTGTCCTCTTATTACCGAGAAGTAAAAACAAAAACAAAATCTATTTCCATACCTGATGATGTCTGTAGGAACAGACGAAAGCTTGTAAAAAATTAAAAAGACCTTATGCAACTGGAATTTATAAACAGGGATCATATCATTCTTATACAGGTTCGGGTTTGATGTATCTTACTTATATTGTTTGCGATGATGTATTCTCGCCATTTAAATCATTGACCTCTATATTTGTTTTTAGTATGAATGATTCATGAATTTATATATATATATATATATATATATATATATATATATATATATATATATATACACGATGCATTAAAATCTATATGGGGTCCCTCGAAGTCTTTTGAAGAGCCATGGTTAAATGTAAGATGAATGACAGAACTGTACTACGAGTGTTTCCATGGCTACTGCTCTGACGGACTTTTTTTTCCATGGTACTCCGACTACATAAATTTAAGCATGATACTAGATTAGCATTTAAGCCCCACACATTTTCTGTTGAAATAGTTGAATGCAACCGCCACTACTACTCCAATAGTTTCTTTCCTCGCATTTCCTGATATTGGAACATCTTTCCTCTCAATTGTTTACCTGATAAATGAAAACTTCAAAAATTTAAATGCAACGTCAATCGCCCTTTTCTGTTGCCACGAACCCTGTCCTTTTCCCCTTTCCTCAATATACATTATACCTAATGTTTTATCTTCTCTCATGTTCACTCACCGGACACACCAGTGTGCGTGATAGCAGCACTCCTGCTTTGCTTGGGCTGAAATGCTTAATACACAGAAAATGTCTCATATCGAAAATATTTAACATTGAAAAACAAAAGAAAAATTAATTATTTTTAATAATATGTGGAAATCTCCGCTTTTACCTGAAGACCGTCACGAGACCGGAAACACGTGTAGTAAAATTATGTAAAACAAAGCATAATATTTTTTCTAAATAAATCCACATTACAACCAAAAACGTTTACGGCACCTCTCTTCTCTTGTTTTTAATATACATACTTTTCTCTCGTTGGAACCACTACAACCGCTTTCTTTTATATATATATATATATATATATATATATATATATATATATATATATATCACATTTATAGGTTTAATAAAAACAAAATAGAGGAAAGAACGAAAAATGTTTTCATTTTCGAAATATCCACATAATGACATTTTGTTTCACTTCATTTCCATTTGCCAACATGAATTGTAATGGCGATCATCACGCTTTCATTGGTGAAACGTTTATGAAATCGGTAACTACAACACAAACAACGCCCGATTACCTGATTTTGTTTTATGTGTGGATACCTGAAAACAAAGGTATACACTCAACGCCCTCGATCTAAGATCTCGACAAATTCCAAAGAATGATTTGCAATGTAGTAGGCCCTAACTTGTCATTTCGACGCCTATCGCTTTCTCACAGACGTGATCTGCCTTCCCTCTGTCATTTCCACGTTAATAGCTCTGACGAGTTATTTTCCATAGTGCACTGACTACTTGAATTTAAGCGTGATAGTAAGTTAGCATCTAGATCCCACTTTTTACTGTTGAAAAAGTTAAATGTAACCGCCACTTCTACTCCAACAGCTCCTTCTATCGCACTTCCCGACAATGAAACTCCCTTCCACTTACTTGTTCTCTGATAACTACCATCTTCAAAAAATTAAATATAACTTTAATCGTCATCTTCTGAGGCCTTGATCTTCGTTTTTCTTTTCATTCTTTCTTAAATCCACCCCTATACACATCTTTCCTGTTACTGTTATCCTATGTAACTCCATTCATCCCAGTGGCCCTCCCGACTTGCTTGCGGTGAAATGCTTATAAAATTTATACGTGACCTTTCTGTTGCCATTTTCCTCCCATGCACATTCAATGTTATTCTCAGTGTTCTTCTGTAAAAACACATCTGCTGTTTCTCTTTACCAGTAAAGAAATTGTGCAGCGTTCGTCCTGATAGCGGTATATATTATATTATATAGCAATTCAACATTCTTTTGTTTGTTTATAAAGAATCCCCTGCACATTTTCTGTAATTCTTTGATTAGCATTACGAAGATAGTTTTTATTATTCCAACGTGACACCGGAAATACTGTCTGACTACGGTTGATATACACCCTTGTGCAAATTATTTCAAACAAACTTTCTTTCAACATACGATCAGTTTTAGACCCACTGGGGTAACAGCGTGTAATTGATTTCTATTTTTCCTCACAGTAGACCAGTAATATGAATCTATTTTTGGGATGTGTGATGAAATTTGTTTGGCCTTGAAAAATATAGCGTCCTCTGTGATTGCATCACACCTAGACACTTTTGTCTCGACTGTCGATTAGTTGTCCTACGGTAATTGTCTCCGATGGACGTTACTGCAAGGAAGTGTGCGACAATTGTAAACTCCACGAACACAATGGCAAGCCTTACCATTGAGCAAATCAAAGTACTATAAATTCGTCTGGAAACTCTCCTAATTTAAATCCAATCGAGAATGTGTGGTTAATCAAACACCGTGTTTTTGGAATGGAGATACGAATTACTAACATGTATACCTGGTCATGTTTCACCGGAAAAATACGAAGAAAAGTAAATAATAACGAAATTATTTATTTTGCTTCTATTTGTAGAAGGGTTTAAGTGATTATGAAACGCCACATCTTCCTGTATAATTAATTGGCACAAGGGTTTAACTGTGTACATGCCGACGTTAGTAACCATCGTTCAAGGCGTGACAAAAAAAAGCAATAAATTCTGTTGCTCTAAGAACATCTGGAATATAGGATCAGAATTATTTTCATCACACATCTTTTCTTAACAATGGGATTTGATTCTTGTTATTATCATTTCAAAATTATCCTAATTAACACGAGATGATGATGTTGAATTCTTGAAAAGATCAGAGGCAGATTTTTTAATTGATATATGTATATCTATCACCTGACCATCCCTATCTATCTATACATATTGTTATAGTGGAACACACCTATTCTATAGTTAATAGACTCTGCCACCTATAATAATAAGGAGTAGTAAGAGTAAAGGGAGTGGCTCAGCGGTTCGATCTGAACCCATTTATGCGGGTTCAATGGGCATATTTTTGGCCGAACCCACGGGCTCCGAGATCCCACGTTAAACCGGCCTTGTGCCACATGATGCCCACGTTGGGGCGGTGACTAAATACCGTCGCTCAGGGGTTCGGTCAGTCAGCCGATGTCGGACGACAGTTAGTCGGATACTAAAGTATCAGCGACCACAACTAGATTTCTCTGCGTCATTACCTATTATATCAAGTTCCTAACGTTTTGTACGTCGAACCTATTTTAGGACCGACTTAGTACAAATACAAGCCTCCACTGTGAAACCACTCCATAACACATATACAGGGAGTCCCTAACGTCTGGACATATAGGAGAAAATGCATATTTTCAACAAATGAAATTTTCAACAATATTTTATTTAATTGGGATATAATATCTTCAATATGATTTCCATCATTTGTGATGCAAAGGTTGATGTACTTTGCAAGATTCACGTACATTCGATGCAATAACTCCACATTGACTTCAATTTTAGCACATTCACTCTTTATACGCTTAATCAAGTTTGTTGCATCTGTGATTTTCATTGAGTACACCTACTGCGTTATCAGACCTCAGAAAACTAAATCAGTTCTTTCGATAACTTTCTATTCCACATAATGTTTAATATCTAAAAAAAATAATTAAAAACTGAGTTTGTTTTCCCCAGAATTTCATTTAAGATGTTTAGCTATCTTGGCACCATTTGTTGTAAGAATCAGTGAAGAAAAAAAAAAAAAAACTTTTCAGTTATTCGGCTAGAAAGAGAAAAGATTAAAATCGTTTTGTGCCAGCGCCTCTGTTTTTCCGAATGAGAAATGGTGAAAGGAAAAAGATCATTCAAGCCTTCAGTAATTGTACCAATCCCCATATAGGCAGACTTATAATGTGGCTTCCATCTTAAAAGTCCATTCAAGAACAATCAAAAGAACAGTGAATAAGACGGAACAGTAGAGATGAAAACTGGATCAGGAGGTCACAACAAGAAGAGGGATCATCATTTCAACTTAGAGGTCAATACATTCTGATTGTTCAAAGTAGAGTACAATAGTGTGATAAAAAAATCGGAGTATTCCAGTAAGATATCTTTAATCATTTCTAAGATACAATGGTTCAAATCTTAATCTAACAACAGGAGAATGTTGCTGTTACATCCGGTATATTAAACTATATTTATTTAAAGTTACCAACCAAGCTGGAATCTGGATAAATCTTGTTAAAGAAAAACTCTCAAACAAAGATTATTTATTAGAATGGGTTTATTAATGTATCACTTTAAACTTTATTATTAGTGGATACTCGTTTCTAAATAGACGTTCTATTATATATATATATATCAAGGTAAACATGAATGCTACTGTTGCTGGGTCTGTGACAAAACCGTCGCCAACAACTCCATACTCAGGCAAGTGAGGCAGGGTTTTTAGCAATTCTGTTGGATGAAAAATAAAAACTTATCAAAGGGTAGAACTCTCAACAATTCAACGGCCAGCTAAATGGGGGCGATGTCTCAATAAACTAATAAATAAAAGGCAACGGGAAACCACTAAACTATAAATCCTAAGAAATATCACAAAGATATATACAGAAACAATTATGATACTATGAGTCAAAATTTCATATAAATTTGACGTATATTGAATTATTTTTAAATGTAATTTGTTATCGTATAATTTATTTAAGCTTTAAATTTTTTCTTAAAAAGGAAACAGAGTGTTCCGACAAAATATGGGAAATGGGAATTTATAATATCCTGTCGAATAAAAATCTTATGGAAATGCGTTTCATATATTGACTACCTTTCAAATGTGATGACGCAGATCTGTCCTCATTTTAATAGATTTTATACATATGCGATAAAATACACGAGTCATATTTCAAATGTGACAAAAACATCAAGTCTTTGACAAGCGGGCGACAAAAAGAACATTAAAAACGAAACAAAAAACAAAAAATAAATAACAGGAAATCCTTCAACTTTTCATTAAAAAAAGTAAAAAAAAAATACTTGGGGTAATTTATTCCCTTTAATTGGGTAGAAATCTTTAAGAATTTAATAAATTATAAATAGAGAATAATTTAATTAAATAAATAAATACAGAAAATACATTTTTCTCATTCCCTGGGGGATTGGCGTTAAATTATCTCTGAAATGGGCATGGGTTAAAAAAGGCCAAACGGGGTCACTGCATGGGGTCCACTGAAATATGGACTTTGACGATAGACTCGCTAACCACCACTGTCTGGAAAAGGCAAAGACGAGGGCTGAAAATTTATTAAAAAAAAAAAATCTTTTTTTCTTAATAAAATGAAAACGAGGAATTCGTAAATCAATTATTATTATTATTTTCTTTGCTTTCTGGCGTTTACACATTTCTTTCCGGGTCCCACCCAGGGACCTAAGGTTAGAAATGGCATCATGACACTTTTCACTGACAAAAAAAAAAAAAAAATAATAATTACATAGATAGAGCCCTTCGTAAAGTGTGGTCTGTACTTGTCAGAACAATTTTTTGTATCTCCTTGAGGCATGGGCTTCCAGGAATCCCTGCAATTAGTCTACTGCAATCTTTTCCAACCAGTCCTAGGGCTCCAACTACAATGTTCCCATATGCCACATTTTCGAGACCTCTATTTCAAGGTCCTTGTATTTTGACAGCTTTTTGAATATCTTCAAAGATACATTGCAGTCAGCAGGGACTGCCATATCAATAAGGAGGCACCGTTTTTGTTTGTGGTCTTTAATAACAATATCTGGGCGGTTGGCCTTGATTGTTCTGTCAGTGTGAATTGTGTAGTCCCATAGAATTGTAACAGGTCCTATCTCCGTAACCGGGTCTGGGTGGTGTTGGTACCAGTTTCTTTCAGTTTCCTTCCCGTAGAAGTTGCAGATTTTCCAGTGCAGATATTGGCCCACTCTGTCATGTCGGGTTTTATATTCAGTGGGTGCCAACATCGTGCAACCTGATACAAGATGATCAATCG
Organism: Acanthosepion lycidas; assembly: GCA_963932145.1. NCBI lineage: Eukaryota > Metazoa > Mollusca > Cephalopoda > Sepiida > Sepiidae > Acanthosepion > Acanthosepion lycidas. The sequence goes on from OZ010605.1 coordinate 12,985,689, forward strand.
TTTCTGGATATTTATCACAGAATCTGCATTTTGGGCTGACACAATATTTTAGTATATGTGCTTGATAATTCCTAGTTAGCAAGCATTGGTCCTGCGCAGCAAGGATAAAACCTTCAGTTTCCCCTTTCAACCCAGCACTGCGTAGCCACTGATGGGTACGGGTTTTGTCTACATCAGCTTGTTTGATACGGGCAGAGTATTGGCCATGAAGCGGTTTATCTTGCCATCGCTTCTGTATCTGGTCGGTTGCATTCGTCTTTGCTGTCTTTTTCAAGTATTTTGCAGTTTCAGCCGGTGTATTGTGCTGTAGTTGCATCTCTACGGCCATTTGAAGCTCCAGTTTGAATTTGTTGGCTTCTTTCATTACGGAGTAAAGACGCTTACTACTTTCATGTTCCTTGACGCATACCATCATCCAGTCTTCTGTAGTTTCCAAGTATTTTTGGAGGCCAATTGTTGTAGTTTTGTAGGACATTTCTAGTTGAACTAATCCTCTGCCTCCTTCGGATCTGGGCACATACAGACGATCAACATCAGCTTTGGGATGATGCATGCGATAGCAAGTGAGAAGCTTTCTCGTTTTGGCGTCCATTCGCTTAATTTCAGCTATGGTCCAGTTAAGGACATTAAAGCTGTAATGCACCACTGGGACAGCCAATGTGTTTATAGCTGATATTCTATTTTTTGAGTTTAGTTCAGTATTTAGTACCAGACGTACACGCCTGTAGTACTCTTTTCTTATTTTTTCTTTCATTTGGGGGGTGTTGTATGCCATCTCCTTCGCTAATTCCTAGGTACTTATAAGCTTCTTCATGCTCCAATTCCCTAATCTTTGTGACAAAATCTAAATCTATTGAGGGTGTTTCTGTAATTCTACCTTTCTTGAATGTTACTTTTGCACATTTATCTAATCCGAAGTCCATACCTATGTCGTCACTAAAGTATTTTACAATATTGAGGAGGCCTTTCAACTCATTGTCGTCTTTGGCAAAGAGTTTGAGATCATCCATGTATAGTAGGTGATTGAAAATTTTCTTATTTATTTTGTAACCATAGCTACTGTTGTTCAGTTCATGTGTAAGAGGGGTTAAGGATAAACAAAACAGAAGGGGTGACAGAGAGTCTCCTTGAAAAATTCCACGTCGTATATTCAGACGGTTGGATATGGCAGTGCCCCCGGTGTGCCTAAGGTATAGTTTTGTGTTCCACATCCCCATGCTGTGCTTAAGAAAGTTTAATACCACAGGGGAGACTTTGTACATTTCCAAAGTCTTAAGGATCCAAGAATGTGGAACACTATCAAAGGCTTTACGATAATCAATCCACGCTGCACTGAGATTTCTGCGTCGTCTCCTGCAATTTTCCAGGGTCATTTTATTTATCAGAAGTTGATCTTTGCAGCCATATGACCCTCTACTGCATCCATTCTGTTCCAGCGGGAGAATGCTGTTTGTTTCGAAGAAGGAATAAGTACGGTTCGTCAGTACAGACGTGATCAACTTATACGTTGTGGAAAGACATGTTATCGGTCTATAATTTTTCGGGTCGTCTGTTTCAGTTGTTTTTGGTATGAGGTATGTAATACCTTCAGTAACCCATTCCGGGATTTTATTGGGATTATTTACAAGCGTTGATAATGTTTTTGCAAGTATGCCATGGGTAGATGAGAGATGATACAGCCAGAAATTGGGCAACTTGTCATTTCCTGGGGATTTCCATTTTTGGGATTTCGTTAGTGCTTGCCTAACATCATCTGTGGATATATTTACCCATTCTTGCAGAGGTGTATCCATCAGTCGTTCTTCTTCACGCCGTATCCATTCTGCATTTGGGCTACATTCCTTTGGGTTACTCCAAATATTTTCCCAAAATGTCTGTACATTATCAATCGATGGTGGCGTTTCGAAATGTATAGGCGTTTTTCCAATTTCCCTGTAAAATTTCTTAAGATCTGTTCGGAATATTTTATTTTGGCGATAGATTATTATTATTATTATTATTATTATTATTATTATTATTATTATTATTATTATTATTATTATTTCCTTTGATTTCTGATGTGTACACATTACTTTCCGGGTCCCGACCAGAGACATAAGGGCAGAAATGGCATCGTGATATTTTCCACTGACCAATTAAACACACACACACACACACATATATTTCATTTTACATAGATAAAGTTCTTCGTAAGGTGTGGGGTGTAGTCTTGAGAACATTTTTTTTTTATTTCTTTAAGGCACAGGCAATCAGGAATCTCTTCAATGAGTTTACTGGAAATTTTTCTAATTAATCCGAGGGCTCAAACTACAAAAAGGATTGTTGATATTTCCATGTGCCACATTTTTGAGGTTTCGATTTCAATGTTCATGTATTTTGTTAGCTTTTTGAAGATCTTCAACGATACATTGCAGGCTGCAGGACTATCATATCCATAAGTAGGCATTTTTTTTTTTTTTTTTGCATCTCTAAAAATGATGTTTGGGCAGTTAGCTATTATTATTATTATTATTATTATTATTATTATTATTATTATTATTATTATTAATAATAATAATAATAATAATAATGTTGTTGTTGTCATTATTTCAATTTGATATACGCTCTGCTTCTTAGAGGCTTCCACTGTGTAATGATGAGCATATCTCAGCTCCTATGGAAGTGCGGTAATCCACCTAACCCCCCAGTTTTAGGTTAAATAGTAAGCTTTTTATCTGGAAAAATATCTCTATCATCCAAAATAATTGTTAATAAAATATTCACTCGGAAAAAACAAGAGTTATTCTTACGATACCAATAATTCGTAAAAATTGAACGAATCAATAAAAAAAAATCATTATGTTTTAATAGCATTTCATGAGACATCTAACAGAATAATGAAGAAATAAATTTAGATTATTTAAAATATTAAATTACATTTATTAACTAAATAAAAGAAAAACAAATATTTTTAAAATATTTTAGCAGGTATTTCCCCGTCATTAACCAACTGTCTGCAATATTTTATTAAAAGAAAATCAATGAACACATTTCCAAACGACATATTATTTCAGTTGTATTGCATTTATTTTTTTAAATTTCTAATTCTGAAAATAGAATTTAATTTTGCAATGTCGTTTCAAATGAAATATCAACTAATTTAATTTCTCTCGAGGAATTATTTTTGTAAGTTCAACGAGCCTGTATTCAAATCACAGATGGCACATTTTTTTTTAAATTCTAGCTGTCTTCGACTAATAAGGTTTGATAGGATATGTAGTAACACCAAAATTTAGATTCATAGCTTTTACCTATTGTTGAGAATTTACTTTTAAAAATGGTCAGAAAAATGTACCAAAATACTTAATATTTCCAGGGTTTTGCTAAAAAACTTACTTCAAAATTTTACTATTTCAAAAATAAATTCAAATGAAGTTAATAGCTTTTGTATTAGGTTGGTGCAAAATAATGTCATTTTCTCACATATGTTACTATGTGATAAAACGACGTTATTTTTGCACCAACCTAATATTATAAAAAAATTGCAAGGGAAATATTTTCAAAAAAGAATTCTAATTATGAATTACCACAAGCAAAATGTGCATTTTCTTTAGTGTATTTGATAGGTAAACACTGCGTAAATATACTGTAAGATTACCAAAAAGGCTACACAATGAATAAGATTTGTTAGGTCACTTGTTAGATAATTTGTTCGACCCTATTTAATAACAACAAAACAAAAATGTAATTTAAAGTCATTATAACACCATAATACTGCTGGACAGGAATTATAAGACAAACCGGATTGAATAATGGATAACGTCTCGGATTGAGGAATCGGAGAGACGAGTTTGAATTCCAGTTGAATCCATTACATTCACTTAAGTGCTGATACCCTTTGGAAAGGTAGGAATCATCTTCTTCTCGCTCCAGCTATGGGTAACTAGCAGGACAGACCGAGTTTTATATGACCATCGACGGCTCCGAAGGTTTTTAGATGGAACACGCCTACTCATCTGTTAAAATTGTTAAATATAAAATGTAGTTTAAAATAAATGATTTCAATATTGTTATGTCACAGTTTTATTATGGGATTGATATTGCTCTCATTTCTTGTATCATGGACATCTATCTATCTATCTATCTATCTTTCTCTTTCTCTCTCTCTCTCTCTCTCTCTCTATATATATATATATATATATATATATATATATATATATATATATACATACATACATACACATAGAATTATCATAGGGAAAGAAAAGAGCAAACAGAAGACTGAAATGTAATATTGAAAATATCATAATAAATATGTTATTTTTTTTTTACAGTAAGGTTCATCCTTTAAAAGGCCCGAGGGTCACTCGAGGTAAAGGTTTACTTTAGGAGTGGAAGATAACAGTTAACCCTAGCCTTGAACAGATGAAGATTGTAGTGATCGAGTAAACATCCTCTTGGGAGTTGGTTTCACACAGCGGTGGTTCGTTGGAACAAACTGTGGAAGTGGGATTAATTTGTCACCGGGATTCCTGAGGGTAGTGTGATATTATGTAAATGGCATGACCTGTTCATGCCGTGAAGGTTTGATTGGCGGGACCAAAGAATGTAGTCTGTTCGAGCACTTTCCGGGGAATTATCGATGGAGTAGAAAGAAGTTTGCCATATCCGCCTGTAAGGAGTGAGAATGGAGTATAATTCATCACCCACAAGGACTCGAAGAAGATTGCGGGCTCTGTCAAGGCCGTGGAGTTAGATCAGTGTAGCTCCCGAAGAAATATGACATTAGTACTCCAATTTTGGCCGAATATGTCTCGTTTAAAGGTGGGAGATGGTAGGTGGATTCAAGTACTTAGTGGAGCCGTACAGGAAAGCCAAACATTTTACCTGCATCCTTAGGTAAGGGATCGAAAGTATAAGTTCCACTTGCAGCCAATTGTGATTTTAAGGCTTTCCATGCGCAATGCCTCGCAAAGTGAACATCTAATCATATACTTAACATAGATATATAAGCCAGAGATCGGCTCTGTAGTGATGAAAAACCTAAAAGCAGGGATTAGGTCACCAATTTAGTAACATATAAACTTTTAAAAGTGAATATGTTAAGATTTATGAAAATCATTTATGACAAACATTTCCCCCTCAACTAAATGGAAATGGCGCAAGCTGTCGTATTCGAAGATACCAGTCTACTAGGGCGGTTAGATAACCCCCATTGCCGGCGCCTGCTCACGCACATTTGTGTTTGTTGAATACCCACGGATACTGCAACTATGCTGAGAGGACCGTAATTACATTTTCTGGAAGAGAGAGCGTTATCTATCGTGATCAACAGTCTGAATAAGGCTAGCACGCTCAAAACACTCGGTCACGATGACTTGTGACTTCGTGCTCGCATAACCTAGATATGTGATAAAACCACTATGACACAGGAGGCTACTGAGGAAAAAAACAATGAAGCGAAGGAACAGGAAAAATGGGAAATGTCAATAAAAAGAATCAGATTCAATGCGACGTGGGTGACATTTGACGATGCAGTTATTTTCCTTTGTAGTTGTAGTTGACATGAATGGAAGGAACCGGAAGAAAGTTCCACAGGTAATTAAGTGCGAAACGATTAGAATAGAATGTAGGGTTACATTTGGCAATGCCAACAGTAATCGAAACAATAGTGGCATCTACTGCAAGGAAAGTTGGGACACTGTGTCGAGACAGAAGTTTTTTTTTTTTCGTCAGAGTCCATCTTGCACATTTACAAATCCATGATTCGCTCATGAATTGAATACTATTGCCATATCTGGCATGATGTTTCTGCTATTCATCTCGTGATTCTTGGAAAAATCTAAAGAAGGATCTGCAATGTGATCGATTCTGATTTGGCATCGCGACTTTATTCTCTTTCTCACCGATGTGACTTGGTTTCCCTCTGACTTTTCTACAAATATTTTCATGGAACCTCTTCTGGTGAGCTTTTATCTCTGTTGCTCTGACTACGAGAGTTTAAGTGTGTTACTAGATTGACATTAACGTCCCAAACCTTTTAATGTTGAATTAGTTAAATGTAACCGCAACTTCTACTCCAAGTTTCTTTTCTTGGACTTGCCGCCTGTGAAACACTCTTTCATTTCCTTGCTTTCCTGATAACTACAATCTTCAAAAATTTAAATACAACGCCGACCTCCATTTTCTATATTCATGAACCCCGTTCAGCTTGTATCTTTTCTCGGGCCCTTTAATACCAAGTATGTTCCCTCATTTTCACTCTCTGTGACCCCCGGCGTACCAGTGGCATTTCCACTTTGCTTGGGGTGAAATTATTAATAATGATAAATGAGTATGATGAGACATAACAGCCAATCTAGAAATTAGCGAATATTCATTACAGAATAGACAGAGGGAGATTACGATACGCCGGTGAGAAATTGAATGAAACCGAGATATCAGACGGTTTTATTAATATATCTGTAAAAAATTGCGAATTTTAATGTTTTTTTTTCTTATTACGATATGTGTACGTTGATTTATACATTACATCAGTACTTGCTGTTTTGTTTGGAAATCAAGTGCCAGCAAGTATTTATGTAACAGTGCCGCACTTCCTCCAGAAGCTTGGGTGAGTGCAATAGCACAGATAGTTGATTACATTGAATTATTTCCTGAAATTGCCATTGTATTTTATCAGTAAATGTTTTTAACCACTCAATACCTACATAATATATAAATATTTAGGAACATATTTATGCGGGCGCGCACAGACAGACAGACACAAACACACACACACAAACACAGAGACGCGCGGGCGCGGACACACACACAGAGACACACAGCAGGCACACACAAACAGTGACTTACAGACACAGGCTCGGATACGCAAACGGACTCACACATTGACATACACAGTCTCGTACGTATACACACACTGAGATGCACATACGGGCACAAAAACACACACAAACCGGCACACGAACACACACAAACGGACACACGAACACACACACACACACACACATATATATATATATATATATATATATATATATATATAAATATGAAGAAATATACTCTTAAGGTGTGCTATATTTATGGGATAAAGTGCTCAATATCAGAGTTAGAGCGTGTGTAAATATAAAAGTTAGCACTTAGAAGCGACAGGCCGTTTCATGCTAGAAGTTAGCACTTAGAGGCGACAGGCCGTTTCATGCTAGAAGTTAGCACTTAGAGGCGACAGGCCGTTTCATGCTAGACGTTAGCACTTAGAGGCGACAGTCTGTTACATGCTAGACGCAATCGTCAGGCCTGACGATTGCGTCTAGCATGTAACAGTCTGTCGCCTCTAAGTGTTGACTTCAATGTTCAATTTTATATCTATCTATCTTTATATATATATATATATATATATATATATATATATTGTGTGTGTGTGTGAGTATTTAGACAGCATTTTTTCATTAATGCATGTTTCATTAAGTAATTAACACTTCTCGTTTTCACTTTCGCGTGATCATGTTTGATGTCATGGCCCACAGTGCGATTTTCGCTTCCAGTGGCTCGTATGCACGTTTGTCGTTGCTTGGAAATCTTCCGTGAAAACAAAACAGACTATCATTGTTGCTATGTTCGTATATTCTTTAATTTATTGTAAAGTACATGTCAGCTCTGATGATATGGTGATTTTCTTTCGTCTTTCAATTATAATGTTATTAAGCTTATAAGACGATATGAAAGGAATTTGCTTAAAATAGACAAAACTTGTCAATATTATTTAATGAAACATGCCTTAATACACACACACACACACACACACACACATATATATATATATATATATATATATATATATATATATATATATATATATATATATATATATATATTATATATAAGGCGTGCGATTACGTTTATATAAAGATTTGCGAACCAATTATTATTTAATTTTTGGTGTAATCAAAACAGTGTTCAGTGCATTGTAACAGAGCTATAAAGTATATATTAAAAACTATACATATTACCTACTTCCGTTGTACGAGTTTCATGCGTGTACTATCGGCAGGTACTCATATTTCTGAACTTACGAATATATATATATATATATTTATATTTTGTGCGTATATATATATATATATATATATATATATATATATATATATATATACGTATGAACACACATGTATAAATATATACATACATATGTATAAACACATATGCATGACCGTAAATCATCCAGTAAGGTCTTATTCCCTTACACCATTTACATCAATTTTATTTCCACTGATAAAGAACTAATGCATATATCACATTTCTATATAGACAAGCCCCACCCCCGTAGGTTCATGACCTTCTGTTATCTTTCAACTTACTTCTTCGCCTCTTTTTTAAAAAAGGAAAGGTTTTCACGTTTCCACAAAGTCTCATCTACACCACTTGTCTTTTTTGGGGGAGACAACGCGCACAGATTTTACAGTAGTCCAAGTCACCATGCATTCTGCTGCGCACGATTGCCGCCACGTGTGCCTGCGTAATTCGTCGCACTTCGCCGATCAAGGCATCCACGCTCTGGATGGGTTCTTCCGTGCGCGTTGTTGATGGGCAACCAGATCGTCTATAGCCCGTTACACTGGTTTTTCTCGCTTTAGATCCTCCTGCACAACCGTACACCTTTTGTTGTTTCAGGATGTGTGCTGCATATTGCGACAACATCTGGCTATGGATTTCTGCAGGTTTTACTATTCACTTTTAGTATTAGTGGCTTTATCGCCCTGCTTGTATGCATACACACACACAGAGACATATATATAAGGGAGAGATTATAGTTGAGTGAAACGTGTATATTTTTAATATTTTGTTTTCGTTTTTTTTATAATGTGCATTTTTTTTTGTATAATCCATTACATTCAACATTATCCCTTGATAAGTCACCAGAGGTGTTGAAACAAAACGGCTATTTTTGTAGTGATTTTATAACATATTTATGTAATAATTTTCGAATAATTATATATATATATATATATATATATATATATATATATATATATATAGTGCTACACGCGTTTCGGGTTTTATGAACTTCATCAAGCAAAGAATGATTATTTCCACATTATTTAAAGTAATTATTTTTTCTTCTTCCAATGTTAAGTCTTTCAACCATTCTCTTTTATGTGTAGTTGCAATCTGAATAAATTTTCGACAAACACACACACGTATATATATATATATATATATATATATATATATATGTATGTATATAATTTTAAGGTAAGATATATCCATGGGTTACAATATTCAATATCAGTTATATGGCGTATGCAAATATAAAATGACCGAAGATTGCTTTTAAGCATTCTAACAGACTGCTGCCGGTGGATGTTGACCTGTTGACCTCAATGTCTATATATATATATATATATACATATATATATATATATATATATATATATATATATGAAGAAATAGTTTTATGGTTTGCTATATTTATGGAATAAAGTGTCTAATATCAGAGAATTGAATTCAACACTTAGAGGCGACAAGCTGTTTCATGCTAGACGCCATCGTGGCCTGACGATTTCCATTTACCGTCAGTATGTCCTGTGTGTGATCGATTACCCAGGCTTTCTTTCCTCATTATGTGTTCTACAAATTTTTACTGTCTCGTTCTGATTGTAATTATAAGTTTTCTTATTGCTTGTATCGCTTTATAACAAGAAAATATTCCGAAATATATATATATATATATATATATATATATATATATATATATATATATATATCAAACATTTAAAAGATCGCGAAATGTTGTTGATGGTAATTAGTTTAGAAAGTGGCCCATGGAAATATTTATTCGTTCAGGACTTTTATAATTATTCATAGATTTAAATAAAACAAATACTTAACAAAGAACTAACTTCGGTGTCACATGCTCCTCAATGGGTTGAAATATTCTTTAATCGCTAGCTGGGGGAAGAGCTCGTTTCATACCTTTCCTAATGGTATTTACGTGTGACTCTAAATGAATCTGATCAGAATTCGAACTCGGTTGTGTGGCTTTAAATTCGGAGCCGTTATCCACTACATCACACACACATCCAACCGTTCAATACATGGTATTCCCAGCGCTCTCCCATTTAGTCACTGACTAGGCTCGACGTTGCTTAACGTTGGTGATCTTACAAGAACCTGTGCTTGAACATATGGTCGTAAGTACGAGTCTAAACTTGCAATGGATTGACACAGATACATTCTTCATATTTCGTTTCCATATTTTGCATTTACACTTAGTCCTTGACAAGTTTAGTCACGTTTTTAATTTTAAGTTGTTATCGAAGATATCATCGAGAAATTATTTCACATTGGATATCAGCGATGAGATGCTTGGATCATTATACATTGGAAGAGACACAGAAAATAACATCAGGTTTTAATACAAGTAAGCTACAAAGTCGAAGGTTAACGGTCAGCAACTTAGAATGACGACATTAACTATCTCTTTGATTTTGATTTTTACCATTATGAGTTGTTGTATCGTCGAGGCGAATAATACGCAGCGAATAATGAGTGCTTAATAAATTTATTCAGCACCAGTATCTGGTGCAAAACGGATACACACAAAAAAACAAACAAAACAAAACAGAACAATAAGTTACAAAACAATTAACCAGACAACTTATAAAGAATAGAGGAGGTTAAAATACTTTATAGCCAAACGAAGTATGATCAGTCCGATTATTAATCACCTTAGTATCAAATTCTTAATCGGCTGTTGAAGAACTTAATCGTAGACAAATTAAGGCTATGAGCCAGGCCAACTGGTAGAATGCTGAAGGGTTGCTAGCTACTATACAACCCGATTTTAAACCCCGAGAAGGTGTCAATTTTATACTCTTACCTGATTACTACGTATAAATTTTATCTACAAGATCAATCGTTCAAACAGTTCCCAGGAAGAATTCATCCGCCCAATCATGTCTACTTTCCTGCGTCGTCCGAACTAATTAGATGTATTCACTGCTTATGTAATATTATTATTATTTAAAAAAAACGAAAACAATCAGAAAGCTTTTGTTGTAGCTCGGAGCAATGCGAAAGACAACTATGTTTCCTAAATCATCCACATCGTCATTGACTTTCTCGTTATTGCTATTAAGAACACCGACAGCAAAAGAAAAAAAAATAACAGAAAAGTTGCAATTTTCATTAGCGCCGTATTGAAATGTCTTCTTTGTATGACAGCTACTATTATCATTATTATTTGTATTAAAACGATCGGAAGGAAAGCAAGTAATTTAATTGGCTAGTTTTTTTTTCTTGTCTCGAGGCAATGCGCATTGGTCGAAAGACCTTTGTCTCTACCAACGCAGCTAAACAGTACTGCGCATTCAATATAAAAGAAAGCCTTTAGAGAAAGCGAGAAAGAG
>OZ010605.1:12999575-13064575 GCA_963932145.1 Acanthosepion lycidas
ATATATATATATATATATATATATACATATATATATATATGTATATATATATATATAGGTAGAGAGAGACAAAGATATATATATATATTTATATATATATATATATATATATATATATATATATATATATATATAGATAGATAGATAGATAGATAGATAGATAGATAGATATAGGTATGAATTATAAATTTTCTGTGAAGAAAAGTAAACAGCTACAGAGAATATTTACAGACAACATTTTAGACACAAGAAAAATTGAATTAAAACTTAATCGCAGTGCCTTGTAAGTAGTCTTTAATTAAACATATATAAACACATGTACACATCAGATGCTCCAGACCAGCTGCAATCTTCAGCTGAGCATCGTGATTCAAAAAAGTATCAGCCCATTAAGCGCAGTACCTTTCCACACAGTGGGCCCGCAACAGGTAGATGATATTACGTTGCAACCGGTTTATGTTGTTAGCAGACGTGACTTCATACGAATTTAAGGGCGATCCAACCACTGCCTCCCACCGCTTTCTTGCCACAGGTCAGTATCACATTCGGTTTTCGGATACCAGCACACTTGAGGAATCTCTTTTAAGGAAGCAGCAGGAAATCCTCTACAGCTAGCCTCAAATGGCGCTCGGGTGCTGCAATATCCCCTCTCACGGACTTTAGCCACCAGTTCCTCATACCGAAGTAGCTTTCTTTCATGAAACTCTTCAATCCATTCCTCCCATGACACCATCGGCTCACTATCAATCAACCCTAGATCTAGCCTCAATCCAGACACAATAACCTCTCCTGGCAGAGTAGCATCAATCAACACAGTCCACTGCCTTGAGCCCTCCGACATGGTCTTCTCTCTTGCGTCAGTTACACCTTACTTCAGGAAGGCAATGCTTCGCATGTCCGACGTGGGTATATTAGCACTTCTCGAAGCTGCTGCGCCAACCACCAGTACCAATTTATGTCTGAATGTCTACCAACCATTCTATATCGCCATCGGGCAAGTTGACTGCATATGACGCAGGTTTACGTATGCACCACACAACCGGCAAGATGGTGACTCCTGCATCCCCCATCTCAAATTTGCCGGTGATGCCGCAACATCATATGCTGTCTGAATGAGGAAATTTAAATATCCTGCGCTGAGACGCCACCAATCAGAGCAACTGATCTGAACACCATCGATAATCTCCCACTTGATCCATCGACCCTGCTGAATCTGTTGGAGAAATTGCAACAATCGTCTCTCCTTCGCGATCTTCCGAAACTCCTGTTCCTGCAACTTGCGTTGCACTTGTCTACTGGCGCTCGCTTTCTCTCAGCTAGACCAAGTCCAGCACGTCCCTTTCTTATAACACCCTGATCATCTGCCTCCATCATTAGATTCCCACAGTATGGACTGCAATCTCAAATTCCCCAGCTTGTATTCCTACATCAAAGAAGTACCAGTCTTTAATATATATATATATATATATATATATATATATATATATATATATATATATATATATATATATATATATTTCATGTATATATTTCAATTAAAAGGTGCATATATAATTTATAAATTCATAAATCATTCATATAAAAAACAAATATAAAGGTTAATGATTTAAATGGCGAGAATACATCTTCGCAAACAATACAAATAAGATACATCAACCCCGAACATGTATATGAATGATTTGATCCCCGTTTATAAATTCCAGTTGTATAAGGTCTTTTTAATTTTTTACAAGCTTTCGTCTGTTCCTACAGACATCATCAGGTATGGAAGCAGTAATAAGAGACAACGAAAATAGAGATATAATCCGAAAAAATGCTATGAGAAATGTGTTATTGTTTTGTTACTGAGAAGTAGAAACAAGAACAAAATCTACTTCCATACCTGATGATGTCTGTAGGAACAGACGAAAGGTTGTAAAAAATTAAAAAAAGCCCTTATGCAACTGGAATTTATAAACGGGGATCATATCATTCATATACCGGTTCGGGGTTGATTATTTAAGAAATCAAGAAATTTTGGACGCTTCCGTTGGTTGTTATTTTATTTATTTATTATTTTATTTTTTATCTTATTTAATTTTTTTTTTTTTTTTAAGAGCAGAAAGTATAAATTTTGTCATGAGTACTAGCACAATCCTTTACACTTGAATAAGATAACAGGTCGGGGGTGGCTGTCGGAGCTGATATGATGAATAAGAACCCCGAAATCAGCGAGGAAGACGGCTTTCATCACTGAGGACCACCTTTAAGTATTCATATGTATTTTGTGATTGATATATATATATATATATATATATATATATATATATATATATATTCAAATGTGAGTCAGTAAATAATATAGATATGTTATGTTTATTTTTTATAATAATTCTTTCTAGTTTTCTAATCAGGTTCCTGATATTAATACGAAATTCGTCATGAAAGGCGACGAAGTTTTTTGTTGTTGTTGTTTTTTTTTATCCAAATAATTTCGATCTTCTCCGAGATCATCATCTGAGAAACATGGCACAAACAGATTTATTGAACCCAACCTGTTATGATTATATTAAATTTTTAATTAATCACTTATCATTAGGCTGTGATGAGATGCGATGATATGCATCGAAACATAAATGCATTTATGTAGCGGCTTTGCATATTTTCGAGTGTAGTATCATATAATGCCGTATATATATATATATATATATATATATATTTAGAATTTCACCCCAAGCAAGGAGGGAAGACACTAGGACGCAAGGGCTTACATAAAATTTAGAGCAAGATCAGAGATAGGAGTGATAGAAGAGAGTATGAGGAGAAGGGTAGTGGATAGATCAAGGCAACTGGAGATGTCGATTGACATTACATTTGAATAGCTGGAGATTATAGCTCTAAGGGAAACTGGAATAGGGAAGAGAGTTCCACAGACGAGAGGTTCGAGACATGAAGCTATTAGAGTAGAAGAGACGGCAACATTTAGGAGTTTCGACAGAGAAGGGGTGAGAGCGGGATGCCAGCCTCGTAGAGCGCTTAAACTCATAAAGTCTGGGAACCAGCGAATGCATCTCCTCGGAGTAATTACCATGAAAATATTTGTAGAACAGACAGAGAGAGGCAACAGCACGTCTGTGAGAAAGTGACTCTAGACGAGATGCCAGAGCAGGGCCAATTATACTGCATATCCGCCTCTGTAGCCTATCAAGAACCCCGAGGCAAACAGAAGGGGCACCAGACCATACATAGCAGCAATACTTCATGCAAGGGCGAATTGTTGATTTGTAGATCTGGAGGATCGATTCCGGGACGAAACATTTCCAGGCGCGGCACAGGGAGCCAACTTTCCTTGTGGCGGACGAGGCAATTGACTCAATGTATTTGTTCCATCTCAGGTCAGCAGTCAACGTGAGACCGATCAGCTGCAGAGAGTTGCTCTCGAGAAGTTGAGAGTCAGAGATTCTAATGGAGGGCTAGTATATATATATATATATATATATATATATATATATATATATAGTCATGACTCAACTACAGAGGGCGTCACCGATCAGGCAAAATTGATTATAACCGATGACGATGAGTGATTGAGTCCGTCTAGAGCACGTCTGATCTAGTGACGGTTTTTCCTGTCAAGTTGTACGTATGTTCGAATCTTGACGAAGAGCGCATATCTTTCTTTAATACAAATTTTTGAATATGAAGGCCGACAGACGAAAATAAATATGCCGTTTAATAAATAAACGGAATTTTTACACAAATATGGGTATCGACTAAAAATGAATTTTAAGTGATAAAATCTGTCCTATAAATAAATATTAAATCACATTACCGCATATACTCACGTATCATGCGACGACGCAAGATCTAATTTTGAAGTTGGATAAAAATTCGCATGATACGTGATTATATACGGTACTTTAGAAATTGTATTCCTTGCGTTAGTATACAAAACTGGGCAGATATAAATATTTCGATAATATAAGAAATAAATGTGTTTAAATATATATATATATATATATATATATATATATATATATATATATATATATATGAATGATAGAAATTATTAGGAGGATTTGATAATTATATTTAAGTATAATAACTATATATATATAGTAAAAGTTCCACTACGGAATATGTGAGCGAACGGCGCTATATTCAGTCTCATTTGCAATCTCTTCCTCACCGAGTCCCGGTGAAACAGTTGCTATGATGTTTGCTTGACAACCTAACTGTCAGGGACACTGCTTATGAGTCCCAAATATAGGACGAAACGGCCGTCCAGTGCTTTCTGCATTTTGCTGGGTTTTTTTCAGACACGATGAATTACTTAAAGATAATTATCAAATCCTTCTAATAATTTCTATCATGGCTTCTAATATATATATCATGAAGAAACAAGTTTACTAAGAATTAAGTAGCAATGTTAATGTGATTAATGGAGATATCCTTAACATTTCTATTTGATTCTTAGTACAGTTTAACCCGGATATAAGAGAGTTGTCGGGACCTGAGGAAAAGTCTCTTATATCAGGGTCTCGTCTATTTTGTTTAGGTAAGTATGGCTCTAATTTGGGACCAGATGAAATATCTCTTATATCCGGGTGTCTCTTATATCCGGGTCTGTTATATCCGGATTACCCTGTATAAATTGTTTCTTTATGATCTGTCTATATTCCTGGTAAGAGGTATTATGTAAATTATTCAGACTATTGTCCTCATCCTTGTCGCCATATCTCCTACAACGTTTCGGCCGTTGTACGCTCCGGCCTTCTTCAGGTGGCTGGAATGTCGAACTTAACCCTTTATTTCGCTTACTGGTGTAGACTGTTCTAGTCCTACGTGCCATGTTTAATGGATGTCAGTTATCAGTTATTCCCTGTTAATTTCCCTCTGAAAGTTCTCCACTGCCTTAACCGGGTATTGAACTCACACTCTTTGGGTCCGTCACTGGATTTAAAAAACGCCTTTATCCACTGTGCCATGATATAAACTTATTGGTTTATAATATGGACGTTTTTTAATATATATTATACTTCATTTTCATTAATTTGGCTACACGAGTTTCTGGTCTGGCAACCGTCATCACGTGAAGAGTGGATATTTCCACATATCATTAAAAGGAAATAAGAAAGATAAAATAGAAAGAGAAAGATGGATATATATATATATATATATATATATATATATATATATATATATATATATATATATATATATATATATATATATATATATATAATCTTAATATACTTATATGAGTGCGTATACTTTATTCCATTAATTATATGTATTAGGTTGGTGCAAAAATAATGTCGTTTTCTCACATATGTTACTATGTGAAAAAACGACATTATTTTTGCACCAACCTAATATATTTTGCCCCGTTTTGATATTTCGCCTCAGGTTCCAGTTTGTCTTGAGTTCTATCAACGCTGACAAGATGCCTCAACGTCAATTAAAATACATCCTTTTACCTACGTCCCCTTGAATGTTTCCATCCATCCAAATATCACACATTTTCAATCTTTGTCATAATCGTACTGTCGACAACAATTAAAATTGGCCAAGACAGGAAGGTTTCAGTAGAAATATATAACTACTTTTAAATGAAATGAAAACGAATCAAACACGCACACACGCACACACACACACACGCACACACACACACACACACACACACATATATATATATATATGTATATATATATATATATATATAATTATTTATTTTTTAAAAAAAATTTATAACATAAATATGTTATAAAATCACTACAAAAATAGCCATTTTGTTTCAACACCCTCGGTGTCTTATCAAGTGATGACGTTGAATGTAAAATAAATGATTTTAAAAGTTTCAAATTAATTAACAATCCTTCGCAAGGGTAAAACGTTGTTACAAAGGCTAGATGGACCAATCAAAACACAAGTATAGGAAAATTCAAAAAGCTTGATAACGAAGTCATGTTATAATATCTATTCAGATGTTTAAAATATGGGTAGTAATATATAGTATATATATATATATATATATATATATATATATATATATATATATAAAGAATTTTTTTAAGTTTAACATTCTTTTTATAGATACAATTATTTAAGTAAATGCTCTGTTTATAGTAAACAGTATTAACATTAACCGGCCTGAATGTCCGAGAAATTTTCATAGAAAATATTCGTCCTCCGAATTTCTTGAACATTCAGGCCGGTAAATTTTGTTTAATACTGTTTATTATAAACAGAGCATTTGCTTAAATATTTCTATCAACAAAAAGAATACCCGCTCGGCCCGGTGGCTAGGATCAAAGTGTAGTATCTGTGCTTTGTGAGCTGCCGGGTCGGGTGTCTGTCGAACTCTCTGCTTGCAGGGAGGAACCCTGACGAAGCTCTGCCGAAGGGTAGGGTTTCGTTGGGGGAGGTTGACGGAATTGACCCGCCTTGGTGGGGACGATGGTTATTTATTTTTGGCTGGGCCTACGGGCTCGGAGATACCCACATTGAAAAGGCCTTGTGCCACATTCAATCCTCGTTGGTGGATTCATAAATACCATCAATAAAAAGAATGTATAAACCTAAAAATGTCTTAAAATAATTGTTGGACTTTGTCCATTTCATAATATATATATATATATATATATATATATATATATATATATATATATATATATATATATATATAATAATGTGTGACATCATTTGTTTTACATTTGATACACAGATGTGAATGTCCGTGAGTGATTCATGGATGATTGAAGTTTATAAGCAGTAAATTCGACCTAGCCAACCGGACTATTCTCTTTGGCCGAATCGGTAAAAAGGCACGTCAGGCTGTATGACGGTTCCGTATAGGCTACAGGTCCGAATTCTGTTAGAGGACGAATACTTTCTATGAATATTTCTCGGACATTCAGGCCGGTAAATGTTATTTAGTACTGTTTAATATAAACAGAGCATTTACTTAAATACTTGTATCTATAAAAAGAATGTTAAACATTAAAAAGTCTTTAAATAATTGTCGGACTTTCTCCATTTCATATATATATATATATATATTATTTTTAATATAAGAAATTATAATAAAAACGTTGAAATCACTACACATAAGTTTTCATGTTTCAATATGTTGATAGTATTTCTTTAGACGATGGTAAGTAACTCGTGACGAAATGATTTTTGAGAAAATTTCAATAGCAAATGTTACCTCTTTTCCGAAAGAACATTTGTTGCTAACATATTTCCGAAATATACATTTTTTGCTTATATATTTTCCGTAATCGTCAATTTCAGCTTGCCTATGTTCCGGTTTATCATGGCATGAAAAAATAATCCTCCCACCTCCACCCTCTGAGCTTACTTTTCTATTTAATGTAGATATGACATTTAATTTGTTTACCAAGACATACTCACAAATCTATGTTTAATTCTGACCATATGTTTCCACCCAAACACTTTATCTTTCAGAAAAAGAAGTAACTCTTTGCTTTTGAAATTTTCTTAAAAATCATTTAATCACCAGTAATTTATCATCGCCTGAAGAAAGACAATCAAATTATTGAAACATGAAATCTTTTGTAAACCGATTTCATCATACTTTATAATAAAGTCTCATAATAAAAATAATAATATATTGCTCTACTTTGTATTAAGCACTTTTAAAAAGTAAATGGTAAATGATACGAAAATTTGTGAAAGAATGTTTTTTTTAAAGAATTTTCTGTGACAGAATATATTCTCAATCTACAAAAATTCATCTCTATTTTTTTATTTTCATTTTCCCTTCACCACCTTTGTCCCTGACTATGCCACATTTTGACAAAAAAAATCTAACGTGAATGGTGACATATTCTTAGAGCCTGGACGCAAATTTACTGTGGTTGAACTAGCGATCAAGACACCTTCCAATCATTTTCGTCTTAGTGAATTATTTTCTCTTTTAATCAACGTAGCATTCCCTATGTCAAAGTTGTGGTCAATTTTCTCACGGTGGACAACCAATGCGTTTTGACTGTTCATGTAGTCGCTTTTGTGTTCATGTAGTCTTTTGTTTAAAATTCTTGAGGTTTCTCCAATGGATTATTTCTGGCAATTCCTGCATTTGATAGTTTCAATCCACCCTTCAAATTTTGGCTTTCTATTTTGTATTTTATTAATTAAGTCTTTCATTGTTTTAGATGAATTTGTGACATTTTTTTGTTGAATTTAGATAAATTATTTTCCGTTGCAGCTGTGATGCATTAAGTGGGTAAAATAATAGTCTTTTTTATTATTATTATTCGTTGGGTTTGTTAGGAAGGACAGCTCTTCTACCTTGGAATATTTTATAAGTCTTTAGTTTCGAATTGAATATAAAACAGGGCATTGAAGGTTCTTGAATGTATTATCATTATATTTCCCCTATTCGAGCAAATATTGCGGGCTGCAAATTCTGAGTGCTCTTAAATAGAATTAAATGATCATTCCGGACATTATTCTGTCATTATCATGGGAATAGAATTTATTAGGTCATTCTTACTGGGTGATTTTCAGTGGACCCTAAATTTTAGCCTGTTGCCAACTCGGTGTAACATGATGTCTAAGAAAGTTAAAGTACTTTTTTTTTCTATTTCATATGTAAATTCTATTGTATATTCGACTTTGTTTAGTTTATCTACAAGATTCAGTAATTTAATACTGGGATATATTAGTAGAGAATCATCAATATATCAGAGGTAAGTTGATTGTTTAGGTATAATATTTTGGAAAGAAACAGACTCGGGAATTACCTAGAAAACATTTGTCGCTACATCACTGAGAGGTGATCTCATTGGTAATCTAAATTTTTTTTTGTAAAAATTGTTTTTGAATGCGAAATAGCATTGATTGAATAGCACGGGCGATTTTTACTATTTTAGTTATTGATAGGGAAAGTTTTATTATATATATATATATATATATATATATATATATATATATATATATATATATTAGATCCAAAGAAACTTTTGAAGCAGAAATCCGAGTGTTGAGTCCTTACATACCTCTTCAGCACCCATAAGGCTGGATAAAAAAAATGTACATTTCAATTACCACACACCGATGCATTTATAGTACTCTTCTTCTTCTTCTTCTTCTTCACACCCCATCCCCCTTTCTATTACAATCAAGTCGTGCGTTTGTTTATTTATCCGAAAACATAATATAGTATTCATTAGATAAAAAAAAATAAAGCATTAAGAGGTCATTTGATAAAAATCACCTGATGAGATACCGTAAGATTGAAACCAAGGTAGCGGATTCAACTGATCTCTTGACTTTTAAAATATATATATATATATATATATATATATATATATATATATATATATACTTTAAAAATCGGGAGATCAGTTGAATATATATAGATAGATAGATAGATAGATAGATAGATAGATAGATGGCAAGGTGGGGGCTATTGAAATGTTCTCTGCTATTCCAGTTCCCTAAACTTCATTTCCATAAACAAACATCATCATCTCTCCTTCAGTGATACTGTTAATAGAAATGCTATATTAATGCTCAGAATTATATCGGAGAAAACAATACAATTTCGATAGATGCAGCCTTGTGTTGATTGATTACGCAAATATTTGACAAGTCACAGCATATGACCTAATATGAACTGTGAGAAATGCTTTATCTATTTTCATAGCTGG
The DNA here is from genome assembly GCA_963932145.1 of Acanthosepion lycidas. Taxonomy (NCBI): domain Eukaryota; kingdom Metazoa; phylum Mollusca; class Cephalopoda; order Sepiida; family Sepiidae; genus Acanthosepion; species Acanthosepion lycidas. The sequence continues at coordinate 13,009,235 of OZ010605.1, forward strand.
AAATCATTTCTTACAAAATGCTTATCTCCATTTTTGCGATCACATGGACGAATATTGGGGTACCAAAATCCGAAGGTGCACTGGGATAGTAAAATATGCCTTCCAAATGCTAAGCAAAGTATTAAGAAAACGGCATAATTTCTTTCGAAATAAAGAGAAGATTACTAAATATGTGTTAGTCTTGCTCTATGTAAGCGAATGTTGGACAATCTTATTCGCAGATAAATAAAATACTTGAGGCAACAGGAATCTACACAAGGATGATGCCCTACGGAATGAGCTTGTGGAAATTGAAGACAAAACAGGGATTGCGAGATATTACAAAAAAACATGGCTATGTGTTACTGTGGATAAGAAGTTGTGGAGAGCCACGATCGTTCACATTCTGAGAGACACTACATATAAAAGATGTCAATGGAACTTTAAAAATTAAAATATTTAAAATATAGATTACACGCTGTTTTTCGCATGCTTCCAATATTTCCTGTGGGTGCCAAAATCTTAAAATACACTTTCCTTATTATTTGTCCTATAAATTTCAATTGTTTCTTAATGATTCTATGGATAAATGTCATATTTGTTTTCAGTTTCTTTAAAACTTCGTTGTTTCTCGTATGTTCACGTCATGGTATTATCAGCCTCCATCTTTGTAACAGCATTTCTTATGCTTCAGGTCTCTTCTTCGTCTGGGATTGGAGGATGACCCAGCATTCGCTGCCATATAAGTGGATTTATATTACATAACAGTTGTACGTTCTTTTCTTATCTTCGCCTATCGCCCGGTTCACCCGCTTTGTCTTTTAGACGGGGGTAGACGTTTATTCCCTTTTTCCTGTTCAGGATGTGATTTCCTGTTCTATCTAAAGTCTTCTAATTCGTTTTCACTCCCATTAGCGCGTTGTGCCTTAGTAACATTATAGCCTTGCTTGGGGTGAATAGATTTTTAAAAAATAATTTTCGTGTTTCTAAATACTTTACTTAGATTGTGTAAGGCATTGTTCTCTATTTCATTTCATATTCAAATTTCGGTGTCACATTTCTCGTTCTTTCTTGAAACATTTCGCTGATATTTAAACTTTCATTCTTGCTTGATTTTGGTGTTTCCAATTCGTATTCCGCATCTTGGCCGGTTCCTTCTGCTGACAACCATGACTTCCGTCTTGATAATATAGTCACAGACTGGTGTTGCTTTTGCTTACGCAGTTCTTCTGTATGAGTTAGGTAATAATGTTGGCATATTCTCCAATAACATTATTACTATCATCTTCCATGTCGTTTTTAAAATTCATTTGGTGCTCGCTCAGAGCATCCAAATCGATAAACTGCTCGACGTTTGAACAGAAACGGTGCTTTGAATCTCCTCCAATTCTTAAAATACATGCCAGATATGATCTTGTTCACAGACTTTGATCTTGAACTGTTAGTTTCAACTCAGTGCTCCGTCATCGGTGATAGGTCAGAGATGTGTCTATATAAGCTCTCCTTGATCGATGAGTATCAGACATTTTAAGGGTTTTTTTTTTTCTCTTGCTTACAATTAATTATTTCTTTTACTTATAGTTTAATTGGTATTTTGCTTCTTGAAAATTTGCTTTTTGAAAATTAAAGGCAAAAAGAGAGGACATATTATACCCAGGTACACGTTTACAGAATTCTTTTCTCAGCTTAAAAAAAATCTTATTTGAAACAGCAAGTTTGTAAATAAACTCCGTTAGCACAGCAGATAATTAAACACAATGTAGACAGGTGTTAGTAACAATTGTTTGAAAAAGATATTTTATATGTTGTTAAAATATTTGTTCGTCTCTTTTTTCAAAGATAGGAAATGTAACTAAATTTTGGTATCTGTCTATATTTGTGAGATGAGGTATTATGTACATTATTTACATTATTCGGACTATTGTCCTCATCTTTGTCGCCATATGTATTACAACATTTCGGCCCTTCAGTATCTGTCTATATTTCTGAGATGAGGTATTATGTATATTATTTACATTATTCGGACTATTGTCCTCATCTTTGTCGCCATATCTATTACAACGTTTCGGCCGTTGTACGTTCCGGCCTTCTCCAGGTGGTTGGAATGTCGAACTGAACCCTTTATTTCGCTCACTGGGGTAGACTGTTCAAGTTCCACGTGTATTTCAGTTATCAGTTATCTCCTGTTTATTTCCCTCTGAAAGTTCTCCACTGACTTAACTGGGTATTGAACCCACACTTTTTGGGTCCTGTCACTGGATCTAACCAACGCCTTTATCCACTGTGCAATGTGTACTTGAGGACTAAATTTGTTTAAAAATAATAAAGGGTATAGACAAGATCTCTCATATTTGCCTCTTTTAAGTTTTTTTTTTATTTTATATTGCGAGTTTGGTGTTTTATATTTCTTTGTTTATAATTAGCAAAGTTTTCTTATATTTTGATTTTATTGCTTTATTTTTATAAAGTTTAATTCTTGATGAAAGACAATATTTTTTTTTAATTTCATTGTTTATTAATATATATAAATATGATAATGTAATATTAAACAAATGAACACCTTACAGTGGGTTTACGAGTATATTCAAATAACACCTATCCCCGAAAATTGGAAATAGCTTTTGAAACGGAAACGAGCAAAAGAAAAATATGGCGACTGTTGCTCTCGAGAAAGCTTGGATCTGCGTTCAAACGTTATGCCTGAGTTGCTGATGGCGGTGAAGAATCTGTTATGGCTGTACAGACCCACACGGGAGTGGCAGTCTCGATTGCAATGAATGCATGTGAAAATGCTCTCCCCCGATGTAGTCTTGTTGATTTATTTCCGTCAAGCACGTTTCTCTGGGTTTTCATTTCTCCTCCCCTCGCTCTGACTCTCGGTGTAAATCGCTCCTTCAAAAGGAAATAAACACGTAATGGTTAACTATATGGATCATTCATTTCCTTTAATATTCGAAGAAATTGAATATTATAGGGAAATATAAATACGGCATTGAGATTTTAATGGATTTTAATGATACAACTTAAAAACAAAACATCCATAAAGATGGGTGTACTTCAAGGTTTTGTTATATTTGAGGATGCAATTTATTCCCTCCTTTTAGCTTCAGAAATATGGCGTCCTATTATACTCAAGTCATATTGTACATAAGAAGATAAGATACTGTGACTCAAACCCATTCTAAACCAAGTTGAACTCCTAGATACTGGGCATTGTTGCTCTTATGAGTGGTCCTATCCATGTATCGCTCCATTAAATACTTGATTGCACTTGCTATGTACGATATTGACTAGAGTTAGATAATGAGTAAACGGGACCTAATTGCCAATTTAGTACTGCGCTTAAATTCATGAAATCGATGTACAATTGCCGTAAAAATATTTAGAGAAAAGGTACAAGGAAAGTCTTATGGCGTCATATTGACTGAAGTAAAGATGCAGGCTCATAACCGATAACATTGAAGTTTCAATAATACTCTACTATGAGTGGCTCTTGTGCCTTGTATTGAATGAACAATAGTGTAAAATATTTGGAATAAACTCTGCCAAATGTTGTCTTCTTTGTTCTTATTATGACAAAGTATTGGCTGTTGTGCATCTGGATTTCTGCCGGGGTCCGATTTTCCGGATGATTTTTAGCCAATTTTGAACTAAACATTTTATTATTTACATTATTTAAATCCGGAATATTATCCTCATTTTTCTTGCTGTTATCGCAACGTTTCGGTCTGCATCAGGTTTATGCCGGTTCAGGTAAACGACTGGGAATTTCGAACCGAATCGTTTAATTAAATTGCGGGGGCAGATTGTTCCCGTTTCAGTACCGATGTCTAGGGATATCTCGTCTAATGAAAAGCAGCCAAAGTGATTAACAATCTTTCACAGTATCTCGACAATATGTCTACCTTCAAATCATATTTACCAATTGTATTTACAAAGTATAGAAAAATATAAAAACATACAGTTCTTTGCACAACCGTCGCTTATCTTTATAAAAAAAAAAGGATATAATTTTAATCCAGGTGACAAAGGGAATTGAGTATAGCCAGCGTGAATGGTATGCAACTTAAACGTGAGTAACATGATGGGGAACGTAGTCATCGATTCAGTTGATTATTTAATCAGAGCAATTAACCAAATCAGATAAGTCGTTTATGTGCCATGCGTGATACACGCTTAGGCGATCATGCATCTTTCGATACATGACTGACGAAGCAGATTTTTTCCCGCAGATGGTTGTCATTTCTTTATGCGGTAAACCCGTTGCTATCCAAGGCTATAGAAGTCAGTCTTCCCTACTATTTACCCATAGCTGAGGAGACAAGAAAAGACAAGGTTATTAGCACGTATGTGAATGTAATGGATTTCATTGGAATTTGAACTCGGCTCTCCGATTCTTCAATCCGAACCGTTAGGTGAGTTTAAATCTTATGGAACTCGCCTGTTATTTTTTACAAGGTTTTATATTTGTATTTTTTTTAAATATTATTTTTTATACTTTTTGCAACTTTTAAGCATAACTTAAAGAAGACGGACATACGGACGAAATATTGTTAAATACTGTATCCTTTCTTTGTCCATTCTTAAATCGCGTTCTTCTTGAAGTATTGAAAAAAAATTTGAAAGAGTTGCGTCAATCATTTTGTTTCTTATTATCATTATTATCAACATCGTCTTTAAGTCAACGTTCTCATTGTTATGGGGATGAAAAAAAAGAATAAGAAAGAAAAGAGGGAAAATTAATAAAACAAAAAGTGAGAAGCAAATAATGTAAAAGATAGAAAAATAAACGTTTAAAAAGAATACAAAATATCAGCTTGTCACATCATTCTTCTTTTGCTTTTCTTTTATGTTCTCCTTTTCTTTTTCGTTTTCTTTTTTCCGATTTTTTTTTTTTTTTTTTGCGTAGGGGGTGTTAAGAAAGAAAAATATGAAAGTTTCATCATTCGAGCTGGGAGGTCTTGTTCTTGCGCGATCGTCAAAAAAGTTTTAAATACTATAGAAAAAAGAAATAGTAATTATTTTTTGTAATTCCCAATGACATCAAAATGGTCACCGCCACCTTGACAGCGGACGTGACTGAGTTTTTATCTCCTTTTTTTTTTTTTAATTCAGGAATTAAAATGAAAACTGAAGCTAAAATTAAAAATAATAATTTTAAAAATTCAAAGACTGGTATCCAAAAGTGAGTTACTGTAGAATTTTAGAAACGATATTATTAGGTTGGTGCAAAAATAATGACGTAATAATGTCGTTTTTGACGTAGTTTTTAACGTCAAAAAACGACATTATTACGTCATTATTTTTGCACCAACCTAATAGAATAAAAAAAATGATCCAATATGGCTGACAAAAAAAAAAGGTGCTGCTGAAAAATAATCAACCCTGCATATATCGGAGTATTTTCTTGATTAGATTTCAGAACATTAACGAAAAGGATTAAATACAGTTTTGGTTTGTTTTATGGTATATCAACCTCAATGGGTCATTTAACGCCGACAACATTTTTTTCCTGGTAATATTTTTGTTTTATCAAAAATCTATTTCTGTTAATTTTTTCTCAAAAATGTATAGCTAGTAATATTATTTTTTTCAAAAATGTATAGCTGGTAATATTATTTTTACAAAAACGTATAGCTGGTAATATTTTTTTTTCAAAAATGTATAGCTGGTAATATTATTTTTTTTAAAAATGTATAGCTGGTAATATTATTTTTACAAAAACGTATAGCTGGTAATATGTTTTTTTTCAAAAAAGTATAGCTGGTAATATTATTTTTTGTCAAAAACGTACAGTTGGCAACATTATTTTTTTTCAGAGGCAAGTTGGACGTAGTTTATCGTCTTACCCAGGACGCGAATGTTGTTTATCGTCGTACCCAGGACTCGAATGTAATATAAGTGTTAACTATTTGCCCATAGCTGAGACCCCTAATAGGTGCTACCACCCCGGGTGAAGGTGGACCTGGGAACACCAGTAATTAAGAGGTGGTTCCACGCTCCTCAAAGCCTCATTATCAGAGGCATTGCTGTTGGACGCAGTTTATCGTCTTACCCAGGACGCGGATGCAGTTTATCGTCTTACCCAGAACGGGGATTAAATATAGTTAAGAGTAAAATAAAATGTATTGTATATATAAACTGTCGGTATGAGAAAAAACATGCAAGATTCCTGGCTCCAGATACGACCTACACAAAATATGATGTGCAGGCAGTATGAGGCCATGGAAAATATTGAGTGTAACCCGGGGATAGGATTTCAAAATTTTCGATGTTTTATTTCTATCATTATCCATTCGGGGATTGATTGCATAAGAAAAAGTTTATTATTATAGAAGATTGAAAGTGTTTGACAAATATTTATTTACATGTAATTAATTCTTTTTACTCTCGCCAGGAAACGAAAAAGAAAGGATTTTTTCACAATATTAATTTATATCCAAAATTCATACACTGTACTACCTTAAATTCAAATAATAAGCTGCAATAACATTGTTCCTCGTCTGTCATCTCGGCTGTAGTCATTTTCCAACCGTCGTAATGTGGTTTCCCTGTGCCTTTTCTATAAATAATTTCAGGGTAATTGCTCTACTGAAATTGTCTCTATGGTATTTAGACTCCATGGATTTTTATGGCCACTCGAAGTAGTTGGTTATGTTAAGGGTTAGCTTATGGGCATAGGAGTGAAAGATAACGGTTAATTTTAGACTTGAACAGGTTAAGCGCAATGCTACATTAACCACAAAATGATTTTACACTTGAAGTGATTGACAATATCTTTACCCCGAATCTGTCTTAAATATTTATATGTATACCATTCGTCTATGTTAAGAATATTGTTGCCATATATGGTCTGGTTGTTCTGCTATATTTTAAGAGGTCCTTGCTAAAATCCAAAGAAGATTATATAATATCACTGGTTCTGACCAGGCATCACGTCTTCAATCACTTTCACACCACGATAACGTAGCCTTGTGCCTTTTCTATAAATACTTTCCTGATAAACAAAGAGAAGGTTTTAGAGAAAATGAAAAAAATGAAAAGCCATACTTAATATCAGTAGAAGACAGTTGAAATTTCGGGGCCGGGATTAGACATTGTATTGTGTGAAAAACAGTAAAATATGTCGAAATTCAAATATTTAACAGTAATATATATATATATATATATATATATATATATATATATATATATATATATATATATATATATATATATAATTTAAATAAAAACAGACCACTTTAATAATATGTAATAAATTATTTCACCACAACCCTTTTAAAGGACTGCGGATCATCAGACTTTACTTCCAAACAAAAAATGAAAAGAAATTTTACACATTTTTGACGGGCCGTATTAAACATATGTAAATTAACGAAGTGAGGAAGTGAGGGGGAAGGGAGAAGTCATGAGTGAGTCAGCAGATATTGACACATTTAAACATTAACCGTTTAAATGTGTCAATATCTGCTAACCCATCATTTTCTTTTTTCCAAAAAACGCTATTATTGCCTTTCCTATTTTAACTGAATCTGAGCCTACACAATACTATCCAGAATTACTATTAAGACCTTGAATAAATTCTTGCTTATTCCAACAGATAGCGTTCCCAGAACTGCGTGCGTGTAGTTTCAGATGGTAACGCATCTACAGGGAAGTACTATAAGCAAGCTTGAAATTCAGTGTATCTCATTTCGCCGAAGTGTAAACAACTTCATTTTTCATAGCGTTAAACACGTTGGATTTCCTGCAAAAGAAAGCGTATTTGAGAGGAATTTTACTGTACTATTTTATTTAAAATAAATATGCAGCTGAAGAATTTCTGTTGAGACTTGCGGCGACCATGCTCTATCGGAAAAAAATTTGCAGAGTTTAGTTCAGACGCTTCGAAAATATGATTTTGATGTTGAAAATAAAGAACGCTCTAGCGCATCGAAAAAAATTGAAGAAAAAGAATTGGAGCTATTACTTCACGAAGACTCATGTCAGGTGCAAGCTGAACTTGCAGAATCATTATGAGCTGATCATGCAAGAGTATTGAAACGTTTGAAATCAGCACTAGGAATGATTCAAAACCAAGGTCAGTGTGTGCAGTACGGGTTGAAACTGAGAGACGTCGAACGGCGTCTTGTCACTTGTGAACAACTACTTCAACGGCAGAAAAGGAAAAGTTTTTTGCATCGAATCGTGACCAGCGATGCAAAGTGGATACACTTTAATAAACGTTAAGCGAGAAAATCGTGAGGTAAGCCCGGCCATGAATCAACATCGGCCCCAAAGCCGAATATCCATGTTTGGATCTTCTGCTCTGCATTTGGTGGGAGTTTTATATGAGTTGTTCCAACTGACTGAATTCATCACTATCAAGTACAATCGATGTGTTTGAATCGCGCATTAAAGAAAAAACGGCCGTTATACAAGCAGAGACACAACAAAGGGATTTTGCAACATGAGAAATTTAGGCCACATGTTGGAAAACGGGTGAAAACCTACTTGGAAATGCTTAAATAGAAAGTCTTTCCCCACTCATCGTATTCAACACTCATTACTCCGTCCGATTATCACTTATCCACATCGATGGCACATGGTCTGGCTGAGCAGCACTTTCATTCTTATGAAGATGCCAAAAAAAAAAAAAATGGGTCGACTCATGGTTAGCCTCAAAAGACATGTCGTTTTTCCGACGTGCGATTCAAATGCTGCCAGAAAGATGGGGGGAAATGTAGTGACTAGCGATGAACAATGCTTTCAGTAACATGTTTCTTACTAATCTTTATAAATAAAAACTTACTTTTCATGAAAAATCAGAGAGATCTTATTCAAGGTCCTAATATATCAACAAATTCACCAACACTTTTATACGACGACGGATTGCTCGACAGGAAATCGAGACCCTTTCTTTTTTTAACCACCAATTCCTTTTGTACAGACGTAACTTCGCAAGTCAATCGCCACTCTATCTCTAATTCCAAAATCTTATGTCGAGCTACATTCTCTAGTTCCAACAATTCAAACGTTTAGAGCTTATGCTCGCCAGACCATATACACAGGGGTGAACCATTTTAATTCCTTTTGTATTCCATTGCGAAAAATCAAGTTTCATTCGGACAGCTTCTTCCCAAGTGCCGACACACTGTTTAAGAAACTCCTCAGAGAAGGATTCCCTGAACACTTTAATCATTATCCGTCTAGATTCAACCATTATCTATATCAACATATACTCAAAACCTATAATTCTTACGTCCATAATACGACCCCATTCAGCAAGCCGCTACTTTGAGTATGTTTCCTCTCCTGTTGCTAGAGAAAGTAGAGAAAGAAAGCGATATGGAAGGACCAAACATAAACTTCAAGACGACAGAACGCATGTTTGTTAGCAAAATGATGAGCTCAAAAGGCAAACTGCAAACCGGATATACCAAGTCCAAAAAATAAAATGTCAGATGAGTGATCTAACAGAGAACGAACAGTGCGACACTGAAGTCCGAAATCGCACTGGGATAGCCAAAGATGTCTTTCAAAAGCAAAGCAGAGTATTAATAGACAGAAAAAAACTTTTAGAAACAAAGAAAAGAACCATGAACTGATTCGTGATATCTGTTCTCCTATATGACAGTGAAAGTTGGGCAATCTCATTTAAGACGGAGAAAAGACTTGAATAAACAAAAATGTAGTCCTACAGAAGGATTTTAAGGATACCATGCACCGAAAATATGAGTAACGTCGAGGTTTTCGAGAAAATGGAATCAAAAAAGAAACTTATACTTAACATCGTGAAGAGACAGTTGAGATTTGTGTTGCACATAATAAGAAGGGAGGGATTGGAAAATCTGATACTCACAGGGCGGATTAAGAAAACATTGCAAAACATATTTAATGTGCTTCAGTAAAGTGGTGGCGGAACAGGGTTCAAGATAAATAAGAAAAGGGCAAAACTTATTAAAAGCTACATAGGAGAGTAAATTGTGGAGAGCCATGATTGCCTTCGCCTTGAAGTGACACGACACATAAAGAAATATATGTTCGCTACATTCATTTCTGATAGCTTTCTGAAATGTATGAATCTATTTCTACTCAAACCTGCTATTGGTTGAATAGCAAGACACAACCAGACGACCTCAGAAATAAACGGCAAACTACTGCGGGAATATCTTCTGCCTAGTCACTCATGAATCGAAAGACATATGATCGCCTAAGAGTGTATCACGTATGACACTTAACTGTCTGGTATGTCGAGAAATGGCAATAAGGGAAATTGGAACTAAGATCTCTCTTATACTTTCAAATCCGACACTTACAGAATGTCTTAAACGCAAAAAGGACAAAGGATAACAACAAACATAGTAAGATTATATAAGGGATGTCAGATCATGGACTGGCAAGGGTATTAATAAAAGCAAATATTTCTAAGGGATATAAATGAGAGGAAATTGTAGAAATCCATCATCACTTACATACTGAATACTCACATCACATACAGGGTACAATGGGAAAATGACGCCATCTTATTTTTTAATTTCGTGCATGAGTGTAGATTTATTTTGTCAACTGTACAGTATAGTAGGGTCAGTTGGGCACCGTCCACGAGAAAAAGAGTACCATGACGCTATTTATTCCGTTATAAATTAGGAAACGGCGTAATGCTTGGCATTCGCACCGGATGCTTCAATACGAACATTTCAGACTGTTTGGGTGCCACTCTGAGGATATTTCAGAGGATGTTGTGCCCCCAAATATGCATAGAGAGTGATGAAAGCGAAATATCCAGTTAACGCCATGGTGTTTGGAATGATTACTAGTGAAGTCGACATTATGCTTCCATTCTTCATCAAACAGGGCCTCAACACGGAGGGCCTATATCAAATGCGTTTAGGAGGTAGTGCTGCCGTGGATGACTACAGGTAGAACCTATATCTGGCAACAGGAATCTGTCCCATGCAAGACAAGCAGAACCCAATCATGACTTTCAGACAATTTCTGCAACCACACCATCCCTTAAAACAGGCCACCTAACTCCCCAGATTGTAACCCCTTGATTATTGTGTGGGGCGTATTTGAGCGAGAGACCAATAAGAAGACGATCCAGAAGAGTTGCAGGAGATTCCGATGTTGTCTTGAGGGCGTAGTTGAAGCCCATAGCGTTGTTATTGAATGAATATACTCTTTAGTGTTTCAAGATATTTTTGCATACTCTTTTAAACATATCTGTTAAAATGGGATATCAGTGTTATTTCCATTTTTGTGCCATTTAGACAATAATTTGTCCAGCGCGCCCCATAAGATTAGACTATAATCCAAAACACGTGATTGACATGCTTAGAACACCTCAATGTACAAACCCCTTTGACGATGGCATTCTCATTGTTTCTTTGTGTCAGGTTGTTGATCCTGACTCGAGAGACACTTTTAAAAAATCAAATTGGACATTCCAAACTGTATTTAGTTTGTGTTTTTGTCCGTTTAACATTGCTTGCTTATCTAAATCTCTAGACATTTGACATTCGAGTGGTTCAAGTTCCTCATGACTTTTGCATGTCATATTTTCAGATCTGTATCCGACTTCGTACTGTGCCAATATCAATGAGAAAAATATACACCTCGATCTGGAATGACAACAGATATTAGAACTAAAGTTCAATATAGAGTACTTCGATCTTTTTAAAATTAAGCAAATTGATTTCAATATTTTAAATTACTTTAGCAATTTAGCCGATAAACAAAAATATATTATGGATAATGTTTTTATGCCACGAAATATGCCTAAAAGAAGATATTAATTACTATGCAATCAATTATTAAGGTTTTCTTAGTCTTTCAGGTTTTTTTCAGCAAACTTTCAATTTGGCATTATTTAAAGAATCTTTTCAGATATATTGAATATATATATATATATATATATATATTTACCAAGGTTTCTTACATTCTTCTAGAAGCTGCCCTTGAACCATTATTTGCCTTATATTTGGCCAACGGTAGTCAATCGGATAAAGGTCAGTGGATTGAATAGATCACTTAAAGGATTAGACAAGAAAGACACTACATAGCTGATGGCACTGTATGCTTGGGATTTTTATAATGTTGAAAAATAACGGTCGATATCCAGACAGTCAATTCTTATATAGAAACCCTATGTTCCCCAAGATATCCAATATTGATTCGATTTGAAATGCCAACTATTTTGTAGGCTCTACCGAAACTGGCCACAGGTTAGCATGTCTAACATTTTTACTCGGAGTTAGTAAACACCAAAACGTTATATAATAATATAAACAACTTCTTATTCTTCTTCTTCTTCTCCTTCTTCTTCTTCTTCTTTATTATAACACTTATTATAAGTTTACATTATGCAGTCCATGTAATCATATCCTCTGTCCCTCTTGCCTTCAATATGACGTGAGTGCCAAATATTCTAAGCCCACTTTTCTCATTATGTGCATTAATATGTTTTTGTAATACTAAGTACAAGTGTCCTTTTTGTTTCCATTTTCAATAACACAAACTTGCCGTTGTCTTGAATGTCGGTTATCATGTTTGTTTATTTTTTGTGGGGTTGTATAGTTAAAAAAACAAAACTAAATATTTTTCTTCTTAATATTTGGGAATGAAAAATATCAGGAGTCCGTATCCGGTTCGGAATATTTTTAATTTGCTCACGGAGTTGGCCTGATTTCAAAATGGTATTATGTTGGGCTGCGGCCTCTGGGAGTAAATTTTATTTTGAAATACTGTAATTTGAAAACAGCCATTCTTTTATATGAACATCAGTTATTGAAAATTAGAGAGTTGTGTCCCTTTTTCGTCAGTAGATATCAATATGGCGGAATGCGAAAACAATCGCTATAATGAAAACTTCAGAATACAAAACTTCAGGAATACGGGTCCCGATCCAGCTTGGAATGTTTTAATATCCTCACGGAGTCATCCTGACTCCAAAATCGCATGACATATTGGGATACGGCTTCTAGGCGCAAAGTTGAAAAAGTGTGTCCCATATATATGGAGGAATCTCTCATCACAAACGCCAAATGAGAGCCCAGTAAAATAAAGAAGTGCATAACTTTTATGGACACTCATATACATGCAAGACTATAGACAGATGGAACTGTGCAAACTATTAGAGAGATGGAACATGTGGTTGAGCCATCCTGCTCGAGTCGTTGAGGATCAATTGACAAATGTTCCCGTGAGTGGACATCAAATATCAGGTAAGGCTAGCATTGAGAACAGCAACATGCTGCCAACATTCTTCAGTATTTGCACGCATTTGATCCCAATGTTCAAGTCTTGCCTATATCAAACCTTTGCATAGATAAGAAGAATGATAGTTGCAACTTATGAGGCTTTCTGATTTTGTGTTTGAATTTATAATGCAAGAATGGCCTTACAACTGATCTGCTATATATACAGGTATACCACAACATAGGTCGTTAACTGGTTCCAGAGGTCACGACTTAAGTCGAAATAGGCACACCATAAATCACATATAAGCAATCCCCATTACCTATTGCAGTATTTATGTCATGTATGCACAGTATTCTGAGTAAAATCTCCGGCGTATCACCCAGCAGTATAACGATATTACGCTTAGCATTACTGCTTGCATTGGGAAATTTCTTCGGAGACTCGGAAAATATGTAATCTAAATCAAAATTGAAATACAAGTGAAAGAAAGTCAACGGCAGAGCACAGATGTAAATAAGTCTAAGGTAAAAGTCGGTATTTGAGCGGAAACAACGCACGAATATCACATATCGGAAGGAAATTGAAATATGAACTTATTATTTTTTGCTACTTTATCATGCTATTTTTTTGTTTTTGATGATTTAATATATATATATATATATATATATATATATATATATATATAAAGAGAGAGAGAGAGAGAGAGAGAGAGAGAGATAGATAGATAGATATTAATAATATTAGTATTCAATATACATACATATATATATAAATTTCTAAGAGGATAGAATCCAGATAGAAGTCAATATCTAGAACTCAAAGATAGAGTAAGAATATAATATAAAAGTCTCAACGTTCCATGGTTATAATTTTTTACATTGGATGTGTAATTACGATATATATATAATTATTTATTTAAAAATATGATTCCAACACGCTACATAAGAGGTATCATGTTTCCAAATAAGAGCCGAAAACTTCAATATAATTATTTGAATTAAACTGAATTAAAGTAAGCTCTGTTCCATCTTCAAGCGAAAATTTTTTTGGAATAGATTATTTCTGAAATTTACGTGTTTTAATAGCATATTCATAATTGAAATCAAAATTTCCATGGTAACAGCCAAGGCGAATTGTTTAAATAGAGAGGGGTGTTGAGTGTTAATAATTTGTATCAGTATAGAGTTACTTTCATAGATGTCAAGTCAGGGTAAGGTGGGGAATCTGAATTTAAAACGGAAGATGTTTTCGCCTAGTCTGGTTTACGTGTCTATGGAGATTTATTTATTTTTTTATTTTATTTCTTTATGAAAGGGTTTTGTGTATATAAAAAACTGCCGTAACATTTGTTTTTTTGACGACTTCATAAAGGGTCATCTTTTTTTGTAGGTTATTTAAACTATTTATTGGGGCTATGGGTTATAAAAGTTATTTTATTGTATGTTTGTTTTTAAGCTAATTATTCAATGCGTAAATTTGATGATGTTGGGAAAAAACCGTTAACTCATGTCTATTGTTTAATAGATTTTTATTATTCAGAAACTTAATAATGTGCAGTTTCTCATGGAGGGACAAAGGGCATGGGTCATCCCAAGATTACAAGTTCTAGTCTTGTTTATAATTTTCCATTTTACTTTAGGTGTCCTATTTATTTCCTTCAGATGCCAAAAATATTTAGATAGAGAAGTCTGATTTCTTTTATTTATATTGTTGAAAGAGCACTTATGCTGCCTCCATCTGGATATTAAATTCATTCTTCGTGGACCCAATGTATATCATATTAGTATCAGGACTCTCAGTGGATGAGATAGTACATCGGTATACCACAGATTTGATGCAGCATTTATTTTTTTTTTGGGCAGTCTTCTGGGTTTCTACAATCACACAATTTTTCACTGTTATTGTCTGATTTAAGTGTAGGGTTTTTATTAATACTATTCAGGCATGGGGGTTTGTTCAGGATTTGATTATTGTGTTTTTTTATTATACTTTCTAGATTTTCAGTGCAGCTGTAACTCAATTTTAGGGTGTTCTTATTAAATATATTACTAAGCCTACTATTGGTGGGGAAGTGCTTTTCAATTAAAGCTAAGAATTTCTGTCCTAGTTTAATACTAACCATTTGGTTGAACGGAGGGGTATGCCAAATGATTTTTCTTTTCCTTTTTTTTTTCTTCTTCTGGCTAGTGCAATTTTTCTATAGTTAATGTTTGCATTTCTGTAACCACTATTTTTTAGGGCAGCGTTATAAAAGCTATTGTGTTGTTGGAATGTTTCTTTCTTAGCGGAGTTAATGCTAATTCTATTTTCTATTGATGAGGGTATATGTTTAATTATGGATGGAGGGTGGTTTGACTTCGGGTGTATATATAAGGGGTTAGTATTTGGTTTTCTATAAGGTTGGTATGTGTTGCTTGCTAAATCTAGAGTTACGTCGAGGAAGTTTACCCTTTTTAATTTAGTACAGACTGTTATCTTTAAGTTTAGATCTTTAAATTCACTAAATATAATTTTTCTGATTTTCTCTATTTTAAAACTTGTAGAACTCCTCACTACCATGAGCCCGTCATCTCTATACAGTCCGATGACCTTAATATCAATTTCGCGGTGCGCGGTTAAGTTGTATAGTATTAAAAGACCTACAAGGTCAGAAGACCCTGAAGAGTCTAATGACCCAATAGTGATGTCAAAGAAGTCATTATTGTTTTTTATCCATTGGTCCACATTATGAATGATGACAGATTTTTTGCGCTGATGATTATATCTGTTTCTTCCCTTGTCAGGTTAGAATACACAGCAGCAAAGTCCAGGGCAGTCGTAAATAGATCCTTCGAAATTGACGGGTAGTAATTCACGATATCGAAATTATTAAATACAAAATATTCTTACATTTATTTAGATATGATATTATATGTGCTTTTTTTATATTAGTATTTTGACGTTTCTAATATTTTTAACGGCCGACGTAAACACGAGTAAAAGGACCTACGGTGAGATTTATTTTTCTATATCATATTTAAGTAAATGCGACGTATCTTCGAAAATGACGTAACGCGAAATAATTTAAACCGAGGTATCACTATATTGTAGAATAAAAGCAAAAAAAAAAGGGACGGTATAAAGAGAGTGATCAATCTAAAATATAAAACAATAGACAAATCTGATGTCTTTAGGGTTATTGATAAGTAACTTCCTATTTTATGCATGATGGGCTCTCCCTTATAACTATAAGCTTTACAAGAGGGAAGAGTCAATCATACATAAAATACGGAGTTACTTTTAAATCACCGTGTATAGTGTCATGTGTTACTGCTTTCCAAACCAAACTGTTTCATATGGACACATAGATGTTTTTGCTGTCTCCCAATCATAGACGAATTTGTTGACACTTGACAATGTTGCAGTTAGCGCGTGTAGGGTGGGGGAACTGTTATTTTAAAATTCCTGCGGTAGTATAGTAAACATTAGGCATGAAGTGTGCACATAGGCACTCATTTCTCTGTCAAATATGCTGACATGCCTACATCGAGATTTTGTAATTCAGATAAATGGCGCTGATTCGCCATAATTTAGATTTATACCTTCCCAAGGATCATTAGGACGAAATAAAGCTTGCTGAAATATCGGATTTAAGTTGCTAATTAGCATTTCTAACCGGATAAACATTATGCGTTTCTATCCACAAGTAAAAGTGAAACTGAAAAACTAATGTATGTTCTAATTTAATTTATGAAAGCGAATCTCCTTAATATTCCAGTGTGGGTTATTTTCAGTAATGTCAATTTCAGGAGGCATTTCCTTTTCACTGAATTTTTAAATTCCCCGCTTTGGAAACCTCTTCAACAAGAATCGTCACTAACTGTCATCTGCATGTTCCGTAATTATTTTTTCACATAATTTCTAAGATACTGTGCGTTTGACATGCTGTTGATGCATTTATATATAAAAGGTTTAGTCGAAAATAATGCACGTTCTAATATAATCTTATGAGTAACGGGCGTATTGGGATGGCCAAAGATGCATTCCAAAAGCTAAGCAGAGTATTAAGAGACAGGAAAATTTCTTTAGAAACAAAGAAAAGAATATTGAAATGTTACATGATATCTATCCTCCTGTATGGCAACGAGTTTTGGACAATCTCCTTAAAGATGAAGAAGAGCCTTGAAGCAATAAAAATGTAGTTCTACAGAAATATGCACAGAACATCTGAAGAACACCTAGGTTTTCGAGAAAATGGAGCAAAGAGGAAATTTACTTAATACCAGGAAGAGGTAGATGGAGCATGTAATGAGTAAGGAGTGCTTGGATAATCTGATACTCACAGGACAGATTGTAGAAAAGAGGGAGAGAGTAAAGCAGCGTGTAACGTACTTGACGAGCTTGAGCAAATGAGTGGTAGAAGATGAAGAGTCTTGAAGCAACAAAAATGTGATTCTACAGAAAGATGCCGATGGTACCATTGAACAGATATAAGCGCTATAAAGAGGCTTTGTAGAAAATGGAAACACAAATGTAACCTTTACTTATCATCAGGAAGAGGTAGATGAAGGTTCTGGAGTACTTAATGAGGAAGGAAAGCTAGGAAAATCTGATACTCACAGGACAGATTGAGGCAAAGAGGAACAGAAGAAAACAGCGCATAAAATAATGGATGAGCTTTAACAAATGGATGGTAGAAAAGGGTTTCGAAGAAGTAACAAAAAGACAAAACTTATTAAGAGCTACACGTTACAGGAAGATGTGAAGGGCTATGTTCGCCTACGCTTTGAAGGGACACGGCACAAAAAGATGAAGAGGTAACCGTCAAAATTTCTAAGGGATTGAAAAATGTAGCCTGAAACCGATCGAAATGTTACCTTTATATTTCCTCCCGATAACTCTCTTTCAAACGGCTTTCACCTCTCGGCGTTTTTCTTCTGTGTGCTGTGCATAACAATTGTCCGAATGAGCTCTTGGGTATGGTGCCTAGATTGTATGAATTTAAGCTTAAAGAGTATTACGAGACAGGAGAATTTCTTTGGTAACAAAGAAAAGAGTACTGAGCTGCTACATAACATCTCTCTCCTTTTATGATAGCGAATGTTGTGAGCCAAGGATATTTTCTCAATTGTGATGTCCCTTGTGAGGATCGGAATCAAAGTAGAAGCTATATGAGACATCAGCAGATATTCTCATTGTGATAACCATACGGCAGCCATTTCAAATAGTATTTGTTGCTATAACGGAAACAGAGCCTCGGTCATGAAAAGGCTTCCAAATGAACTTCAGAATTGGGGATCAATATATGTGAGCTAGGGATAATTCCTAATGTGTAAAGTCCCTAGTAAGGATCTGACTCAATGTGGAAGCAATATAAGGTATCGACAGGTCCTTAATTGTGCTACCGTTTCGGCAGCTATTTTCATTAGCGTTTGGAACGATTACGGGACCAGTGAAGTGATTGTGAAAAAGAAGCGGGTAAAAGAGAAGCCATAAAAGTAGGAAATTTATGGTGTCTCTTTGAGCTATTATTCTTTTCTCTGAGCTCCGTGTGTACTACATACCCGCTCATGAGTTCAGATTCAATTAATGAGGCGCGCATTGGCTTTCATGTTAATGCGCATAAATTTATCGAATCGACAATTCGTAGGCGCACTATGGATCACATAAATCTTCTCCAAAGAATTGTAATAAATCCAATTTATTTCTCATGACGTCAGTACATAACGAATGACGCAGATCAAAGATCAAAAATCCCCCATGCTCACACACTCTCGCGCGCACACACACATATACACACTTATATATATATATATATATATATATATATATATATATATATATATATATATATATATAAATCCCCCCATGCTCACACATATACACATACACACTTATATATATATATATATATATATATATATATATATATATATATATATTAGGTTGGTGCAAAAATAATGACGTAATAATGTCGTTTTTTGAAGTTTAAAAACACGTCATACATATATATATATATATATATATATATATATATATATATATATATATTCGCTATCAACTAGCGATTTGGAAAATACAACCTTGTATATCAGTTTAAATGTCCTTTGGTAGACGGTATCTCTGACAAAAAAAGTAAGTACATATGTAGGCTTGACGACCACAGCATTATCAAGACATTTTACACTTCATTTGTCGGATACAAGTTCTTTTGTACACCATCTAAAACCACATTTCTCTCCACTTCCATAATACGGGAAACAACTTGTTAACAGCACCAATATGCTACAAAACGAAAATAATCTCGAGGCCATTTATATCAAAATCAACCACCAACACTCAACAAAATTTATTATAAATACAACAACAATATATTAAATTGTATATAACACTTAACGACGTGCTGGTTAAAAGCCATAGGAGCTAACGACGTTTTCTCTTTCTAGACAATAAGTCAAGCTCTTAGAATGTTAAAACGGATGGTTTACATGTGTTAATTCTATTTATTAAGCATAAGTTTTAATACACATACTTATAAAGTATACACAAAAACAAAATCCTGTCATGTCTGTGATTGCAACATTCATATATATATATATATATATATATATATATATTGACATCCACGGGTAAATTGTTTCGCTGTATCACAGCTCATCCATGTGGCTAGACGTCCGGTTGCCTCTAGCTAGGATCGAAACCAGACTGAGTATATATATATATGAAAGCTGACCAGAGCAGACTACCGCGTTTTTTACCTCTACAGTCTCCTCAGGTGGTTTGTTCAGCAAATCAACCACCTGAAGCTCGACACCTTACGCATTTTCGAACCCGGTTAAAGTTAGAAATGCCCTCCCCACTACTGCCAGTTTCGAAATCGCTGAAGTCGTCGAGCTCCGCGTGTTTGATTTGCTTAACAAACCACCTGAGGAGACTGTAGAGGTTTAAATCGCCGGAGTGTGCTCTGGTCAGCTTTCATTATTTTTAAATATTAAACAGCTCTGCATGTTTAGTCTTCTGAATTTCTGTTGGGCACTTTTAATACGTTCAGTTTTAAAAATATACCACTATTTTTGTTACTCTGGCATGCATATATATATATATATATATATATATATATATATATATATATATATATATATATATATATATATATATATATATATATATGTATATATATATGTATATATATGTATGTATATATGTATATATATATGTATATATGTATATGTATATGTATATATATATATGCATATGTATATATATATATATATATATATATATATATATATATATAAGTTTTAAATGAATTTTTTTTATTGAAAAATCTTTCTTTAAGTTTTTGTTTTAATTTTAATTTCAAGCTAAGAGATTATATTTAATATTTCCTATAATCAAAATATTTGAATTTCAATTTAAATGGATAAGAATTACTATTTGATTTTTTTCAAAATAGAAAGAAAATCGATGCACTTCGTTGTCGAGAGGTCTAAATCGCATCAGATCAAACTACGGGTTTCATTGCTGAGAGGGTTCGAATCCTGCCGGAGCACGCATAATTTTCTTTAATAAGATTTCTCGAATATTCTGGCCGTTTGACGAAACACAGAAAATATACTGTTTAATAAATCAACCATGCATCTACACAAATATATGTATCCATTTATATGTATAAATTGCATACCCTCCCATGAGTGTGGCTGATGCTAACCTCCAGGAGAGCAGCTCACTTCCCCTTCTTGGACTCATGTTTTCCACTGCTATGAAGTGAAATTATTGAATCATTTGCTCTGTCTGTTACTATGAATATCAGTTCACTATCGCCTGCGAGACAATATTTATCAACAGAATCCATATTGCTCATTTAGAAGTCTATTACTCATGTCTGTATCGGATATAGCTTACACATCTCGTCTGGTGGTTTTAGTTTGTACTTAAAGATACTTGAAAAAAATGAGAAGAATCAGCAATGTTATTGATCATGACCTTGCATCTCGGCTTTAATCTATTTCATAACGCCATAATCTACATTTTGCGTCTTTTTGCAGACGTTTGAACGATAATTTTCTGATACGGTTTTTCTCTTTAGTATCTAGACATCATGACTATAAGCGTAGTACAATATTGGATGTTAGGTGTCAAAACTTCACTATTGAAATTTCTAGTTTTAACTATATGTTCTACGCCGATAATTAGTTACATCACTCGGACTTCTTGCTTTTGGAGTTCTCTTCAGGCTTCCTGCCTTCCTGTCAACTATAATCTTTAAATTTAAATGAAATGTCAATCGTTATGTTCTGTCTCCGTGAAATTCATTTATAGTGTTCTCCGCTTTTTTTCACTCTTAGTAACTACTTGAATTCTAGTATCATTTATTTCCTAGCGTGGACTTAAATGATTAAAAAATATCTTAGTCTCTAAGATTCTAGATATTTCTTTTTTTTTTTTTTTTTTTTTATTGCGGCAAATCAAATAAATCTTTTTTTGTCTCCAATACGAAAAGAAGTACTTATTTTAATTTTTTGTCTATCATTTTATTCCGTATTGTACTACAATTTCCCTTGTAACATTTTGCGCATGCGCGCTCACGCGTAACCCGATCTTTGTGCAGAAAAAAAGGAGAAAGAATACTTGGGTTCACAACACTGCTGTTTTTGATAGATTAGGGGATTATCTATTGGCTTATCTCGGACATTTATTTTAGGATAATACCGGGATTAGTGGCTTCGTGGACAAAGTCCAAGATCAAAGGCTAAGGAAACACCTTGCTTAAAATCTCTGTACTGAAAGTAAACAGTGTGTTCAGTTGCAGAGAAATGGCAGTCTATGGATATTGGATAACATTAAACAATCTCAATAGATAATGTTATTTTTACCTATATCTATATTCAATTTATATATTTACAATGCTAAGTTAAACCCATCCGTGGTGTGTGCATATACCTACATATACATACATACATACATACATGCATACATACATACAGAGAGCCACCTACTCAATCATTACATCACATGTAATTACATGCGTCTGTATACGTGATTGGGTTAAATGTATCTGCATGATGACAACTCTCCTTTATGCCGCCATGTGCTGCCTCATTTTCAAATGATAGTCTGAAAACCTTGCTGCAAACAACAAAAATCCGAGGAAGTTCAAAATTTTCTATGCCTCAATCAGAAAGAGTTGGAGAAACAAAACTGTTTTCCATTAATTTTCAACACTGATCCGCTTAACATCAATAAGCTTAATTCATCAATATTTAAACATTGCAATCTCATCAGCTAAGAGGGTGGCGTCTTGCTCCTGCAAAATCTCCTCCATAGCATATATGATCGTATCATTTTTTCAAAATGGCGACCACATATTTGGGATTTGAGTTTAGGAAACAGGCAGAAGTGAGATGGAGTTAAATGATTTAAGTGCCAGAGATGACTGATTTAGACTGTAAACTGAACAGTGTGCACGGTCACGTTATCCTGAAAAAGAACTCACATATACTCAGCTTCCTTTTCGCGATTCGGCTTGATTGCATCCTTCATTTGTCTTCTGATGCATAGTTCTCTCCATTATTATTTTACCCTTGTAGTCTATCCTGATTGCAAAATCCGAAGCCTACACCTTGCATCAGACGTTGCCAGTTTGAACTTCTTCGGAGTTTGAGGGCCAAAGTGTTTCCATTGGTTGCTTTGAATCTTTGCTTTATTTTCGAAGTGGTAGGCCCATGTTTCATTTTGAGTTACTAATCTGCGTAGAAAATTCTCAGATTCGGCTTAGTGTCCAGGAAATATCAACTCTTTTCAACTTCTGCTCTTGTGTCAGCATTCTTGGCCCATGTCTTGTAAATAGCATGCTCGTCCTCAAGATCCTAGTAGAAATAGTAGGGACCGAACCAGAACTAATATTTACATGCTGGAAAATAAAACCACTCATCTCAAACCTCATGGTGAATGGCATCAACATGTTCACTTGTTGTTGAGGTCTTTGGAGGGTTAACCAAGGGTCATTTTCTGTGCTGTTTCTCTCCCTCTTGAAATCCACAGCCAACATCTTCACAGTTGCATAGGAATGAGAATCCTCAGCAAGTGTATGTACCATTTCTTCATGGATTTCTTTGGGAGGCATACCTTTCATTTGCATATACTTTATTAATTTATGGGCCTTGCTTTTTCCATTTTTAGATTCGTCCGACTCCACACGCCTTTCTTAGGCCCTGACCTTCACTTAAATTAAGACCGCAATCTGAATTAGTTTATCTAGTTTTATAGAAAGTGGCAGTGTCTTGTCACAACTGAAATGTTCAGCTATGGCTTTTCCTTCTGAGTGAGACTTAGAACGTTTTGTATAACTCTTGTATTGTCAGTAGAACGATGAGGCAGGCTGGCATTGTTGTTGTTTAATTCTGGTTGTCTTTCAGATGGTTTACATAACCTGCTCCCGACAACAACATGCGCTCACACACACACACACAGCATATTTCTAACAATGCATATTTGCTGGAAAATCAGGGCCAGCAGCTCTTCGGATGTTGATCTGTGCACATTTGAAATATTCATCCCCAAAGGCTTCCCTTATAACGTGTCTCTACTATTTACAATTAAACGTCAGTTCTTCTTCCCAATGCCGCGCAGCCATGTGCAATGCATTCAGATTAAGCTTCATATTATTTTAACCTTTACTTAGGCTTGTGCTTGTGCTTTGGAGGCTTTCCTCTTTCATTTCCCCATAGAAAAGCTGTTTGGGAATCCTGTTATCCCCTATCCTGTTATCCCCTATTCCCCAAAAAGTTTCCTGAACATCACATTTAGTTGATGATTATTATTGTTTCAATATACATATATATCCACTGGTATCTTAATTAACTACACGTGAATACTCTTTAATGTACATTTCTAATCAGCCAATGGCGTGGCAGCCATTTAATGTGTCTAGAAATATAAACATGTTGACATGCTAATTTTAATGTACAGGGTCTCCCCCCCCCAAATTGACATCATTGTATTAGGTTGGTGCAAAAATAATGACGGTTTTTGACGTTAAAAAAATACGTCAAAAACCGTCATTATTTTTGCACCAACCTAATAAATGCGAATGCTTGAGCAACTACATGTCCCAGGCAAACGACATTAAATAGGTTTCATGTTGCACAGTGAAATATTTATTTATCAAAATTCTAACAAGTTATTCAAAGTGATGTAGAATTTATAACCGATTTCACAAATGTTCAATATGCGCAGACCCTGTGACATCAGACACACGTCAGTAGCCCAGCTCCTACCAAACTCGCTGTAGCATGTCTTGCGTAACAGGTATTCTTGTATAGATCTGTCGTTTCACATAGAAAAAAATCACAATGTGTGAATTCAGATAAACGTGTTGGCCATAGACAACTTAGTTCTTTTCATATTTGGTTAAAACTTGAGCGATAATTGGTTGTGTTATTAGACGTCAAAATGGTGCCTAGTTTGAATGAAGCCCTGTATATTCATTAGTATGCGTTGAAAGGGATTTTGAACTCGTCATGGTCTTGATAAGTGACAAGTGGATTAGAGTATTTTTAAAAAAATTCTTCTTATTTGCTGAGAATTTCACGAACGATCATTAAATTTTACAGCAAATGGTCAGGAAAGAAAGGAAAATTAAATGTTCCTTTTTAATGAAAGTGATTGGCGGGAAATGCTCAGATTGGTTCAAGTTGATATAAAGGCAACTGTAGCCATGCAGCAAGCATTACTATGTTTCTGAAGATATTTTCTTCTTTATTAATACTTCGTTTATTTGGAAAGCATCATTCGCATTTGTAATTAAACGCTGATAGATATGACTAAGCTGAAAAATTATACACTGGAACAGATAATAGTAATAACATTCCCAAGTAATTTCTGATAATTTCTATGAATGGGTCACAAATATACTTGTACACACGTAGAAAAAAAATTAAATTTTGTCCCATAAAGTTTATTACATTGACTGTATAAAATAGTAATGGAAATGTAAAAAGAAATTTGGTACAGTGACAGTATTCAAATTGACTATACTCGGGATGTAAAAAGCTAGTAAGAAGGATGTTGTAGGCTTATCAAGAGATTTCGATCCGGTAAAAATTATTCGTTGTGTTGTGAACAGTTCAAATATTTGTCGATCTTATCTTTCATTCTAAAGCCAAAGGTTTTTATGGCTACTTATTAAACATTGAAAATGTAGATAGCTTTAATCCAAAGAGTGTCAACTTTCTTCGTTCTATTCTCATCCGATGAACCACAGACTAAATCAGCGAACACGCCAACTTAAATAAAAGATAAAAGAATGATATCATCTATAAACAAAACACACACACACACACACGCATATATATATATATATATATATATATGCGTGTGTGTGTGTGTGTGTGAAACCTAAACTACATATTAACAACATCCAAATTTTTCTAGCACAAAATACAGGAGCGTCAAAAAATGCAGTAAGAATAGATGTGGGTGTTTATGATATAATTATAGAAGTAACACCTAGAATACTGAAAACCATACAGCAATATTCGCAATAAAGTAATACTAAAACAAAATCACATTTTTGGAGTTGCAACTCTAAAAATGGGATTCATGCACTGAATTCACAAAATTGCATCAATTCCTATATAGGTATCACCCAAGCACTAAACATCAGAGTTTTCCTTCACGAAAGCAACATTAAATTACCAGAAAACTGGAGCCACAAAACATTCACTAATGTAACAAAGGTAAATTTAAAATTATGCTAATATATCAAACGGAAAATTATTCTTACCTACAGATACAAGAAAAACACTTCATAGATAAATTTGAACCAGCAATAAACAAATCATACCCCCAACTCAAACATTAACATACACCATACACACATAGTGACCGAACACACACACACACACACACACACACACACACACACACACACACACACACACACACACACACCATACCAGTATGTATGGAGAACGAATACATACACAAATACTGGCAAAAAGAAACATACTAGACAGACCACACGCTAACGCACACATATATATCAGCCTACACACAATACAAAGTATTTAGGTATATATTATTTCCTTGTAATTAAGCAATATATATATATATATGTGTATGTGTGTATGTGTGTGTGTGTGTATGGAGAAGTAATATGTATGCATATACTAGCAAAAAAAAACACGCAATACACAAAAATGGAGATAAGTTTAAAAAGATACAGGGTTCATAAAAAATGTAAGCACAAAGACCTTTTCCTTCCTTCCGTCCTTTTTCTGACTAATCCTAATAGTATTATTAACACGTAAACAGAAGGACATATTCTCCACTAGTACAAGATGAACTTAGATTACTAACACACACAAAAGCCAATAGTCAAACATAAGAGAACTTAAGGAAAAATTAATTCCATTATAACATGTGGAAATAACCATTCGTCGCGCGACCTGAAACACGTATAGCAAAAATGATGAAAAATCAATTATAATATATATTTTCATATAATCCACATTGTACCCAAAAATATCTCCGACGTGTCGTTTCGAATGTTCTATATGTCCGTGTTCTTTCGACTGTATTAGGATGATTTTATTTATACTTTAAACTGAATGTATGGATTGTTTTATGTATGTAACTAGACATATAAGTATGATCTTTCAGCAACCACGGCCAGCACATTGTGGCCGTGTTCATATCTGATATTATTGAGTGTTGTCGTTTTCTTTTTTTTATTTATTAATAATGCTTCTATTATGTTTAGCCTTTTTATATATGTGAATGGGAATAGAGTTTAGTATGTCTTCAGTTATATTAAAATGAGACATAATTGCTATCTCTGTCTCTCCCGCTCTCTCTCTCTCTCTATATATATATATATATGTGTGTGTGTGTGTGTGTGTCACTTTAAAAATTTCATGTCTATGTCCATACGCTGTTCATCTCATTATAAATAAATAAAATATATCTATCAAAGTAAAACAAATAATGATGACTCATACCAAACAGCTATTACAGTTATCAATGCAAAGAATTTCGAAAAATCTTAGAAGCTACTATCATTAAAAATATAATAAAACTACCCACATCAAATAAAATACCTTTCATCACAGTTGTCGTATAATGAACTGTGTAAATTATTTAATATGAGTACGAAAATGAAAAGAAAAAAAAACACGTTAATTTGATGAATTCTTTTTGTTGCAGTCTTACCCATATTAAAATATAAGCGTAACGTTACTATGAATTGATTTAAACGTTCAGCTCGCTATAAAAAACATGAATATATATATATATATATATATATATATATATATATATATATATATATATATATATATATATACTCTCGACTTTGCCATCGAATTTAATGTATGAGTGTGAAGCAGATCAGTTCCTAGGAAAGTGAGAGCCCGATAACAGCACAGGAGATTTGATTAAAGTGGTGAAGGTTTTGTGCAGGACCATCCACACTTTTTGAAGGGCCGAATACAGAGACCTCGTGGTACTACGTGCCACAAGGTCCCTCCGTAGGTTTTAAATTCAGAGTTGTCTTTCTCCTAGACCAGTTGCCATTCAATGCTATAGAACCCAGTCTGTCCTCCTATTTACCCATAGCTGTAGGGAGGAGAAGAGGATTCACACCTTTCCACAGGGTATTAGCACTTAAGTGAATGTAATGCATTCGACTAGAATTCGAAGTCGGCTCTCCGATTTCTCAGTACAAGCATATATATATATATATATATATATATATATATATATATATATATATATTAGGTTGGTGCAAAAATAATGACGTAATAATGTCGTTTTTTGACGTTAAATAATACGTCAAAAAACGACAGTATTACGTCATTATTTTTGCACCAACCTAATATATATATATATATATATATATATATATATATATATATATATATGTGTTAGGAAACCGATATCAATATCATGTGCGACGGTCTATTTTGTGCTTGAACACTATCTTACCTCGACTATGTATATATGCTTGCTTGTTGTTTCATGATGGATAGCAATATCTATTGCATTATACTAACGGTAATTCGATTATTCGGTAGGCTGCAACGATTTTAATTGAAATTATTCTAGAGGTTATTGTGTAGAATTAATTGTGAATATGAATGCGATTATATTTAGTCATTTTACAGTGTTGTATTTTATTGTGTTGTTTACTATTTTCACATTTTACTGCTGTTCATGTGGTGTATTCACAGTTTTTTTTTTTCATTTGCTTATATTTTTATTTAATTTATTTTTTAGTTATTTACAGATTTCGTTCATTTTTTTCATATATTTTCTGTTGTCTATATTTGCTGTTTTCATAACGTTATTTTACATGGTATCCATTTTTTTTATTTTTAAGTAATATATTGCAAATATGTTTCTTGTTTACATTTTGATATAAATTTTGATCGATTATTTTGTAATTTGTGTTGGCCTCTGGTGTTGATTATAGCTGTTTACAGTTAGTGGATAGATTGTTGCATGCTGATATTTTAATTATCTGCCCTATTATTTTCGATATAATTTTTTTCTGTTTTTTATATTACATATATGTATAGAAATGGTTGTTGTGCACCAAAAAGAATTCATCGATTTTTTGCTACACAAAAGCCTCCAGAATAATTCGAAATATAACCGTTACAGCCTACGAAATATAACCGTTACCGCCTACGAATTATAACCGTTACCACTTACGAAATATAACCGTTACGACCTATTAAATATAACCGTTACAGCCTACGGATTATAACCGTTACCACTTACGAAATATAACCGTTACGACCTATTAAATATAACCGTTACCGCCTACGAATTATAACCGTTACCACCTACGAAATATAACCGTTACGACTTATTAAATATAACCGTTACCGCCTACGAATTATAACCGTTACCACTTACGAAATATAACCGTTACAACATATTAAATATAACCGTTACCGCCTACGAATTATAACCGTTACCACCTACGAAATATAACCGTTAGGACCTATGAAATATAACCGTTACCGCCTACGAATTATAACCGTTACCACTTACGAAATATAACCGTTACGACATATTAAATATAACCGTTACCGCCTACGAAATATAACCGTTACCGCCTACGTTCGGTTAATACAATAGACCACGTTAGCCATGATGCACCATTCTCCGGCATATATAATTTGTGGAGCCAAAACGCAACACATATGGCCTGGGGGTTGCATTCAAGCATGAAACATAATGTCGGCTCTCGATGTTGACATCTGTATCCACTTTTGTATTTAATTACGCTTTATTCATGACACTGATTAATTTTACCGATAAATATACACCCTTGAACAAATTAATTGAAACAAAACGAATAATTCCGTGATTATTTTTTTTACATATTTTTCCAATGAAACATGGCCCTATGCACATATTAGGACTTCGTATGTCCATTCTACGAAATCCTTCCTTGCAGATTGACCGATTGGATTTAAATCATGAGAGTTTCCGGGCTAGTCTATAGTACTTTGATTTGCTCACTGGTAAGGGCTGCTAGTGTGTTCATGCAGTGTTACTATTTTCGGGCGCTTCCTTGGAGGAACGTACATCGCAGAAAATAGCCGTAGGACAACTAATCAACAGTCGATACAGTAGTGACTGGGCGCGATAAAGATCTAATGCACTCACAGATGACGATATATTTTTCAAGGCCAAACCAATTTCACCATACACCCCGAAAATAGATTCATATTCCACTGCAAATGACCTAATCGAAGTACAAAATAGAAATCGATTGCACCATGTCACCTAACCGAATAATGAAAGAAAGGAAATTAAAGCCTAATTTCATTTAATTTGCACAAGGGTGTAGCATGCCTTACAATATCAATTTATCACACACGCGCATGCACACACACACACACACATATAGGGAGATTTTCAAGGCAAATATAAGATGTCAGCAAGACATCTGATCTGTAGGTTTGAGAAGCGCGGAACCGTTATTAATTGACCCCGGGTGGTAGCACTTCTTAGGTTTCCAGGAATGAGCAAATATTTAACCACCAAAATATGTTGAAAACACTATGAAAGTATATAAATAGCCTTTTACTATAAAAATACCAGCAATAACCCTTTCAAAATAATTACCACCAATACATTTTAGAAAAATACGAACATTACATTTTTGAACGAAAAATATTACCAGCGATATATTTTTGAAATAAAAACAACAAAAATACAAGCAATAATTTAAAAAAATATATATTAACTGCAATACATTTGACTCTCGACAAAAGTTTTCATTTTGACCATATCAAACGATCAGACTTACTATCAAGACAGGAGTAAATGGTTGTATCATCACCGTAGATACCAAGTTGAAAGCTGATCATTAATGAAAATCAATAACAAAATTGCACCAAGGATGGAGCTCAGCGGATACCTGAATTAGTAGGAAAGAAACTGGACGAGAAGCCATTGAGGATTACTTCCATTTCACGATCCAATAGCATCGGTTCAAACATTTGTTCAGAGACAATGTAAATTTTCAGCTTGTGGAGAAGGCTTGCATGCCGAACCCCGTTGAAAGATTTCAATATCTCCAAAGCTATAGCCCGGGCTTCACTATTTTCATCTAGACTCTTTCCCCAATCATCCTCAGTATATCGGGAGTTGACCTGGACAAAGGAAAGCCATATTACCTGTTATTCTGATTGTGTGTCAGAAGACGCATACACCGGGCAGACACCTTCGACATGCCAAGTCCATTGTGCAGAATATTGTCAACTTTTTAGCGAGATATACTAATAGCATTGGCTATTTGATTTATAGTCAGTCGCTTGTCCTCCATCATAGGGTAGTGAACACGAGCAATGTTTACCTCGGTGGAGGTAGTCGCGGGATGACAGGACGTTGTGTCATATTCAAGACAACCGTTCCCTCCTAAAATATCCTTCTCACTTTTGAGCTTTTGGTATGGCCTCAGTTCCCAATGTAATAACCATGTAAGTATGAATTTTCATGACGACTATACCTTTTTTCTGTAGGTAATTGATAACAGCAGCGTGTCAAATTTCGTGCATTTCGAGACTTGTTACATTTGAAGTCTTCTTTGAACAGTCGAATGTCAGTTTATCCGGAAAGAAACAAAACATTAATTAAGAAGAGTTGACATTAATGCCTGCAGTGTTTCACAGCTATTGCATCACTCATTCAAACTCATCACAGCCAATCCTTTTGTCCGGAATAATTGTTATCAAGAACTATATGCTGTTTTTATGGTAGAAAAATGTTCCATGTCACTGGTTTCAGAAATCATTTCAACATGAGATCCTTACAAGGCAAGCGGATGTGATGGGATCCCAGTCGTTGTCATAAAGTAATGTGCTCTCCAAACGCTTTAACAATTGTCTCGTTGCTTCATGCTTTCTAGTTGGAAGTCGTCTTCTGTAATTCCTGTTTTCAAGAACTCTGATTTGCCCCATTAGTCTCTTACCACTTTTCATCAAGAGACTCAAAACTCTAATCAATACCGTCGTTAAGGATATTACTTCCCACGAACTGATTTAGTACAAATAATGTGGCTTTCGTTTTGCCAGGCCTATCGCTGAATTTGTCTAACAAACTATAGATAGAAATGGCGAAGCTCGAGCTGTGTTTTACGAGAAATGACCGGTTTCTTGTATCTCTCCAGAAAGCACCCGACTCTTACTGCTATACTTTATCTATTATTCTTTCTTATGTACTGTCTCCGATTTGCTGAAGCTCGATAAGTATATTATGCCGTGTTTGCCTTTCTTTCTCTTGCTCTTTATCTGCTACGTGATTATCAGATTTTCCATGCTTCCTCTTCCACATCACGTGCCCTAGAAACACCAACTGCCTCTTCTTGGTGTTAAAGTATAATCTCTTTTTTTTGTTTCATTTCTCTTCGTAACTTTGTCTTTGCTCACCTGTCCAGTCCAAGTTATCCTCAGCATCCTTCTGTAGATCCGCATTGCTGTTGCTCAAGTCTCCTTTTCATCTTTGACGAGATCGTCCAACACTTACTGTCATACAGGGGACATATATAACGACGCATTTTACTAATCTTTTCCTTGTTTCTAACGAAATTGTTCTATTTCTTAGTACTCTGCTTCGAATTTGGAACGCTTCCTTTGCTATCCCAATACGCTTTCTGATTTACACGTAACATTTTAAGATAATCAAACCAAAATAAATATCCTGTATTGCTTCCATATCTGAACTGAAGATTCTCAATGCTCAATTCTTAGCTTTGACTGATTTGAAAAGCGTTTACGTGGCCCCGGGTTGGTAAATTATTTTCAACCATGGTGACCATTTCTCACCGACGAATCGTCGTAAGCTTTTCGCTACTCAGAATAGCTAGATATTAATTAGCTCCACCAGGGCAAACCTTTACAGCTAAGAACCTCCATGCCTTAGTGATAGAGTAGAATCAACCTCTTTCCATCGGTAATGGGGAAATTCAAACAGCTTCTTCGAATCTCTGGGACTTTTGTTTAGAGAGGTTATTTCCTCAATCTCTAAAATCTTAACCTCTTCAATTTTGTGGTCAGCCGTTATATCCTACATATCCATACAATCTAAAATTACCTCTTACGTCCATACAACAACGTCACTCAGTAATACAATCACTTGAGTTGATCTTGGGAATTATATTGTGTGAATATTTAGTAAAAATTATCTTCTCTACCTGCGAAATGAGGCCGTATCATATATTGTTTCCTAATTTGTTTGACCACAAAGACTGTTCACAGAACATGACTAGGCGATTGTCTTGTTGATTAAATAACCAATGATGGTTTGAGACTGATTCATACCATAAAATAACAGAGGCCTGAGCCGAATTTAATATCAATAAAGAAACATTGTTTGAAGTGAATTTGATCTATGATGGCCGCAATATAGCAATTGTACCGTAATAGATACAAATAAAACGATTGAGATGGAAGGTATTCTCATAGACTCTCGGTGCTGAATCGGGCCTCACACTATGTTAGTGGCTAGTTTTAATATGGAAACAAGTGGTGGAACAAACTGCGCTCATGATAGAGACACGTAAGACAACGGAATGTCAAGTAGCTATTTAGCCATCCCATCTGAGAAGAACAAAGCAGACTCGTTTATATAGTAGCAGGAAAGGAACCTATGTTCGGGGAAAGCCCGTAAATTCATGCACCATCACGCCGATATTAAGTGAGAGCCCAGAAATGAATAAAACGTAATGTTAAGTCTGTAAGATTTAAGTCTCGCTTTTTCAACGAAAAGATGTCAATGGAAACGGGTCCATAACTCCGTTGGATACAGATGTAAAATTGTTCTCCAAGGTCATGAAGGATCGTTTTAAGTTTTTTTTTTTTTTTTAGGGTAGATTACTCGGACTTGATCAGAACAGAGCAAGGCAATTTGCACCTGCGGCAGGAGATAATGAATGGATTAGATAGTGGACAGCGAAGGACACATTGCTCAATTTGGATAAATCCAAGTTATTTGACAGAGGCGGGGAAACATCTCGGTTGTGCTGCAGGCCTGGATTCGAACCGGAAGTCCGCAGATAGTTGATTACCGGATGGAATATGCTTCCGTTTAATCCACCTTGTCTTCAGCCACATGCGAAATACATGTCTCTTCAATGATTGCCACACTGGTTTCTCAATATTACCATACCCTTATCGAAAGATAGAAAATCTAATCGGAAAAAGGCAATCAAGAAATAAAACATTATATATAATAACGAGCAGTTTGCCTATCTCTGTTTCTTTCTTATGTTAGCCGTAACAATAGACTCGAAAATCGAGTATCGATGCGAAGAAAGGTTTCAACATGCGTGAGTGGTGTGGCAGGCTCGAGGCAGAAATTACTCACACGTAATGGTATAGCAGGAGCTAGATGAAGATATCATTGCTACTAATGCCTTAAAATTATGTATAAGTTATTTCTTGATATATATAAAAGTTATTTCTGCCTTATATATATATATATATATATATATATATATATATATATATATATATATGCTTTGAACAATAAAATATTGAAAAATTAAAAAAAAAAAAATTTCACTTACACTGGTTTGTATATTAATATTTTTGGTTTTATTGTCTCAATTCGGTTCCTCGACTAGTTTCGGCCAGATTGGCCATCATCAGGAGAAATAATACCTG
This sequence comes from Acanthosepion lycidas, assembly GCA_963932145.1. Lineage (NCBI taxonomy): Eukaryota > Metazoa > Mollusca > Cephalopoda > Sepiida > Sepiidae > Acanthosepion > Acanthosepion lycidas. The sequence continues at coordinate 13,043,560 of OZ010605.1, forward strand.
CTTGTTAGTACCAATAAACTACAGGAATGAATGACTTTCTGATGAAAATTAACTTTATCTTTAGTTTTCATATCTATCTCTCTATCTATATCTATGTATCTATCTATCTATATGCATATATATATATATATATATATATATATATATATATATATATATATATATATATATATATATATATATACATAAACACATATATATTCTATAGCGGCCAAGAAATTAATTCGTGAACTTGAAAGGATTAAAATTAAAATAAATAGACATATTACATCTATATATTTCACCAAACATGCTTTAATTTCACTTTCTCTCTCTCTCTCTCTCTCTCTCTCTATATATATATATATATATATATATATATATATATATATATATATATATACATATACATAAACACATATATATTCTATAGCGGCCAAGAAATTAATTCGTGAACTTGAAAGGATTAAAATTAAAATAAATAGACATATTACATCTATATATTTCACCAAACATGCTTTAATTTCACTTTCTCTCTCTCTCTCTCTCTCTCTCTCTCTCTCTCTCTCTCTGTATATATATATATATATATATATATATATATATATATATATATGAAACTACAGAGTAGTGGTACTATAAGTGAGAGATGCAACACACTTGAGGGTTAATGTCTCAGGCTTGCTCAAATCAAAGGTTTCTCTAAAGAGATTTGCCAACTAATATGGAAATGTGGTGTATTTGTGTCAGCGCAACCGGATTTTAGAGCAGGCTATGTAAACCATCTGAAAGATGCAGCACTCAATATATATATATATATATATATATATATATATATATATATATATATATATATATATATATATATATACTCATATCAAGCGTGATCATTCGAAGAGGCAATCACTCTGATTTGCCAAATAATATGCAGCTTAGTACATGTAGTGCGTGGTAACGTATCTGGTTTCGAGGGCAGGTTATGTAAACCAACTGAAATGTTATTATAACAATTAGAAGGTAGCCAGCTATGCCAACCTATTGATAACCCCTGTGTTGTTTGCAACAAGATTTGCAGATCATCATCTGGATTACGTAGTTGTACAACATGCGGATCCAATCAGTACAATCAAGGGTACACTTTTTCTGATACCCATGAGCATTCATGTTAGACGGCATGGAACTGAAATGATATGAAAGCTATCACAAATGATACAATAGTTGACGTGTCGGCTCTTATCTAAGATTTCGTAATCTCCATATGAAACTGGGAATTAAACAGCGTCCGTTATTATTCTCCGCATTACATCACCGTCGTTTTTTGTTTTTTTTTTGTTTTTTGTTTTTTTTTACATTTGAAATATGTACGTATGTCGTAAAATGATATTGTCGTGAATTTTAACCCGTGGTGGTAGCATCTGTAAGATGCCCAGCTATGAAGAAATAGTAAATCCCCAAACAAACAAAAAAATAACAAAAAAACGATGTAAAAGTATGAAATTGTCTGTTTGTAGTAAAATTACCAATAATACCTATTCAAAGGAAAATGACCAACGATAACTATATATAGCAAAGTGAAAAACAATATATATTTTAAAGCAAATAAATTAGCAATTCATATTTATAGTAGACTGAACAACAATATATTTTATAGCAAAAAGACCGACAATATATTTTATCTGTAGTTGAAAGCATGCAACTGCACTTAAATTATATTCAGTTGAAGCCATATAATTGTATTCAAAATATTTAGATTTTGGCATTAAATAACCCACAGCTGTGTTAATATGCCGCTAAATAAAATCAACCAAACTTAAGTGGTACTATAAAATGAGGGAATTATGATTTCTGCTACATCGCAGCCAACTACTTCAATGTCATCTGTAGAATTTACCACTTTTGCATTTTTTATTGTTTTATTCGATAATGATTTGATGTTATTTACTGGTGATCAACTGATGGCAAACGTATAAATAAAATTATTATGTCCTTTCCTTCATTTCTCATTTGTTGTTTGATATAATCATTCCATAGAGAGAAGATGGGCGCCGCCAAGCTATCTGAAAGCCTTGTGAAAATATCATGAGGAGGGAAAATCAGAACCTGTTTCTTCTGCCTTCATCACCCTCACCCATGAGGATTGCTGCAGTCGAGGGTCAGAAAATGATGATGATGATGATGATGATGATGATCGATCAAACTTAAGTTTTATCGTCATGTGAGGGAATACTCCTTTCTAATACATCATAGTCAATGATGATGATGCTGATCATCATCATCATCATCATCATTTAGAGTACGTCAACGATTATCCAGAAATCTAGTGATTTTTTTTTTAATTTAGGATGTTGGGAGATTTTAAAATCCAAAATACAGTATGTATAGTAAAAAAGAACAGAAAAAAAAAATTGAAAGATATTTATCATTTATATGATCAAATGACATTGTTCATGGTTTAGTCTTTTTATTTTTGATAATAAAATCCGTCGATGTTTGTCTGTTTCCGGCTTGCCTCGTTTTTTTTTTTTTTTTCTGCCCGTAACACTCGAAGCTGGATTTAAGAAGGTATATTTAGCTTCTGGTTGAAAGTACAACCAATTTAAAGATTTATCGAAATTTGATGACTGAAATTTAAATTTTGGACGCTGGGTATGGTTTTCATAATTTTCTAAAACACGTGTCCGACATGAAATATGAAAATAGGTTTAGTTCGCAAATTTAGGAATATCTTGATTGCCATCTTTCACGTTTATTTCCCATCCGGATAATAGAAGTTTGGAAAATCTTGGAACTATAGCACATTTCTTTCAGGGAGCCTGAGTTTAAAAAAAAAGATCTTAGACAGTTATTTGTCATACAACATTGAGATATAACATTGAGATATTTTTTTCTCAGTTGGTGAGCTCTATTCATGACTACAGTCTTTTGTAGCTTAGATAAAGATGCGCTTCCATGGATTCTCTAAATGTATATGTAAGGATTCTTTCTAATCAATCTTAAAAATCCTATTATTATTCGAATAGCGGTTGGGTTTAAATACAGCATTACTACAATTTCGATTTAGTGATTCTTATATTCTATATGTTTGTCAAATTCTTTTGCTAAGATGGTTTTATTCAACGTGATACAGCGATCTTTTTAAAGCATCCCCCCCACACACGGAAGATGATAAAGCCATTAAGATTAAAAAGGATTGCTGACTGTGAGAGAATATGCGAAATAAAAGGTGATTCAGAAGAGAAAAGAATAAAAGAACAATGATTAAGAAGACAGGAATAACTATTGACATTGTATCTAAATTTTTCAAGATCAAAATTGATTTGAAAGCAAGAAACCTGATGATAGTTCCACAACGAAGAAGAGTGATGGAAGTAATTGTTATTATATGACTTGCGGTTACATCTTACCGTTTCACCTCTAAAATGATGATACATTGTTACCAATCTAATACAGTGTTTAAATTCATAAAAACTAGGTACTATAGCGGAAAGTTCATTAGAACAATTGGGAAGAAACTGTTAGCAGAGAAATTATGGTTACATCTAGCCATTTCAACAGTAATATGATGAGACCTATCTGCCAATCTAGTACTTTGTTTAAAATCATGAAGTCTAGTTATCATAGAGTAAAGTTCGTCAGAACAACTATCGTAGAAATATTAATAGAAGAGACAGAGGGAAGCAATATTACGACAATGGGGAATGTGGGTGAAGTCAAGATGACAGATCAGGAAGAATACCATTGCAGATTCATCTTTGGATTTTATAAAGAATCTCTAAATAGATAGCAGAAATACGAGTCAAGGGTGATAGATTATTCAATACCTGTATCGTTTGGCTTATACTTTGAATTTATTATTACTGTTAAAAAAATACTTTTTGGCCTGCATTTATTTCATAATCACCTGAAAGTTCATAACCAATGATTTATGATAAGTGATTTTGTTCAAGTAGGTATTAGGTTGGTGCAAAAATAATGACATAATAATGTCGTTTTTGACGTTAAAAAATACGTCAAAAAACGACATTATTACGTCATTATTTTTGCACCAACCCAATACCGACTTGAACAAAATATATCTTTAAAATTAAATGGAAAAAAAAAAAAAAACTATTCGCTGCATATATGCTGTGCTTGTTAGAAATATTTTGTGGATTTCCTGGACAGATAATGAACCAAGGATTTTGCTGATTTGTTGTTGGGTACATTTCTTTATCAGATTTAAAGTTTCCACAATAACAAGCACAGTTTTAGTGCCACATTTTTTATTTGCTGATTTTTTTAAAAACACTTTTCGAAGAGGTGTTGCCACCTGGTACGCTCGTCTCAATCGGTGTGTAACCTTTCTCTTTTCTCTCTGTGATAAGAAAGTCTGGGAGATTTGCTGATATTTTTCGATCTATGGTGATAGAAATATTCCAGCGAATTCATTTGCTGCTTTCATCTTATCTATCCTGACATATATGCAGTCAATTTCAAAAGTGTGAGGGACACATCGTAATTTGTTAAATTGACCCCAAATAATGATGTTTTTTTCTTTCTTTTAGTTTAAATTTAAAAAAAAAATATTTTACATGGTGAAAAACAGCGAGGCATGATATTTTATTAGAAATTTTATTATGGCAAATAGAAAAAAGCATTTTATTATTAAATTTTACTCTCGTCAAAATAGCTTGATTATTGCAGCACAGATATTTGAGATTCATTGCAAAGGTTTCTTTCAAGTATAAGTTTGAAAATTGATATCATTCTTTTTTCAATGACTTTTTTACATTTTTTTTTTTTTTGGCGAGGGCTTTAAACTTTTGAATTGTAGTGTATATAGTAGATACTTATTATACTGGATTGTACCAAGATTAACAGCGACTTGGTTTTCATCTTTCCGTTTTCCATATCTTGCAAAATGCACGTCGATTTATCTGAAAACCCCGCCTAGGTCGATATTATTATCGAATCAATAATAATTATTCAAAATTAAAGCTACGAAGAGAAATGATAATTTTTAATCATAGAAAGGATACTTACAGGAAAATTAACAACAATAATAACAATATGTACATATATATATGGAGAGAGAGAGAGAGAGAGAGAGAGAGCGAGAGAGATGTTAGCAAGTTAATATTTTATTGAGTGATCTGTTAGTGAAGTGATTTCGCCATTAATTACATTAAGTATATTAATTAATTCTTTGGATGATTAATTCTTTATGTTTTATATACCGACCAGTTGATATATATATATATATATATATATATATATATATATATATATATATATATATATATATATATATTATATTATAAATAATATCAATTGATAATTAGTATGGATAATTCCAAGGAATATATAAGTCCAAAGAATGCTCAATGTAAGAACAGAGCAATATAATAATGAATAATACAAAATGTCCATTTCTTCAGACAAGTGTCTACTTATTATTAACTAGAGACTGGTCTGAAGAGATGGACATTTTGTAAAGTCGACGAAATAAATTATAAAGATGGATGTTAAGGATTCACTATTATATATATATATATATATATATATATATATATATATATATATATATATATATATATGTATGTATGTATGTATATTTATCGTCAGGCCATATCTAGCACGATATACCATATTCTATTTCGCGATCAATAATAGGAAAGTAATTTTTGGCTAAATTTCTATCAAACATTAACATATATTCGGTAATGGACCGGTAAAAGTCACAAGTATTGAATTGGATGAACGTATATTCGTTCTTCCTTTTTATATTAGTAAACTATTCTATGGCTTCTGCTGTTTTATGCCACTGGTTAATTCTTAATTTTGAGCGTCTAGTTATCGTACTTTTCAAAAAAGAATATTCGACATGGTGATCGGCGAAATGTGCAGAAAGTTTTCCTGAATTTTTGAGTTGTCACCAGCTTTTAATGGTTTGACTGTTTGACGGCTTTCTTAATTCACCTTTCATTACTGGGCACCGAGATTGATTTCGCCTTCAAATAAGATTCCAGGTAAAATGGGAGAGAGTCGTTATCTTAAACATAAGAATCGTTTCCAAATAACAGATAACTAACACATCCGCTCCTTTATCGAAGTTATGTTTTAGATTCAATTAAAGAAATTTCCCCAAATTTTGAAAGAACTGTTTTTTTCCTTCGTTTGTTGACTTCAGAGAAACGATCAATTTCATTGTAGCAATTTGTTCGGTTCGTTTAAATTATAATCATATTATCTGTGGGTAATAATGGATGGGGAAATCAGAAACAAGGTTAACAGATCTAATAAAGTCGAAATGTTGTGAAAGCTTTCACATTCTAAGTGTGTGTGTGTGTGTGTGTGTGTGTGTGTGTGTGTCTGTGTGTGTGTGTGTGTGTGTTTGTGTGCGTAATGGAGATTTAGAGATTTTTTTCTTCATTTTGTGTACAATTTATCTCTTTTGTTTCTGCAGAAAACAATATTGGATGAATATTTAGAACAATGTAGATATATGTAATTAAATGTATTTCGTATAATAATTATAGTGTAGAAAAATGATCGACCTTCTCCCCCCTAATTATTCAATATAGACTCGTCTGTTCATTATGTGTAGGACGTATGCTCATAGAATCAGGGGGCGCAAGGCATAGTGTTAAATGGTCCCCATCAACTATGACATTCGCTATTATTGTATTACTAATTTATATACCTCATGTGATTAAACCTTTTCTTCACTAATCTTTTGTTCAAGCCTTTTACTTGCAATATTATCAACCAGAAACCACGAGGTTATAAGAACATGATAATAAAAAGAAGGCACGAAACTGGGACAATTATTTTTATTACAGAAATATATTAGTGCAGTTATATTATTTTTCAAAGCTAATGAAAAGAATAAAAAGGAGAGAAAATAATGACGTAATTAAGATGTTGATGTTCCACACTACTTCATACAAAAAGTTCTCGCCAACACTGTGAAGTGAGATTATACGTATCGAACTTGAAAGACTCATTTTTCTAAAAAGAGAAAGATTTTATAAATTTCAATGGACAGTTGTCCTGACTGTTCCGTCAATGAATGCCAAATTTTCCTTAGAGGGAAAAGGTTAATATTACCATTAAACGAGTATGTCTGTAGCTGGCAAGATTGTTCCATAGCTTTAGCTACAGAAACCAGGCGGTGATTTAAAATACATATTGTAAACACGGAAAACTAAATTTTTCTGTAAATGGCCTGGCCTGTTTCGTAAAATCTTTTTCAGGCTGCTCGTGGGTTTTTATGTGTGAAACCGGAGCAGTTTCTTCAGGTCTTCTGACAATCCCCACCATTTCCTCAGTTATTGGTCATCATTTATCTATGCTCTACATTTATAACTCTTCTTGTAGTAGCGAGGTATGTATTGCGGAAGAATATATAGAAATAAAGATACACGTGATAGGACTAAATCTTATACTCCGGCGTAAGTAGTTAATACAAAAAAATGTTCAATCATTTCCCATGACCCATTCCTATGCTTTATACGCTGTGTAACTATGTTTCAGGACTGATTGATTGATTGATTTTTTATAGCTTATCAGTATTTTCCAGGTTATTTAAAGCCAGAAGGTATACTTCGATATTAAATTGTTATATAGGAATAAAATATTGCTGCCGACATTTGAGTTTGAACATAAATCGCCAGTGAGCAATATACAGGTGTTCCCATTATTGAATTAAGAAGACCACGTGACCATAGTGAAAAACGGATATAGGGGAGGTAGCGCGTGTCTAATTGATTTCTATTTCTAGTCTATTTTCTCTATTAGATTATCGAGAAAGTACTATTAGTGCAAGTGATATTCGAAGGCGTCTGACACCAGTATTGTTCAACGGCGTTATTGCAGAACCAGTATTGTTCAACAGCGTCACTATACTTATATCGTTGAGTCACAAAAGTAATTTTATCTCCTCCAAAACTGTTCTTTTTTAATGGCTGACGTTAACCTCCAAGATAGTGACTTCTTGCGCATTCTTAGGCAAGCGTTTTCGCTGAAATTAAGCGGAAAGAATACTTCGAATAAATTACTATGTCTACTTATAGAAAATTTGGTTCACTCTGTGATGCTAGGCATTTTTTCTTACCATAATATATATTGCATATTTATAGGTCTTCCACTCGTCCATACTTGGAATATTGTTGTTACATCTGGTCATGATTTTATAAAAAAATATAAAGAAAACCCGCAATTTTATCGGTTCTGAACTGTCATTTCGGCTTCATTCTCTTTCTTACCGCATTTGTGTGCTTGTCTCTCAATAGTTTATGGTAATTGTTCGAACAAGCTTTCCTCTTTAGTACCTAAACTTTATGAATTTAAACCCACCTCAGGATTAGCGGCAAAGTTTCATAATTTTATAGTTGATGTTATTTCTTCGATTACTGCAGCAAATGATATATGATAAATATTTAGAAAAATTTAGATATATATAATTAAATGTAGTTAGGATAAGTGTTGCGTAGAAAGACGACATTATTACCTACGTGGAATTTGTTGCTACTTTAAACGAAGCGAAAAAATTGCTACAATGAAATTGATCTTTCTGCAGAATTCGACAAATAGAAAATAAACGTCACTTTCACAATTTTGCGGAAATTTCATTAATTGTATCTAAAACATAAATTCAAAAATGTCGAGTAAAGAGAGTTCTATGATAACAGTTTCTTCTTTCAAACTTCTTGCTTATGGAATTCTTTTCCGTCATTTTGCGTTACAGACTACTTGATCCTCATTTTTTTTTAAATGTAATGTCAATCGTTATCTTCTGTCTTAATTCTCTTTCATCCGTTGTCGTATCTCCTTAATAATATTTTTTTCTTTCTCATATTCTCTCACAATCAGTAATCCCCTGCAAATTACTAGCTTTATTGCCTTCATTGAGATGGATTTTCAAAAATATTTTTCTAGAACATAATATATGAAATGGTTTCCTGAAAACAAGATGAAAAATAGTTAATAGAAAAAATGTTTTTTTCTTGGCGAAATGGCATCAATACTTTTTTTGAAAAAGTTCGCGAAGCACGGAAAATGTCTGATTGTAAGTCAGAAGAAACTGGAGATTAGAAGAATGAGTGAGTGAGTGAGAGAGTGAGTGAGTGAGAGAGTGAGAATGAGTGAGTGTGAAATATAGAGGGGGAACAAGAATGACAAATAGATACTCCACCCTACATGAATTCCTCTCAAACAAAAACCTTCCCCTATTTTTAAAGTGTGTGTCAGAGTAGATCTCAATGGAAGATCTCTTTTGAAATATCTACGAAGATAATTCAAAAGTTATTACCTATGTATAACCTATCATTAGGTTTTTCACACAGCCGTTTGGTCATGCGTGTTATTGGTTGATACTATTGTGTTCCCGTGAAAGAAGTATCAGCTTGATAGCGCCAGTTTTCTCGCCGTTGTTACAGCGTAAACATTGCCGGAGACGTTTGCAACGAGGATGATCAATAAGCAGTGATCAGCATCCGTAGAGAACGTTCTACCTCATCAATGATAACTCGCCACTTCGCCAATACCATTTCTCGAGCTTGTTGAATCTTCACGCTAGTGGTGTAAGGTGACGGGCGTCCTGCTTCTCCTTCGTGCGTCATTACTTGTCCGGTCATTTGTAAACATCTCGCTCCACTCATTCACATTTCAAGACGAGAAATGCACTGTCACCGTGTTTTGTTAAAAGCCTCCGATGATTTTCAGCCCCCGACATAAATTCCGACTAGAGAAATAGGATCACTGCTCTTTGTGTCTCTTGATGCACACTGATAGCGGAGCGGCCAGGTTTAGATTGTAACAGCAGAAAGAAAACTGACACTATAATGCTAAAAAATCGCTCACGTTACCACAGTTTTACCAAAAATAAGCACGCGTGAGCACAAGGGAGTGTGACAAAACTAGGTACCTCCACTATTTCGGCATAAATTTTCTATATTGAAGTTTAAAATGAATTTTTTACAACGAAAAAACATTCTTGAAGATTTCATTTTAGCTTTAATTGAAAGTTTAATGATTAAACTTACGATTTCTATTAATTAAACAATTCTGGTGTATTTCAGATAGAAACTATATACATTTGATTGTCAAATTTAATTTTAAATTTTTAAATTTTCTTAAAAACGGCCATTTTCTTAATTTTAAGAAATTTGTAAACAAACACAAATTTATCGATTTTGAAAATATTTAAAAAAAATTCTGACACGTTATTTTAGTAAAATCAAAAAAATTAAAGTTAAAGTAATCTGATTTGAAAGAAATCTTTCTTACTTATAGCGTAAAAAAATAATATACAACCAATTATTAACGATCGATCCTGTTAATCTGACCCACCTATTGATGGATTGTTGAATGACGAGGCGATGACAGCTACTACGGATTACCATCAATGACATAATTTTTAAAAGTCTGAGTTAAAAAAAAAAATTATTCTATTTGAGTATGACCCACACTAATGGATATACAATACATAAAATAAAATTATTTAGTGAAATAGTAAATGAAAAAAAGAAAAATTACTTTAAAATTTAAAGTTTACACTTTTAAAGTTGAATGGAAAATAAAAAATGTTATGAAAAGGCCACGTAAAGGGACAAAACCCTTAAATCACGTGACCTTATAATAATACTGGCAATTTCAGTATATCATACACGGAAATAAGGAATGTCTTAAGTAAAAAAAATACAACATAAAAAATTATTTTAAAAAAAGTAGCTCAACTAAATTTATTAAACTTAGAAATTTTGGATTCGTAAAGTTTTTTTCTACTTAATTACTACATATCGAGGAGCCCTGCTAATACAGAGCTTTACACGATGTTAAACTACTATAAATTATTATAATTAAAATTTTTTAAAAAACGATAAATTCTTGTAAAAATTAATTATTCATCAGAAAAAAATTATTTCTTCAGACAATAATGTCCTTAATATTACTTATTTACAAAAGCAATTAAAAACTTTTCTAATTAAGTAATATCATTGTTTTATTGGATTCATTATTTTTCAATTCAGACAAGATTTTCAGTTAAATAGCTCAAATTTGAAAAAATAAGTAGGTTATTTATCATCTCCAAAGACTCCTCCTTTTAACAAAAAAAAAAAAAAATTGAGGAGCCGAAAAGGTTTTGGGCGAAATTTCATGAAATTAAATAAGTGGGGGGTAACATATTTAAAAAAAAATATTTTTTACCAAAAATTTCTAAAAACAAAATATTTCAAAAATAATTTAATTTATTTGTGAATAAGTCCTGAAAATTTCATTAAAATTTGACTTTAATTTTACAAGAATTTCCAAATCAATGTGTTTTCAACGGGAAAAAAGCGCAAAAAAAAACTATGTTATTTTAACGTTCTCGCGATGACGTAAACAAAAGAAGATTTTAACCAAAATTTCGAACGTGTTAGAAAATATTATAAAATTTCAAAAAATAATTAAAAAATACTTTTTTCTTTCATCTTAATAATAACATAAGCATTTTGACGATATTATTTTGTTTTCTTTAAGTTTGTGGCATTTTTCATTTACGCTATGCTGTTTTTTCCGCGAAAACAGTGGACATGCCTAGACAAAACTAATAAATTACAGCTAAAGTGCGGATAAGTTTTGACTTACTCTCGCATAATAATAATAATAATAATAATAATAATAATAATAATAATAATAATAATAAGTAATTTCCTTCAAGACATTTTAATTATTTCAGAAATTACCCGGCTTGGCATTCAAATATTTGTATTCTTATCACAAAATTTTCACTCTTCCCGAATTGAATGTTTTATTTGTCAGTTCGGCAAATAATTTTTATTCATCTTCGTAGGGTACTTCGTTTATACAAGGTAAATCTAATGAATACAATCTCATAAACCCAATCATAAGTACGGGGCATTTCTGGTAAGTCTGAGACTCATCAACGCATATCTGAATACATACATTGACCTAGCGACAAATTTACGTAGAATACTATATCAATATATTATAGAATACTAGATCAATATATAAATTATAGAATACTAGATCAATATATAAATTATAGAATACTAGATCAGTATATAATTATAGAATACTAGATCAGTATATAAATAATAGAATACTAGATCGGTATATAAATTATAGAATACTATATCAGTATATAAATTATAGAATACTAGATCAGTATATAATTATAGAATACTAGATCTGTATATAAATTATAGAATACTATATCAGTATGTAAATTATAGAATACTAGTTCAATATATAAATTTTAGAATACAATATCAGTATATAAATTATAGAATACTAGATCAGTATATAAATTATAGAATACTAGATCAATATATAAATTATAGAATACTATATCAGTATATAAATTATAGAATACTAGATCAGTATATAATTATAGAATACTATATCAGTATATAAATTATAGAATACTATATCAGTATATAAATTATAGAATACTAGATCAATATATAAATTATAGATTACTATATCAGTATATAAATTATAGAATACAATATCAGTATATAAATTATAGAATACTAGATCAGTATATAATTATAGAATACTAGATCAGTATATAAATTATAGAATACTAGATCAATATATAAATTATAGAATACTATATCACTAAATAAATAATAGAATACTAGATCAATATATAAATTATAGAATACTAGAGCAGTATATAAATTATAGAATACTAGATCATTATATAAATTATAGAATACTAGATCAGTATATAAATTATAGGATACAATATCAGTATATAAATTATAGAATACTAGATCAGTATATAAATTATAGAATACTATATCAGTATATAAATTATAGAATACTAGATCAATATATAAATTATAGGATACTAGATCAGTATATAAATTATAGAATACTAGATCAGTATATAATTATAGAATAATAGATCAATATATAAATTATAGAATACTATATCAGTATATAAATTATAGAATACTAGATCAATATATAAATTATAGAATACTAGATCAGTATATAAATTATAGAATACTAGATCAATATATAAATTATAGAATACTAGATCAGTATATAAATTATAGCATACTAGATCAATATATAAATTATAGAATACTATATCAGTATATAAATTATAGAATACTAGATCAGTATATAATTATAGAATACTAGATCAGTATATAAATTATAGAATACTATATCAGTATGTAAATTATAGAATACTAGTTCAATATATAAATTTTAGAATACTATATCAGTATATAAATTATAGAATACTAGATCAGTATATAAATTATAGAATACTATATCAGTATATAAATTATAGAATACTAGATCAGTATATAATTATAGAATACTAGATCAGTATGTAAATTATAGAATACTATATCAGTATATAAATTATAGAATACTAGTTGAATATATAAATTTTAGAATACTATATCAGTATATAAATTATAGAATACTATATCAGTATATAAATTATAGAATACTAGATCAATATATAAATTATAGAATACTATATCAGTATATAAATTATAGAATACTAGATCAATATATAAATTATGGAATACTAGATCAGTATATAATTATAGAATACTAGATCATTATATAAATTATAGAATACTAGATCAGTATATAAATTATAGAATACAATATCAGTATATAATTATAGAATACTAGATCACTATGTAAATTATAGAATAGTAGATCAATATATAAATTATAGATTACTATATCACTATATAAATTATAGAATACTAGATCAATATATAAATAATAGAATACTAGATCAGTATATAAATTATAGAATACTAGATCATTATATAAATTATAGAATACTAGATCAGTATATAAATTATAGAATACTAGATCAATATATAAATTATAGAATACTAGATCAGTACATAAATTATAGAATACTAGATCATTATATAAATTATAGAATACTAGATCAGTATATAAATTATAGAATACTAGATCAGTATATAAATTATAGAATACTATATCAGTATATAAATTATAGAATACTAGATCAATATATAAATTATAGAATACTAGATCAGTATATAAATTATAGTATACTAGATCAGTATATAATTATAGAATACTAGATCAATATATAAATTATAGAATACTATATCAGTATATAAATTATAGAATACTAGATCAATATATAAATTATAGAATACTAGATCAGTATATAAATTATAGAATACTAGATCAATATATAAATTATAGAATACTAGATCAGTACATAAATTATAGAATACTAGATCATTATATAAATTATAGAATACTAGATCAGTATATAAATTATAGAATACTAGATCAGTATATAAATTATAGAATACTATATCAGTATATAAATTATAGAATACTAGATCAATATATAAATTATAGAATACTAGATCAGTATATAAATTATAGTATACTAGATCAGTATATAATTATAGAATACTAGATCAATATATAAATTATAGAATACTATATCAGTATATAAATTATAGAATACTAGATCAATATATAAATTATAGAATACTATATCAGTATATAAATTATAGAATACTAGATCAATATATAAATTATAGAATACTAGATCAGTATATAAATTATAGAATACTAGATCAATATATAAATTATAGAATACTATATCAGTATATAAATTATAGAATACTAGATCGATATATAAATTATAGAATACTAGATCAATATATAAATTATAGAATACTAGATCAATATATAAATTATAGAATACTAGATCAGTATATAAATTATAGAATACTAGATCAGTATATAAAGACACACGCGTAATTACGTGCACTATGAGAAGAATGAGATGTACAACAAATGATGACATCAGTATTTTGCAATTGTTTTTTTCAATGACAAAAAGGTTTTCAGCACTTTTGTTTTGCCGTTAAATTTGTAGTTGTATACATAAAGATTTTTTTTTCCAAAAGGGTTGTTTGAATACAGAAAACACTGGAGAGTGATTTCGTCGTATTTGTGACTCGTCGGCAGTGCGCATCCACTACGGAGAATCGAACCCGGACTGTTACGTTACAACGCATGCGTCGTAACACTGAAGACCTCAGCAATGAAGAAGAAAATAACTGGATTTAATATAGCGTAACTAGTCACTAAATTCCAGTTGTGATACACATCCAAGTATACATAACCCAACGGATATGGCCCCAAGAACGACGTCTACTTTCATCAAGCCGCTCCCTCCAGAGCATTAGAAGCTGGATGAAGTTATCAGTAACTTCATCTGCGAATCAGATATGGGTAAAAAGCAGAAAGGAATTCTGGTATGTTTCTTTTTCTGCTGTTTAATTTTCATTGTTTAAGCAGGTATTATGGGCCGATGACATGTTAAACAAACGTTTGTATAATTTCTGGCCTTTCAAATCCAAGCCGAGACACCGAGACACACACACACACACACACACACACACACACACACACATATATATATATATATATATATATATATATATATATATATATATATATATATATATATATATATATATATATCCGTGTGTCTGTGTTTATGGCTATTTTATTTTGCTTGATTTTTTTTTTAATTTATTGGGCATTTTTGTCATATTTCAAATAAAACCTTTCGCAAATTTGGGCGTTATTGATGGTGATTTTCTAAGCGTAGCTTAGATGTGACACAAGGCTGGAAGTATGGAGCACTCAGTGAGGATAAAACTTGATAGTAGCCATTACAACACGTGAAAGGGCCCTCGCTGTTTCTGATGTATTACATAGCTGAACATTTTATTGGGTCGAAACTTTCGATTTTTTTCAAACTTTTCCCCGCAAGAATTCATGAGAGAAAAAAAAAACACCAACATCTTGCAGCGATTTCTATCCTTCAATGTTTCTAAAAACAACAAAAGTGCGCCTGCAAGTCTCAGAAAATATAGTATCCTTTTGATAAGTTTTTTATTGATCAAGAAATGAACATTCGAACTCAAATTTCGAAGTCTCTTGAGCCGTCTTTGGCACAATAAAATAAGAATTTCTTTTCTGTAAGAAAAAATAATTTATTAGAATCTGTTAAATCTGTACATATGCATATATGTAAAAAAAAAAGAATTGAACAATGCAGTGTGTGGGATTATGTTTAACAAGCTGTTCTACCTTATTATGTCTCCAGCGTAGCCCAGTGTATCGTGATCAATTAAGTTTAATAAATACTTGTGAGACATGCCAGCATTCAAATTCCTACTGTAGACGACGAATCTTAATTAATTATACGCTTAATTAGCTAATTAATATTTAATTATATAAAAGTTAAATTATTTATAATTTCAAACTAACGTGAATGGAGATAATTTTCGAATGCCTATCTCTAATAAATATTTGAATTCACATAAATACAGTCGTAAATACTGTATGTTGATCTACAATTAGAGATTCGTCTCCAGCTGTGCTGATCAAACTTTCTGCCTTCGGGAAGAGAGGATTCCCAGACCAGGCTATGTAGAAAGGCAGAATCTCGTCTCGGGAAACAGCTATCCGATTCCGTTTTATACGGGGTCTACGGGGAATTTTTGACCGATCCTACGTGTTCGGATACCCCACATTAAATTCGGCTTTCTTCCACATTTGACCACGTGGCGTGGTTGATAGATATCCTTCAGTTGGACATTCATTGTGAAATTCACTTAAATCAATTTTTGCAGTTGACTACTTGTTCTACGCGCCACTGGCAAATCTTATATGTGTTGTTCTTGTCCTAAGTATTATCGTTCGTTACAACCTTCGTGGGATTATTCTATTCAGTAACCTTCCCTAGGTTACAGCATGTAGAAGCTTCAATTAAAATCATTGATCACAGCCACCTATGATTGCCATCTATCACGACAAGTATCTAATGTTAATTATAAATGATGATAGAAAGTAAGAAGATTCAATTTACAAATGATTACCTTTCCATAGATTCCCTTCCTGAATAGTTTACTATAGCTACCTTGTTTTTAACTTTATCTCAGTTTTTTTTTTGTTTCTTTTTTTATTTGTGTTTTTTTTTTGTTTTTTTTTGGTTTTTTAGTGGCATGACTATGCTATCATCAGGGAGCGAAACGAATGATCGACAGTTACCCGTATGAGACGAAACTTTCATTATATTTGTATTTGTTAAGAAAACGGTCACTGCATTTTCTTCCTTTTTTATAGAAGAGTGTAGAAATCATCGAACCAGAAGATGGTTGCGAGTGTACAATATAGGCCTAAGGAGTTCTTTTGTAAGTGGGTTAGGATAACGTTCCATTATGAGAAAGCGTTAAACCTAACGGCTGGTACGCAAGTCAATATCTGATCTACAGCGATCAAGTTACCGTGAAGTAAGGGGTATGATTTTGTAAGAATCAAAACCCCTATTTACCCTCGGCTAAAAATTTCAGTGGTGACGTGTGCTAGAGTATATGAGATATGGAACAAGCAGTTTGTTAGTTTGGTTCTTATTGATTCTTCTTCTCTGGTTAACTTATGTAAGACGTACCTAATTGTATGAAATATATACCAAGTAAATACGTGTGGTTTTACTGAAGGCTTCTCAAACCGATTCAAAATGTCAAAAATGTTAAGCGGACTGAGTATATTTTAGCAGTCTCTCCTCAATTGCATAGCAAACAATTAGGTTTTCTTTTCTTCATCATTTAAGCAACAGTGAATGCGATCTAGCCACAAAGACGCAATAATAAAATGAAAGTAGTGTAAACTGAGTAAAATTTACTCTGGTGAAAGAACAATAACAACAGGATTAAAAAAAAAAACGAAGATTCATTTAATTCATTCTACATCATAGTTGAGAAGAAAGCATGAAAATGGGAGAGATTCCCGCAAGTGAAAGAGAAACAAATATTAGAATAACACTTACGTTTAAAACTAGCAATATAAGTGTTGCATTATCTATCTTTCTTCTTTTGTCTTCACGGGGCCGGATGGCGACATTTTTTGGGAGGTCCAGTAATGAAAGACATGAACAATGATAATTTAAACTTACTGGATTTATTAATCACGTCGACGTTTACATTTACTATATAATATGGTCACTCTCATGCTGGGGAGCCGTTTTAGACATCAAAGATAACACGTATACATTGTTTACGGTTTACGGTCAACTCACCGAAAAACCTTTCTCTGTCTATGATTCTCACGCTATTTCAGCCAATCAACATCAACTTCCTTGTTTTGACTTACTATTGCCCTTAGACGTAATAGTCTTCTAAACTATTATTTAACATAAGCAGTAAATTGATGTGATCTTATTTTCTAAATAGTTTAATTGCCTTGTCAATTCAGAAGGTAGGTTATAATGGGCCTCCACATATTCTTGTCTTTTGTAGCTCTTAATAACTTTTGACTTATTGTTATATCTTCCAAAGGCTGTTCTACGATCCATTTACTCAACCTCACTAAGAATGCCACGCATTGTTTTTCTCTCTCCGTCTTTCCATAAATTTCTCCTTTGAGTATTAGATTTTCTAATCTCTCTTTCCTCATTATATGCCCCGAAATATCAGCTACCACAATTTAAGTATAAGTTTAATTTTGTTTAATTTTCTCCAAAACCTCATTGTTCCTCACATTTTCGATTCTTGGTATTCTCAGCAACTTTGTGTAGAACCACATTTCTGTTGCATCAAGAATCTTCTTCATCTTTGAGAAGATTGTCCAACAATCGCTGCCATATAGGTGGTCATATTTCACCTAACCATACGCTTTTCATAGTTTCAAACAAAGTATTTCTGTCGCTTAATACTCGGTTTAGCCTTTGGAAGGCATCTTTGGCCATCAGAATGCGTCTTCGTATCTCAGTGTCGTACTTTCCGTCCTCTATCAGAACACTTTCCCGAAATTTTGAATGCATGAAATCGATGTACCTAAGTACAAATAATAATAATAATAATGATAATAATAATAATAATAATAACACACACACACAATATATATATATATATATATATATATATATATATATATATATATATATATATATATATTCTATTTTTAATTAAATTAAATTAATATTCGCTCTGGTTTTACATTGAGCTCACTGGATTACATCCTCGTTGGGATTATACATACGGATTACCAAACATTTCATCATATATATATATATATATATATATATATATATATATATACACATATATATATATATATATATATTGTTAATTCCAAATTATCCACTACAAATACCCTCACATACATATGAATTTATATGTGTGTGTGTGTCTATTTGTGTGTGTGCGCGCATTCGTGCGTGTGTGTGCGCGCATTCGTGCGTGTGTGTGTCCGCGCGCGAGCGGGAGGAGGCACGGTGAAGTAATGGATAGCCGATCGGATTGAGGAGTCGCAGAAGCGAGTTCGAATTTCAGTCGAATCCATTATATTCACTTACGTGCTGGAAAGGTAAGAATACACTTGTTCTCCCCTCATCTATGAATACCATGACAAAGCGGGTTCTGTACCCTTGGATTGCAACTGTTCTACCGCAGAATAAAATGGCAACCTACTGCGGAAAAAAAATCTGCCTCGTCAGTCATGTATCGAAAGATACATGATCGCCTAAGCGTTTCACGCATGACACATAACTGACTGTGTGTGTGTGTAGGTGTGTGTGTAGGTAAACATTGATAAGATCCATACTTAAATCTGCATTAATCGACGCGAAATGTGTTTTATTTTGTTTCTGAGGATACCATAGACCGAACATGTGCCTAACGGCGAGGCTTTAGAGAATTTGGAAAGAAAAAAAGATACATAACAAATGGAGTTGGAATTTCTAGGGCGTGTAATAAGGAAGTGGGGTTTGGAAAACCTGATACACACTGGAATGATTGAATGAAAGTGGAACAGAGTAAAAGAGCTAGTCACCTAGCTAATGGGATTGAGTAAATAGATGGTAGGTCAGGGTTTGGGAAAATTAGCAAAAAGTAAACACATTAAAAACTACGAGGAACAGGAAGATGTGGAGGCTCATGATCGCCTACTTCCTGTAGATAAAGAAGAATGGGTTTTAACATTCTTCAGCGGATACTGTTGATGTAATCTAAAGTTGCCCCACAGAATTGGCGCAATGGATTGAAAATAGTGTTCATTATTATTTAGATAATTTGCTGAAAATGGTAAAATATCTATCGGGAACTTGGAAAAGATCTGCAGATTGTCAAATGAAACCGTCGAACCTTTCCTTTAAATTTCCAGAGCTTTAAGGGCGTACCTTGTATATATCCTGAGTTATTCGATTATTTCTCATTTAATTTTTCTTTTGTTTGGAATGTATCTCTTTCTTTCTTTCTTCTCCTCTCTCCCTTTCTTCTCTCTCTAACTTTCTCTCTCTTTCTCTCATTACCTTCTCTTTTTTATCTTTCTCTCTCTTCCCTTCTCGCTTTTCCTCTTTCTCGCTGTCTATTTCTCGCTCTCTCTTCCCACTATCGCTTTCTCTTTCTCTTTCTGCCCCTCTCTCTCTCTCTTTCTCTCATTATCTCCCACTCCCTATCTCTCTCTATATTTCTCCTCCAACACTCTCTCTCTCTCTCTCTCTCTCTCTCTCTCGTTCTGATGCATAAACAGATAATTAAAAGGCATGGCATTTTTACGTACAAGACTGACCGCAGAGAAATGGAGACATGTGACCCTTTCTAAAACAGAACTAGTCCCTACTTTTCATAAATAGACCTTCTAATTCAACCAGCGGTCACACAATTGATTACTGACCAGGTAGAACAGTAGATTTTATTCAATGAACAAGAGTCTACCGAAAAGGTGAATAGAAGCAGATCATTTCTATTTGCTCCGAGAAAGAATTCACTGAAATTGACACATTCTTCAAATTAGCAGTTTAAGAAGAATGGCCATTTTCTGTGAGACTGTGATCGGGACAATTCGTGCATTGCCCTAAGCTTTCGTTCTTCCTTTCTACGCTAGCGTTATTTGTGTATAAAACCACGTTACAAACGCTCGCTGGCTTCGATGTTTACGCTATCCTACGGCTTATTGCATTCAGGTATCTCCTACCATTATGATGAGGCGTTCAGGG
>OZ010605.1:13067075-13082075 GCA_963932145.1 Acanthosepion lycidas
TTCCACCGATCTTACTCAACACCGTATTTACACACACACACACAGAGAGAGGGAGAGAGAGAGAGAGAGAGAGGTTCTGTTGTGGTCAGTTGGATAGAGTGTACTAAGTCTAATGGTAGCTATGACTGCCCTGAAGGACGTAAGCTCGGATTCTGTCGGCGTGCGCAATTTTTTCTTAAATAAAATTTCTCGAACATTGAGACTTCGTAGATGAAAATAAATAAATATACTGTTTAATAAATAAACAGAGCATCTATTCAAACACGATTATCTACTAACAATAACGTTTAAAGTGATATAATCATAACTGATTTATAAAAAAAATCTGTATATATATATATATATATGTGTGTGTGTGTGTGTGTGTGTGTGTGTTAGTGGGTGGGTGTAAACACACACACACACACACACACATATATATATATATATATATATATATATATATATATATATAGGGTGTGGACGTGACAGTTAAATTCCTGGAATAGCTGCAGTTTGTATTGGCTAATGTATCAATAGAATTATTACACGAGTGCGTACGAACATGTTCCAAATATTACTTTCCATATGAATCATTCGTTGTCGAGCAGTAGAACAAATTGTAATTTTTCATGATTTAACATTGGTTCCAAATGATTGAAGACATTTGTATAGCAAGTATTTTCTGAATATTGTTGAAGTGTTAGTGAAACTTTAGCTCTGCTGATACGACTAGTGTTGAACATAATATGAAGAACTCCAGAGCCTTTGATTGGTATCACCGTTTAAAGAAATGTCGAAGGCCAAAAATTCTAACAGATTATTTGGTAAAGGTAAAAATGTTACGTTTTGGAGTTCAGCAGTTCCTGGAAAAGTAATCCTTTACAAAAATGAGACATTTACCTTATTACTTATATTTAGAGATAAAACATATTTTTGTCCAATGATTTAGGATAGGATTTCTTGTATTTTGTAACGTTTCGTTGAAGTTAAGGTTCTCAGCATTTTAAACTATTGGCGATTTTCTTTAAGGAACATCATACTTGTAAAATAGTTTGCTTTATAAATGAACAAGGTCAATATCATTTTTTTTGAAGTAGAAGAAATATATTTTTTCTTTTAACATTTTTTTCTATTTTTAAATTAGAAACAAAAAAAAACTTCTCGCAGCATCATGTGCAATCAGTAAAAATATAAAAAAATCTTTAATTTTTAAACTGTAGAAAAGGAATAAAAAAAAACAAATAAAAAAAATATTAACTTTTTCCCCATTTCTAAGGCAGATGCATATGCACATAGTTAGATTCAATTTAAAAATTACTGCATTTTTTTTATTAGTACGACCCACATAATGATGAACCATATCTCATGCGGCCCAATCGTCGTAAGAGGTTGCCCATGTCTGGGATAGACGTTATCAATACGCCTTTGAATTACCCAACATACCATAGAAAAATAGTTTTCGTAAAATATGTCATGGCGAAAGTAATAAGGTCGCTATGGAAACATAATAAAAGCTTTCAAAGTATGGATTAAGAATTAAAGATTGAAAGTAAAGGGATATTAAGAGATTACTCCCCTCCATAATTATCCGAAGTATATATCATATTTGCAATGTGGAATTAACTTTATTGTATGCTTTTCTGATCAGCATATTCATCTAGACATACAGGATGTAACAGCAAAATTGTCCAAATCATGTAACAGCAAAATTGTTCAATTTTTAGATTAAGTTCTGAACCGTTGCATCTTAGAAAGTATTAAGATATCTTACTGGAATTCTCTGCGGTTTTGATGACTCTATTCGAATCTACTTTGATCAATTAAAATATATAATTACTCTCTAATTTTAACAGAAAAAACCTTTGATGAAATGGACTATGAATATGAGGTTCATCATTAACTAATAATAGGTAAGTATCGGAAACTCATGAAAGATTGGAATAAATTACCACACACACACACACACACACACACACACACACACATATATATATATATATATATATATATATATATATATATATATATATATATATATATATATAATGGACTCTCCCATCGGTTTCGACGTATGAGGATCTGACAACTTAACCAATGGATTCAGTTATGAAATTTGGTGCGATAATCTTAAGTGGAACTTAACACCCGCTAGTGATTTACAAAGGAAGCCACGTATGGAGCAAGAGTGGGGATTGTGGGATGAGATGACTCTTAGATTGACTGACCTTTAAGATCTTGCTCTCGCTTCTTGAAGACGATTCAGACAAGCAGATTGAAAACTGTCGAGTCCACTAAAACACTTTGATCTCCATTCTACCCACTCCAAGCCTAAGCACTCGGTGTTATGAGTTATATTGACAGCTGACAATAATTTTCCAACTAAGATGAGGATATCACCTTCATATCTTAGGTAGATTCTAGGGTTTTTAATGGTATTAAATATCTTATTCTCATGGTTAGTCATCTACAAGTTACTAAAGATTGGTTCCAGAAATGAATCTATGGAAACGCCATAACTTTGTACGTAGATATTATTTTGATGGTCATAGAAGGGATCCTCAGTGGTACAAGTGAAATGTAGTTTTTGTAATATGATAGGTTGACATTTTGGAAGGAGCGATGGAATGATGGATATATTCTTTATAAATATATCAATTGTTTCTCTAAGTGGGAATATGTTAAATATACTTTTAACATCAAGTGTGGCTATGCTTTCAGTAATAAGGTTTTTCGTTTTTAAGATTTGGATTAGTCGTGAGTTGATTTAATACTGTATTTACTAAGTATGTATGATGTAATTAGTTGTTAAAGTTTTTGGTTAATTGATAAACCGGAGTGGGGATATTGAATATGATAGTATACATGTATACACACTCACACAGATATATATATATATATATATATATATATATATATATATATATATATAAGGGAGAGGTTATATAACCCCCATACATAAACACATAGCATACAAACATAATGGACAAATGCACTTATCGTGCCACACACACACTCGTGTATCTATGGAGAACGAATATATATATATATATATATATATATATATATACACATACTCGCAAAAACAAGCACAATAAACTACCCACAAGCACACACAAAATCTATGCAGCATAGGAAGTATATATATATATATATATATATATATATATATATATATATATATATATATATATATTTATATATATATATATATATATATATATATATTTCATATGCTTATTATGAAAAATATGAAAAAATACTGTATAATATATATTTAAAAATATCCACGTTATAACTAAAACTTTTGCGGTTTCTCTTTAATATATATATATATATATATATATATATATATATATATATATATATATATATATATATATATATATATATATATATATATATATATATTGTTAGATAGCGATTGAAATATCGTAGTATGTTCATATCTCAACAGCTAGCTTAGGCTTTCGTGTCTATCTACCTTTATTTCTTTCTTTTTTATTCATGTCTTTTTTATCTTTATTCGTTTTTTTACTTCATATTTACCTACCTCTCTCTCTCTCTCTATCTATCTATCTATCTATCTATCTATGTATCTATCTATCTATCTATTTCCATATAGAAATGTGTTTCTCACGCTAAACTTCTGCTTCGTGTCCTCTCTCGATCTTTCTCCCTCTTTCTCTCTATTGGAAACTATTTTTTTTTATTTATTCCTTTTGCCCCGCCTCCCCACCAATCAACCTTCCACACCTCATTGAATGCAAACCTAAAGAAATCTGTCAAACCCCTTCTTTTCAAAGACTGTCTTGTTCCCACCTACGCAAGCAATAAATACGATAACGTTGAAAACCGAAGCAAAACGAAACAGCTGCCCGGACCATCTTCCATTCTACCATCATTTCTTCGCAATACAACTTCAATCCGCCGATCCAATAACACCCTTTTCGAACGTTAAATCAAAATCCTAGTAATAGGATCGAGAGACTGAAAAGTTTCTTCCCTCTTCTAATTTCATTGATTTCTCGTTCTAAATTTCAATGAGATCCTCAAGTCCCTGATACGGCAAAGAACTTTTTTGTCATTACGTTTAACGCGGAATAATTCAATTTTTTACCACGTAGTTCATCGGCAGCTGGGCGTTTGAATGTTTACGGTCAAACGGAAATGATTGTCGTGTACAATAAATTTGGCGGGGTAGAACTAAGAGGAAAGTTAACGTGCAACAATCTAGAAAGGAAGACGAGACCAGAGGAAGGAGAGTTAATTGATGAAACAGGAAAAGGAACAAGATGTTGAAGGTGTTGAATTCAAGCAGAAAAATTATAAAATAATAATCCAACTAATAATTCTTATATTTTAGCAAGACGAGAATCACAGAGTTACAGCAAGAAGGAGAGAAGAAACCACAAAAATGGGAGCTAATACAATTACAAAAACACTAATCATTAAAACACCGATCTGTTGGGGAGAATTAAAATTGCGATGGCGATGATTAAAAGAATTTTTTGTTTCGAAATGTGATCAATACCACAATGAGGTCAGTTGATGAAGAAAAATATACGGACATTTCAAGAATAAAATATGGATAGATCGAGTTTTCAATATAAATAATTAGCATGACTCATAGGATAGGTTTCCATTTTTGAAAGTCAATTGTAATTGAGAACACATCAAACTAAATAAACATTCCAAGTGATCACGAAATGATAACAAAATAGTCATGATGAACATACAACAATCTTCAAGGTAAAATTAATTTGAATCGGCAACAATAAAAACCCCAAATCTAAGCTTCATGGAAGAAAATGTAGTGTAGTGTTAGAATCATCAGAGTATTTAGCATTTCTTCTTTATGTATCGTATCCCCCTCAGAACGTAGGTAATCATGGCTCTCCACAATTTTCCGCCTTTATAGCTTTTAATAACACTATTTTCATTATTCGGAATATTGTCCTCATCTTTGTCGCCATATTTATTACAACGTTTCGGCGGTTGTACTCTCCGGTCTTCTTCAGTTGGTTGGAATGTCGAACTGAACACTTTATTTCGCTCACTGGGGTAGAGTGTTCTAGTTCCACGTGCCATCTATAATGGATGTCAGTTGTCAGTTATCTGTTAATTGCCTTCTCCAAGTTCTCCATAGCTTCACCGGGTATTCAACTCAAACTCTTTCGTTACTGTCACTTATCCACTGTCTCATTTGCCCTTGAGGACACATGGCACAGTGGATAAGGGCGTTAGTTAGATCCAGTGACAGGACCCAAAAAGTGTGAGTTCAATACCCGGTTAAGGCAGTGGAGAACTTGGAGAGGTGATTTAACTTGAGATAAAAGATAACCGACATCCATTAAACATGACACGTGGAACTAGAGCAATCTACCACAGTGAGCGAAATAAAGCGTTCGTCATTCCAACCGCCTGAGAAGGCTTGAGCTTACAACGGCCGAAACGTTGTAATAAATATAGCGACAAAGATGAAGACGAGAGTCTGGATAATGTAAATAGTGTACATCTCAGAAATATAGAGTGAAGCTTTCAATAAATGTTGATTTTTCGTGATTTCTCCTAAACCCTGTTCCGCCATCCATTTGCTGAAGCTCAACAAGACATGAATAAAAAAGAAAAATCGATAGATAGATATGAAAGCTTAAGCTACCTAGCTAGTTATGAACATAAGATATGTCAATCGCTATCTAACTATATATTCAATAACCTCAATAACATTTTACTACGTGCCATGTGTTAATGGATGTCAGTTATCAGTTATCTCCTGTTAATTTCACTCTGAAAGTTCTCCACTACTTTACCCGGGTATTGAACTCCCACTCTTTGGGTCCTGTCACTAGATCTAACCAACGACTTTATCTACTGCGCCATGTGTCCTCGAGGATACATAACACACTGGATAAGTGACAGGACCCAAAGTGTGTGAGTTCAATACCCGGTTAAGGCAGTGGATATCTTGGAGAAGGAAATTAACAAGAAATTACTGACAACTGATATCCATTGTAGATGGCACATGGAACTAAACAGTCTATCCCAGTGATCGAAATAAAGTGTTCAGTTCGACATTGCAACCAACAGAAGAAGGCCGGAGAGTACAGCGGCCGAAACGTTGTAATAAATATGGCGACAAAGATGAGGACAATATTTCGAATAATGAAAATAGTGTTATTAAAAGCTATAAAGGCAGAAAATTGTGGAGAGCCATGATTACCTACGTTCTGAGGGAGATACGACACATAAAGAAGAAATGCTAAATACTCTGATGATTCTAACACTACACTACAATAGTCCGAATAATGTAAATCCGAAGCGTTGTAATAAATATGGCAATAAAGATGAGGACAATAGTCCGAATAATGTAAATAGTATACATAATGCATCATCTCAGAAATATAGACAGATGCTGAAAGGCCGAAGCGTTGTAATAAATATGGCGAAATAGATGAGGACAATAGTCCGAATAATGTAAACAGTATACATAATACCTCATCTCAGAAATATAGACAGATACAAAAAGGCCAAAATGCTGTGATAAACATGGCGACAAAGATGAGGGCAATAGTCCGAATAATGTAAATAATGTACATAATACGTCATCTCAGAAATATGGACAGATACTGGATGAGAAATTGTTGACAGCCATGTTGACAAAATATAAGAATGCTACTTAAGTCACTTATTCCGTTTTATATATTAACAATCTATCGTCATTTGCTAAAGATGCAAAAATATAGTAATATTGTGAAGAGAGAAACCCCTATGGAGTAGCAATATACATAACCCGCAATTTCGAGATAAAATTATGCGAGCCAGTGTGACATTATTTTCTAACTAATAAAAACCTTGTATTCAAATATTCACACGTCTATGTGAAATTATATTTTGGAACCATTTACGGATATAAAAAGTGAAGTCTACTGCTTCTCAACTCACAACAATTTCGGAGGCTAGGTTGATCTACCTGTTCGTACACATACACACACATACGCGCGTGCGCACAATGAAGAGATGACACCCAGTTGCCGCCGACTAAGGCTTTGTCGCGAACTCAAAAACACATTAGGTTGACAGTCGTGAATTAATTCTGTCCACACATTTAATTTCGCTCTACTAACCCTTACTTCACTGAAAGGATAATTGAACATTTTATTTTTATTGCAAAAGAATGTGTAAATGTTATTTCTCTAACGTTCTGCTTTTATTTTTTCTTCAGAAAATAACCCTTTTTATGTTTTATTTAAAACATGTGTTGTTGTTAAATGTATGGAATCCCGACACTCAGACGGGTAAACGGATAGCAACAAGCTTATTTGAAATACGTCTATCATGACTGACAAGTGCTGGAAGAGCAATCGCCCTGATATAATACTTTTGCACAAGAGCCGAATAGGTCCATATAGTCGTTTTGGTACTTTAAGATAAGAACACCGTAAAGGCGTAGCAAGAGAAAATACAGACTTACAGAGGCATGTTAGGGAAAATGGCAGCAATATGCCAAGCAGAATCTCAGATTTTCTGTTTTTTGGTCATCGCACTCAAGACCATTTCCAGGAATATTTATCCTACAGCTGGCACCTTGGATTAACTGGCATGATTTGGAGAGCGCGGATAGCAGCTCTTCTTCGAATAGCTCATATGCTGAGGAAAATATTTTGTCTTTAAGCTGCAGATAGGTGCTGAGGTATGATCATCATCACCGGTTTAAATATCGAAGGGTCGGGTGGGGGGCATCCAAGTAAACAACAACAACAACAGCAACAGCAACAACAGCAACAACAAAAACAATAATAATAATAACAACAACAACAATAATAATAATAATATCAATAATAATAATAATAATAACAATAATAATAATAACAATAATAATAATAATGAAATAAAGACGAAAATAATAAGAAAATATAAATGAAAGATGAGAAAAAAGCAATAAGAGAGAGGGAGAAAGAGGGGGATGGAAAAAGAGAGAGATAAGTATTTAATCATTAGGAAATAAGAAAAGAGAGAAAAAAGAAACGTAACCAGGTCAACTTTAAAGGATGAAAGAAAAGATGATGGAAATGATGAAGTAGAATGAAATGATAAGACGAAACAAGTTTCATGAAAATGAGAAAGCAAACGAGATAAGAAAAGAAAAAAAAGAAAGAAATCAAAGAAGTCTGAGAAAATTTGTAAAGGAGGAAAAAGGACGTCAAGAAATGGGAGTGAGTGGGTCTGTCGGCTGTTAGTTGGGATTTTACCCTGCGTATCTAACAATAATTGAGTTAAGTTGATAGAATATCGCACCAAACTCGATATCAGTTGCGCATGCGCGTTGTTGTGAGTGTTTCCAGACGAGAAACGATGGGCAGGGAGATCATGGCGACGTTGTTGTGAAAAGAGGAGAGTCATTGAGTTTCTTCAACAGGATCGATAGTGGTTTCGTTCGACAATCGCTTGAAAAGAAGCGAGTTGATCGAAGATAAATAAGAGGGTTCGATTGACGTTGGAGGTCTTCTTAAGATAAAAACGATTCTTTTAGTGGCGACTGTGTATTGATTAACTTTCATTCGTTTTCTTTCTTTCTCTTTCGGCACACACACTCCCGGCTTTCATGGTCCTTTGTCTTTGACTACAGATTATATGTTAGCCTATATATTTTACTATCTATAATACTATGCTCACTTGGGGCCCATACTCTGTAGCAGTGGTTAACGAGCACGTATAGCAAACTATTACTGTGTTCGCTTTTTATAGCTACTCTAAAAGTTTTCCATTCTAAGCTAAACTACTTTGGCACGATATTTACTAATCTCGGATCACCGAATCATTCGTTAATTTTCTGAGATCGATCTTATATAGGATATTTTATCAACTTATTGAACTGTTGTTAGCTCAACGGTTATCAGCGCAGACAACTGAATCGGTTGCCAACTTTAAAATTGAATTCAATACGCACAAATACAGTTGGGAAATTCATGAATACGTATATTTCTTCACTTATATAGGTAAGTGAAACTGGGGGCCCGCAGTTTTTATAAAGGTATCATTCTAGTAAATGTATTACACAGAACTAGCAAAGAATAGACACAGAAATGATATTAGTGATTATTGATATTACACTAAACTAAATCTGGCACGGGGTGGTAGCAACTGTTAGGGTCCCAGCTAAGTCCGAACTTCCAAACAAAAACAAACCACTATCAAAGTATAAAAATATATTTCTATAATAAAATACCAGAAATTATTTTTAGATAAAAAAAAATTACAAACAATCACTATTCATAGTAAAATTACCAACAATACACAAATATTAACAAACTGTAACGATTTCACCTAGGTCCGTTTAAAATACTACCAAACAACCAAAATGAAAGAATTCTTTCCGGACTTTAATCCACATAATATCCTATATTCTTTAACGAAACCAAACTGTATTCCAAAATATAAATCCAAAACACTACAATAGAAACACACATATCAACGCCTCTAGTAATTATATCCACACAAATGCAGATAGATAAATCGGACAGCAGACCAAGTTATATTTGAAAGATAATCATTTCAAAGCAAACAGCGTTTAAAATTACATACCCGATATCAAGAAATAGGTCATTAATAGCAATAAATAAAAACTGTGTGCAGTAAATAAAATTGTGTGCATTTATCGTTTTCAACTGTGAGCTTTGGTGATGATTAAATCTACTTTTCAGGGGACTTCATTGTAAAATTGTAAGTCTCCTGAACAGTATAAGTGAACGCGTTCAGTTTGCATGATAATAGAAGATCTGTTAGGAATGATGAAATGTAAGAGAAAAGGGACAAAATTTACTGTGGATGACTTTGCGATCATGGCACTCTCTAGATATATTCGTTGTAGTAAATTGTTTTCTCATATGATCCGAATAGCATTTTTCACATCGAAATTGCGGTCAGTCTCGTTACATTGGACAATCAACGTGTTTGACGTATGTTTTGTAAAATGTCCCTTTTGCGTTCACTCTCTTCAGGTTGACAACCAAACAGTCTGAAATGTTCGTATTGGAGATTCCGGCGCGAATGCCAAAATAGTACAGTATGCTGTTTCCAAATTCATCAACAATATATATTGGGTGGATTTGTCAGAATGGGCCTCTTCTACTTTAAAATATTTTACGAGGCTTTTTGTCGTGATGAACGCGCGCTCACACACACACACACACACACATATATATATATATATATATATATATATATATATATATATATATATATATACACACAAGGTGTGATGGATAAATTATCATCTAAATTACACAACAATGAAAATAACGTTGACATCTCATTTTAACAGATATATTTACCAAAATTACACAAAATTATATTGAAATACAAAAGAGAGATTTTGTTCAATAAAATTGCCATTGACTTCACCACGGCCTCCAGACGACTTCATAAACTCCTGCATCTCTTCTGGACAACCTCCTTGCTTAATCTCGTGAATTCTGCCCTAATCCTTACCTTTGGTCCATGTTCGGTGTTACAATAAGTTTTGTTGGTCTCTCGCGCAATTAAGGAGGTTGTTATCTGGGGAGTTAGGTGGCCAGATATAAGATGTTGCCGCAGAAATTGTCTGACAGCCATCACTGTATTCTCCTGCTTGTGCGGTATGGTGCAGACTCCTGCTGCCAGACATATGATCTTCCAGCCGCCAATCTCTTGACCCAGGCAAGCAGTACCTCCTCAAGGCACTTGATGCAGCCCTCCGTGTTGAGTCTAAAGTCCTCACCTATAGATTTTGAAGTTCTTTTCTTATCAGAACGAACAGAGTGAATTTTCCGAGCTGTTGTACCTTCGTAATCACCATTAAACTCAGCCAACTCTTTATATATCTTCTGCACTCTCTTCAGGTTGACAACCAGACATTCTGAATTGTTCGTATTAGAGATTCCGGCGCGAATGCCAAAACAGTACAGCATGCTGTTTCCAAATTCATGGCGGAATGATTTGCGTCATTGTTCTCTTTTACTCACAGACGGTGCCCAACTGACCCCACTATACTGTGCAGTCAATAAATTAAAAAAAAAATAATGCGCAAATAGAAATAAAAATGTGACAATTTGCACTCCTTATCGGGTACCTCATACTTTCGGACATGTGCCACATCTAAGCTAAGTAGATACTCCGTTTATTTATTAAACATTATATTTATTTATTTTCCTCTAACATCCTGAATATTCGAAAAATCATTTTAGGATGTGGCGCAGGTTTGAATTTTGCCGGAGAGTCATTATTTTTCTTTAATAATATCCCGCGAATATTATTAGCGGTAGATGAAAATAAATAAATATACTGTTTAAAATGGAATCAATAATGTAAACATAGGTCTAGGTTACACTTGAATAAAAAATGGGATGTTTATACCAGAGTCTGCAAGTATTCATCATAGCGGGGTTGCAGCCATTTGAGAAGGATGCCTTACTCCTCTTCAGTATGGATGCAATTGGCGAATTCTAATTAAGCATCGCTTACAGAACAGCATATATTTGTCGTTCCAATGACAACTTCACTCACAACTTAAGATTAATGCTTAGAATGACTAACTTCGTAATTATTTATTAGAAATGTTTGTTTTAATTTGATTCCTTCGTTTTCTACGACTTATCAATCCTTTGCAGGTTACTTAAAGCAAGAAAAATTTAGATTTTAAGCATCTGATTTTTTTAGATAACAATGATTTAGTGATTGCAAGTCTTACTTATAAACCCGTAGCTGTGGTGAGAATTAGTAACCAGAGTAAAACAACCAAGCTTGTATTACTTAAAATGTTTAAAAGGCTATAATTATTGAGAAAATATTGCCCTCTTTCCATCTAGTGATAGATTTGTATGTGAGACATTTCATGATTTGCATATCAGAAGGAGAATATAAAAGAGCTACATGACTTACCAATAACGCTAGATATTCTA
Organism: Acanthosepion lycidas; assembly: GCA_963932145.1. Classification (NCBI taxonomy): domain Eukaryota; kingdom Metazoa; phylum Mollusca; class Cephalopoda; order Sepiida; family Sepiidae; genus Acanthosepion; species Acanthosepion lycidas. Next base: position 13,078,994 of record OZ010605.1, read on the forward strand.
TTAAGTCACAGATGGTAATCCTAATAAGCCGTTTCCTTTTGAAGCGACATTTCGCCGAACATCCAATTCATTGACAAATCATCCAATAATGCTGTCGTTTGAAATTCATAAAATCATCTTAAAACGGTTTTTCTCACGTCCTCTAATTTTTATCGTTGCTTCTAGTATTGATGTGAGTTTCCTTACAAATTTAATGTAGTGTGGAAAGTCATCTTATTGATTATCTCATTATTTTCTACCCGAGTTAGATGCGATATTTTGATTGAAAGTCCTCAAGTGACGTGGTTTGTGTTATTTGGCACAGTTCTTTGTAATAATTTAACGGTGGTCGACAAGGGTCGAAGAATTTGGCCATCCTCATGACCCACTGGCTTCACTATCCGAAATCCTGCTTAACAATTGATCTTAGAAAGCGGTTGTATGCAGCTGATAGTTTAGATATTGCTGAACGATTAAAGAAATACTCAGTTTCCAATAAATTAATCTCACATTTAATTTCAAAATCGTCAGCTTCAAATTAAGAAACTCAAACGCGAGGTTAAGAAATCTCAACATCACACTGTACCAAGGTATAGTTCAAATGAAAATAATAAATTTAAATTAAAGATACCCAGTTTCAAATTAAAGACTTACATTCAAATGTAAAAGATCCAGCATTGAATTAAAAAGCTCAAAGCCAATTTAAGGAATTTTACCATTAAATTAAAAGAATTCCAACTTAAACACGATTAATTTCAAATTATAAGTTTATTAGTTCGAAAAGATTAAGAATTAAGAATAAGAAATTGTTTACAAACAGTAAAGTGTACGAACATTATAATCCCAAAGACATAATTACAAAATCATGATTAGAAATTAACGGTTACCATTTCGTACTTGACGATCTTATTGTGACAAGGTTCGTGCAGAATGGTTCTCTACATGAATGTATCTTTTCATACACAAGGGAGGTATGGTTTCAGATATCGCTTCAGCTATGGTTTCTTCTAACCTGCACTCTTTCTGAGTAACTCCTTCTGGTAGTGAATCCATCAAGTTTTAAATTGTGTGAAATGAGAAAAGTAATATTAGACGTTTCCTTATAAGGAAACATTCGGCATTCATTAACTGAGCAACTTGCACTACGGTCGGGCGAAATTTATAAATTCTTTATCATGAAACAGATTTTCAGAAAAAACGGTCTCTTTGTATTGATGGGAAGTTCCTTCTTTTATTTAAAGCAGTGTAGTATGTCAAAATCTTGATTATGCCATTTTTGTTTTTATAGTTACATGTAACATTTATTTAAGCAGTTTATGCTGTTAGCATTTCTCAAGTGATGTGGTTATTTGGTAACACAAGTCCATAAGGTTGGAAAAAGTATGCATTTCAACAAGATTAACAGCCTTCTCTCGCTCCAAAATTGCCCGATTGTTAGATTAAGATTTGAATGGTTATATCTTAGAAATCATTAAAGCCTTCTTACTGGAAGTCTCCGAGGTTATAACACTATCTGAATCTACTTTACGCAATATGAATATATAATTACCCACCAAGTTTAACAGGAGAATCGTGATTAAATCGATCATAAACGAAAATGACATGTTCAAAATTAATTAATCATAGCAAAGGATCGGAAGATCATGAAGGATTGAAATAAATTTAATATATATATATATATATATATATATATATATATATATTATTCCAGGAAAATATTCCAAATTATTCAAGATGATCTTCGCCCTCTTTAAACAACCTAACTTCCTGTCCTGGATAAGATATCTCACATGTTTCAGGTAGAATTTCATTTTCAAGTCTTTTTCCACTGGTCTTTGGACTATCATAGCTGAACCTCCTCTCTCACACGCCAGACAGCTTATGGATTGAGTTGGATCTTTTCTAATTGAAGTCTTTAGCTCTAAGTTGAAATGATTATCCATCTTCCTGTTCACCGGATTCTCTCGCTGAAAGCTATTTTTAACCATTAATCTTAGAAAGCGTTTGAATACATCGAACTGTTTCGACAACCCTTAAGGAGTTTGGTGCCATGCAGGACATCCATAAGAATGTCTCTGGAGCTATTTATGAACATGACTTTTATTTTTAAATTAATGGCTTGGTTTTGAAGAAATTTACACTGTTGGCGGAAACTGATTCTAAAGTGACTTATTCTGTTTAAATGTCCTCAACACATGTACTAAATTTGTGATAACTAATCCAATATACCGAAGTATTTGAAATGTTTAGTATTTACAAATTTCATATTCAAAAATTTTATAATGGATTCAGGGTAGGTAAAATCACGTCTTTCATTCCAATTCCAGATCATAGATTCTATTTTGGAAAAGTATACCATGAGCCATACTTCTTGGAATACATTTTGGAGGATATTGGTTTTCTGTTCGAGATCCTTTCTTACCGAAATTATGATTCATTTCTAGTTACTCGTCTGGAATTTACAATTCCTTTATAAATCAATACTGTATCTTTTCGCAATAGTAAAATTTTAATTTGAAATTCAGCTTTTACCTATTTGACATGCAGCATTATTAATCTAAAGTTGTTTTATTTTTAAATTAAAGTCGATATTTTTTATTTATATATGAGATTTTTAATCTGAAGTTCAACTTTTATAATTTGAAGTTCGTTTGACGCAAAAAATTCGGCGATTCTCTCAAAATTAATATCTGGATGAAAGTTTGCAAAATGGTATTAAAGATAAGAAAAGTAAATTAAAAAGGTTATCAAAAAACTTATTGTCCAACATCATTTCTTTTGTTTAAAAGTTCTTATCATCGATTATGCAGTCAATATTAACGTTGTATATATTCTGTGACACTTTTTTTTTATTTGACATATGTCATAAAGCCATTTTAAAATTAAAATATTTCTTTTTTACAAAAGTTGGCAACAATTTTAAAAAGATAAATGTAAATATTCAAAGTTCAAATTTCAATGCACGTTAACTCGACATGGCTTCAGCGAGTGAAGTGAATCCGCCAAAAATAAATTTTATCATATCAACATTATAATTTTAACATTTAGAAAACACTTCTTTTTTTTTTAATAATATTAATTTTTCAATTTAAATTCACATTTA
>OZ010605.1:13084575-13119575 GCA_963932145.1 Acanthosepion lycidas
AAATTGGCGCTAGATCATCGGCTGCACCAGAGTGATAAATTGGGTCACTCCCACCCACTGAATTAAGCACCACGCGGCCTCACATCTGTAAACATTTTGAAATCGTAGAAAAGATTTGTAATGCATGTAGTTCTATAAAATAAAAAATAAAAAACGGAGAGGATTTTTTACCGTCTATATCAGACATCACTGAAGAAAATAATGTCGGCATGTTAGACGAGGGCAAATAGCAGAAAGAAAAGGACAACTGTTGTATTTTTTCTAATTATTTCTACAAGAATTTGCTCAGTACAAGGCTAAAGAATTACCAGTTGCCATGATGAACGAGGTGTGCACGTCTGTTTCAGAACACCATTTCCTTCTATGTGCCGTCTCTCTTCAGTACGTAGGTGATAATGGCTCTCCACAATTTCCTGTCCTTTAGAGCTATGAATATTTTTTTAATCCCTGTTCTGCCAGACATTTACACATGATCGTTAGGTAGGTGATACGCAGCTTTCGTCTGTCACTCTTGCCTTCAGTATGCCTTACAAGTGTCAATTTTTCCAAGCCTACTTTCCACATTATGTGCCCTAAAAATTCCAGCTATCTTTTTTCTGATGTTAAGTATAAGTGTCCTTTTTGTTTCCCTTTTCTCTAAAACATCGTATTTGCTCATGCAACATTGGTCAAATTAACTGAAGAAATAGCTTTAGTTTCTTTTATTTCACAATACGGTTAGTGTTAGACCCACTGGAGTGACAGGATGTAATCGATTTCAATTTTTCTTTAAGATTAGGTCATTAGCAATGGTGTGCAGTAACCTGAATCTATTTTCGGGGTGTATGATGAAATTTGTTTGTCCATGAAAAATATTGTATCATCCGTGATTGCATCTGATTTTTAGCACGCGCAGACACTATTGTCTTGATTGTCGATTAGTTGTCCGACGGCCATTGTCTGCAATGGACGTTACTCTAAGGAAGCGTACGAAAATTGTAACGCTGAACGAACACAATGGTAAGCCTTACCGGTGAGCAACTCAAAGTACTATAAAGTGGTCCGGAAACTCTCCTAATGTAAATCCAATCCAGAATTTGTGGTCAATCTGCAAGGAACGACATCGTGGAATGGAAATACGAAATACGAAGATGTGCACTGTCATGTTTCATTGAAAAAATCCGAAAAAAATAATAACAGAATTATTGGTTTTGTCACAATTAATTTGCACAAGTGTGTATGTTAAGTCCAAGGTATCCTCAGCATCCTTCTGTAGAATCACACTTTTGCTGACTCCAGTCACATCTTCATCTCCAATACTCACTGCCATATTGAAGCAACGATAATACATAACAGCTAATAACACTTTTCTTCATTTCTGACGACATTATGCTATTTATCATTACTTTGCTTAGATTTTGGCAGATATTTTCGCGATCCTATTGCGTCTTCGAGATTCGCTGTCGTATTTTCTATCCTTCAATATTTAATTTGCATGTTGGGTTCTTTTTTTTTTTTTGACAACCATACATTCTCTCTTCATACTATTGATCGTTATTCCTTTCTTCTCGCTTTCCTTTACTAACTTTTAAAAATCAAACTAATTAAGCAACCATTACATTTCCCCTTTCAGTATTTTGTTTTGACTAATGTATCAGGCAACCATCTGTCTGTTATTTTTTCTGCTTCTGTCAACAGATAAATTCAAAATGTCAGAGTTTTTTCAAGCTATATTTATGTATTGTCCATTGGAAAAAAATGTTGAATAACAGAAGAAAGTATAGATTGAAGAAAATTAGAAAAATAAATAACGAACATTTTTCGAGTAAATGTTTTATTCTTTATTCTTCTTTCTTTCCTTCATTCTTTCTTTTTCCAAAAATTGATATTCCTTTCTATAAATGTTTATGCCATTTTTCAAAGTTTTACATTATGAAAGCATCCTCGAAAACATTCTTTCTACAGATTTGATCTCCTCGTCTGGCAATCGTATGGGTTTTGTTTTTTTTTTCTAAACAAGCCACTGTTTATCTATTTTTTGAGTAAATTTTGAATATTTCTTTCTTTCCTTATTTCTTTGTTTCTTTCTTTCGTTCTTTCTTTCTTTATTTTTTTCTTTCTTTCTTCCTTTTTTCGTTGAAGTATTTATCATTATACGACATGGTTTTCAACATATATTATATTTAGTCGCCTAATTTTTTCATTTTCCTTTCATTTTTCATTCTTTCCTTTCGTCTTTCTTTATTTCTTTCTTTCTGCTGATTAAGCTATCTCTCGGTGTTTTCCTAAATATGTCAGAGTTTGCCTAATTTTGGGAGTAAGGTTTTTTTCATTCTTCTCGCCATATACATTTTTATTCATTTCTAATAACTATCGATTTCATTTCATTCATTCTTCCTTCCTTTCTTTTATTCTTTCTTTTTTTCAAATCTTGATGATCCTTTCTAAAAAATTTCATGGCATTTTCAAAATTTACAATTAATTATTAATACAGCGGAATTATGAGTTTCTTGCCTATGGATAAAATTAACAACGTTCTCTCTCTCCCTCCTTCCCTACCCCCGCTTTCTCTCTCTCTCTCTCTGTCTCTGTCTCTGTCTCTGTCTCTCTATGTCTCTGTCTCTCTCTCTGAATTTATACTCTTTTCGTTTCAATTTTAAGAAAGAAAGAGCAATCAAAGACTGATCCATTTATTAAATCACCGGTGCAATATTTTCATCGTCTCGCCAACCATTAATGTTAATATACCTTGTTTTCTTTTAATACGGATCTATTTGTGTAAGAAATAAAAAAAAAATCTTAAATCCATTGCGTCTTTCTTTACAATTTTATTTTATTTTATTACATAGCCTCCCTGATGAGGATTGAGCAGAAATTTTTCATTTTCTTTTCTTTTCTTCTGTGTGCCGTATCGCTTCAAGACGTTGCCTCCACAACTTCCTCTCCTTTGGAGCGCTTAGTACATTCGTCTTTTTTCCACTTTAGTTCCACAGATAAATTCAGCATGTCACCAATTGTTTTAGCTTGATTTAGGATTTGACTAAAAAAGAAAGTATCAGAAAATAATTACATATTTTTCACGTAGAGAAAAGCAGAATAAAAGTTCAAAATTGGGATTTTTTTTATATATTCTACTAATTCTAACTTATATGCCACTAAATTTGACTGAATTATGATTTTCATGAGTTGGGATAAAATTATTACTTATTCTCGAGTCACCAAGAGAAAGACAGTTTTAAACACATTTTTTTCCCGATATGTCAAAGACTGAAAGTTTTCAACAATTTTTAGATACACTATTTAAATTATTCAGACTATTGTCCTCATCTTTGTCGCCATATTTCTTACAACGTTTCGGCCATTGTACATTCCCGCCTTCTTCAGGTGGTTGAAATGTCGAACTGAACCCTTTATTTCGCTCACTGGGGTAGACTGTTCTAGTTCCACGTGTCATGTTTAATGGATGTCAATTATCAGTTATCTCCTGTTAATTCCCATCTTCAAGTTCTCCACTGCCTTAAGGACACATAGCTCAGTGGATAAAGTTTATATAATTTTTTACCTCCGAAAAAGAATATGAAACTAAATAATTAGACGTAAACAAATCCTTTTCAGACGAATAGGCCTGTTGAAAAAGTACTGGGACTGTTGCTATGGTAACATAGTTAAATTCAGCAAAGTGAAGTCGCATGGCACAGATTGACCTTGAACTCCGGCGCGCTAAATCACAACGTACTCGCTTACTTCCGTTTTTATAGCAGTGCTTCGGAGGAAAGTGTGTAGAGTGTGGTATTCTCGCCATACCACAGAACTTACCAATGCTTCTACTCCAGTTTGTGTCCAAGCGCAACATTCCCCAGTTCCGACTACCACCATATTCCCCTGATCTCGCCCCTTGCAACTTATTTTAGAAAATAAAACTTGACTGGAAAGGAACAAGAATTCAAGATGACGAGACTAAAAAAGAGAATGTGACCTGGCTACTGCTAGCTATAGCAACAAAAAAAAAAGAATTTCCGTGAATGCTTCTATCAATGGAAAAGACGCTGGATAAAATGTGTGGGTTCAGAAGAGGACTATTTTGAAGGAGTTTAAATGCCGAATTTTGATGTGTTGTTGTTTACTTTTATCGCACCAGACATGGCACTTTTTAATCAAACATTTACGCCTGGTTAATACCGAAAAAAGAACTTCTATTCCAAATAAATGTGGAAAATTCTAACTCACATTTTCAATTTCTTGTGCTAAGAAATGTGAACTGCTTTTTCCTCAATTAAATGACATAGTAAATAAGATAAAAATATAAAAATTCGCAATAACATCCATTTTGTTTTACAAGATATTATCAAACTCATTTTATGCCGTTTTACAATCGTCTGCTTCCTACAATTATTTTATTCGCTCAAAATTAGGCTACAATAATTTTCTAAAAGCTTTTCTAAAACTAATACTGTAGTGACATAGGCAAAATGGACTTGACCTAATTTGTATTGAGTTGAGTGATTACTAATACATTATTCGTCCATCGTTATGGAGGTACAACTTCTAACTCGAGACGACTGGCGTATTAGTAATCACTCGACTTAATGCAAAATAGGTCATGTCCATTGTGCCTATGTCGCTACAATATTAGTTTAAGAAAAGAGATTTTCGAAAATTATTGTAGCCTAATTTTGAGTGAATAAAATATATGTAAGAAGCAGACAAGTACCTCACTTTATAATTAAAAAATATTATTGATATATTTTCGTTCTGACAAAACTGTCAGATCTCTATTCATAATTGAATGTCAATTATGGCTATTTATTCTGGATTCTGATTATCAATCACTCTGTCATCTCGAAAGATAAGCATATATTATCAATTGTTACGTTCGATTTCACAATAAATGCGTTTGTACAACACTAAACCAAACTGAATAAAGATATATTCCTAATTTAATACGGAGTTATTTACCCATTTCTCAGCCAGAGATTTGCTTGTAACGTCTCCCAAACGGCGTTGACAAAACGCAATATAGAATAAAATGTCACAAAGTTTGTCTTTTTTCTTTCTCCATTTACCCACTGGATACCGTAAAAACAAGACGTGCCTCGTTTACGTACCACTGAATTTCTTAGTTCCCAGTGATCCACGTTTTTCCATCTTCTTCTAGCCGTGCTCCTTCAGGTCGTGAAAAAAACATAGCTCTCCACAACTACCTGTGTTTTGTACCACATAGGGCATTTTGAAATGTGTCTATCCCTCCTAATCCTTGCACTGCCATCCATCTATACAAACATATTATTTAGGTCACTCGCTGCTTTCATCTGCCCGTCTTGCTCTCAATGTGACCTATGCCAATCCAATTCTCCAAGCTTTCTTTCCCCATTACGTGTCTCAGAAATTTCAACTGGCTTCTGATTCTAAATATAAATAACCTTTTGTTTTCACTTTACTTAAACTTAAATATTACACAGATTTTCAGTCATGGATGTTTTTTTAGAACGAAATTACTGTTGCCCCAGATCTCGGCTTCGTATGTGAGGAGGAACTTCAACAGTTACTGTCATATACAAGGAACTATATTCAAAATAGTTCAGCATTCTTTTCTTTGTTTCTAAAGAAATGTCGTGACCAAGTAAATGGTTTAGGAAATAACAAAAGAAGTGTTGCAGATATATGATATATTAAACAGTAAGTACAACAGAAGAGTATTACACTAGTGAGTGTGTGTCGGTTGACCCAGCGTTTAATCTATCCGACTATTTATCAGCCTCCCCACGAGTTAGGATGTGGCACAAGGCCGAGTTTAATGTAGTACAATCCGAGCCCGTAGGCTCGGCCAAAACTTCCTCGTAGAACCCGTATAAAACGGGGTGGGTTAGCTGTTTCCCGAGACGAGATTCTGCCCTTCGACATAACCTCGTCTAGGGATCCTCTCTGCCCGGAGGCAGAGAGTTTGACCAGCACAACTGGAACAGATTTATTCCACTGTTAATATTTAACAGCACCTCCCCATACCACGAGGGATATGGCACAAGGCTCAGTTTACCGTGGGTTCTCCGAGCCCGTAGGCTCGGCCAAAAATATTCCCTTTGAAGCCGTATAAACGGGTTCAGGATCTGTCTACCTCCCCGGACGAAACTTTGCCTTTCAGAAAAGCCTCGTCCGGGTTCCTCTCTTCTCGAGGCAGAGAGTTTGACAGTTGAACAATCTATTCAACTGCTCTCCCAAGGCTTTCTCTCCTACTAATCTTATAGTAGGCGGAAGAGTCCAACATAGACTCTTTAGAGGGAGGACACCACAACAAGAAATTCTCTTTTTTTATATATTTTACTTACATTTAATTACATCACTGTTCGATATTTCAATACACGTTCGGATTTTGGTATTACATTTTCTGTCCTCTGCTAAAGTTCTTGTCAGATATTTCACTTTTCCTTCTTGGATTTTGGCATGTCCATTACGTAGTGTGCATCTTGCAATGTTCCTTTTGCTGGCAACCTTATATTCTGTCTTCTCACAATACATGTTTAATATTTTTTCTCGCTTTCCTTTCCTATCTTCTGCAGCAGTTCATGTAGTTCGGGTTACGCGTCAACTGTATCTTTAACAATTAGTACATCTACAAACTGGTGAACCGCTACACAGCAAATTGTAAATGTGTTATTCGTATAAATACAAATCATTGAATAATAACTCACTTCAACAACAGCAGTTGATTTTTTCCTAACTAATCTAACAAATGTAAATGTCTACCACGGATTCCCTTCCTATTTTCTGAAGATTAAGCATTCTACGTAACGGCGCCATACAAAATTAATATCTAATCCTTCCCTCGCTTCACACATTTCATTTTTCAGTTGCAGACGAGACTAAACTAAGTAAATCTCACCCACCCACAGAGGTTTTTAATACAATTTGGCATGCATCCAAGACTGCACAAAGAAAAATAAGACGGTATACGCGTTCGTTCATCTGAACATATTTGCAAACATTTCTTGGTTGTTCGGCTACAGAGGTACGCAAATTCTTGTAACATCTCGAAGCGACATTGGATTTCAGGTTCGTGCTCCTGGAGATTGATTATAAAATGTCCCTTCACTTCTTTAAGTCCTTGCTATCAAATTCCTTTCGTTTTATGGCTTCCGAATTTCATTTGGCGGTTTGGAAGTCTCACAAGCACGTATAAATAAATACAAACACTGCAAAAGAAAAAGAATATTCAAATATCGAAAGACTGATTTGATTGGATGTTAACAAAAGCATAGAAGAGTTATTCCGCTATCTTGCATTTTCTCCGTTATTATTATTATTATTATTATTATTATTATTATTATTATTATAATTGTTATTATCATTATTATATTTTTCAAGTGACCAGTCCATTTCGCTGGCCAAGGACCGACCCAATCAACGGTAAACCTCTTATGAGTGGTCAACTGTTTCAATACATCGCGTTCTTGACACTTGGACTTGTCAAATACTAAATCGTCAAACGCGAGAGAAACAATTTTCGCATGATTCTTTTTTCCTCCCTAACCAGTTCACCCTCTAAATTGATCATACGAATATCACTATCACATTTAGAGCAAGAAAGAGGGAAAGATGTATATATAGAGAGAGCTTGAGGTTGGGTGGAGATAAACAAAAAAAGCAATCAACTGTCCTTGCTGTCGCAATAGGGAAGACTCGCAAGTTCCCACGAGCAGTTTGGGCAATGCGCGCCATATAGTGTTGCGCATGCGTGCGGCGCGTTTCTCTGGTTTCGGCTGCTTCCTGTCGCACAACGACTTCCTCTTCTTCGATGAGTTGATATCAATTGCTGTCACCGACCGCACCCGAAAGCACATTACGTTTTGTTAAGTACATACTTGAAATGAAAGTTGAATGAAAGCATGCAGGCATATATATATATATATATATATATATATATATATATATATATATATATATATATATATATATATATGGGGTTTGTATAGCTTGCACAAAGAACGCGTTCATATATATATATATATATATATATATATATATATATATGTGTGTGTGTGTGTGTGTGTGTGTGTGTGTGTGTGCGCTCACAAAACATGTTTCAAACCAAAACAAATATTAATTTCAAATTACGTCCAAAGATATTTTTCATTATTTTGAGAGGATTTTTGTGTTATTTGTTCATTTTTTTATTTCTCTTTTTCATGTATTTAATCTTTCAACTTCTTCCTTTCCTTTTTTCTCACTTTTCCTTCCATTTTGGCAAAGTATCATTCTCTAATATCATAAGATGTCATAGGTTTTCTACTAATCCCATCTTTCTTTCCATCACATTATCTCTCTTTCTTTGTCTACTCGTTTCTCTTTTTCTATACCTTTCTCATTAATTGCTTTCATTTTCTCATTCTTCTCTTATATTTCAAATTTCTACATATGATTATATTCTTTTTTAATTAGATTTCTTTTTGTGATAATATTTTTTTTTATCATTTTTTCGTTTTCTTCTTCATTGTTTTTTTTATCTCTTTCATTCTGTATTTCTTTCTATTGTGTTCTTGGTTTTGTTCCGATTAAAGCTTCTTCTGTTTTGTTTGTTTTTTTTGTTTTTTTGCTTTTTTTTCATTGTCGTTCCTTCAAATTTCTTTATTCTTGCTATGGTTCGAATATCATCCTTAACTTTCATTCAACTTCGCATCTTCTTATTTTTGTTATATTTTTATATTTATGTTTTTATCTTTTATTTTCCTCCATTTTAATCTTGTGTTTGGTGTCCGAATTATATTTTTTAAGTTTCATTTTTATTCTTTTCTTTTCTTTTTTGTTAGTTTAGTTATATATATATATATACATATATACATATATATATATATATATATATATATATATATATATATATATATATATATTCTTTTTTCTTTTCTTTTTGCTTGTTCTTGTGGTTCGAATTTGCCGTGATTTTATTCTCTATTTTCCTGTTTCGAAATTTCCATTTTATTTTTTCGTTCTTGTTTTTATTTCACTTATTCTTATTCCGTTTCGAACTTCATTTTCTTTTTCCATTTAATTTTGCCTGTTCTCGTCTTTCTAAATCTAATTTTCTTTTCCCTTTTCTCGTGATTCTAATTTCATTTGCTATAATTTTATGTTTATTATGTACTTTTATTTTTAATATTTTATTTCCACTTTTTTGTACTTGAATTTTTTTTCTTTTGCTTGCATTCTATTTCATTTTATTTGTTTCCACTTTATTGCTTTCATTTATTTTTTTGTTGATCTTCTTGTACTTCGAGATGTATTTTCATTTTTCTTTTTCTTGTGCTCATGGTTCACATAACATTTTTTTTTCTTTCTCTTCATTTTGTTCTCGTTCTAATTTTCCATTATGTTTTTTATTATTTCTTTTTATTTGCTTTGTTATTATTTCGATTCGAATTTTCTCTTTCCTTTTAATTTTCTTTTTTCTTTTTGTCCAAAATGATTTTTTTTCTTCTTTTTGTCTTCACCATTTTCTTGTTTTTGTTGTGCTTCGAATTAAATTTTGGACTAATTTTATTTTCTTTCATTTCATTTTTTTTTTTTTTATTACTTCTTTTCATTTGCTTTGTTATTTTTTCGATTCGAATATTCTTTTTCTTTTTAATTTTCTCTCTTTGGGGTCCGAAGTGAATTTTCTCTTTTCTTTGTCTTTAACATTTTGTACTTCTTATATTTCCTTTCTTTTCATTTTTCTTTTTTTTTCTTGTCATGGCCCGAATTTCATTTTTCATATTTTCTTAACTCCATTTTTTTGTTGGGCTCAAATTTAATTTTTCCTTTGTTTTTTTTTTTTGGTTTTCTTTTTTTTTTTTGTTTGTTTTCTTTTTTTCAGTTTCCCTTTTCGTTTCCTTACATTAATTTAATTTCTTTTATTCTTTTCTTTTCTGTTTTTGCTATTCGTAGTTTTTTATTTGTCTATGTGGCTTTATTTAGTAATTTTCTTCGTTTATTTATTTTCTACTTTTTCAGTTTCATTTTTCTTGAAAATTGAATTTCATTTTTATTCTTTTCTTTCATCGTATTACGATTTTCATTTCTCCTGAAAAGGTTCCAATTAATTTCCGTCTTTCTTCCTTTTTCGACATTTTTGTTTCCTTTTCAATTCTGGTGTTATGTGGTTCCAGTACCATTTTTCTTAATTTATTTTATTTTCTCCCGTTTTTCATTTCACTTTTACTGTTTATGTTGAGGTTCGTATATCTTTTTTTTCCCATATTTTACAAAAAATTTCTGCTTCTGGTTTAATCCAAATTTCATTTTCTTCTTTTCTAATATTTTGTCTTCATTTTGTTTCAATTTTCAAGATTTTCTTTTAAACAGGCAAGGCAATAAAGCCACTAAGATACAAGGAGTTATTGATTGTGAAATAATCTGAGAAAAAGAGAGACAGTTAGCAATAAATTAACAGGAATTAAGAAGACAAAAGATAATGATTGATATTGCATTTAAATTTTACTTATTTAAATTTATTTTCATTTACAGTTACAATTCTTCATTTTTTTTCTATGTTTAGGTGTTATTCTATTTATTTTTATCTTCTTTTTGTTTTTGATTTTTCTTTTGGATTTTTTTTTTTTCTTCCTTTTACTTTTTTTTTTTTTTTTTTGGTTGAGTTGTTGAAATGTCTGTTTATTTGTTTTCATTTTTCCTTTCCCAATTGAATTGCTCACTTACTGGCCCAATGCTTTATTTCTCATATGATCCCCATCTATTTATTTCTTTTCCCCTCTCTTTGATAATAAATTATCTTACGGCCATTCATTTTTCAGCCATTGTTTTTCATTCACTTCATTCTATCCGTTTTTGTTTTTTTTTTCTCTTTCTAATTCTATTTTTCGTCATGTCTGTGACAGCATTTCTCAGGGTAACGAAGGAAAGTTTGGAAGCGTATCAAAAACCCGAGATTCAAGGAATTCTTTAATTTTGGAGGAACTGAAATTGTCCAGACCATGACAATGCCGGGGTCTGTCTGGATATTGCTGAAGATGGTGCAGATGTGAAGAGACGTCCTGTCACTCAAACACTTCCAGGAATAACAACAAGAAACTTGAGAGAATTGTAGATTCAAGGAACGAATTGTGATTGTTCTACTCCCCTGAAATTAAATTATCGATTATGGTACAGTGGAAGGTGCTGAAGATGTGCAGATATCTGCGGGAACTTGTAGCTGATACTTTGTTTTCCATCATCAACCCGCAAACGAATCATTGCTAACCTATCATGATTTTATTTCTGTTTTCATGGTGATCTAAAGGCTTTAACTTCACCAGTCCAGTTATTCCTAGCTGGAACTTACCAGACCATCAACACTGTCGATCCACACCCAATACTTGCATAGTTCATTGATAAAGAAGTAGTTACGGTTAGGCAGCTGCTTTCCAATAACTGATACACAGTGGAACAAACTAACAAGAGGAAGCTTCCCCGACAGTTAAAGTCTTATCAAATTCATGTCTAGGGTCTACCGTTATCTATCCTATATATTCGCATGATAGGGGCCTCTTGCTCCCTCTTCATACGCCTTTACATCAACTTCATTAAGTAACGCTCTATTATGAGCGTTATATTTGGTAAACCATAGTGACAAAAACACATTGGTCAACGTAGCCACGAGGCAAGCAGATGGGAGTATGAAAACAAATAAATAAATAAATAAATAAATAATAATGAGTTCGAAATGTGTGACGAAATGCATATAGAGCATAATACACCAACTGCAGCCTCAAAATACATATAGAAGAAAACAATGGCAAATGCAATCGACCAGGTGCAGAAACGGTGGCAAGATAAATTACTTCACAGTAAATACTCTGCCCTTACCAAACAGGCTGATGGAGACAAACCCCGTAACCATCAGACGCTACGTAGCGTAGGGTTAAAAGCTGAAACCGAAGGGTTTTATTTTTGCTGTACAGGACATATATTTGCTAACTAGATGTACACATACTGAAAAATTGTGGTAGCCCAAAATGCAGATTCTGTGATAAATATCCATAAACAATTGAACATGTTGTATCAGGTTGCGCAGTACTGGCACCAAATGAATATAAACCCCGCAATGACAGAATGGGCGAATATCTGCAACTTTTGTGGAATGGAAGCTGCAAGAAATTGGAATGAACACCACACAGACCAGGTTACGGAGATAGGACCTGTAACAATTTTGTGGGACTTTACAATACGCACAGACAGAACAATCAAAGGATATCGCCCAGAAATAGTTATTAGAAACCGTAAAGACAAAATGTGCCTTCTTATTGATATGGCAGTCGCTTCAAGAAAAATATCCAAATACAAAGCCATTGAAATCGAAATCTCAAATGCTGTGGCACATGAGGACATCAACAATTCTAGTTGTAGCCGGAGCTTTCGGATTGATTGGAAAACATTCCAATAGACTCGTTAAAGGGATTCATGGTAGTCTATGGCTTAAAGAAATGCAAAAGAAAAAAATGTTCTCACAAGTACAGTCCACACTTTAGGAAGGGCTTTATGCATGTAAAATAGATTTTTCAAAACTGCTCAGTAAAAAATGCCATGATTCCATTTCTGACTTTAGGTCTCTGCTTGGGACTCCCGAAAGAAATGAGTATACACCTGAAATCAAAGGAAATAATAATAATATTAATAATAATAATAATAATAATAATAATAATAATAATAATAATAAAGAAATCGATATCTCAAAAATGTGGCACATGGGAATATCAACAATCCTCGTTGTACTTGGAGCCCTCGGATTGGTTGCAAAAAAGATTCCAGTAGACTAATTGAAGGGATTCCTGGAAGCCCGTGCCTTAAAGAAATACAAAAAAATTGTTCTCACGAGTACAGCCCATAACTTACAAAGGGATTTGTATATGTCATTTTTTTCCAGTGGAAAATGATACGATGATATTTCTAACCTTAGGTCCCTGGGCGGAAAGAAATGAGTACACTCAGAAATCAAAGGAAGTATAATAATAATAATAATAATAATAATAATAATAATAATAATAATAATAATTGAACGGATTCCTGGTAGCCCATGCTTTAAAGGAATACATAAAATTGTTCTCACAAGTACAGCACTAACCTTGTGAAGGGATTTATCTATGTAAAATATGTGATTTTTTTAATTGTTTTCATTGTTTTTTTATATTTTTCAAAAGTGCTCAATGAAAAATGTCATCATGTCATATCTGACTTTAAGTCTCTTGTTGAGACCCGGAAAGAAATTGGTATACACCAGAAATCAAAGGAAATAAAACAATAATTTGAATAATTCGTAAAATATATTTTAAGTGTCGTTTTTTTTTTCCTTTTTTTTTATCAACGTTTGATAGATTTAAAAAAAAAAAAAATCTTTTTCGTCTTGTCTTTCCTTGTTTTCTTTTCTTAAAGATTTCTTTTTATTATTCTTTTTCTTCATTCTTTCTGATCACTATTTATTTATTTATCGTTGTTGTCAAAACTTTGAAAATCTCACTTCAGTTCAATTTAGTACATAATTAGAAGTAATTGCTTTTCAGAAATCATTTTAGCAGTTTCCTTTTCTGAGAACGACCATTTTCATTAATGTTCTTTTTTAATACGGGACATAATGATACCTTTAAATTTAAAAGAAAAATCCAAGAAGTAGATAGGTACTATCATTGTATTTAATGTTAATATCTATCGACTCGTTTTCAGGTTTTTCCCATCGACCTGGGTGTCAATATATTTGCCACTACAAGCGCTTACCCAGTCGTAATTGTGTGTCTTCAACACCCATAGAGACAACTTGTGTTTTAAACCTATGCTGAGTGAACTTTAGATACAATTTCTGAGAGATAACGCAAAATCAGGTGTGATCAATCGTTAAACAAACCCAGCCGGCTGGCACCCTCGCTGATGTATAACTAGCAGAAGAACCAATTAGTCTCCTCTATCACATTTTATCCACAATAATTCGGTACATTTTTAAGGTACTTTCCGAAGATGGCCCATGCTGGATTGGTTTCCCCCATCATGTCCTTCACGATGAGATTCGAACATAGGCATTGGTTTATTGGTTTCTTTTGTTTTGTGATTTATCAACTTCAATGGGTTATTTAATATCGATCAGATTTTTAGAATAGGTTAGTACGAATAGAACATTCTTTTTTTTTTTTTTTTTTTTTGGTAAGGAATCAGTTTCTACATGGTGGTCCTAAGGTCTTGTCACCCCCACCAATAGTAATGAGAAATTTACAAAAATAAATAATACAATAATACAAAACATATGTACTAAATTCAATTTATTCAATTTTATTTACGCTTTCACACATCAAGAAGGTGTGTATGAACGCCATCATTTTCATGTCAGGCGTCTGAAATAAAAAAAAATTATATTATGTAGGGGTGACAAGACTTTCGGATCACCTTGTAGACGATGTGGGGGTAAATGTTGCCAATTAGATGTTTTAACTGTTTTCAATGAAATGCTTCATACTTCTTTGTCAGTTCCCACGTTTGGTTTGTTTGATTTTGTTTAGCGGCATATGAACACCTCTTGGGTTATTTAATGCCGAAATCTAAATATTTCAATAAAATCTAAAAGCAGTTTCTGTTTAAACAGCTGTTAAAAAGTTAAAGGGTGGTCTGAAAGTCTTGTCACCTTCTACCAATAAGTAATGAAAACTATAGAAAACAAGTAATACATTAATACAAAGCACATGTGTTGGATTCCGTTTATTCAGTTTCATGGACGTTTTCTTACATCGAGAAGATCTGTATGATCACCATCATTTCCGTGGCACACAATGATGCGGCGTCATGTCCTGTGTGATATTTAACTAGGCCGTGTTTTGTTGATTGTTATTAGGTTGGTGCAAAAAATAATGACGTAATAATGTCGTTTTTTGACGTATTTTTAACGTAAAAAAACGACATTATTACGTCATTATTTTTGCACCAACCTAATAAAAAGGCTCTCCGAACAGCGTCCTTCAACTGATGTGTATTCTGGTATCTTTCATGTGAAACTCTCTCCTTAATGATACCCACACATATATGTAGAGGTGTGAAGACTTTCGCATCACTCTATAGAACAGATTTCACTGGCGTATTTTTGTAATTAGGCTTTTTGTCGAGGGTCAAATGTATTGCTGGTAATATTTTTTCAAAAAAAATTGCTACTCGTATTTTTACTATAAAAATCCTCTGACCCCTGTTTTGGGGTTCACTATTTTGCCGTAGATGGGGCCCTATAAAGTGCTATCCACACTTCCGAACATTGGACCTCATGGTCGTAGCGCTTACCTTATAGAGATAAGGCCAGGTGTATGTAGAGAAAACTACAAACTTAATCCTGGATAATGAAATTGAGTTCATAAAACATTTTCAAGTGTTCATATAGGATGTTTCATTAAGACGGATCAAAGTCAGCAGTAAATAGATCAGTGTTGTTGGTGAAAATTTCTTTATTTCTTTATTGAATCATATTATTTATGTCATGGCAATTATGTGTAAAAAATAATATCGCCCAAATATCCGCAAAGGCTTCGACGGCACACCTCCACTCGATGGTCAAAATTTTTGTTGACGTCTCTGCATAGTTGCTCCTCGATCTCACCAATATGCCTTATTATCTCATTTTCAGCCGTTGAATTGTTGTTGGCTTGTTGGTATAGATCTTAATTTGGAGATGACTTCAAAGGAAGAAAGCTAAAAGCGTCAAGTCGCACGATCGTTGTAATTGACTTCGCTGTTTCGAGAGATGATTCGACCTGGGAACTTCTCATTCAAATTCTGTTTGAAAGTCCCTTTTCGTAATAGGCTTCGATAACTTTAACACATTGATTGTTAATCTTTCCATGGTTAAAATTGACAAAGACATAAGTTGTTAAATGTGAAAGAAAAAGAAAAAAAATCATTAGACGCTTAAACTTAATTCACATTTAAAATCAGTCCAGGTTACGGGAACAGCCTTTATAACGTTTGTTTGTTACTTTCGGTTATCATTCTTTAATAGTTTTATTTACTTTACTGCTGGTCTCTCTTGTTTTTTTCTTTTATTTATTGGGTTTATTATTTAATATTTCTGAGGATGTATTCTCTTCTTTTATTGCTTTTTTCTATTATATTTTTATTGGCATATTTATTTTTCCTTCATTCTTTGTCATAATTTTCTCTCGGTCTTCTTTTTCCTGTTCTATTTTTTCCAATCTTTTAGATTCTTTTCCTTCAATTTTTGACTTCTTCTTCCTTCGCTCACATATTCGATCGTTTCCATTGCATGATATGCATTCCTATTCATTTTCTTCCTTCTTTACTCTATGCTCCGCCTGTGCTTTCGATGGCTTCGTCCATATTTCCTGTCAACACAATCTGAATCCGGAAGGAAAGGACAAGGAAAAGCGGAAGACGAGACCAGCAAATTCCAAGAATGCAAAGGGACGTCCAATATGAAATTAAAGGACTAAAATCGTAGAATTAAGGAAGGCGAGGAACAAAAGAATTCTCCTTTCTTACAAAAGATTATGGGGGTCGTTGGAACGAAAAAGCAAAGGGCTTTCAACTCGGTCTGTTCTCTGTCAATTTGGTTATTGTGCTTTGGTGACATTATAGTAGCCAAGGTGGGTACTGATTCTTCTGAGTGGAATGCGCTCAAAGAGATTGGGTTTAGAAATGATTAACTCTCCTTGGTGATTATGCCTTATCGTTTGGAGTGGATAGACAAGTCACAGAATTGAATAAAAAATGCTGTGAATAAAATTGCCTGGCTTCTATAATTATTATCGTTCCATCTAGCTAAACCAATAAGGATCACGACCTTGAGTGTGTCTAATGGCTACCCTTCGAACATTCCTTGAGTATACTATTTGTTAATGAATACACAGAAAGCTGTCAATTCGTGTGGAGAAATCAAATTAGGCTTGTCGAAAAACGAAATACTTCCAGAAGTTTAACACAACAATTTACATTTGAATCTTCATAAGTGGGGTGTTATACTTTAAAAACACAAATAAAACCGAAAAAATCAACATTCTAGATATAAATGTTAAATAGTTTATTTACAATATTTGGACTGTTTTCCTCATCTTTGTCGACATATTTATTACAACCTTTCGGCCGTTGTTCGCTCCGGCCTTCTTCAGGTGGTTGGAATGTCGAACTGAACCCTTTATTTCGCTCACTAGGGTAGACTATTCTCGTTCCACGTGCCATGTTTAATGGATGTTAGTTATCTCCTGTTAATTCCCCTCTGAAAGTTTTCCACTGCCTTAACCGGGTATTGAACTCATAATCTTTGGGTCTTAAAATATAAGATGTGTATCGATGCCCTTCAGAATTAAACAAATTCAAAACTGCATAATCGATAATGCTGCCAAATGTGCGATGATTCTTTTTATCAATAAAAATCTTATAACACATATAAGATATCGGAATTTATAGAAAATACTTCATGTTAATTCCCCTCTGAAGGTTCTCCACTGCTTTAACCGGGTATTGAACTCGCAGTCTTTGGGTCCTGGCACTGGGTCTACCCAACGACTCTAACCACTGTTCCATGTGTCCTTAAATAGCTGTTTTTTTTATTATTTGTATCAATATATGTTCAAAATTTCCCGCTTTTGTGTATACAGATTTTTGATACACGAGATTATCTCTATGTTGAAAACCTGTAAGAAAGCCTGTATGAAAACCTATTATGCTTTTGTATCTGCATTATTAGTAATACAGTTTAAAATTCGACCTGCAAAGATCCTTGTTCTGTAGCTATGTTTTTACAATGTTCAGAATAAACCATAAAATGGAATAAAATATAAGATGTGTATCGATGCCCTTCAGAATTAAATAACAAATTCAAAACTGAATAATCGATAATGCTGCGAAATATACGATCATTTTATTTTTATCAAAGAATGGATAACACATAAATGATATCGGAATTTATAGAAATTAATAGACTCCAAACCGGGCTTAAAAATTAGGAATTATTTTAAAATTGGTTGATGATTTTATGTAGTTATTTTTTTATTAAATAATGTAAAATGTAAAGACAATTAGAGTTTGACATGATTTGATTCCTCAATACATTTCTAAACAATTCGGATTTCACCTTTTTCTAAAGGAGCTACCGTAAAATCCCGTGTTGCTGTGAATCAGTTCTCGTCATATCTCGTCATTTCTCGTCATTTTTTTGTCATATCTCGACGTTCATATGTATGTCCGGCATGGCGTTCAATTCATTTAGAAATATTCAAACTATCATCTGTAAGCAAATATGATTAATGATTAAAGGTCATGCCAGTGACAGGGGCATTTCTTTGAAGATGATGCAACAGTCTGTAAATTTAACTCAACCTGAGAATGCCATTTTTTCATTACATTAGGCATTTATTAACCTAACAATTATACAGTAGATTGTAATTCACAAAATCGTATTATTAAAAGAGTTTACAGGAAATGTTATATGAGTTAAATATGCAATGCATTTTTGTTGCTGCTGTTGTAAGTTGTCAAGTGATATAATTTTTACTATTTGATTGTGTAGCGTAAGCTGTGGAGTCTAATGCGATATAGTCTTTTTTTACGGGTCATAGTATTTATTCGTTTGAAGCCATTTTTACCATTAATCATACTTGCTTACAGATGATCGTTCGAATCATGCCGGTCATCCATACGAACGTAGAGATATGAAGAGATATGACGAAAAATGATGAGATATAACGAGAAACGATTCACAGCAGACACGGGATTTATGAAGGATGATCATAAACCTCGGAACTGAAAAAATCTTGTTGTCAGAGAATTACGCTACATAAAACATCTGGAAACCACTTTTAATCTCACCTTATTTAGGAGCGGAAATAATGTGTTTAAAGTTTAAAAAAAAAAAAAAATAGGAAGTTACTAACCCGAATTCTCCTCACTTTTCCTTTAGCGTGCTCGGATTAAACGTTATATATATATATATATATATATATATATATATATATATATATAGACACCATGCACAATATATCAAATATACAGCAATAAAAAGGAGTTAACAACACTCAACATCAAAAACCTTACAAATGGGTAAAGAAATGGCCGAAAGCCCTAACGGCAACATACAATACGAACAATTTCTACACATTTGTGCCATCAAACGGGGAAAAAATATACGAATGTAAAAAAAACTAAATAAAAAAAAATTCCTCTATTTTCCTTGTCTGTCGTATTCAACGAAATATGTTTGAAAGAAAGGTTTCTGTCAAAATATACATTATATATATATATATATATATATATATATATATATATATATATATATATATATATATATAGCCTTTGAAAAATTACATTAAACGCCCGCGTGCGCGAACACATACTAATATGTGTGTTTGTGTGTGCGTGCATGTTTGGGTGTGCGTGTTCTGAAAGAAGTCACCGTTGTGATGATATAAAAAAAAATTTCCAAAGTACTTAAGTTAAAAAAAATACTACGGTGCATTCCTTGATTAAATTCATCTTAAAATCAATGAATTGATTAGACAACTGGAAAGGATCAGTTAGTTATCAAAATAAGTAGACCCAATATATCTATATTATTCAATAAAAGATATGTGAGTGTAGATAGGCTGACTAAATACACACACACGCACACACACACACACACACACACGCACACACACTCACGCACACACACACACACACACACATATATATATATATATATATATATATATATATATATATATATATATATAGTAATTTTTGAAAGGACATTTTCCGATATAATTCATTATTATTAACATGAAAATAAAAGCAGTAAAAGTAACTCAAGCATATTCCTAAATTTCTTTCTCCTTCTGAAACAACGTGATCAAAGAGCACAGGAACAGAGTGTGCTTTCTTATTAATATGGCAGTGCCTGTAGATTGTATCTTTGAAAATCTATCAAAATAAAAGGATCTTGAAGTGGAAATCTAAAAGGTTTGGTACATGGCATTAATAATTCCAGTTGTAGTTAGAGCCCTCGGATTCATTGGAAAAGTTTCTGATAGACACATTGAAGGGATTCCTGGTAGTTTATGCCTTAAAGTAATACAAAAATTGTACTCACAAGTACAGATCACATATTACGAAGCGTTTTGTCGATGTAAAATGTGAATGGTCTTAGTTTTCTTTTTTTGTGCTTTTCTGCAGAAATGATCAGTGGAAGATGTCATCAAGCCATTTCTGACCTTAGGTCTCTGGTTGGGAGTCGGAAAAATATGTAGCGGGTGGAGCAGTAAAATTGTCCAAATCGTGTAAAAGCAAAATTGTTCATTTATTAGATTAAGCTTTGAACCGTTGTATCTTAGATTAGAAATGATTAAAGCTGACTTACTGGAATCTCCGAGGTTTTATAACACTACTGGACTCTACTTGAGCAATAAGAATGTATAATTACACTCAAAGCTTAACGGAAGTATCATGATGAAATCGATTATAAATGAAAATGACATGTTCATCATCAATTAATAGTAAAGGATCGGAAGCTCATGAAGAATTGAAATAAACTTCAGTTATATATATATATATATATATATATATATATATATATATATATATATATATATATAATAATTTTTTTCATATAGACAAAAACATTTTACTAACTATAAAGATGCAACTACGTTTCAGTGCATTCAAAATTGCACTTTGACGGGTGAGAACCAAAATGCACTGAAACTAATTTGAATCTTTGTAGTGAGTAAAACTATATGAAAAAATTATAATAATTATTGATCTAATATCGGTATTGAACCCTCATTTAATTAATGCTGTCAGCGTTAGAATTTATATATTATTTTCGATCTCATTAAATTCGGACATATATATATATATATATATATATATATATATATATATATATATATATATATATATATATTCCAAGATCATTTTCAAAATTATTCATGGTGATTTTCACCCTCTCTAAATTTCTAACTTTCTCTCCTGATGTAACATACGATTTCATTTTCAAGTCTTTCTTCACTGCTCTTTGAGATGTCGTAGTTCAAACTCCTCTCTCAAGTGGCAAACGTCTTAGATTTGGGTTTAGCTGGATTTTTTCTAATTAATCTCTTTATCTCTAAGCTGAGACGATGAACAATCTTCTTCTTGTGAATATCCTGATCTGTTTTCCTCTTTACTGTTACCTTTTTTAAATCTTAATTACCGTTCTATTGATTGTTCTTGAATGGACTTTGAAGATGGAAGTCAGTGTATGAATTACGGTACCGTTACTGAAATCATGAATGATATTTTTCCTCTCACCATTGCTCAGTTAGGAAGACATAATGTGGATGACACAAAACGATTTTAATCTGCTATCATCCAAGCTGATTAACTAAAAGTGTTTTTCAGGGGTTCTTAAAACAAATGGTGTCAAGATGGCTAAACGTCTTATATGAAAACCTGGAAAAAAGAAACAGAATTTGTTTAGAGTTATTGTTTTAGATATTAAAGTTTTGGTGGGATAGACAAATGCTGTTGCACGATTTGGACAATTTTGCTGTTACACACATATGTTAGCCCAATTTTAGAAATGTTAAAAATGCGAATACATTTCTCGTAATTGAGCAGACGTCTGAGTCTCTGTACTCAATTGCTCGTCATATTTTTCAGCTGTCGCTGCTTCTGGAGACGACGAGACTGAACAAGAGAATTATGAAACGATGCCTGATGGGATACAGTCTTATCAGTTTTCGGTTTACCAGAAAAAAATGTCCAACTTTTTCACTCAGCCAGTCATTCTATATGTCTCTGTATTAATTAATGCCAAAAATCCTTTGATTTAGTTTTAGCTTTTTCACTTTTATTTCTGTTTATTTTTGGGAGTATTTTTTTTTTTATGAGTTTTGCTCTGTTTTATAAAATTACCCTTCCACTTCTGAGACTGCATCTTGGTTCTTCACCAACAGAATCTGAAAAAAAGTGATATCCAAACTGTCAAGAACAACTAAACTAATTAATTTTAAATGTGTTATGACCGGAGTTTGTGAATTAGTCACTCCAGTTTGATTTGAAAGCAACTCAAAAATATTTTCTTTTTATATTAACCTTCCAGTCAATTTACGAAAACAGAGTTTTCATATTAGTTTCCTCACTCTATGCTTCCGTACACATTCTCTTGGAGAAATTTTCGTTTCGTTTTTCATTAGGTGTTTCATTTCCCTTTTTCAACAGTCCCGTCAATATTCCGTCGGCAAGTATTTTTTTTTTTTCTCAGGTGGTCATATACAAAACGCTGTTTTTTACAACTTATAATACACCACATCTTTCGTGTACCGCGCCGATTCTAGACGTGGGTCTTTACAATTTCTAATTTCTTATATCTTTAAATAAAGTTTGTCACCTTACTATCGCAACGAGACTATGTACTGTCATCCATTTACACAAGTAGTCTGCATTAAATTGCTCTTCACTTCAATATTTACTTCAATGTGTCATGACACTAGAGGACGTGAATGTCCATGGGCCGCCACATCTTCCTGTTATTCGTAGCTCTATCAATGTTTGTCACATTACTCTCTCAACGAGACTTTGTACTGTCATTCATTTACACAAGTGATTTATGTAGCCTGCTCATAGTTGCTTTAAGCGGCTCTTCCCATCAGTATTTACTTCAATGTGTCGTGACACTACATGGGCCTCCACAGCTTCCGGTTATTCGTAGCTCTATCAATGTTTGTCACCTTACTATCTCAACGAGACTTTGTACTGTCATTCATTTACACAAGTGATTTATGTAGCCTGCTGATAGTTGCTTTCAGCGGCTCTTCCCTTCAGTATTTACTTCAATGTGTCGTGACACTTCATGGGCCTCCACAGCTTCCGGTTATTCGTAGCTCTATCAATGTTTGTCACCTTATTATCTCAACGAGACTTTGTACTGTCATTCATTTACACAAGTGATTTATGTAGCCTGCTGATAGTTGCTTTTAGCGGCTCTTCCCTTCAGTATTTACTTCAATGTGTCGTAACCCTTCATGGGCCTCCACAGCTTCCGGTTATTCGTAGCTCTATCAATGTTTGTCACCTTACTATCTCAACGAGACTTTGTACAGTCATTCATTTACACAAATGATTTATGTAGCCTGCTCATAGTTGCTTTAAGCGGCTCTAACCTTCAGTATTTACTTCAATGTGTCGTGACCCTTCATGGGCCTCCACAGCTTCCTGTTCTCGTAGCTCTATCAATGTTTGTCACCTTACTATCTCAACGAGACTTTGTACTGTCATTCATTTACACAAATGATTTATGTAGCCTGCTGATAGTTGCTTTGAGCGGCTCTTTCCTTCAGTATTTACTTCAATGTGTCGTGACACTTCATGGGCCTCCACATCTTCCGGTTATTCGTAGATCTATCAATCTTTGTCACCTTACTATCTCAACGAGACTTTGTACTGTCATTCATTTACACAAGTGATTTATGTAGCCTGCTCATAGATGCTTTCAGCGGCTCTTCCCTTCAGTATTTACTTCAATGTGTCGTGACCCTTCATGGGCCTCCACAGTTTCCTGTTATTCGTTGCTCTATCAATGTTTGTCACCTTACTATCTCAACGAGACTTTGTACTGTCATTCGTTTACACAAGTGATTTAAGTAGTCTGCTGAATGTTTCTCTCAGATATTCTTCTCTTGTAGTTCTTCTTCTACGTGCTGCGCACTTTAAGCCCGTGGGTGACCATCGATCTACAACTACCTGCCATTTATAGTTCTTAGTAGATTTTCCATCTCTCATAATCCGTTCAAACCAAATACGCAATTCAGATTATTTGCAGTTTGTCTCTGTCTCTTTTGACTTCAATATGTCGTTTGCATGACTGTTTCACTCAGCTCTCTTTACTCATGATGTACTCTAGGTATTTCCAATGTCTTTTCGTGATTCTTCCTATGAGTATGCTTTTTATACCTTGTGTATATCAAATTCTTCCTTATTCCGAAGAATCTATTACTGTTTCTTAATACTTTGGTTTGCTTTTGGAAATAACATTCGTTATGACTAGGCATCATCGGGTTTCAGTTTCAAACTCTCTATCGCCTGTCGATACACAATCGAGGAATTTCTATGCTTGCTTAACTTTGGCGCACCCTTTACATATATTACATTGTGCTGTTGTCTGTTTTGCTATTAAGCAAACATTCTGTTTAAGATTCAACAAATGTTGACCTCTTTGCTAAATGAAATATTTTTAAACTTAAATATTGGTCCGATATATATATATATATATATATATACATACTTATATATATATATATATATATATATATATATATATATATATATATATATATTATTATTATTATTATTATTATTATTATTATTATTAAACTAATAGTAATACTCGGTTGGAAAAAACCTACGGTAGCACAACTTGTAAGTCTATCAAAACAAATTGGTACCCGAGGAAAAAATTTGGAAAAAAAAGGAAAGACCTAGAAACATCCGAACAGGATAAAATAAATCGTTCAGTGCCTTAAGCTTCTAGTCCAAAGAAAAAAAACCAAGCGAGTAATCAATTTAAAACTTAGATTGCTCAATACGGTAAGTAGAGCAGGGATAAATGGAATAAATCCTAAAGAGACAGGAACAGATCTTACCTTGAAGATCAGTTTAGGCTAACCTAGGTAGGTTGTTCCTGGCTCCTTAGGATTTATTCTATATATATATATATATATATATATATATATATATATATATATATATATATATATATATCTTAGACTTTGTAGATTATATTTTATGCCACAAAGAAACGATTTATACAAAAAATTAAATACCAATGTTAATGAGATTAAAGGCGAAATTTCATCGCTAAATGTCTTAATGAGTCATTAACTTACTATCAATTCCTTGAATAATAAGATCCTTATATTCGAGTTGTTGTCAGATGGGAAACACTTACCAAGTACTTTCGACAATTTCAATTGTCATCTTCAGAGCGCATTTTTCCCATAAATATAAAGATCATGATGAAAACTTTCTTGCACAAATATCAATTACAGAATGTTCTGTTTGTATTTTTAGGTTAAAAAATAACTGCTGATATTATTGAAACATTCTAGAATATTCCATCTGAAAAATCTAAAGTATTAAAGCAATTTATATTTTTTAAAATCTGAACTTTGCATTGTACAAATACGTTTTCGCCCATTAAAATGGATAAATGGGATTTATTTCTATTAAATCAATTTTTTTTTCTATGCATATTTAGTTATTCTGCATCTGTGCACTGTTAATTATATGAAAAGTATGTTTATTCATTAGTTGGAAATATAATAAATTAAAATGCATCAGTCGGAAATATAAATAAATGTGTATGTGCAGGAATATTTCTTCCCCACTATATATGAGTGAGGACTAACAAGTCCGTAAGCTGACTGTGAAGCAGTGATGCTAGGGGTGTGAAATCTTGCATGCATTAATTTCGAACTGACATCTGATAGTTCAAAGATGACTATTCATGCTCTTAGTAATGAAATCAACAGCAGATATGATGTCATCATCATTGCTAAACTGGTTCAGAGTCAAATGTTTTTTTTATATGTTGGGGAACAGATTATAGTCAAATTGATAGAATAGGAAGGGAGACCAATACATTCAAAACCACTGTCACGCACAGTAGACACTGTCCTGATAAAAGAAGACCTCCTTTTTCCATTATTTTTCTCTGAATGATTGGTCTTGAGAAGGTTTCGATACTGCCTCAGCAAGTTGGCATATTACACTCCATTGATGGTGTGGTCGTTTTGAATATAGTCAAGAAACACAATGCGTTTTGCATTCCATTCACATTCCCTGCAGATGAAACGATCTAGGCCATTTTGGAGAAAGTGAAGAGGGGTGTTTCTACTGCATGGTTCATCTTTTGGTCTCTGTCTCAAAGTGATGGAACCAACAATCCTCTTAGATTAAGAAGCGTTCAAAGGATTCATCTGGATCTGTCTCTAACAATGTCAGATCTTACCGTAACGTGATCCGCTTGGATCACATATAAAAAACGTGTAATCCATGGAGCAGAAACCTTCGTCATGTCAAATACATTGCGCAGAATATTCTCAACTCGCTCCCGAGATATGCTAATAACACCAGCGATATGATTTATACTCAGTCGCCTGTTATTCATCACCACGTAGTGAACATGATTTCTGGCAGTTGCAGGCCGTCTAGACAATTAGTCATATTAAAGTCTCTCTCTTCTCTTACTACACTCAGCTGCCCAATATTGCACAGTTGGTACAGTTGGGGCGTCATTCCTTAATATAGGAACTGTGACAGCGTAAATGTTCTTGTGAGATAAACCATTTTGTCTGTAGATATTTTATTACACCACGTCACATTTTGTCAATCTTCAATAAGAGTCCCTTACTTGTTACATTTGATGAGTTTTTGAACAGTCAGTTGTCAGTTTACCAGAGATGAATCACTGCGTTTATTAATACGAACAATTGACATTAATGCATGCAAGATTTCACAGATCTATCATCACTCTTTCATAGTCAGCCTATGAAGTTTCAGCCCGCTGTTGTCTATGGAAACAAATGCAGTTATTAATAAGAAGAATTGATATTATTGCATGGAAGATTTCACAGATCAATCATCACTCTTTAATAATCAGCCTATGAAGCTTTCAGCCCGCTATTGTTTATGAAAAGAAAAAATGAAGTTATTAATGGGAAGAGTTGGAATTTATGCATGAAAAAAATTCCACAGCTCTAGCATCATTCTTTCAGAGTCAGCCTATAAATCTTTTAGCCTACTTTTCGGTGTGTCACGTATTAATGTGTTGGTTCTTGTCTATGGTGAGATTTTAATCGTGAATCCAATTACTAGGTTGATCTGTGGGTAGTTGCACGCAGTGGAAATAGGGTGAGCAATAAATGAACAGTAATAAAAATAAGAACTAGACATGGGCTGTGAAATGAAGACTGTCTTCTCTCCTAGAATAAATAAAGGGTTCACTTCGAAATTACCCATAGGTTAATCTGAGCGCCATACTCCTGATGAAAGCTGGAGGGTTCAAAGGCCGAAACGTTATGCTAGTAACATAAAAGAGAAGAATAATATTATGGGAAAAACTATTAACGTATTGCACAAACATTCATTATCTGTTTTGATTTTGAAGCAAAATATTCAAAGATCATTCCGACTTACGACCACATCACGTTGAATCTCGTTGAAGTTCTCAGAATCTTTTATAGCCACACCCGTACGATCAACGGAGTTAATCAATGTCGAGGCTAGTCAGTACTTAGATGGGTGACCGCTTGAAAATACTGTACTGTAAGATTGAATGTATGGGTGGCATGGTTCATGGCTCGAAATTTTGAATAGTAGCCTGGAAAAAGCATGGCAAAAGATACCCCCTCCTCCGAGATAAAAAAAGAAGAAAGAGATTGTGATGATATCCGAAAAGAAAGAAAGGAAGAAAGAAAGAAAGAAAGAAAGAAAGGTGACCGCTTGGGAATATCTGAAGCTTTAAGACTGGATGTGCGCGTGGTGTAACGGAAAATGGCACGCTTGATTAATCGGAGAGCCGAGGTCCAGATCCAGTCACGTTCATTTATATTCACTTGGAAAAGTTACGAATCAGCCACTTCTCTCCCCCCAGATGTAGGTTAATTAGTAAGATTTGTATCAGTAAATCATTATTATTTCCCACCAAATTCTTGCAATCTCAAACTCGTTTCTGTCTTTAAATAAGTTAGAAATCACTCAATCAAAAAGTCCATTCGTTTGCGCTCAATGCGCATTTGCAGATGAGGAGGCACACGAAATAACACACGCATTCCATTTGGTTCGATATTAATTTCCTTAAACTTTGATTGGAGAGCAAAACTTCTGAGTGGTACGGATGTTTTTCCCGATAAATAAGGTCTTTTATGAGCATATAAAGAAAAAAAATCTGGAAGTGTGTGTTCTAGTGAGAAGACCGCTAACTCAATCGATCAACACTTTGGGTAAACTTTTCAGCAAGTCACCGTCGAAAAAAATTAACAAGACCAAAATAATAATACGCATGACAAATATTAACAACATGTCTCCACAGAATCTGGCTGAAACCTTTAACACAACATATAAGTAAATAGGTAGCTAGTTAGATAGATATGAACAAACTGAGATAGATAGATAGATAGATAGACAGACAGACAGAGAGATAGATAGACAAACAGACAGACAGACAGCTAAATAGACAGATATATGTGAATAGATTTAGATTGATAGATGTGAACAAACTCAGATAGATAAAGAGAAATGAACAGAGATAGATAGACGTGAAATGAACAAACTTAGCTTGCTAGCGAGCTAGCTAGCTAGATAGATAGATATGAATAGATTTAGAATGATGTGAATAGACTCAGATAAAGAGATACGAACAAACAGATAGACTGACGTGATCAGATTTAGATAGATAGATAGATAGATAGATAGAAAGATAGATAGATAGATAGACAGACAGACAGATAGATAAATAGACAGATATATGTGAATAGATTTAGATTGATAGATGTGAACAAACTCAGATACATAAAGAGATATGAACAGAGATAGATAGACGTGAACAGAACAGACTTAGATAGATAGATAGATAGATAGATAGATAGATAGATAGATAGATAGATAGATAGATAAAAGAAAATATACTTAGGAAATATAAATGGAAAAAAAACTGAAATAGATAATTAAATTTATTACCATTTGATATTTAAAAAAAGTGCTTGGTAAAGTAATTTTCTCTCGAAAGCTATTGTTTGTTTGTTTTTTTTTTCTTTTTTTCTTTTTTTCTTTTTATACCTTGACCTTTTTTTTTTCTCAGTTAATATGTTTAACAAAACAGACGAAATGGAAATCATTCCCGAGTTGTAAAAGGATACGATGACTCGCTTTTTTCGGCCGAGGCAATTGGTAGATGCGCTCCATTCGAATGTTTTTCTTTTCCAATATTTATTTATTTCAAACGGCATTTTCTATGGGTAAATGCAGACCGGGGGTGGGGGTCGGTTCTCTAATTTACCGCAATATTTTTTTTTTTTTTTTTTTTTACTATTACTTTATTCACAAGTTAAACATATAGGCAAAGGCACCTTTTTTATGTAAAGATTTTTTACAGAAAACAGCTCATCACAATTTCCTCAGAGGTGAAGAGTAAGAGACTTGAAGCGTCATAGATATGGGGTCTCCAGAAGTATGCTGAAGAATAATTTGGACGGAGCATAGCAAAAACTCTCAAGCCCAGGTGAGAAAGAAAGGAAGATGTAAGAGGTGAAGATATCCGACAATGCGTAAAAGATGAAACAGAATGGAAATAATTAAAATTAGAAAGCAGAAGAAGAAGAAGAAGAAGAAGAAGAAGAAGAAGAAGAAGAAGATGCATAGGAATAAAAAGATATGTGTCAAGAAAAAGAAAGAAAAAATGAAAGAAAGAAAGAAAGAAAGAAAGAAAGGAGGTAGAAAATTCATCGGAATAAAAAGAAACGTGACAAGAAAGAAAGAAAGAAAGAAAGAAGGAAAGAAAGAAAGAAAGAAAGAAAGAAAGAAAAAAAGAAAATTCTAAGAAAAATTATCAAAACGGAAAGACGTATGAAAGAAAGAAAGAAAGAAAGAAAGAAAGAAAGAAAGAAAAATAAAGAAAGAAAGAAAAATAAAGAAGGACAATTCGAAGGACATTTATCAAAATGGAAAGACATATAAGGAGAAAGAAAGAAAGAAAAAAAGAAAGAAAGAAGGAAGGAAGGAAGGAAGAAAATCCATCGGAATAAAAAAGAAATGTGACAAGAAAGAAAAAAAGGAAGAGAGAGGAAAATTCGAAGAACATCTTTCAAAACGGAAAAACGTATAAAAGAAAGAAAGAAAGAAAGAAAGAAAGAAAATTCCAAGAACATTGATCAAAATGAAAAGGCATATAAGGAGAAAAGAAAGAAAGAATAACAGCAGGAGAAAATATTAGGTTGGTGCAAAAATAATGTCGTTTTCTCACATATGTTACTATGTGAGAAAACGTCATTATTTTGCACCAACCTAATATATCAAATTCAAAATACTCATAAGGAGAAATAAAAAAATAAAGAACGAATGAAAAAAGTAAAGAAGAAATGAGAGACGCACAAGAAGAATACAATACGAAGAATATATATCAGAATGAAAAGACTTGAAAAAAAAGGAGAAATAGAAAAGAAAGAGAGAAAACTTCATAAATGCTATTACTTGGCTGATTGACCTAACGTACGCCTATAAGACACAGGGTCACCGTACGCTATTGCATGCTGAGATGCGATGTCAATTCTATACTGCTAAATGACAGTAAATGCAGGACAATTTTCACACAGACGAAGAAAAGACGCGGACGAGAGATATGTTGTTCAACAAAAAATGCAGAGAATATAACATTTCTACGCGGTATGGAATGTGCTTGAGACCTAATAAACATTCAACGCAAGGAGACTCATTCGCTCTTGAGTAAATTTAGAGAATTATTCTTTCATACATACATATATATATAATCGCCACAAGCAAGGCATTAAAGCCGCTAATACGGTTTAAATGGTGTGTAGGAATTAAGAACAAAAACATTACTAATGAGTAGAAAGAGAAATAAACTATTAAAAGGTCAGTAGATAGCCATTGACATTGCATTTAAAATTTGCAGATTAAATTTGGCTGGAAAGCATTGAGCCGAAGGGGACTTTCACAGACGAGAAGTGAGAGAGAAGAAACTGTTAGCCTAGAACATACGGCTACATCTAGCTAGCTCAACTCTAAATTGATGAGAACTCGACGCCAGTCTAGTATTGCGCTCAAATTCATACAGTCTAGGTACCATAGCGAAACCCTCATCAGAAAATTTACAATGAATGTATTTGTAAAAAAAAAGTCGCAGAAAAACAACCTTACGACGGTAGGCAAATGACTGAAGCCGAGTCGTCAGATCACGACCAATAATATTGCTGATTCTTCTTTTGATCTTATCAAGGAGCTTCAGGTAAATCGTAGGGATACCGGACCATATATGGTAGCAAAATTCTAAGCATCGACAGGCGATAGAATTATAGATGTGCAAGATAGATTCCGGAGAGAAAAAATTGTCTCGCTTGAGAGAGTTAATTCTTAGCAGGTGTCCTAGCAGTGGATGCAATAGAGTTTGCCACTCTATGACAGCTGTGAACATTAGCCCGAGAAGGCGCAATGAGTCACCTTATTGGAGGATAGCATCAGCCATGATGATGGAAGGCAGAGAGGATTCGTAATGGAGAGCAGTTTAGTTTTGAAGGCTTTAAAATTGACAAGCAATCATTTTCCCCGGTTAACAGCGGTTTTGGGGCCGTTTTTCTTATATCAGCTGCCATTTTGACCTTGTCGGGCTGATCCGCGTTACTATCGAAGGAGACTATTCAACATAGATGCCAAGTTGAGAGCTGATATCATTAAGAAGGACTTCAATTACAAGTAAAAACAGTTTAGGACGAAAGATAAAGTATTGCGAACAACACGCGTACGAAAGAATGTAGACGCGTGACCGTTAAGAATAACTCACATTTCATGATTTGATAAGAACAACAAGATCAGCTCAAAAATGTGACCATAGATACCGTGTCTTTTCAGCTTGTGGAAAAGACCTGAATGCCAGATCCTATCAAGGCTTTCGTGATGTCCACTACTACAGCCCGGGGTCCACCGTTTTTTTTTATCTAGAGTACGACAGACTATTTCCTCAATTACTGTTAGTACATCAGCAGTTGAGTTGAAGAAACGGATGTTTATATACCCTGTTGCAAATTAATTGAAACAAAACGAAGAATTCCGTTATTATTTACTAATTTTTCGTATTTTTCCAAAGAAAAATGACCCAGTGCACATGTTTTTGTACTTTGTATGTCCCTTTCGCGATGTCCTCCCTTGCAGATTGACCACAGGTTCAGGACTGGAGTTAAATCAGGAGAGTTTACGGGACATTGTATAGTACTTTGATTTGCTCACTGGTAAAGCATGCCAGTGTGTTCGTGCAACGTTATAATTTTCGTACGCCTCCTTGGAGTAACGTCCATCGCAGATAATGGTCCTAGGACAACGAATCGACAATCTAGTCGATAGTGTCTCAGTGTGATAAAATCTGATGCAATCACGGATGATGCAATATTTTTCAAGGTCAAACAAATTTCATTATACACTTCGAAAATAGATTCATATTACTGCACACCACCTAATCACAGAGAGTGCTGTTACGCAGCTCCTCAGTGAGACTAGACATGTGAACGTTTTAAGCCAGGATCGAAACCCAATCGATTTGGTATGACTCCGGCATTATCCCACTGAGCTATCTTCATTCGACAGTTGAAGCTAGCGTATTGTTTTTACGAATGTAAACAAATTCCAGTTAGCCGGAGCGCTCTAGTTATTTTACTGAAGAGCTTTGCATTGACGCAGGTGGCTGTTTATAGAATTAGCTTATCACTCAACAGTGCTCAATTGAAATATATTTTCAAGAGCTTAATTATGTCATTCGCAGGCAGTAGTACTGTTTCGTTTTATCGCAGTTCCTCAATGCGACTAGACATCCGAATTCCATGACTACAAACAAAAGGAAAATATATCATTATCAGTATAATTGGCAAAAGGAGGACACCACGGATGGAAAGGATCATATTGCTGAAACCGAAATAGTACTCACCAATACAGGGCCCCCGAAATTCCTCATGACAAAGTTTTCAATATAAATAAAATTCCCAACTTGTATATTTTTCATGCGTGGGAACTCATTGTGAGCTGACAATTTTCATCGGGAATTTATTGAAAAAATATTGAGGCGTTGCCAGTTGATATGGAATTGAGCTCTCCTTGTCCAGTGTGCTTTTGTATCGGACATTTATTAGGACTTGCTTATTTTATTTATATTATATATTCTGTCCTGGGATACTCATGAGAGCCCACTATTATTTAGTAGTATTTTGTTTTCAGCAGTATATTGCTTTGTATTGAAGTCCTACTGTTTCCTCACGTTATTAATCTGTTAATTACAATCCGGACGCTATAGAGATGACGGTGTCATTCTCTTCTCTAATACTAGCACACGAAATATAGACAGGTTGAGAAAGGAACTGATGAAATTCAAAAACGAACTAAATGTTACCACCATCACCAATGCTAAAGTGATGAATTTTCTGTTATAGTGGAACACACCTATTCTATAGTTAACAGACTCTCCCACCTATAATAAGTAGGAGTAGTAATAGTAACGAGGAGTCGTTCAGTGAGTCGGTCTGACTTCAGTCTGAAGTCGGACGACTGGCTGATTGGTGGAACTCTCTGCCTTCGGGTGGGGAGAAACCCGAACGAGGCTACGCCGAAGGGTGGAGTCTCTTTCGGGGAGGTAAACTGACTCTGAACCCGTTTATACGGGTTTTAAAAGGGCATATTTTTGGCCGAGCCCACGGGCTCGGAGATCCCACGTTAAACCGGCCTTGTAACACATGATGCCCTCGTGGTGGGGATGACTGAATATTGCTCAGTGAGGCGGTCAGTCGATGCCGGACGACAGTTAGTCGAATACTAAAGTATCAGGGACCACAACTAGATTTCTCTGCGTCATTACCTATTATATCAAGTTCCTAACGTTTTGTACGTCGAACCTATTTTAGGACCGACTTAGTACAAATACAAGCCTCCACTGTGAAATCACTCCACAACACTTTCTCGATTTAACCTTAGACTTGAATAATCGTTATTGTAAACGATACACAAAGGATCAATATGGGAGTAAAAAATTAAACCATTACCACAAAATTCTAGATAATTTGCATAAATCACTCCAACCACAGCAATAAGGAAATATTTGATGCGTTTAAAATTAAATATATAAAGACTTTAGAATGAAACAATCATAAAATAAATTTAGAGTTTCTAGAAATAAAAAACGAAAGTAAAAATAAGCAGAAAAACCGCAAACGCAACATTATATATTTTTTCTATATTTCTGAGATGAGGTATTATGTACATTATTTACATTATTCGGACAATTGTCCTCATCTTTGACGCCTCTTTGTCGCCTTTATCCACTGTGTCATGTGTTCTCAAGGACATATGGCACAGTGGATAAAAGCGTTGGTTAAATCCAGTGACAGGACTCAAAGGGTGTGAGTTCAATACCCGGTTAAGGCAGTGGAGAACTTTGAGAGGGAAATTATCGGCTGATAACTGACATTCATTAAAACATGACACGTGGAACAGTCTACCCCAGTAAGCGAAATAAAAGGTTCAGTTCAACATTCCAACCATCTGAAGAAGGCCGGAGCGTACAACGGTCGAAACGTTGTAATAAATATGGCCACAAAGATGAAGACAATAGTCCGAATAATGTAAATAATTATATGATTTAATCCACCGGTTAATCTTAATATCTAAACCAATAGCAGAAGAATTTTTCTAAGTTTAATTCATAAACCCTTTATCTATTCAACAACAGAATTTTTTTTTAAATCAATTTTAAAGTCGGTTATGGCTGCCTCAATAATATAGACACATCAATTTCCCTTCATAACACTAATACATTAAACAAACATTTTTCCAACAAAGACAACGTAAATTCATCTAAAAATAAATAAATACTCCATGCAAGGGCGAATTGTTGATTTGTAAATCTGAAGGATCGATTTCGGGGAGAAAAATTTCCTGCCGCAGCACAGGGAGCCAACTTTCCTTGCGGTGGACGAAGCAATTGACTCAATGTATTTGTTCCATCTCAGGTCAGCAGACAACGTGAGACTGTCAGCCGCGAGACGTGCTCTCGAGGAGTTGATCGTCGGACATTCTAATGGGGGGGGGGCAGGAAAGGATCTCTGTGTTGATTAATAGAGAGCAGTTTTGTTTTTGAGGCATTAAAGTTGACCAGCCAATTCCTGCCCCAGTTCACAACCGATCGGAGGTCCTTTTCGAGACGCACGGCCAGGTTAGTTTTGTCAGTGACACTAGATTTGTTTTTGAGTGAACATTAAAATAAACACTTTTATATTTACACACCTTCTATCTCT
>OZ010605.1:13122075-13132075 GCA_963932145.1 Acanthosepion lycidas
TGTATTTCAGTAGAAGGTTCCGTATTTTATACACTGTATATTTGATAGAATGAGCCGACTGTTGGACAAAGTAAAGATTGTTAAAAAAACACGCGACGTTGTACGAATAAATATAAAAATAAATTTTGTAGATAATAACAGCTGGTATTCGAGGAGAGCCGCTCTACTAGGGCGGCTTGCCAATCCCTACAGGAAGCGCTCGCTCAGGCACTTTTGTGTTTTCTCAGCACCCAGAGAACCCTGCTGTGTTTTATACTGTAACTACGTTAAGCACACCTTAGTTAGATTTTCTGTGATAGAGCGTGTTATCTATTAGGTAGGTGCAAAAATAATGACGTAATAATGTCGTTTTTTGACGTATTTTTAACGTCAAAAAACGATATTATTACGTCATTGTTTTTGCACCAACCTAATAGCATGATCTACATGGATAGAACTTCGTCCTTGTACTCATTGACATTTATTCAGTTTTACAAATACGTCGCTAGCTTTTTGGATGCAGTTTGAAATTTTCAACATCAATCTCACAGACCATGCCCAGATACACAAATGCGCAAACATGTTTAAACTTAGACAAATATGTTTGATTTAGCATTACTCTTCAAGTACAAAACGAATTCTCCGATCCGTTGGCGAAATTCGTAAAGAGAAAAATGTTAAAATTCCCTTCCTTTCTGACGTGCGAAGATAGACTAGTGGTAATCACGACTAGCCACACCGAGGAGCTATGATACAGCGAAACAGTTTGTCTGTGGATAACTATATATGCTCTTGGAAATCCGGTTGAGCTCTCGAGGAAAAGGGGCTTTTAAAGACAGCTGCTACAAATGCTATTAAGCATTACTCTTCAAGTAGGAAGTGATTTCTCCTAGACGCTGGTGTATTTCGTATAAAGAAAAACGTTAAAATAACAGACTAATGTCAAATCAGTATAACACACGGAGGACCTGTGATACAGCGAAACAGTATGTGTTTGGATAACTATAATGCCTTCGAATAATATCCGATGTGGCACAAGGCCGAAAGTATGGATACCGAGTAAGAATCGAACTCACTATTCAGTTGCAACTGTTTTAGCGAGATAACCTTACTAACCATTACACAACGCCAGGGCGCCGATATTTTATTGGTTCTATCCATTTCCCTAATCAGATTATTTATGTTAACATGAAATTCATTAAGTTACCGTAGATTTTTACCCGTTCAATTACAAAAACAGTTTTATTGTAACTGCATAAAATCTGCACATATATATATATATATATATATATATATATATATATATATATATATATATATATATATATATATATATATATATATATGCAGATTTTATGCATATATATATATATATATATGCATGCAGATTTTATGCAGTAACAATAAAACTGTTTTTGAAATTATATATATATATATATATATATATATATATATATATATATATATATATATATATATATATATATATATATATATATATATATATATATATATATATATATATATATATATATATATATATATATATATATATATATATATATATATATATATATATATATATATATATATATATATATATATATATATATATATATATATATATATATATATATATATATATATATATATATATATATATATATATATATATATATATATATATATATATATATATATATATATATATATATATATATATTAATTAATTATGGTAGAATATCCGACTGACACCAATTCAGTCGGGTTTCGATCCTAGCTAGAGGCATTCGGACGTCTAATTACACTGGTGAGCTGTGATATAGCGAAACAGTCTGTCTATGGATAACTAACTTTATATATATATATATATCTTTAATTGTCTTGTCTTTAAATCTACTTTCACTTAATAATATAATCCACTAACTGGAACCTAAATTTATTTACATACAACTAAAGTCTTTGGCCATAAATAATCTCCCACTCCGGCCCATCTCCTTTTCACCAACCCAGACTCCTTATCAAAACGAGGTGACCTCTTAAACGACTGCTATCAGAACTAAATTCAAAATCCCTATTCCGCAATAGTCAGTCTAGGTCTGAGGAGGAATGGGATACCGTTATGCTGGTCTAAAATAGACTATACCCATATGATATGTATATTGACTACTAATATTATATATATATATATATATATATATATATATATATGGTTTTATATTGAGCACTTCTGGAGATTTTCGATCATGTGTGGGTTTGTGCTTGCGTGTGTGTTTGTAGTGTGTGTATGTTTGTGTTTGTGTCTGTGTGTGTGTGTGTATGATATTTCATCACTTATTATGACATACTTGAGGAGCAATTATTTAGGATCATACATTCGCCATTATAGCTGTCTTCCCCAAAACGAAAATTACACACTTAGTATAGATGCAATATATACTATGTTTATTAGTTCATAATATCAACCGGTATAAAAATTAATATCGGCGGCAAATATCTTTTAAAGAATTTTCGATGTTAGATAAGATTTTCTCTTATCGGTTCAAGAGCCTATTTTTTAAAATTATCTTTCTGGTTTTGCCACACGAAAAAATCAAAATTCTTACGAGTATAAAATAAAGCTGATGTCATTACAAATGTTGTTTTCCTTACCTTTCTCGTTATCAAATCAAAGGGAATAAGTTAATTGAAAATATTAACATGAATCTTTATAAAAAATACCACTAACGATTTCATTCTTATGATTGGTACGAATGAATACAAAAGTTGCGTGTTCTTTAATCAGAAATAAAGGCCTTATGGCATCTTAAATGTTTTGTTGCTTAACAACTCAAAAAAATATAATATACGTTATTGAAAATAAATGTTTCATGCTATACTAAATTTTGTTATTATTTCACTCAACAATGATAATACATTTTAATTAGAAATATAGATTGGGTAAAATCCTAAATGTTATTTAACACTAGTATGAAAAATAAATGTTGTGAAGTCACCCAGAGATCTACAAATAAGGAACAAAAAATTTATTAATGTTTCTTGTTACTTGTGTGTGTTACTCAGCAGAACTTTTGCAAATTGATGTGTAATGGTCTCTTAAATATTGAATTTTAATGTGAAATCAATATTAAAAGCAAATTTATTACATTTATAACAGTAGTACAGATTTATAATGTGAACTGTTTCAACCAGAAATATTTATAGCGGTAGTTTCCATAGTGAGGCAGTTGTAGGCCGACCGAGATACACATAGCTCAAGCATAATAGCTTACTTACCAGTGCCGTTACGGCACATGATTTGAGTTAGCTTTTTCGTTACTGTTGTATTAGACGACCCTAATATCTATCTTTCTCTCTGTCTGTCTATACCGCTCTCTAGATCTGTTAATAGTTATCTATTTCAGACCGTTCATATCTATCTATCTATCTATCTTAGTTTGTTCGTATCTATCTTTCTCTTTCTGTTCATATTTATCTATATAATAATAATAATAATAATAATAATAATAATAATAATAATAATAATAATTTGTTCTCCCGAATACAGCCCACACCTTACGAAGGGCTTTGTCTATGTATTTTTTTTTTTTTTATTTTCCAGTGAAAAATGTCATGATGCCATTTAATGACTAATAAAATATTCACGTCAGTAAATTACTGGAATTTAACGCGTTTGTATACATGCAGATTTTTGTATTGTGTTGGCCAAAAAGTTTGTTCGCTTCTCAAGTAGCAAATTGACTTTATTAAACCAAATGGACATTTTAGCCAACCTTATTGGGATTTGGGGATAAATGTTTCTCACCCTTACGGGCAGTATATATAATTTTTATTTGTAAGGATAAGTAGTTCGAACTTATTTTATCTATCTATCTATCTATCTATCTATCTATCTATCTATCTATCTATCTATCTATCTATATATCTATGTCATTATTATTATTATTATAATAACAACAACAGATAGTTAATGCCTAAAAAGTACCTAATTATAAAATAACTGGCGTTTAATACGATTAAAGACAAGCATATTTTTGCAAATAGATTTTTAAGTAATACATTTAGCTAACCATGATGAGCGGTATATCTCCTAAAGCTAAATGAGGATAAGTATTTAGAACTTTATCTATGCCGCTATCCATCACTCCACCGTGCCTCAGGAATGGTAAAACTTGACTTTCGTAGTTTTATCAAATTTTGTTATCAATCTTTAATGTAGTATTTTCTCGACAGGTGGTATTACCCTCGTGGCTGTAGCATCAACAATTCTTAAAAGATGTTGTGTATCGCAGAAAAACGATTACATTAATGGCCCTTAGAAAAAAAATTGAAAAATGCCTGTGCAGCAATCCGACTGAACACTTTGGCCAACGCTACGCAAGCAGTAGTTCACCCTACTAATATATGACTGGAACCTAAAAGCAATCATTTTGAGCATCTCTTGGGATTGTAAACTCCAAAGGTAACTTGGATTAATCTCGTAATGGCTGAATAAATTTAGTATTATAATATTTATGCCAGTTTTAATTTTCCTGGAGTGTTTTTTTAATTATTTTCCTGAGCAGGTGACACCAT
Organism: Acanthosepion lycidas; assembly: GCA_963932145.1. Classification (NCBI taxonomy): domain Eukaryota; kingdom Metazoa; phylum Mollusca; class Cephalopoda; order Sepiida; family Sepiidae; genus Acanthosepion; species Acanthosepion lycidas. Next base: position 13,126,630 of record OZ010605.1, read on the forward strand.
GCTTAAACGCAACCGTCAGGCCATCTTGCGTTTATGCTTGATACAGAATGAGTACCACCGCTGGGTTTTGACCTTCATATCCACTTTATATTTACATAGGCTCTAGTCTTGATATTAGACACAAAATAATGCATGCTTTAAAACACTCTCTCTCTCTCTCTCACACACACACACACACATATATATATTTATATATATATATATATATATATATATATACATATATATATATATATATATATGTGTGTGTGTGTGTGTGTGTGTATGTGTGTGTGTGTATTACGCAGCAAAAGAGTCTTAATATATTTTGCTAATAATACTGAAAGCCAGAATGAGATTTTTCCTCTCACCATTGCTCATTTGGCAAGAGAGTGGGACTGACACAGACCATCTTGCGTTTATGCCTGATACAGAATGAGTGTGACCGCTGGGTTTTGACCTCCATATCCACTTTATATTTACATAGGCTCTAGTCCTGATATAAAACCCAAAATAAAGCATGCTTTAAAACTCTCTCTTTCTCACTCAAACACACACACACACACACACACACATATATATATATATATATATATATATATATATATTACGCAACAAAAGAATCGTAATATATTTCAGAATAGAAAAATAGCCCTTCCTGAGAAATCCGACGAATTAAAATATATTATACTACCCACCAATTCTGTCTCAACTACAAGTGAAAAGGTTTTCGCAAGGTATAACACTCAGTTTGTACCAACTACATCTAAGACAACAAAAGACTTAATAAAAACAAAATAATGAGCGAAAACCTGCAAGATAACGTTACCCAAACACCTGTAATAATTGCCACAATTATGAAGTAGGAGAAAGCACAAGGAATTTAAACAAAAGATTATAGGAACACAAAAGGAATATGTTATAAAGCATCACGCTTGATACATTAGTTTCGAACCGTAATGAGTCTGTCTATAATTTGGGTTTTAAAAAATTACACAATGTAAAAGTCAAAGCAATTTTCTTAGACTATACAGAAAGGGCTTTCGTCTCTAGATCATCGTCAGAAAAAAATTACATATGTGATACTATTTGTTGTTACCGCGGTAAACTTAAACCTAAATTTTCTGATCAATACAAAGTGTTATGTGCTGAGAGACTTTGAAACGAGAAGGGTTGGTACCAGAAACCCGCGTGAGGAATTGAGGATTTAATTCACACAAACGACTTGAATTGTATATCGAGTAGTCTGAACAATGGGAAAGTGATCCAGTCTTAGGGTGCAATGTTGATTGACACACAGCTGTAAAGCAAAAATTTCACTGTTCGTAAACAACGAATTTGAAGTTGATACCCCTGGTCGAAAGTTGAGTTGAAGGAGGGGGAGGATAAGCCACCCACGCTCACCGAAGAGATTCTGTGAGAAGTAATAATATGAGAGTGTGGAAGAAAGGAATTTCCCAGAATTCTCTTACATCGCCAGTTTTGGTGAATGTCAATAAATACGAATGCGCTAAGCGAATTCGGCAGACGAGTCGTAGAAGAGAGAAGAGATGCAGAAGAGACGAAGACGAGACCAGAGACAGAAAAGAGGGGGCCACGTGACTATCTGCCGACGAAAGCCAATGACTTCAGCCTTGTGCCAAACTTTACCAAAGCAACAAACCAGATTTTACCAGGTCAACAACGATAATATCGCTTCCAATTTAGATGCGCGTCAGTCTGATAATTAATTGCATGTGAACTCTGATATAACCAATTATTCTACGGAGGACTAATATAAATATAGTATTTACTTTTTGTTCAATTTATTCGGGTGTTATTTTTTTTTCTGTACGTCACCACCCTGCTTGGACCAACCCGATACGAGGATACCTGCGATGAGTCGATCTCGGCCTCCTCATGATCAAACTTAAACCACAACGATCAGGCTCGGTGTTGGAATTCTTGGACGAACGGGGAGGGTGTTGTACAATTACACATCGAGATTCTTACAACATTTTTACCATTCTTTGAAGATCTAGTATGACAATGTGGGATATTTAATAACAAAAAGAAAAAAAAAGACTTAAAAATCGGATAGTATATATAATCAAAACATATATTTGAATAAAAATTTTAATTTAAATGTAAAATTATGGCCACCTTCGTGCACATGTGTAGGTGCATGAACCTAAACATCACTTCAGTCCGATGAAGTCCGAAACGCGTTACACAGATATTTTCCCCTTTGTCGTAGATTTGACAAAATTTGTATATATCATATTTATTTCTATATCATTTTCACATATATACATATATATATATATATATATATATATATATATATATATATATATATATATATATATATATATATAAGCAAATGTGCGTGCGTGCGTGTACGTACGTAAAATTTCAGATATAAATTTAAATAGCAATATGAATAAAGACAAAATTAAAACTTAATATTTCCTTTTGTCTTCATTCATATGTATAGGGTACGATGATTAAATTGTCACCATCTAAGATTTTTAATTTCGCATATGCATGTTGCTTGTCTGTTTGTTTGTTTTTTTTTATTTTGTCGACTGCACTGTATAGTAGGGTCTGTTGGGCAACGTCTGTGAGAAAAAAAGCATCATGATGCAATTTACTCCTCGTGTACTTTGGAAAGGACATGCTCTACTGCTTTGCATTTGCGCCGGAAGCACCAACAGGAACAATTCAGAGTATTTAGGTGTCAATCTGAGGACACTGCAGAGGATTCGGGAAGAGTTAGATGAGTCCAATGATGATTACGAAGGTGTTTGAAGTGATCACAAGTAATGGCGAGGTTATGCCTCCATTAATCTTCACACATGGCTTCAGACTCAACATGTAGGCCTACACCAAGTTCTTTGAGGTGGTAGTGTTGCCAAGGGTCAAGAGCGTGGCTGCTGGAAGACGCTATTTCTGACAAAATGACTCTACTCCATAACACACAAACAGGAGAAACCAGTCATGGCTGTCAGACAATTTCTCCGACCACATCATACCTTATATCTGGCTATCTAACTCCCCAGACTGCAACCCCCTTGACTATTATGTGTGGGACGCAGTTGAGCGAGAGACCAACAAAATGTCTTGTAACACCAAAGATTAACTGAAGACAAGAATTATGACAGAATTCACCATCTTAAGCAAGATCTTCCAGAAGTGTTTCAGGAGATTCCGAAATCTTCTGGAGGCTTTGGTTGAAGCCAATTGCAATTTTGCATTTCAAGATATTTTTGTGTAAATTTGGTAAATAAACATATTAAAATGTGATGTCGGTTTTATTTTTATTTTTGCGTAATATAGATGATAATTTTTCCATCTCACCCTATATATATATATATATATATATATATATATATATATACTCTCGTTAACACATCTGCGCAAATGTTTTTATGCCAATATCTGATACCATAGTTGTAAGTGGAAAGTTCAGTTAACCGGTGATGAATTTTACCGTTTGTTGTCTTCAAAGCTTTATTCATATCGAAAATGTAGGATAGATATTTTTGGGCCCTGACAAGAATAAAATATTTACATTTTAGCTAATGACTCCATTCAATGATTGCTTTGATGATCGCGTTAGTTTCTTTCTCTACTAGGGAATGGTTACTTTCAGAGGGACTTAAAGTTCTGGACCAGTAGACAACAGACCTGACCCCTTGATTTAGTGTCACAGCTAAGCATTTCGTTCTGACAATTGTAGCAACACGTTCCTCAAGCCCGAAACTTACTTCTAAAGTACTAAATGCTGCTTCCGTAGAAAAAGAAAGTTTAATTTAAAAGGGATTTGCTAGCAGCGGATGTCTGAGAGTCTGCCTCCATTTGATTTTCTTCTTGCTGAAAAGTTAAAACGTTAGTCCGGTGTTCCGATAACGACACCGCTTGATAACTTATTTCGGTATCAGCAGAATAGGCTTCAGAATGTAGTATAGCGCTTTCTACACTTCGCGCTTGATTTCAAGCTTTCTGTGAGGGTGAACGTTTTGTTTTCAAGAAGTTTCTAATGAGAAGCAAATGCGTATAATCCAGAAATAAAGGCATCTGTAATAATTTCCTCTTTGTAAGCTTGAGCGGCAAAATCTTTGAATTTACAGTCCTTCGAAAGAACATACAATGCTTGACGATAATGATCCAAGGTTTCTACAGCCTGTTGAGTTCTGGTTGCAGGTTCATGCCTGGCGTATATCTCACCTTTTCTTTGGACGAGAGCTCTCTTTAAAATTTTAATGGCTTCTTTAAAGTTTGTACATTCATTGAACAGTATGTGTATATCAGACGACACGCAGTTTATAAGAATATTCGACTCCTCACCCTCAATTTGGTTCAGGAAGTTTTAAAATGTTCGTTACCAATGATTCTATATGTTCTCTTCCACGAGGATCTTACTATCTTCATCCAGAATTTTCGCTTTTGGTACACTGTCATATCTTGAAATCTGAGACAAAAAATTTAGTAGTGAATAGTGTGGTATTCTATAATTAGCTAGAAGTATTAGCTACATTTCTCTAGTATTATAGTCTTCAAGGTCAGGCCTAGTGGTATCAACTAGGTTGCCTCTGTCGCAACAGGAAGTGCCACAAGGTCGAGGTTTAAAGAGTGTCTATCGGCCACACAGATGAAAGATTTCCAAGCAAGGTCGGCACTTGGCCGTTTAAGGACGCTTCAGACGCGGGTAACAAAACTAGGCCCCTCCAGAGGGAGAGGTACAAAGACCCTGAACTTGAGCATACCAATTCAGACTAGTCAGGATTCGTGATGTTGTCCAGTTTGCCCACGTTGCAACTGGATGTGATAAAAGGTCGAGGTTTAAAGAGGATCTATGGGCCGCACCGCACAAAAATTCACAAGCTTCCTCTGCACTTCCCATTTTGTGGAAGCCTCAGGAGACGGACAATAAACATATCCCCCTTCCGAGGGGAATGTCAAGCCGCGTGAAAGTCTACTGGAGAGTCTGCTAAAATTCCAAGAATAACAATTCCAACCAAATTCAGGACAATTTTAGTTATCATCTGTATCGACCGCTATTTATAAGGAAGAGATTTGTATATGTATAAAATAGCTGTCATATCAGGGCTGGAGATGACCAGTCCCCACTTGTCTGAGCGATCTTGTGGATAATGGGTAATTTCCCAGCATAAAACACCTCTCCCACAGAGAGATCGTTGTTATCCTCCCGCTGCTTTATCTATATTTCAGTGGCACGTTTTCTGACGAGCTACCTTCCGTAGTCCCACCAGTTCGAACCTTTAAAACTGGGGCCCGCTAATCCCCGTACACAGGGATGAATCATCCTGACTCCCATTGTATTCCTATATTAAGAAGAAAATTCGAATCGGAACGGATATCATTCCCAAGAACAGCAGCTCTCGAACAAATCGAACGATTCTTCAATAAGCTTAGACTTTATATTCATTTGATAGTCCCATGATCTTCGGTTTTGCAATTTCTT
>OZ010605.1:13134575-13139575 GCA_963932145.1 Acanthosepion lycidas
GCGACTCGAAGATAGCGAGCTTTTTGAAAGCACTCAGTTTTAGATTAGAAAAAAGTACCTAGCTTTACGTGAACCTTACTGGTATATAGCCATATTTTTGTACACCTAGGTTTTCGTTTTATGTTTAATAGCTTGGGGTGGGGAGATAGCCGTGAAAAACTGGAATTCATGTTATAACATCCCCCAGTAATACAGGATCACTTCCATTGTCTTCAACGTTGTCGATGCAAATGACAAAAATGTATCTTCCAGCGTACATACTCGAGCAGGATATTAATTCCTCGCTCATGATACCCGTCATCTAGAGAATTTTGACGGTCATGCCACCTTGCTTACGATGTTTCCAAGCGTAAACAAATTTAAGCGCAGTACTAGATTGGCAAGACGGTCTCATCATTCTAACGTTAAAATTGCGAGATGTAACCGTATGTTCTATGCTAACAGTTTCTTTTCTCGCACGAGACGCTTGTGGAATTCTTTTGGTTTACTTGTTTTCCAGTCAGATTTGAGCTTCAAAAATATAAATGCAGGGTCAATCGTCATCTCCTTGAATCCTGTTTCTTTTACTCTCCTGTCTTATAATTATCTTCTTTTTTCATAATTTACTTTCAGTAATCGTTTACGTCTTAGCAGCTCTATCAGTTCATTTAAGGTGAAATGATTTAAGAAGATAATGCTTCCAATGAAGAAAGGGAATTCAGATTCGAAAATTGCGGACATGTTCCTTTTTTAACTTCAATTCGATTTTCGATGGTATAGGCTGGTAGACGTTAACATTACTGCTTGTAAATAAACAGATATATAACAATATTAAATTTATTAATCAATATAATCAAGAAAGGCAATATTTAATTTATTAATCAAATGATATGTTTATTGGTATAAAATAAATTTTATGTCAATAAACATATTTGATTAATTCGTAAATTGCTAATATATATACACAAATATGCATGTACACACACACATATATATACATATATATATTAGGTTGGTGTAAAAATAATGACGTAATAATGTCGTTTTGACGTTAAAAAATACGTCAAAAAACGACATTACTACGTCATTATTTTTGCACCAACCTAATATATATATATATATATATATATATATATATATATATATATATATATATATATATATATATATATTGGATGTAACAGCAAAATTATCCAAATCATGTACAAGCAAAGTTGTACAATTGTTAGATTGTTTTTAAATATTGTATCTGATAAATGATTAAAGTTATCTAACTGGAATTCACCCAGGTTTCTATTACACAACTTTGAGCAATAAGACGGTGTAATTTCTCTCAATGCTTAACAGAGGAATCGTGAAGAAACCTATCATAAATGAAAATGACATGTTCATCAATAATTAATCATAGCTAAAGAACGGATGCTCATGAGGGATTGAAATAAAGTTCAAAGATATATATATATATATATATATATATATATATATATATATATATATATATATATATATATCATCACCGTCTGTAGTCTTTTAAATTTCTTCTAGAGTAACATGATGCCTCGTACGTTTCATGTACGATTTTTTCACGGCTATTTTGAGTGTCGTATTTGAAACTCGTCGCTCACGTACCATCTTATTGATCAAGTTGGATCTTTTCTAATTAATCTGTTTAGCTCTAAGTTAAAAATGATGATTCTACTTCCTGTTGTGACCACCTGATCCAGTTTTCCTCTCTACTGTTCCCGCTTCTTAAAACTTATCAAGCGTTCTCTTGATAGTTCTGGAATAAACTTTAAAGATCGAATCAAGTGTATGGACTTTTGTACTATTACTGAAGGCTTGAATGAGCTTTTTCTTCTCACCATTGCTCATTTTGAAGACAGTGGAACTGAGACAAAATGATTCTAACCTGTTGTTTTTTTAGCTGAATAACTCAAATGTTTTTTTTTCCGTGATTCTTACGACAAAATAGCTAAACGTCTTATCTGATATCGTGGAAAAGAGAAACTCAATAATTTTTGTGTTTGTTAGATATTAAATATTTTCTGGGGTTGAACAATTACCCCGTTACACCCGGTATATATATATATATATATATATATATATATATATATATATATATATATATATATATATATATGTGTGTGTGTGTGTGTGTGTTTATATCTTTGTATATATGTGTATGTACTAGATTGAGAAAAATATAGGGATTGATGCTATAAAATTCAAACTACAACGCACATTATTTCCGCATCTAATCTGCTTCGAAGTAGTCAACTTGTGCATCTTCTGAATCCTCTAACTTCATCCAACGGCATAATCCCTTGATATAAGCGTTACTGAAACCCCTTAATCTTGGACAGCGTGCAGCCGCCTTGTCGCATTCATTTGGAGTTCCTCGACGTCTTGAAATTTTGTCCCTTCTAACTGTGATTGAAGTTTTGGGAAGAAGAATAAATAAGTCGCAATGGGTGGGATCTGAGTAAAATAGTGGCCGTAAGATCTGGAGAATGTGGTACTTGGCCACAACTTCTCCCGTGGTCGCTGATGTAACCTTTACACTCTTATCTCCCAAGTATTTCTGTAAACAAAGGGAGTGGCCGTGAACGTTATAATTTAGTGTTTATATGCGACAGAAAGTTATTAGTAGCAACTGTTAGCAGGTCAATAAAAGTCTACCCCCGAAGATTACATAAATGTTCAGGTTTTTTTTTTTGTATTTTTTTTTGTTTTATTTTTGCTAAAATTGAAACGAAATGGTAATATACTCAAAGAGACGTTGTTAATTTTACAAGACGCCAAATGTAAAGAAAACCATAAATTCCGCCGTAATAATGGGAAATGGTGAAAATGGCAAAAACTGTATATAAAGGAATATCGATTTTTGGAGAAAGAAAGAAAGAAAGAAAGAAAGAAAGAAAGAAAGAAAGAAAGAAAGAAAGAAAGAAAGTCCAAAAATTATGCAAACCGTAACATCTGTAAAAAAGGTCTTAGAGATAGTTGGGAAGATCAAATCTAAAGAAAGAAAGAAAGAAAGAAAGAAAGAAAGAAAGAAAGAAAGAAAGAAAGAAAGAAAGAAAGAAAGAAAGAAAGAAAGTCCAAAAATTATGCAAACCGTAACATCTGTAAAAAAGGTCTTAGAGATAGTTGGGAAGATCAAATCTAAAGAAAGAAAGAAAGAAAGAAAAAAGGAATGAAGAAAGAAAAACATGTTTCTATGAATATGATAGATTAGATTTTGTAGAAAGAAAGAATGTGAAGAGGAAAGAAATTAATGACAAATAATCTAGCGTTTTTGTAAAATTAATAAGAATGGATTTATTGAGAAGAAAGAAAGAAAGAAAGAAAGAAAAGGAAATGAAAAACTGAAATAGAGTCAAAAGGAAGATATAATGAAAAGCGGAGATTGTTAAAATTGTCCATATATAATTCATCTAAAGCGGCAACTTTTCGATCAATTCTGATCAAACGAGATCTTTGATGATTTTTAAAATATTAAATAATGAAAAAATATACTACTTTTTAAAACTATGTTAAAACAGTTTCAAAGTATATTTTATCTTTTATTTCAAAGGAAACAAATACTGAAACAGAAATATGTCCACATGTTGGCTAATCTCAATAAGTATAGGAAGCATTTCTGCTTGCACAAAGACGGTTGAAATCTTGTAAATGAAGAGAAAAGTCTTAAATACTTTAATGCAAAGCGGAATATGCCACACTTAAAATGTTGTATTTAACACATAAGAAACTTTTGCCACAGCCAGGATTCTCAATTAAGTTTTTACCAATCGAAATGAATATTGCATCATGCGTGATGCAATATCTATTGCGTCACGTGACTGGTTTCATCCTTTTCAGTTGGATATAAATCTCTCGCTAATTTTATGTTTTTCAGACAATATATAATGAATTTTTAAGCAGTTTTAACTGATTTTTAATATTAATTGCGTTTTATGGATTAAGATCTTAAAAAAAATTATCAAAGATCCTTTCAATGAGAGCTAAGTGAAAATCTAGCCGCCCTAGAGGAATGATAACACCTGTTTCTTTCGTCACATATTTTAAAGCTTTTCTTTTCAAGATATATTCTTTTTTTAGTCTATTAGTGTTTTTCATTTATTTTTCTTTCTCCAAAATCTTAACTTCCTTTCCTCATTTTCATAAAAACAAGTTTTTAATTTTCTCCAAAATTTGCTCTTAATCTTTCATCTTCATCTTCTTAGAAACACTTTCATTCTTTCTGTTTTACTTTCTGTTCTCTTTCATTCTTTCTTTCTGATATTACTCTTTTTATATTCTTAGAAACACGTTTTTCTTTCTTCCTTCCTTTATTTTTCTTTCTTTTTTCCTTCTTTCTTTCTTTCTTTCTTTCTTCCTTTATTCTTTTTTTTCTGTCTTTCTTTTTTCTTTTGATCATTCTTTCACCAAAATTTGACCTTCTTCTCTTCCTCTTAATAGAATTACAGTCTTTGTTTGTTTGTTTGTTTTGTCTCTGTCTTTCTTTCTTTCTTTCCTCCTTTCATCCCATTCTTTTTCGAACATTAAATCGTTTCATATCATAAGACTATATTCTAAATGTATCTATCATGAGAGATTTCACCCCCAAAATCTTCCTTGGGGTTTGTAATGTTTGTTACAAAAGAGAAAGTTTTTTTAACAAGCTTTTTAATATTGACAAGCCCCAGGGAGATTAATCCGGGGTGAAGGAGGCTTCAGAGTGGGGTACAACTGAGTTTAATATATATATATAATAGTGTATATAATACCTCATGTAAGAAATATGAACACACACATATATATATATATATATATATATATATATATATATTTATATTTACATTATTCGGGCAATTGTCCTTTATTTCGCTCACTGGGATAGACTGCTCTAGATCCACGTCCCATGTCTAATGGATGACAGGTATCAGTAATCTCCTGTTGATTCCGCTCTCCAAGTTCTCCACTACCTTAAACAGGTATTGAACTCACATTCTTTGGATTTGTCACTGGATCTAACCAAC
>OZ010605.1:13142075-13147075 GCA_963932145.1 Acanthosepion lycidas
GTTTTTCGCTACACAGTTCCAACCATGTTTCAAAAATGGAAGCTAAAAGCCCCGAATTTAATTTTGTACTTAAATTAAAGACATTAGTTCCATTTCATCCTCAAGCGAATTTTAGAGTAACTTTAAAAATTACTGGGTTTAAAATACACAGCTAAAACAAAATTCATGTTTCCAAGATTACAGATAAATCTATTTTGCTAGACTAGGGTGTCTGGGGGTTCAATATATCTATGTTTTAATGTATCAGTTATTGATACGTTTTGGTAGTGGGTAGGGATGTATTTTTCAATGAAATCTAACATCCGTTAAAAGTGTGTCGTCTGGATTTTTTGTTTTTTTTTGTTAACGGCTAAAATTCTTACGGCATTTTTTTCGTTCGTTTATTTAAAGATATTTGGGAGGTGTCTACGTCAGAATACTTTTTATTTAACTACGATTTGAAATATTTTTATTTTTAATTTTTAATATACTATATTTCTTTCAAGAACAATTAAATGTAATTAGAATCCCTTACAGTCTGTAGAATTATTATCACATCAAGTATATTACTATTTTTTTAAATTTTATCCTTGAATTTTATTTAAGAAAAATTTCCATTTCTCTGATTTAGTAAACTTTATTTATTTATTTAATTACAATTTAAAAGAAGTTTAGGTTAGAATTCATTTTAATGAACTACAATTTTAATTACAACTTTAAAATATTTTCATTATTAGTTTTATTAACTATAATTTCATTTAATAGAAGTGAATGTATTTAAAAATTAGGATTACTTACAGTAAATAAAATTATTTTTCAATTATATTACGATTTTATTTTTTTTTTTTTTTATGGCCAAAATAGCTAATTCATTTCACTGATTTAGTAAACTTAATTTATTTATTTAATTTCAATTTAAAAGAAGTTTAGGTTAGAATTCATTTTAATTAACTACAATTATAATTACAACTTTAAAATATTTTCATTATTAGTTTTTTTAAAAATATATTTTATTTAATTTAAGTAAATGTATTAGGCCGGGACAGAAACAATGACGCAATAACGCCGCTCTTTGACGTTAAAAAATATGTCAAAAAACGACATCACTGCGCCACCATTTCTGTACCAACCCAATATTTGAATCACTTACAATAAGTAAAATTTTTCTATATCCAGTATGTTTGTATTACGATTTTTAAAATTTTATATTTAAATATTATTTAAGTAATCTTTTCTTTTTTTTTATGACAAAAACAGATAATTCATTTCACTGATTTAATAAACTTAATTTATTTATTTAATTTCCATTTAAAAGAAGTTTAGGTTAGAATTCATTTTAATTAACTACAATTATAAATACAACTTTAAAATATTTTCATTGTTAGTTTTTATAGACTATATTACATTTAATTTCTATATCAAGTATAAGTATATTACGATTTTTAAAAATTTTATATTTAAATATATATATATATATATATATTTTTTTTTTAAATATAAACTTGTACATACAGGTGAAACCATATATTAGGAAGGACATGGGTCATTCAATGGTCCACATCCTCTAGCATTTCGTCATAATTTCATTTTTCTGTAGGTGTTTTATACGAATCATTTGAGTGTCGGTATTTCTTTTGGAGGGATGTTTAGGTTAGAATACTTTTTATTTAACTATGAATAATTTTAAAAGATGTTTAGGTTAGAATTCGTATTAACTACAATTTTAAATACAACATTAAAATATTTTCACAATTACTTTAATAGACTATTTTTTAGGAAAAAGCAATTAAATATAATAGAATTACTTACAGTATATAAAATTAATTTTTCATGTTAAATATAAGTATGTATATTACCTGATCCTATTTATAAATTTATTTTTCTTTTTAAATATTATTATTTAAGGAACATTTTTGACAATGACGGCATAAAATAGCTATTTCATTTCTCTGATTCAGTAAATTTTTATTTTTTATAAACTTAGTAATATATAGTTTCTCGTGTATGCACCAAGGACATGGGTCAAGTAATGACCTATATATTCTAGCTTTTCTTATTAACTTCCATTTTACTGTAGGTGTTTTATTTGATTCTTTTTTGTACCAGAAGTATTTCGATAGAGATGTCTGATTTTTATATTTATTTATCCTAAATGAGCTTTGGTGTTGGTTGAATCTTTTTTTGAACGCATGGCTAGTGCAACCTATATATATTTTTATGTTTTCTGGTTTTTCAATCGAAGAGATATTGCATTGGTATACTAATGATTCAGTGCAACATTTATTTTGTAGAGGGCAATTATTAGGGTTTCTACAGTTACATAATTTTTGTTTATTATCATCAGTTTTTATTTTTATTTTTATTTTTCCATTGTCCAAATTTTTCGGGTTTTGGTATAAGGGTTTATTTAAGATATTAGCATTATGGTTCTTAATAATTTTTTCTAGAGAGAGAGAGAGAGATTGGGATAGATAGATAGATAGACAGATAGATAGATATGAATATATTTCGGCACATATATCCATGTCACCAGATATATGCCGAAAGTACTTGGAAATAATACAAATGTGTATAAACACGGCAACTTTCTCTCGTCGTTCATTAATGTCATAAAAAACTTGTCCGTGAGTATGAAATTTTCTTATCGAAAATAAGTAGACGGAACATATCTAAACTATACATCGAAATATGACCCAATATATATATATATATATATATATATATATATATATATATATATATATATATATATATCACAAATTGCGTATTGCTGTTAATAAAATATTCCTCAATCAATATTATAGAGCCATAAACTATATATATATATATATATATATATATATATATATATGTATGTATGTATATATGTATATATATAGGAAGAAATATATTTTTAGTGTGTGCTATATTTATGGGATAAAATGCTCAATATCAGAGATAGAGCGTATGTAAATATAAATATAAAAGTGAACATTGAAGTCAACACAGGTTGTTTTATGCTGGACGCAATCGTCAGTCTGCCTGACGATAGCGTCTAGCATGAAACAGCCTGTCGTCTCTGAGTGTTGACTTCAATGTTCACTTTTATATATATATATATATATATATATATATATATATATGGATTTTCATGCAGAACTTATCTTCATGTGCTGTCTCTATTCGATACTGGGATTTTGTGTTTTTATAATTATGTTTTAAAATAAATTAAACGTAAATAAAAAGGACAAAGTTACGTTTATTTAATTACGTTTATTTTATTTTAAACAAAATTTTAAAAAAAACAAACAATAAAATATAGCTCTGGGGTATGTAATATTTATGGATAAATTGATCAATATCAGGGATAGAGGAAATTTAAATTTTTTACTGATGTCAACACAGGAAACCGACCGTCTGTTTCACGTTTGTGCATTATCTTCAAGCTATCAAATTTATCTAAATACTTATTTCTTTTGTCTTCCATATTTAAATTATAAAAATTTCCTTTTTGTTCCTATCTATCTATCTATCTATCTATCTATATATATATATATATATATATATATATATATATATATATATATATATATGTGTGTGTGTGTGTGTGTGTGTGTATAACGGGTGTAACAGCAATTTTTCCAAATGTTTCAAGTACGATTTCATTTTCAAGTATTTTTTCACTGTTCTCTGAAGCGTTATAGCTGAAACCTTTTTCTCACTAGCCAAACATCTTACGGATTGAATTGAATCTTTTCTAATTGATCTCTTTAGCTCTCAATTGTAATGATGATCCTTGTTTTTCTCGTAACCTCTTGATTCAATATACCTCTCTATTTTTACAGTTTTTAAACTTATTCACCGTTCTCTTGATGGTTCTTGAATGCACTTTGAAGAACGAAGCCAGTATATGAATGTTGATACCAATACTGAAAGTCTGATCTTTTTTGCCCTCAACTTTTCTCATTTTTGATGACATTGAGGCTGACACAAAGGGATTTTAATCTGTCGTCATTTAAGTTGAATAACTCGGCTGGTTCTTAAGGTCACTAAATGTCTTACCTAAAAATCTGCTTAAAAGAAATTCAATTATTTGAGTGTTTTTTAGATAATCTCCAGATATGGAAAATTATCGCTTGCTGCTACGCGATATGCACAAATTTACTGTTACAACCAATATGTATATTTCTTAAAACATTCAAGTGTTTGTTTCTGAAAATGTCTTTCTTTTTTCTTTTCAAAACGGAAATGTTTATAAAGTTGAGAGGGCTTATGTTCTTTTTTACATTATTTTAAAGCAAGCCAATGCCTGTTTGTATATGTAAGCACCCCTCCATATGAAGCCAATAATTATCAACTAAATAAATAACAGCCTTGCCTTAGTTTCCTAAAAACAACTATGTATCATCTGTGCCACGAGTGTTGCAAGGTGGAACATTATTCATCACAAACAAAGCCGCGTAAACGTATTTGGGTTCTGTCTAGTCTAGACTTTAGACCTTTACAGGAATTAGAATTCGATTCAGTGTTGATTATTTTGGTTATATTGGTTGGTACCAATCAGTTAATTGATCAGGAGAGAAAGCACAGAAGAGGCATCAGCTGCCAAGCACATCTCAATAAAATATTTGGAGGTCGACACTTTCACAGTGATATCATCTGTGTGTGTCTTTGCATATATATATATATATATATATATATATATATATATATATATATATATATATATATATATATATAAATATATATATATATAAATATATATATATATATATATATATATATATATATATATATATATATAGAGAGAGAGAGAGAGAGAGTTATGTGTGTGTGTTTACTAAGTATCTGAGAGTGTTCTTCGGCAGATATTTTATATAAAGCAGAAAGAAGACAGGACCAAGTAGAGAGCATCATAGGGCTGTTCGGTATTGATCGTATGTTACTTAGAAGATTGGACATTAATGACGACCTTCATAGAACTAACTCACAGGAAAAACTCGATAATAGAAATGACTCCATAATACAAATGAATCCAGAGC
>OZ010605.1:13152075-13199575 GCA_963932145.1 Acanthosepion lycidas
GTTTAATGGTTAGATAATTTTACGTATAGATTTGTTATTTCTTATTAGGATAAAGGTTATTTATCGTAGTTACACGTGTCTGAGTTGATATCTCTCGATTTTGGGTAGGAGTTACGTTTTTTAACAGTGAACTTTATGTTAACCGGCGTAGATCTAGACAAAAGAAAAATATCCCTCCTGAAATACAACACTTATCCCATTCTTTTTTATATTGTATCATTCTTATAGATGAAGTGTACTTTACCACGTCACGGGTATTTTAGCTTCATAAGGAATGCATGTCGGATTAGAACCAAAATCCTTTGCTATCTGTCTATATTTCTGAGATGAGGTATTATGTACACTATTTACATTATTCGGACTATTGCCCTCATCTTTGTTGCCATATTTATTACAACGTTTCGGTACTTCAGTATCTGTCTATATTTCTGAGATCAGGTATTATGTACACTATTTACTTTATTCGGACTATTGCCCTCATCTTTGTTGCCATATTTATTACAACGTTTCGGACTTTCAGTATTTGTCTATATTTCTGAGATGAGGTAGTATGTACACTATATTATACGGACTATTATCCTCATCTTTTTTGCAATATCTATAACAACGTTTCGGTTCTTCATTGTCTGTATCTCTTTTGATGAGGTATTATGTACACTATTTACATTATACAGACTATTGTCCTTATCTTTGTCGCCATATTTATTACAGCGTTTCGGCCTTTCAGTATCTGTGTATATTTCTGAGATGAGTTATTATGTACACTATTTACATTATTCAGACTATTGTCCTCATATTTGTCGCCATATTTATTACAACGTTCGGCCGTTGTACGCTCCGGCCTTCTTCACGTGGTTGGAATGTCGAACTAAAACTTTTATTTCGCTCACTGGTGCAAACTGTTCTAGTTTCACATGGCATGTTTAATGATCCAGGGCAAAAGAAACTCCCTGGGGAAATAAATTATAACCCTGTAAACTTAAAGTTGTCTGGTTTTCTAAACATAATATTGCTGATAGAATGGGCAATACTCACTTGAAAGATGCCTACCTACTTTTTAAAGACCATAAACCTAACTTTCAAAATAATATACATTCCAGACTAATAAATCTCTCCAAATCAGAGTTAGGAATACTTTCCAGAAACATTCTAAAAAGAATAAACACGTTTATATTAGAAAATTATCCCTTAAACCTTTGGAAAGATTCATCTGACGCTATTATCTGGTTCCAAAATCTAAAATCTAAAAATAAAGCCACTTTTATCCAATTAGACATTATCGACTTCTACCCCTCCATTTCTAATAATTTATTGGAAAATAGCTTAAATTTTGCTAAAATCTATACTGAGATTACTGATGAGGAAATTAAAATCATAATGGATTCCAGACAATCTGTAGAGACTTTATGACACTACTTGGTTTAAAAAAAACAAAGACAATTTCGATGCCCCAATGGGAGCATTTGATTCTGTTCAAATAGCAGACCTAATAGGTACATACATTTTAGATATTCTGAGCAGATTCCTTAACCCGCAAAATGTAGGGCTTTACAGGGATGATGGACCTCTAACATCCCAAATCCAGAAGAAAATAATTAAGGCATTCAAATATATAGGATTTAAAATAGAAATATCCTCTAACCTGAAAATAGTAAATTTTCTAGACGTAACATTTGATCTCGACAATAACACTTACAAACCCTTCCAAAAGGAGAACCAATCGCCCATATACATAAATATCGACTCAAACCACCCTAAAGCAATTATAAAACAGATCCCTAATACTGTAAATACTAGAATAAATAAACTATATTCTAGTGAAAATATCTTTCATCAAAATAAATCAGCATACAATAAAGCCTTATTAAAAAGCAAATTCAAACAAACACTAACTTATATAGATAAATCTATTAACAACACATCTTCTAAATCTAAAAATAGATAAAGGAAAATTATATGGTTCAACCCACCTTTCTGTAAGCTTTTGAACATTAATATAGGAAAATACTTTCTTAAACTAATAGATAAGCACTTAAAAAAAGATGAACTATTAAAAAAGATGTTCAATAAAATGAACTTAAAAATTAGTTATTCCTGCATGAGCAACATAGAAAAATTATTAGCTCCCACAGTAGCAAAATTTTAAATGAATTTTATAATCAACTACAAAAAGATCTTAATACGAGCCAAAAGAACAAATCGACCTGTAACTGCAGGGAAGGATCCGTTTGTCCAGTAGTGGGAATATGTTTGTCCGAAAACGTGATATACGAGGCTACAATTTTCCCCAAGGAAGATATTAAACAGAAAAAGATCTACATAGGGATATCGGCGGGAAATTGGAAGCAACGATTTTATAAGCATCGCCAACCCTTCACAAAAAATTAAAGAATCATCAAACTGCACTTTCTAAACATTATTGGGAGTTGTTGGAAAGCAAATTAACCACACATGCAAAATGGAGAATCGTCTCAAGAGCTCGGACTCCGCTAAACTTCAGAGACCGATGTGATTTGTGCATTATAGAAAAAATCCTAATAATAAAGCATAAGGATCCGGACATATTGCTGAACAAGCATAACGAGTTGATTTTTAAATATAGACATAAAAAACACCTTAATTTAACTAAGTATGTTTAGAAACAACTATATAATAAGGGAAAATATTGATTTTTTTTTTAAATGAATATCTGAGCATATGGATACTATACTTGTTAATATGTACTCTAAAATGTAGATGAACTTAGACATTTATATGTGAATTTATATATATATATATATATATATATATATATATATGTATATGTATGAACATTTTGAATAAGGGTGCTTATATGAATATATGTACTTGTATAAATTGTGGGCATATATGTATAGAGGTATGTGTGTGTTTATATGTATATATATGCATGGGAGTATAAATATATAAGTATGGGGTATGGTTAGGTACTAGCGTTGTTTTTGTGCTAGGTGTCGTTATATGTATATATGTGTATGGGTGTATATGTATATGTATATGTATATATATGGATATGTATATATATATATATATATATATATATATATGTATATATATATATATATATATATATATATATAAGTGTGGGTGTGTATGTATATATATATATATATGTGTGTTTTTTACATATGTGTGGGTGTATGTGCATATATAAATATATATTTGTGCGTATGTGTATATGTATGTGTATATGTATAGTGTATGTATATATATGGATATATATGTGTATGCATACATTTATATGTGTAGTATTTTGAATATTAAATTACTTGTAATCTGTATATGTATATAGATGTAAATATCTAATATATGTGTGAATAGATGTATAACATTGTAATATAAATACATATGCATGTCTAGAAAATTATGGGTAGAATTCATGTCATATGTTTTTTTATGTATATAATTGTGTATGTATATGTAGGTATATGTATATATGTATGTATGTGTGTGTATGTGTATATATGGTTGTATATGTATATAAGAGTGTGTGTATATATATGGGTATATATGTATATGTATATATGTGTGTCTGTATGTGTATATGTATATGTATGTATATATGTATATGGGTGTATATATGTATATGGGTGTATATATGTATATATAGATAGAGTGATAGATAGGCGGATGTGGATATGTATGTATATATATATATATATATATATATATATATATATATATATATATATATATATATATATATGTATATGTGTGTGTGAACGTGTATTATTTTTTTTTTTTTAAATGGAAGTACATGGGTCATTCTAATGGGGTTTTAAATTTACTCTTTTTAGTATTTAATATCACTTTTTCTTTTAATGTTCTATAATTAGAATTATGAGAGTGTATATTTATCTTCTGGAGAGAGAGTTTCATTTCAAAATTGATAACTTAATTTAAGTTTAAATATACCACTTTAACTATTAATAGTAATAATAATATTAACGAAATTCCTTTAATAATAAAGCATTTCAGAAGTCACCTAAAGTTAAATTTTAACTATGAAATCAAACTAAAATCTAAATAAATTTCAAATATTAAAATATAGGTAATGATTGGTAAATGTATGTATAGATAAATTATGTATGAAGATAGATGAACATTTGTGTATATTGTTACACGTATATCTATGTGTGTATTTGCACATGTAAATAAACGTATGTATATATGGGATTTGCATGAATATGTTTGTGAGATATAAGAAGAAAACAAAATCTTTAATATTACCCTCAAATATTATTCAATAATGAAACCTAGACCCTAACTAAATTTACCCATATAATAATAAAGAAAAATTGCATTCATAAATTAGATTAAAAGTAAAACTAATAAAGATGTTACCGAAAACTTTTTTACAACATTAAGAAAGTACAATTGGTCCGGTAAATAAACTATGATAATTAAAAATATTTCTTGAATATGTTCTCTATAAATGTACTAATAAAAATAGTAGTTAACTTATATTAAGTCCCTAAATTATTTACTTAAAAAAATAAATATTTAAATTGATAACAATCATCATTTTTTTAAACATCTAAATTTCTATCAAGCATTAAAATCTATCTTTTACATAAATTTGTTAAAACACAATTACAGCCTCTTTCGATTCACTTCCCTCTCCCCCTCTCTCCTTGTCGTAACACACAATTGTATATATCTGTATTACTGTCTTCTGTCTCCTCTCTCTTTTCCATTTTTCCTTCCCTTTCACCCCACTACTCTCTTATTTCTATATATCATTTCCGTTAAGTTAACCATCTAAATAGGTCAAGGTCCGGTCACTCCTCCTACCCCAATATAACGCACGCTTAAGAGAGATATGAAATTAACCCCTCCCTATACTCTACCTTGTCTCTTTAACTACAACCCTCAACCCCCAACCCTGTTAAATTACAAATATTACACTACCCATCAATTTTGAATCTCATTTTTCCCTTCATTTCAATGTTGGAAGTGTTACTTGATGATCCGGAGTCCTTTAAAAGGATTTTGGTAAAATAAATTATTGAAATGGTACTTTAAAGTGATCTGTTTTTCATTAAATATTAGCTCTGGATTCACATTGAGCTCTCAGGATTTCATCCTCCTTGGAATTACCCATACGGTTTACCAAGTTCTTCGTACTTTTATATATATATATATATATATATATATATATATATATATATATATATATATATATATATATATATATAGTCAACCAGAGACATAATGTTTTGCTTTCAGTTCTTCAGTGTGGCTAGACGTCCGATTGATTCAAGCCGGGATCGAAACCCGACCGATTTAACATCAGTCAGAGATCCTACCACTAGCCTATCGTTGCTTGGGAGAAATGAAGAGAAATGTTCACGTTTTTCTATACGAAATGCGCCATTGGCCAGGAGAACTAAATTCGTATTTGAAGAGTAATGCATTAATAGTAGTAGGAGACGATGTTTTTGAAACTCCCTAAAAATTTAAGTTTTAAAGATATATTATGAAATCTTCCGATGATCATAATCAGCATCCTGTCATCTTCATCAGGATCAATGACAGTTGCTGGTTTAAAAAATTTTGAAAAACCTCCCTTCATAAACTTTCGTCCAGCCTGTTAACAGTTATCCTGCTTTTGTTTTATAGACATTGTAGTCGCACACCATACAGATACAGATCAATGTGGTATAGTTTTGCGTTCAGAGTTTTCATTCTTCTATACAGGTTAACAACCAGGGCTAGAGAGACTATTTTACATTGCCAGTTAACCAATTCAAAGGCGATTCGAACTCGGCCTGCAGATTTCTCTATTAGATCTGCTAGCCCTTAAATTACAGTAACACAAAGATGCACACACAGACGTCATTATGGTGGATACTTGGCGTGTGAGATAGACGCCATATTTTTATTTATCAAACTGTGTGTATTGTGTCTGTCACATTGCGCATTCGAGAAATCTTAGCAATGAAAATGTCTTCCGCAAGAGGTTTCGAACATGCCTACCCTTTTGTAGAGGAAACTAACCAGGACGAACAACACAGTGAACAATGCTATATTTTCCCGTTTTTTATGAAAGCACGTTCTCTTCACTCAGATTATTTTTATTGAGAGACAATATCTACTTAGTTTCGTATCCAAAACATAAAGAATGCAATTTATATATAATTTGTAGATTAAATCTAAATCAAAATTTGAAACTTTTTCATTTTAATCATTTCACCGCAAGCAATGCGATAAAGCCACTAAAATAACAGAGATTACTTGGAGTGAAAGAGAATAAGAATATTTTACTGAGGAGAAATAACAATAATCGAACCAGTTCAGGAAGACAGAAGAGAAGGATTGGCGTTACATTTAAAAGTTTGTTTGTTTTTTAAGATTATAGATAGCAATGAAACAAGAAAACAAGGAAACGGAAGAGTGTTCTGCAGAACAGAACTTTAGGCCATATCTAACT
This sequence comes from Acanthosepion lycidas, assembly GCA_963932145.1. NCBI lineage: Eukaryota > Metazoa > Mollusca > Cephalopoda > Sepiida > Sepiidae > Acanthosepion > Acanthosepion lycidas. Next base: position 13,158,527 of record OZ010605.1, read on the forward strand.
AGTTCAACATTACAATGAAGAGAGCTACTTACTAATTCAATAGTACGCTTAAATTTATGCGGCTGGGGTACCAAAGAGCGTAGGTCATAAAACAAATTACCATGAAAGTATTTATAGAAAAGACAGAGGGAAGCCACGCCACGTCGGCGGGAAATTGACCAGGCGAGGATCAATTACATTACAGACACTTTTTTTGAATTTTAAGAATATCGAGATGTATAGTTGAATCAGCAGATCAGCAATATTCAATACACGGACGAATGGTAGATTAATAAATTTGGAAGATGTATTCTGACGAGAAAAAAATGTCTGTCACGACACAGTGAACCAACTTTCCTAGCTGTAGAACTAGTAATTGATTCAATATAAACATCCAAATTCTTGTCAGCAAAAAACGTGAACCCAAGGAGACGCAAAGTGTTGCTCTGCAGGAGCTTAGCTTACAGACAGGGAAATAACTCTTTTGGCATCACTTCACATATATGCACAATAGTGCAGCTCCATTTTGCAACCGTGGTACTACATTCTATTTGAACCCTGATAAATAAAGACATAAAATATATTCTTGCAAATCGTTACCATTTCTTGGGAAAATGAGTTTAAATATTACGTTCAAAATCGTAACGTTAAAATTTCATTCTGATGCTCAGTCAAAGCCTTACAGTTCAGTCTTATCAAATTTATGATTTGTAGAAGCTTTACAAATTGTATATGGACTAGATGCATAGCATAAACACATTATTATTAAAAAAATTGCCATCAAATAAGACATTCGTTTACTTCAAAGCAAAGTTGCACTAAAAAGTTAGCTATATTATGTATTAATCTTTTACTGTATAGTAATTTTGTCTCATCCTTTGTGCCTAGCAGTATTATGGTGTTATATAAAATTTATATATTTTTTTGTTTTTTATTAATTATGATCTAACAAATCATCCAACAAATCTTATTCAATGAGTAAACTTTTTTATAATCCTTTATAATTTTTTACACACTTTTTACTTAAGTAATGAAATTGCTCATTTTGCTCGTGGTGATTCATAATTAGAATTCTGGTTTGAATATATCTTCCATTCAGTTGTATCTAATACAAAGGATATCAACTTTCTTTGGTTTTATTCTTGAAATACTGAAATTTGAAGACAGTTTTTAGGCAAAAAACCTAAAGAATTTAGGTATTTCCGTACATTTTGGCAGACGATTTAGAAACTAAAAGCTCAAAATTTGATAAAAACTATAAATCTAATTTTGTCAGAACTTATCACATCGAACCACAACTGTCACACCGAGTGCAATGTTGATCTTCTAAAAAATGAAAAATCAGCCTACCCTAATGCAGAATGCTGCCGATATTTGAAGATCGTACACACACACACACACACACACACATATATATATATATATATATATATATATATATATATATATGTGTGTGTGTGTGTGAGAGTGAGAGAGAGAGAGAGAAAGCAAGCCTGGAAATAAAGATTTGGAGACCGGACACAGGCGTATCCGAAAATTCCGGACTTAAAACTCCATTTCAGTGCTTCATTTCTCACATATGGTTAATAATTAATGTTTAATGAAAGTTTTCCGTAAATTTTATATTGGTAACCTTTCGTTTGTCCTTGTTTTATTAACTATTTTACATACTATAAAAAGCACACGCGGGCACTTTCTTCTAATTATATATATATATATATATATATATATATATATATATATATATATATATATAATGGTTTAGGTTTACCTTTTTAATATCTCACTCTCTCTTTCTGTCTATCTATCACCTCTCTCCCCCTCTCTCTCTCTCTGTATATATATATATATATATATATATATATATATATATATATATATATATATATATATATATATATAAGATACTCTACCCAACATTAGCAAAACCTCTCAGAAGATGATGAATCTATAGATAAGAATTAACTCTCTGACCACTTAACGAAGAAAACTAGTCTAGCCACTCCCACAATAACGAATGTTGTAACGGACCATTCCTAAAAACACACGCTTGAAGATGAAACGGGACTAAATATTAGGTTGGTGCAAAAATAATTTCGTTTTCTAACATATGTTACTATGTGAGAAAACGAAATTATTTTTGCACCAACCTAATATCTCAATTCAACTTAATTTTAATAGTTATTTGGATGGTTTCGGCTCTCGTTTTTGAAACATGAGAACTCTTATTTAGCGAAGGAATCACATTTTTAAACAAAAAAATATTATATATATATATTTATACATACATACATACATACATACATACATACATACATATATATATATATATATATATATATATATATATATATATATATTCGGCGTATGAGGGTGAAGCAGCTCAGCTCCTAGGAACCGACGACCCGAGAGTATCACATGTGATCTGATTACAGTGGGGAAGGTTATGTGCAGAACCAACCACAGTTTTTGAAGGCCCGTATACACACACATATAAACAAGCACACACACACACATTATATATATATATATATATATATATATATATATATATATATATATATATTGGTTCCCAACCGATTTGGTTCCTTGCTGCACTTTAGTATTTCTAATATTCGGGGTATCCCCTGTAATATTTAATTCTTACATATTACAAATTTTACTGAAGTTCACAGGAAGGAAGCTTAATTTGCCATTAACTTGGTTTCTAAACAAGCCTCGAAAGTCCATGGTGTTCATGAATGAGGTAATTAAAAACAAAACAAAAAGACAGTTAAATATATATAATTTCAAATCATATAATAGAGAACTGAAAGGTAGAAATATAAAATATTTTAATGAAAGCTTATTCTGTAATATACTTTGATCATTTCAATCAGGAAATAATAATGCAAAATGAACTTTGAGCTCATATCAGAAGTATATCTAATCGTCTGCTGAGACAAATAATCTTCTTCAATGTGACGTGACCATTCAGCACGTAGGCGATCAAATCTATCCACAATTTTCTCTCCCTTTGTAGTTCTTATTAAAGATTTTTTTCTTTTTTTTTCTTTTTTTTTTGCTATCTCTCCTAAAATAATAATTGAACTCAACAGCCAGTGGCGACAGTCTGTTTCATGCAAAACGCAATTGTCAAGCTTGAAAATTGCTGGATTGTACGTTTTAAGTAATGGGGGTTGGGTAAGTTATATTACTGTCCGAAACTGAAATGTAAAGTACACCCCCTCCCCCGTATCTCGTGCGGGTGAGACGAAACTTGGTCTGAGAATATTATGATGAATTTCAGGTACTAATTTGCCCCACCCCGCATCCATCATATCAAGCCCCCATTTTTTATGTGCATGACTATAACACTTCAAAATCGACTCTCGATTAATAATAGACCTGGAAAACTCTTTGATACATATACCTTAGCATTATTTCCAACATGACATACATTATGTAGGAATAGAATTTTATCTCGTACATTTCTAGCATGTGATTATCTATCTGTGCGCAGATATGTAGAAAATAGAAAAAAACACGTTGGGTGGATAATCCGGTGTTCCTTAGTATTATTGTTTTTATTTTTAAGAAGACAGTGCTCCATCTCATTTTTGAAACATGAGAACTCTTATGTAGCGAAAGAATCATATTTTTAAACAAAAAATATTATTATATATATATATATATATATATATATATATATATATATATATACATGCATATATATATATATATATATATATATATATATATATATATATATATTGTAAAATATAAGAGCCAATGAATGTCTTTTATGTTTCATCGTGAACCGTTCTAAATGTTATATGGTTATTTAATTCAGCATGAAAATAAAAACAAAAATTTCCAAACTTTGGATAATTTTTATTAAGCTGTTCTTTGATCTAAGCTTTCGGCTCACATGAACCATCTTCAGAGTGTTTATAGGGACACAGACATTTAAACAATGCTATTCACCAGTTAAGTTGATGTAGAAGATTGCTATGCGACGATAACCCTCTATCTGGAGTGGCTCTTGGGCCTTGTATTGGGTGAATATTAATTAAAAAATTTAAAAAGTTAATATATTTGTGGTTCAACATATCTGAGTAAAAAACATTCTTGTTTATAGTGCTATCTATTAACTGTGTTAATATCGTCTACCGTCCTATATAACCGAGGGTCTTAATGCAAACGTTCTCCGCGACAGGTTTCGATCCCGCGTTTCCCTTTATAAGAGAAAGTATATATATAAATGTCACTCGAAAAAGAAATGACATTCATTTTATTTTATCACCACGTTGTCATATGATTTGGGAGGAGGAGGGGATCGTCACGCGTTTTATCTGAAAGGCCGAGTGTTGGTACCTCGCTGTGGTGTAATGGTTAGCACGCTTGTCTTGCTAGAACAATTACAACTGAGTAGTGAGGTCGATCCTAACTGGGTGTCCCCTACTTTCGACCTTGTGCCCCATCTAAGCAACGCTTGGAAAATTCCTATATGAAAGGCCGACACACAGGGCTCTGATATATATGAAACAATTATTGAAAAAAAATGAGGACCCATATATACACGAACACGCTCTCACTCACACACATACGTACAATAATTCATCAAAAGAGGCTTTATTAAACACTCCCAAATAGGTTTGACAGAGTTAGTCTTGCCCAACACCATAAATTACTACGAAGCCAAAACAACCACCTGAAAACACAAATCATGTTCTTAAATAACCTCTGTTCGAGACTCTCATAATGATCACATACATGGTGCCAGGTTCTTTTGAGAAATATCTAAACTATAAGTTGTATACAACCGCTTCATAAGATCAGTGGTGAAAAAATGCTTTGATTGAGTAAAGTCTGAGGGTTTTTGCAAAGCTAAACTTCTTTGAATATTGTGGTCTGCCCTACTTAATCAAAAACCAAGAACTACACTAAATTACAGAAAGCACATTAGTTGAGAATTTCCAATAGTGACAATAATTAAAATGTGAAATCGAATCTCACTCGAAGAGAAATAATGACATAATGAAGATGTTGACATTCCACACTACTTCAAACAAAAGTTTAGGAAGGAAACTCCATTAATACTGGAAGGAGTGATAAGAGCTTTTGGGCTTGAGAAGAGAAAATAATGACATAATGAAGATGTTGATATTCCACACTGCTTCAAACAGAAGGTCCGAAAGGAAACTTCTATCAATACTCTATCAAGAGTGATTATAAATACTGGACTTGAGAAACCTGTTTTCCTTTTTTTATATAAAAAAGTGTTCCAAGAGAATGGTTGTATAAATTTCAACCGAAAACAGTACTGACTGCTCAGTCAAAGAACGCGAAATGTTTCCGTGTGGAGAAAGACCCAGTATTAATATTACCGTTTCCACTTTCTGAATAGGATGCTATACATCGAGATTATAGTTTGTAATAAAGTGTACAATGTTTATGGTTTTCTTTTCGTTTGATTATTATGCTAAGTAAGTTGCAGCTTTAGTTCCAGATTTCAAAGTCAGTTAAATATTTGCAACGGGAAAACTTAATTTATACGCGATTTTTTTTTTTTTTTTTTTTTTTTTTTGTTGGGTGTGATGGTTATAGGCACTTCAATAAATAAGGGGAAATAAATATGAAGAAGGCATACAACTTACAGGATTATTTGAAAAACGTCAAAGATCCAACCAGAACTACAAAATGAAAATGAAAAAAAAAAAAAATAGATGTACATTTAATAGGTCTGTCTATTCAACTTTCCATTATATCTTTCCAATTTCCATATGAGATGTTTTTAGATGGCTGGAATTAGAATTTAAAATCGTTTAAAGGTGACGTTATTTGCAATAGTCAAACGGAAAAGCATGAATCAAATGTTTAGATTTTCTTTTATATACAAACTTCAATCTACAATCTCATAGTGAGAAAGATATTTAATTTTAATGCTGATGATTTTTTTGGTATTATAATGGATTCTAGAATTTTGCGTCTTTCTTTGCTATGGTTTCTGTATAATATTTTGGTGTTATGTATTAAGACAGAGAGCAATATAATATACAATCCACCAAGAGATAGATAGATAGATAGATAGATAGATAGATAGATAGATAGATAGATAATTGATGACATACATATAAAGTTCGTCTGAAATTATTATGCAAATCACATCAACATATATCTGTATAATATTTTGGTGATATATATATTACAATTTGATAATAGTTAATAGTGTTTTAGTAGTTTGTGATATGCTCATCCGCATATGCACGTCTAGCGCTATATATATATATATATATATATATATATATATATATATATATATATATATATATATATATATATGTTTCATTAAAGAATATAAACAAGTGTGGTCTATTTATTTTATGTAAATTCTTTTCATAACGTCTGATAAGCTTAATAACATTATCATTAAACGAAGAAAGAAAATCACAATATTGATCAATATTTTTTAATCCAATCTAAACTTTCGGATTACATAAGCCATTATCAAAGGTGTCAATTACTGTACAATATATTAAGCAATATACGGAAAAGACAGTGATGATAGTCTGTTTACAATGATTATTTCCAAGCAGCAATAAACACGTGCATATAAGACGCTGGAAGCGAAAATCGCACCGCTGCTCATGACGTCACACATGACCACGCGAGAGCGAATTCAAGAAGTATTAAGTATGGGAAGCCGTTGGTATAAACCAATGGCTTCTGTTACCAATTATAGACATTTTGATTTTGTTTAGGTTAGGTTTTAAATGAATGAAAAAATGATGCCTACATATATATATATATATATATATATATATATATATATATATATATATATATATATATATATTAAAAAAGAAGAGAAAAACCGAAAACATTTTTGGTTGTAATGTGGACTTTTTAAAACATTTACTTTTGCTACACGTGTTTAATTTTTTTTCCTTTTTGTTTTTCGATGTTAAATATTTCGATATGAGACATTCTCTTTTTCTGTGTTAATGACCCAAGTGTCTTTCTAGCAGTGAAGAGTTATGCGTGAAGGATTATAAAACAATTAAGATTGGTCCGAGAAATGGAGTAGTTATCGGCATGCTTATATTTTAATGATTCCTGTGTGTTCTTAGATATATTTCCATATTCTTGTGTTTTTGTTAGTATGCGTGTATATATGTGTATATCCCTTCTCCATACATACACAATGTCTCACTACGAGCAATCAGTGAACCCATCTGTACACACACACACACACATACTTCCCAACTTACATGAAATCAGTATACACACGCATACATACACACATATATACGTACACACATACACACATACTTCCTAAGTCGTGTGGGATTTGTGTGCGTGCCTGTGAGTAGTTCTCCTTTTTTTGTCAATAGGTGTATAGATATACATTCGTGCCCCACAGACACCGGCACGTGAGCGCGCGTGCATATATGTGAGTGGTTTAATCATTGTACTTGGCCATCATGCGTGCATGTTGTGTGCTTTTGCGTGTGGTGTTATGATCTATTTAGTTCTGGTTTATATTATTTTTATGAAGTTTTTTTTTTTTGTATTTGTAGGTAAGAATAATTGTCTGTTTGATATATTGGCATGATTTTAAATTTTCCCTCGTTACATTTGAAGATGTGTTGTGATACAAAAAGTTTTCTGTTGTCTGGTAATTTTATGTTGCTTTTGTGCAGAGAGACCCTGTTTTTCAGTTGTGGGCTGATACCTATCGATGAGTTCTTGCATTTTGTGCATTTGAGTATATAAATCACATTTTTGGAGTTTCAGTTTAAGTTTTTATTTATTATGAATGTCGTTTTGGGGTTTTCAAAAGTGTAGGAGTTTCCTTCTGTAATGATGTCACAAACACCACATCTTTTTTTGTTGCATTTTGTGACTCCCTGCATTGTGTGTTTGTTAAATTTAGATGAGGTTAATATGTGTTTTAGTTTTTTAGATAGGCGTTTGCTTTTAATTATTTTGGTTGTTTTCAGTAAATTTTTCAGTTTATTATTCTTGCTAAGTAAGTCTAGATTTTTTTGTAATTTCTGTGAATACTTCTGGATTATTTTATTGTACATTGAGACATATGCTAGAGTTTGCTCGACGTTACGTTTCTTTTCATTTCTAAGTTGGTCTAGAGGAAATTTTTACGAGTTTAGAACCTTTGTTTATTAGTGTGGTGGGGTAGTCTCGTTTTTTTTAGAGTTTTATGTAGTTCTAGGCGGGTTTTTCGGAGGTGTTTATCAGTCACTATAGTATAAACCCTACGTGTTAGAGAATAGGGGATGGATTTTAGGCAGCTTTTTGGGTGATGGCTCTTAACATGAAGATATTGTTGGATGTCTGTGGGTTTGTGGTAGATATCTGAGATTGTATAGTTGTTTTTTTTTTTCTAATGAATATATCTAAAAATGGTAATTCCTTAAAATTATATTCTTGCGTAAATTTTATTTTTGGGTGCAAGTTTTGAAGTAGAGTGTCGAATTGGTTAATATCACCCCATGAGGATTTCCAAAAGATGAAGCAATCATCTAAGTATATTTTCCAAGATTTAGTGAATTGGGTTTTTATATTTTCCCCATATATTTGTTCTATTTTTTCAAAGAGGTTTTCTTCTAGGTAAGCTAATGTTAGGCTGGCATATGTTGGTGCCATTTTTGTTCCCATCGCAGTACCTAGAGTTTGGATATATTTTTTGTTGTCAAATTCAAAAGTTGTTATTGTTTAGAATTAGGTCTATACTATCGATAATGAACTCTTTAGTGAATCTCTGATGTAATATTTCTGGATATTTTTCAATCCAGAATAAGATTGCCTTTTTACCTAGTTCATGAGGTATGTTGATGTGTAGGCTACTTATGTCAAATGTAGCCATAAGTGTTCCCGGATTTACCTTTTGTGGTATGCAGCTAAGGAAATGAATATCGTCTCTGATGTGGCTTATAATTCGCTTAGTGAATGATTGCAATATTACATCTATTAAGTTACTGAGTTTGCTATTTGGACAGACTGGTCCTGCTACTATTAGTTTGAATGTAAGGTCACTGGGGTTTGGGATGCTAATATATTCAGATTTTTGTGTCTGGATAGCTACTTTTATTTCATTCGATTTTTGAATTTCATGTAGTCCGTAGAAATTGTTTTTGGTACAAAGTTTATTAGGAAATCCTTCTCTTTTTTTTGTTAATATTTTATTATGTGTTATGCAGAGTTTTGCAATTTTTGATATAATGTTTTTGTCTATGTTAGTGTCAATTAATTTGTAGCTCTTCCTATCCTCTAGTGTTTCTAGAATTTTTGTTTTATAGTGTGTTCTGTCCATGATTACTATAGCGCTGCCTTTATCTGCTTCTTTTATAATTATGTTATTATTTTTTCGCATGTTCTCTAAGGCTAGTCTTTGTCGCTGTATGTGTGGTTGTTGAATGGTTTGGATTTTTCTTGTAGGTCGATGTTCCAGAGTTTTCAAAAAATATATTTAGCTCATTGGTATTATTATTTTTGTTTTGGAATAAATTGGATTTGTTTTTTTTTACCGGTGACTCATCTGTAACATTTTCGTTATTATTAAATATTTCTTTTAGTCTCAATTTGCGTTCAAATTCCTTAAGGTTTTTTTTAGGTCTGCTATATTGCTTTTCGGAGCATGGCGGAATTTTAGGCCAAATTTCAATACGTTGATTTCGTTATTTGTAAGTGTATCTCTTGGTAGTTTTATTATTTTGGGTTTTGTGTCATCTAAACTAGTTTTCATGTTTGGACTGGGGCTACTAAAAATATAATGATTGTTTCTTTTAACATATTTTGGGTTTTTTAAGAGATAGCCGCTTTCTGTATATTTTGGGTTTTCCTGCCAGTGAGTTTTTTTTTTCTTTTTGTGAAATTGGGGTTGTTGTTTCTCGATGGCTCTATACAGAATTGTATATCTTTGTTACAAAGTTTATTAGGAAATCCTTCTCTTTTTTTTGTTAATTTTTATTATGTGTTTCGCAATTTTTGATATAATGTTGTTGTCTATGTTAGTGTCAATTAATTTGTAGCTGTTCCTATCCTCTAGTGTTTGAGATGTTTCTAGATTTGTTGTTTTTGTAGGGATTGTATATGGATTGTGTGTAGAACTTTTCAGGGAATTCTGAGTGTACTCCTGGATATAGGTAATGGTTGTTAGGTTCGGTTTGTTCAGCTAGGTTGTATTTGTAAGTGTTCCTTTTGTGAATGTCTGTGTATTCTGATCTTTGTTTATGTTATGGTGTGGTGATCTGTGCAGGTTTGGTCTTGCACTTTTCAGTGTATGTTCATAATTGTATTTGTTATGTGGGTGTATTTGTGGATGTGTTTGCGTATGGTAGAAAGTGTTAGGATGCTTACATTGTGGGTTTGTCTGTGGATGTGTGTGCGTATGGTAGAATGTCTTAGGGTGCTTATCTTGCGGGTCTGTTTGTGTGTGGTCGTAGGTATTCAAGTTTTTGACTCTGTTGGGTGGTTTTCTCTGTATTTGCTGATAGCTGTTATGCGTTGAGTACTGGGTATTTTTGTGTGTTTGGATTGTTTTTCCGGGAGTTGTCTCATTTACGGATTTTACACATTTTCTCTCGTTGGAACTACTATAAATTCTTCCTTATATATATATATATATATATATATATATAAGATAGATAGATAGATAGATAGATAATACTAAAGAGCCGGGAACTACGTAGGTTTCACCTGAACGGATCTTCAGGTTAACCAGAAGATTCGTTCAGCTGATACCTAGCTAGGTATTTCCCGGCTCTTTAGGATTTACTTTATTTATCTTTGCTCTCTAATTTGCGTAAAGAACACACTACGTTTTAGCTTACTTAGTCGCTTGTTTTTTTTTTTCTTCGGACTAAAAACTTAAGGCACTGGAAGATTTTTTTTCGTCCTGTTTAGACTTTTCTAGTTCTTTATATTTATATATAAATCCATCTGAAATCATTATTCAAATCAAATCAATTTCAATAACACGAATTTGCCTTAAAAATCTTTGTGAAACTTTAAAAGATTAATTTAGACGTCAAAACAATGCTCCTGTTAAATTTTTAGGTAGTTCCAACAATTTTTAATAAAGTTAATGAATTTATTATAAAACTCGAGTTTAAAGTTATTATTTAAAAACTATAATAATAATAATTTTTACTTCAATAACATTTGATCAACACGTATAAGTGAATAAATGATAAACATATATAAGAGGATGAAGTATTTACATCTTAATATAATGACCCATCTTCCCGATAACAGCCAGAAATTAATTATCCATTGATTTTGTCAAATTTTGTATTTCATCAGGTTCAATTTCAATTTCCAAAGGTTTGAATTGTTTCCCATTTACTCTTATGTAGTTTACCAACTTCATATAAAGTATTAAAAACACTGAAACGTTGAAAATGTGTGAAAGATTATATGAAAAAAAAATTATTAAAGAGAGAGAACAATAAAGAAAATCATTAAGAAAACAGGAGATAACGATTGACGTTGTCTTTATATTTTTGAAATTCAAAGTTGACAAGGAATCAAGAAACCTGTAGAGAGTTCAAAAAGCGAGAAGTGCGAGATAAGAAACTTTTAACATAGAACTTACGGTTACATCTAGACATTTCAACTGTAAAATTATTAAGCATACTTGACAATCTGGTACTGCTCTTAAAGAGCATAGAGGAAGGCCCATCAAAACAGTTACAATTAAAATATGTATAGAAAAAACGCAGGGAAATTATTTTAGGGCGGTGTGAAATATTGCAAATCAAGTTCTAAATACAAAGCAGAAGCACCAGACTCGATGTGACAGGAATATTCAATGTATAGAGGACTCGTGAGGGGATTAATAAATGCACAATATAGATTCTTTCATGAAAAAGTTTCTTTCACAAAACATTGGATACAGTTTCCAAAAAGTAAACCAGGAGTTGCTTCAGCATAATTATCGCACTTAATTTTATCGGAAAATATTAACACGAGAAAGCACAATAAATCTGTCTGATGGCAGATAGTATCTACCATGCCGATGGAAGGCTATAAACGTTCTTTAAGCATTTGAGACCATCGTTCATGAACAATTTTAAACCTTCTGTCTTGGCTACTGAGTCGAAATTCGCAAATACTTGGTGTGTAATATTTCACATTAGATATAAAAATAGTTATAAGAGTTTACCCACCGTCCAACGGGTAGCTGGGCATTAAGTCATGTTTTATACCACTATTCAATCGGTAGCTGGACATTACGTCATTTTTCTCTACCACTGTTGAATCATTAGTTGGTCATTACGTCATTTTTCTCTACCACTGTTCAATCAGTAGCTGGTCATTACGTCATTTTTCTCTACCACAGTTCAATCGGTAGCTGGTCATTACGTCATTTTTCTCTACCACAGTTCAATCGGTAGCTGGTCATTACGTCATTTTTCTCTACCACAGTTCAATCGGTAGCTGGTCATTACGTCATTTTTCTCTACCACTGTTCAATCAGTAGCTGGTCATTACGTCATTTTTCTCTACCACTGTTCAATCAGTAGCTGGTCATTACGTCATTTTTCTCTACCACTGTTCAATCGGTGGCTTGTCATTTTTCTCTACCACTGTTCAATCGGTGGCTTGTCATTTTTCTCTACCACTGTTCAATCGGTGGCTTGTCATTTTTCTCTACCACTTTTCATTCGGTGGCTGGTCATTACGTCATTTTTCTCTACCACTGTTCAACCGGTGGCTGGTAATTACATCGTTTTTCACTACCACTGTTCAACCCGTGACTGGTCATTACGTCATTTTTCTCTACGACTATTCAATCGGAGGCTGTACATTACGTCATTTTTAACTATCACTGTTCAATCAGTAGCTGGTCATTACGTCATTTTTCTCTACCACTGTTCAATCGGTGGGTGGTTGTTACGTCATTTTTCTCTACCACTGTTCAATCGGTGGCTGGTCATTACGTCATTTTTCTCTACCACCGGTAAAGCGGTGGTCAGGGCCCAAATGTTTAAGAGGGTTAAAAGAGTGCTGCTTCATTTTGGAGGCGTTAAGCTTAACAAGTCTTTATTTGCCGCCTTTATCAATTGATTGCATGTAAGTTTTTGAGATCAGCTAGCAATTTGAACCTATTAAACCGTTCAGATTTACCATTAAACCAGGAGTAAATTGTTTCATCCTCATCATAGAAATCGAACTGAGAACAGATGACAGGTGCCCGCTTTAGTTCAAAATATCTATAATGGTAGCCGTTTAAGAAAATTTTCATTTTCTGATTTGATAATAAATTTTGAATCAAAATCAGTCTAGAAATATCATAACCTTTTGGCACGTGAATAAGACCAGCATTTCAAGCCGAGTCAATCGCCTTATCTAAAGCTTGGCAGAATTTTTCAGCATTAACTGTTAATACATAAATAGTGAAACGATAGATGGAAAGACATATCGCTTGCATCTGTCTATATTTCTGAGATGAGTTATTATGTACACTATTTACATTATTCGGAATATTGTCCTCATCTTTGTTGCCATATGTATTACAACGTTTTGGTCGTTTGGGTTGGAATGTTGAACTGAACCCTGCCATATTTAATGGATGTCAGTTATCTCCTGTTACTCTCCAAGATCTCTACTGCCTTAACCGGGTATTGAATTCACACTCGTTGGGTCCTCTTACTGGATCTAACCAACGCATTTATCCACTGTGCCACATCTGTGTATGTATTTCTAGGTATTATAAACTTAATGTCTCAACAACCATTTTTGCCAGTGCTCATAATGTAATTTTTCTGTCATCACTCCATGGTTTTACCAGAGCTCATATTGCAATTCTCGTTGGTATTATCGCTTTTCTTTGCCAATCCATATTACTGGTCCGATATTGTATTAATTTCTATGCTTCGTCAGCTCATGAGTATTTTGTGGCCTAGTATATCTTCTGATTCCTTAAGTTTACGAATTTTCCAATGGCGACAAAGATGAGGACAATAGTCTGAATAATGCAAATAGTGCCATATTGCTTTTTTGAAAGAAGGCCCCGCGAGGTGAGATGCTTAATCAATTCCGAATTTACTATTGCTATTAGTACATTGTCGAAACGAGCTAGGATGATCAGATAGTTTGCCTCAGTTTTTAAAACTGGAACTACAAAAGAAGGATTTACAATTAGCAGCAAATCATTTATTGTAATATTTAGAGAGAACAGGAGCCAGTCTAGGAGCTCATTTCTTTTTGACGATTGTGGAGATACCATCAAGTCGACATGCTTTCTTTGGGATCTAGTTAGGAGATGAAATAAAAAATAAAACCAAATCATCGAGGGAATTATATGCATAACACACATGAATTATTTGCTTTTACAGCTTACCAACCCTTTGCAGGTTATTTAAAGCCAGAAATTAGTTTTACTTTGTAAGAGTTTTTTTACGGATTATAATTATTTGTGATACAATAGTTACTAACTAACACACAGCTGAGGGGAAAGATGTATATTCATATCTTTCCCGAGGATGTTATCGCGAATAAAACAATAACAATACATGTGGGGGTATATGTGCGCGTATAGTACCATATGTGTATGGACATGTAAATATATATATATATATATATATATATATATATATATATATATATATATATATATATATATATATATATATATATACACACACACACACATATATATATATATATATATGAAGATATGTACGCATATAAGTGTGTTGGACAGGATGATTTATTCCATTAGGTGCTCTGGTATTAACCACAATCTATAAATCTATAATTTAACTAATTTAACAGATTTAAGTTTAAATCCCCTATCGCTTATTGATAATATCGAACACCTGTAGTACAAAAACTATTTAATTTGACTCCCACAAAAACACAGTTGGTGCGCTTATAAGAAAAGCCACGTAGTAGGAACTGATATTAAACTAAAAACGAGGAAATCTTATAGGCATAAATAAACTGTCACCCTAGACCGCTTCCCTTGGAATAGGAGACCTTACGCACCCTAACCAGTCGCTAACACAGGCCCATTCTCATAAACAAGGGGTATACCGGAGGATGACTGACATTAAGAATAAATTTAAAACAGTGCTCAGAAATAGATACTTAGGGGTGGATAATAGCCGTGTACAGAGCGGCTTGATATAGACTATACAATGTTGAGGTGATTTTTATTTTTGCTATATATATATATATATATATATATATATATATATATATATATATATATAGTTATATATATATATATATACATACATACACACACAATATATATATATATATATATATATATATATATATATATATATATATATATATATATATATATATATGTATATATATATGCATGTATGAATGTATGTATTAGTAAAATCAATAAATAGAAAGAATGAACCAAATACACTGAATGGTTTTGAAAAAGGCGAACTTCCAGCAAGATTTACAAATAATTTAATTTAATTTAATTTAATACAATTTTCAAATAAATAATAAATAAAATGGCTGATCATAGTAATAACATCTAAAATAAGAAGTAATATTTTTCGTATAGAAAACTATTCACATACCGATGTCTACAAGCGGAAAATGTCTTCAAGTGAACAACTAATGTATTTTGTTAATTAATTATTCAACTAATCAAACGAATGTTAACAGTTGTTTTACTGTTTTTTTTCTATTTTTTATTTATTTATAAAAAATAGTAAGATGAAGAATAAGAAAGGAAAGGCATCTCTTATTTTATTCTCACTTTCATATTACAATTTCTTCCCAAATTAGCAAATATATTAATATGTCTATAAAAAATGAGCAGATTATACGTTTAAATATATCCATGCACCTGCGTGCATTTGTATGCTGTTTAATGTGTCCGTGGGAGTTTGCAGATATGGATATGCACACATATATGAATACACACACAGACATATATATATATATATATATATATATATATATTACAAAATCACGCTTACTTTCTCTCTATATCTGTATGTGTATACGCATATATAGGTACAAACATATGTACACACACACACGCACAAATATATATGTGTGTGTATGTGTGTGGGAATATATATATATATATATATATATATATATATATATATATATATATATATTAGTGACAGCGAGAAAGAGGACAGATACAAAAAATAAAACGCCACATACACGGGCACGCACACATGCATAACCACACTTATGCACACACACATTTATGAATATATATATATATATATATATATATATATATATATATATATATATATATGAAAAAACTGTCGAATTCGAAGAAATATATATCTTGCAAGATATATTTATATATATATGTATATACATATATATATACATATATATATAAGGATATATATATATATATATATATATATATTTATATATATATACATATATATATAACTCACTTTTTCTACATAAATATATATAACGCATAACTACAGGCACATACACATGGATACGTATATAGCTACATATATATGTGTGAGTGTCTATGTGTGCATATATATATATATATATATATATATATATATATATATATATATATATATATATATATATATATATATATATATATATATATATTCACGTATATATTTATGAAACACCCTTGAAAATGGGTATAGAAGTGGACAAAAGTGGGACAATAAAAATTATTGACAATTTTTATATGGCTTAATTCCTAAAAAAATATTTTCTTCCTGTAGGCCGTATTCATTGAAAGATATTTGAAAGAAAGTTTACTGGTAATATATATATATATATATATATATATATATATATATATATATACATATATATATATAGATAGAGAGAGAGAGAAAACTCTTTATTTTTATATGATATATATATGTTTGTGAATGTATAAACAATCACACACATACATATATATATATATATATATATATATATATATATATATATATATATACACACGCAAATATAGATAACTAGTCTCGTATCGAAAAACCCTCTGATTTTTGATTTGCCAATAATCAAATCAATCTCGAGGAAAAAAAAAGATTTTAAAAAAAGAAAGAGCTACAAACATGAACTACTGCCGAAAAAAATCGCACTGATGCAGGTCTGAAGCCGAAAGGAAAAACCCCGATACGAGTAAACAACTAACTAACAAAAGAGCTCAATACAACGGTAGAGCAGATCTAGATACACCTAGTGAGCCAGACAAACCTACCTAGATTTCACCTAAACGGATCGTCAGGGAAAGTTTGGCTCTGGCTCACTAGGTCTCTCTCTCTCTCTCTCTCTATATATATATATATATATATATATATATATATATATATATATATATATATATAGCTAGATAGACATATATAGATATATAATGCAATTACCTGTTTTATTATGAGTACATATATATGTAAATTTATAGACAGACAGATGGATAGATATACTTATATCTATCTTCTGCATAAACGTATACCTTATTTCAATTACATATCAAGTTATAGATCATTTTTATATTTTCAAATATACATCTCTATATATGAGTGAGTGTGTGTAGCTGTGTATATGTTTTTATATGTGCATACGTGAGTGCGCGTACGTGAGTGCGCGCACGCTCCATTCTGTTTCTTACATTCATTTAAATATGTTCCTTTGCTCGTCAAATTCTTTTCACATTTCTAAAGATATTCTTTTTCGTATTTTTCACCTTTTTAAATTCTTTTTTTCTCTCCAACAATGTTTTCCACTCTTTAATTAACTGTTGAATATTTTGGCAAAGAAAAAAAAATATCTATATTTTCCTCTTATTATTTATTGTGAGTCATTTCATGGGAATCCATTTAATAATGTTGCACGCACACACACACACACACACACACACACACACACACACACACGATTTTATGTGTGTGTATGTTTCTGTATGTATGTTTGTGTGTATTCATGTATGTATAATACAGTTATTTACATAAAACATGTGTATAAAGTTATATTAATTGTATTTGAATAAATATCTCACGTTTATGGAGTTGAAGGAGGCATCTTTCCAAAGAATAGATATTTTGATTTGTGAACAGATTTCTATACACTATCTTCGCATGTATTTTATGGTGCATTTATAATATGATTGTGTTTTCTAACAATTAAGGCCAGTTCAATATATATATATATATATATATATATATATATATATATATATATATATATATATATATATATATGTCTCAGCTCGAAAAGCCTGAAATATATTTTATACGCACAGATTTATGTAGCCCGTGGTTACTTACCTGGCGCAGGTGGTATTACGGCTATGACTAGCCTAGACGAGCTCTGACCGGCTTGGGCAATCTATGACCGGATAAGATCAAATATAACTAACTTAGACGAACTCTGACACGCTAAGACCGGCTTAGACCAGTGGCGCGAGTGGAAACACTAGGGTCCCCACATTAAATACCGACCTTGTGCCACAACCTCACTCAGTGGGTCAAGTAAATTGCTTTATGTAACATGGATTAAAGAATTAGTTTACTTTAACATTTAGGCACCGTATCGTAAACAGTGCGCTGATGTAGTATCAATAAACTAAAAGCAAGTCAGAATAAAGCATTCAACGTTTGGCCAATCAAACTGAACACAGAGCACCTGAAATTTTGCTCAAGTTGAGCCTATCTCTACCTGTATAATCACAGGAGAATTAGCATTTAGATAGCGGTATAGCGACGACGGAGAAAGCAACGACATCGACAGACCTGGAATGACACATCTGCAAGAAAAATCGGTAGCGTAAAATTCCACTCACTAATTCCGGACGAAATGTGTAAGAAAATAAACTATTATATTAGAAGTGACTGTTTCATCCAGCTACTTCAAAAGTCTATGGTTAAACGTTATTTTTGCCACCTATCCGCATAAACTGTGCCTCATATTCTGCAACCTTTTTTATCAAGTGGATGAACCTCCCTGTAAAAAAATATGAAAAGACGAAACCTAGTAGTACACTTAAATACATGGAGTCGATTTACTAAAGAGGAGAGATCATTAGAACAAGCGCCATGAAAATATTTATGGAAAAGACAAAGGGTACTGAAGTCGAGATGGAAGATCAGGTCCTATTATCTTAGAGACATTTTTGTCAAGAATGTCAAGATATACTACGTGCTACAGTAAAATTATCCAAATTTTGTAACAGCATAATTGTCCATCCCACAAAATGTTTAATATCTAAAAAAACCATAAACTAATTTAGTTTAGGTTTTCAGATAAGACATTTAGCCATCTTGACACCATTTTTCGTAAGTATCACTAAAAACTGTTTGAGTAATTCAGTTAGAAGGGGAACAGGTTAAAATAGTTTTGTGACAGCCTTCCTGTCTTCCCAATTGAGCAAAAGTGAAAAGAAAATGCTCACACAGGTCATCAGTAATGTTGCCAATATTCCTACTCTGTCTTCCATCTACAATGCCCATTCAAGAACCATCAAGAGAACGACGAATATTTTTTTAAAATTGTGAGCTTTAGAGTGGAAAATTGGATCAGTAGATCACAACAGGAAGAAGGTTTCCCATTTCAACTTAGAGCTAAAGAGTTCAAGTAGAAAAGATCCAACTGAACCCATAAGACATTTGGGATGTGAGAGAGAAGTTTCAGCTATGACAGTCCAAAGAGCATTGAAATAAAAAACAAACTTGAGAATGAAATCTTGCGTAAAAACCTGAGGCGCCTTCTTGATCCAGGACAGAGCTTCAGAAGGTTATCTTGAATAAGTTGGAAATGATCTATCTATCTATCTATCTATCTATCTATCTATCTATCTATCTATATATATATATATATATATATATATATATATATATATATATATATATATATGAAGTTTTTATCAAATCTTTACCAATGATTAATTAATGATGAACATTTTCATTTATGATCGATTTCCTCCCGATTCTTCTGCTAAACTTGGCGAGTAATTATGCATTTTTATTGATCAAAGTCAAATAGTGGTAGAAACCCCAGAAAATTCCAATAAGATACCTTCAATAATTTTTAAGTTACAATGGTTCAGAGCTTAATCTAGCAATTTGACAATTTTTCTGTCACACGATTTGGACAATGTTGGTGTTACAATCGGTATATGGCACCAATATTTAATGCATGGACTTATTTTAATGGGCTGGGCTGAAGGATAAGGTGTACTCAATGAAAACCACAGAGGCAACACACTTGATTAAACGCATATAGAGTGAATGTGCTAAAATTGACGGCAATCTGAAGTCATTGCATTGAATTCAAGGGAAACTTGCATCAACCTTTGCATCAACCTTTGCATAATAAATAAATGTAATATTGAAGATGTTATTTGTTAATGTATCTAATTCAATAAAATGTTGTTGAAAATATTATTTCTTGAAAATATGGTCTTTTGTGTATCTGTACAGTCTTTAGCGACCCCCTGTGTATTCATATATGTGTTTTTATGTATGTGTGTGTGTGTGTGTTTTGATCCCAGCGTACACCACTTCTACAAACTGCCGGACAAAACACCAAGAATTGTGAGTGAATTTGTTTAGGCGGATCGCTTAAAAAGTCTAAAATGTCTGTACTTGCAGGAAGTCACAATACATCCTAACCGAGGTTTTGAGCTTTAGGGGATTCTCAGGCTAACTGTTAATGAAGTCGTGTCATGTGATCAATCCAAGTCTGTAAGAAAATTCCCCTCAAAATAGTTGGAGCATAAACTATGAACTGTCTCTCTGATAGATGAACAAGATTAATATGCCAAAACTTGTGTCCACAATAGGGATAGGTTTTCCCACCCAAGCAGGCAGGCGGTAAATCCTTTTTTTTTTTTAGGAAAGCAGATCTTCATTCAAATTATATTACTCGAGATCCCGTATCTGCTCTGTTTCGTATCCTGAACCTAAAAAAATCAGTTTCAGTTGAATTAATGTATTAAGTAAAATCATCTAATTAAAATAAAACTTGCACTCAAAACACTAGGGTTTACCGCTGGTAGCCCGCTGATGGGCCGCCAGCGTGTTCGTTTAGGCAATGTTTCCGCAGGCGGACCCCCAGATTGCTCGCCGGTATTTGCCAGCAGAGGAGTGCTGGCGCTGCCATCGACGGTCCGCCAGCGGGGCATTACCGAGTTAAGTGTAGGTAACCTATTAATAAATTATGAAATATCTTTCCCTCTCTCTCTCTCTCGCTCCCCCTCTCTCTCTCTCGCTCCCCCTCTATCTCTCTCTCTCTCTCTCTCTCTCTCTATATATATATATATATATATATATATATATATATATTTGTATTTGTATGTACGTGTATATATATATATATATATATATATATATATATATATATATATATATATATATATATATATATATATATATACAAATACACACACATATATATATATAAATATATATACATGAAGAAATATACTTTTAAGGTGTGTTATATTTATGGGATAAAGTACTCAATATCAGAGATAGAGCGTATGTAAATATAAATATAAAAGTGAACATTGAGGTCAACACTTAGAGGCGACAGGTTGTTTCATGCTAAACACAATCGTCATAAATAAATAATGAGTTTATTAAATGTAATATAAGATATAGGCAAGCTGAAGTAATGGATTGTGGCTTTGATTGAGGAATGGGAAAAGCGCTTCCGATTTCCTGTTGATTTCATTATAATACACTTGGGAATGGTATGAATTCACCCCACCGCGCAGCTATGAGTGAATAGGAGGTCAGGCTGGGTTCTATATCTTGGCAAATATTGTAGGAGAAGGAAAACTCAAAATTTAAAACTGTATGTAACCCTGGCGAAATTCATACGATATAGGACCGTTCGGATTGACTTGATGATCTCAACTACGGTCTCTCTCTCTCTCCCTCTCTCCCTCTCTCTCTCTCTCTCTATATATATATATATATATATATATATATATACATACATATATATATATATATATATATATAGTTAAAATGTGCTCAGTTTATACTACAAGAATGTGTTTCCGAGTGTAGATGGAGCATCTAGAATTTAAGACTGTATATCACATTGAAGGGCGAAACAGCTCGTCGCCATGCGGTGTTAATCTCTATCTTCACATGATCTCTAACTACATAACGAATTATGTAAAATATCTAGCACGCTTCCGATATTAATACACCAAATCTCTTTATACATACATACATACATATATATATATATATATATATATATATATATATATATATATATATATATATATATATATATATATATATACATATATATATATACATATATATATATATATATATACATATATATATATATATATATATATATATATATACATATATATATATACATATATATATATATATATATATATACATATATATATATATATATATATATATATATATATATATATATATATATAGATAGATAGATAGATAGATAGATAGATAGTGTCTGTGTGTGATAGGGAGAGAGATGGGATTTCTTAATATTTTCTTGACTTTTAACAGTATGCAGATGTATATGTAGAGTAATGTGACATTTGCGAATTTCGACTTCAGAACTGCAAGAAGATGATACCGAGTTTTTTTTTCATGATGCAATCGAATCGTGCAATTGTTTGCATAATTTATGTTCGTTGAATAGATATCAGCAGGTGTTTTTCAATTATTAACATGAAACTGTCCAATATATACTTCGGTATACACACACAGGTGTGTGTGTGTGTGCGTGCTCGCTTGTACGCGTGCCTGTGTATACTTTTTAAGAAATGATTTGTATATGGAATAATTTTGTAAATATATGCAGGGTAAAACAATTATAAACATTTAACGACGACAGTCTGCTTCATATTTAAACAGAATCGTCATGTCTTATGGTTAGAAAAGCAGTTGCTTGACTATTTTTAAATGCTTGCCAGTAGCGTGTTATGGGTACGAACTTTATTTGTTTCTAGTTTATTGTGCTATTCAAACGACTACAAGTAAAGCCTTTTTTTTATATTTATTAAAATTTATTTGTCAAATAATGGCTTATGATTTACTATGGTTTACTCCCTTGGGAATGGTTAAAACGCTTAGGTGTATCGGATGCGTTAGTTCAGTTGAATGGCCATCACTTTCACCAGGCCTATCACCACAAGCCTTTTTCTTGTAAAATCTTGTTTAAAGGCTCAAACCGAAACAATTCCTGAATTAAAATAAGCGATTAAATTATTGTAGAAATGATTCAAATGGTTTGTAGAAGTGTTGCTGATAAGGTTCAGCATCGCATTGAACATGAATTGGAGGCTTTTGAATATGTTAAATAACTTGTTAGGCATACCAAATTATGTTCCGTCCAGAGTAAGACTATGACTACATCAGCTTCCTGGGTAAAAGAAATAAAATACGTCCAACAACAAGGCCTCTGATCTGGAGGTTTTGAGAAGTGTGGAACCACCTTTTAATTGCTGGTGTTCACAGGTCCACCCTGATCCGAGATGGTAGCACCTGTTAGGGTCAAATCTATGGGCAAATAACTAATCTCCAAACTAGGGTCAAAACACAATGAAATTGTAAAAATAGTTTATACTACCAGCAACATATTTTTGAGGAAAAATTATTACAAGTAATTATTACCAGCAATATATTTTTGAAGAAAATATGTATTCCAGGAATACATTTTTGAGAAAAAAATTATTATCAGTAATACATTATTACCGCCAATACATTATTGAAGAAAATAAAGTATTACCAAGTATATATTTTTGAGAATAAAATTATTACCAATTGTACATTAATAACAACAATACATTTTTGAGTAAACTAAGTATTACCAGGAATACATTTTTGAAGAAAATTATTATGAACAATACCTTATTACCAACAATACATTTTCGAAGAAAATAAATATTACCATTTACATGTTTGAGGAAAAATTATTATCAGCAATACATTACTGAAGGAAAGATATTAACAGTAATACTTTTTAATAAATAATTATTACCAGCAATACATTTTTGAAGAAAAAATATTACCAGCAATAAAAACATGTCGATATATATTAAATAACACATTGTGGTTCATATGGCATAAACCAAAACAAAAGAAACCAAGAGAAACCATGTTGTTTTGATGCAACAATATTTTCATAATCTACTGTACTTCATTTTTGTTCAATAAAACTTAATAGCTAAGTAAAAGCGATACTTTGCCGCATCCTGTGTTAAAGTTGGGAAAAGTATGTATTTCCTATTTATTGAAATTCCGTGACGGGCAGAAGTTTAAATTTTTATTGAAGTCATTCGGTGCTGGTACGTAAATTTTAGTTTTTAATTTAAGTCACGACAGAATAGACGTCACGAAAATAGACGGAAGTAAATTGTAACTTTTTTATTAAATAGAATGCGATGCATAAACTGTCGGGTAAATTACGTAAAATAAAAATTAACACAGACATCACATTTTAGCAGATACTTTTAACAACATTGGCCACCTCGAGTTCCTGTAATCTTTAGCAAGCTTGTCTCGCTATCACAATTACGAATGAGTAGTGAGTCCAATACTAACTAGGTGCCCCCTAATTTCGGCCTTGTGTCACCTCTAAGCTATGCTTGGAAAATCAATATAGAGCACCTCGAGTTGGTGTAGTTTTTAGCAAGCTTGTCATGCTAAAACAATTACGACTGAGTAGTGAATTCGATTCTCACTAAATGCCCCCTCCTACTTTCGGACTTACGCCACATCCAAGTTAGGTTGGAAAACAACTCTATTTAACAACATTACACAAAAATACCTTGAAATGCCAGAGTAAATTTATTCAATAAAATCACCATTGGCTTCAACCAGGGTCCCCAGAGAACTTCAATATCTCCTGCAACTCTTCTGGACTGTCTCGTTGTTTAAGTTGGTGAATGCTGCCATAATCCTTACCTTCAGTTCATTTTTGGTGCTACAAAGAGTTTTGTTGAACTGTCTCTAAACGGGTTGCTGTCTAGGGAGTTAGTTGGCCAGATGTAAGGCGTGATTTGGTCTTAGAAATTGTCTGACAGCCATGATTTGGTTATCCTGTATGCGTTGCCATTCATAGGGTCTTTCAGTAGCCATCCTCTTGAGCTAGGGCAGTAATACCTCTTCATGTAGGCCTCCATGTTGAGTCTGAGCCCCCCCCCACCAACAAATTCGAGAGATATTTTCTTATTAGAACCAAGAGAGTGAGTTTTCCGAACTGCCGTACCTTCGTAGTCACCATTAGGTTTCTCCTACTCTTTCCAAATCCTCTGCACGGTCCTCGGATTGACACCCAAACACTCTGAAATGTTTGTATTGGAGATCCCGGCGCGAATGCCAAGCTTTACAGCAGGACTTTTCCAAATTTCTGACGGAATGAATTGCGTCTTGATGCCCTTTTTCTCACAGATGGTGCCGAATTGAACTTAGTATAATTTGCAGTCGACAAGATCAAAAACAAGCATCGCGCATGGGCGAAAATAAAAATATAAAATGATGACAATTTACTCTTCGCATACTGTATATACAGCTTACTGGCGTATTAATTAGAGGTGAGGAAGAAGAGAAAGGTCATTTTCCCAGTTCTTTTGTTAGGGTTATTGATTAGGGAAATTTATTGTTATGAAAATTAAATTAATTATTCATGCTGGTTGGGTTGTTTTTTCCGACTTATCAACCATTTGCAGGTTATTTAAAGCCAGCAAATATTTTCAGATTGTAAGATTTTTTAAAGATAATACTGATTTGCTGACTGACATCCTAATTAACCCATAGCTGTGGAGACAAGAGTCACGTTCATAGCTTTCCCAAGTGTATTATTGTTATGGTCCAGGTCCTTGTACCACGGAGATGCTCCAAGGTAGAATCAATAAAGAAGAACACGAACACGGATATTGAATAATACAGATATATTACAAACAGGAATATATACAGAGAAGTAGAAAGTGTCAGTACGAACAATCAGGTTTAGTAGGGAGAACAATGTAGTCTCGACCAGTATCACTATTCCAATGTCTTGTAGTAATTGTCTAAACGCGACTCTGTTTCGGACTGCCTCTGACTCGACTGACTGACTCGCTCGCTCTGACTGACTGACGGACTTCTGACGGACCTCACTCCAGACTTCAGATTGAACGGTATTTAGTCACCCCACCCCACCACCACAGCATCATGTGGCACAAGGCCGGTTTAACGTGGGATATCCGAGCCCGTGGGATATCCGAGCCCGTGGGCTCGGCCAAAAATATGCCCTTTGAACCCGTATAAACGGGTTCAGCGTCGGTTTACCTTCCCGAAAGAGACTCCGCCCTTCGGCGTAGCCTAGTTTGGGTTCCTCCCCGCCCGAAGGCAGAGAGTTCAACTGATCAGCCGATCAGTCGGTCGCCCGACTTCGGACTGAACGGTATTTAGTTACCCCAACCCACCACGACAGCATCATGTGGCACAAGGCTGGTTTAACGTGCGATCTCTGAGCCCGTGGGCTCGGGCAAAAATATGTCCTTTGAACCCGTATAAACGGGTTCAGGGTCCGCTTATCCGTCTACCACCCCGAAAGAGACTCTGCCCTTCGGCGTAGCTTCCTTCGGGTTCCTCCCCGCCCGAAGGCAGAGAGTTCAACCGATCTGGATGTTCAGTTTCAGTCACATTCCCACCGTCGTAAGGTTGCTTCTCTGTGTCTTTTTCTATAAATACTTTCATGGTAATTGTTCGGATGAGCTCTTCGCTATGGTGAGAGACCGTCGTTGTCCTGACCCTGGCCATGTTCAATGCAGGAGAGCAACCCTAATCTATTTTTATCATAGCTCTCTGGTTAGCAAGCGTGAATGCCCTAGTCCTGAGGTCGGAGTCTCGCAGGGCGAGGCTCTCTCGTGACCTTCAGCGTCTCGGGGTGAATATCTGTTGTGTACAAGAAACCCGGTTTTCTTCTCGTGTCTATGGGAACATTCTGTATAAGGAGTTATAAGTTGATAGTCGGGACGTAGCTTTAGCTAAGGCAGAGTTGGCCTCCTTGCTTATCAAAAAGGATCAAGCTCTGATAGTTAGGGCTAGGTTAAAAAGAATATCCTCTGAGGCGACGAATATGGCCGCTGAATTGCGTACAGAGGAAAACTCGGAATGCATCTCAGAGACATATCGCATGCGTCACATTGCCGGATAAGCGGACCGTGAAAACAAATGAGGGCATATGCGAGTCTTTTCGTGACTACATTCAGGAGCTTTTCACCAGGGAGCCCGGTATGAGCCCTGCTCAGTTCGACGCCTATTTAGCTGACTTTTCCTGCCTTAAGGCAGCTGAAGCTGCTAGGTTCGAGGGTCCAATTACAGAGTCGGGAATCTGGGAAGCGTTGAAACAGGTTGGCCTGGACAAATCTCCGAGACTAGATAGTCTTCCGTACGAAGTGTACTTGAGGCAGTCGCCCGTTTTTGTTCCCCTGCTGGCACTGAGTTTCGGCAACTAGATGAAGCAGGGGTCTATACCCCAACGCTTCACCAGGGGCGTGATCAATTTGTTACGCAAGGATAAAAAAGGTGGGGATGGGTTCGGTAACTTTTGCCCTTTAACTATGTTAAACACAGAGTTAAAGATTTTGGCTAAGATCTTGGCTAACCGTTTGTAGGTTGTCCTGTCTAGTCTGATTGGCTCGGAACAGACTTGTGCTGTGAAGGGCAGGTCTATTCAGGACAACCTTCATATGGTGCGCCTGATCATCGAGAAAGTCGACAGTGAAGCCGCGCTGATTAATTTAGATCAGGCCAAGGCTTTCGATAGGGTTGACCATCGCTTTCTGGAGGCTGTTCTTTCGGCGGCCAGTTTAGGGCCGTACTTTCGCACTCGCACCTGGATCCGACTTCTGTATGCAACTCCCGGTGAGCTGGTGGAGGTGAATGGGGTACGATCGGAGCCTATCGTATTGTCTCGGTCCATTCGTCAAGGTTGTCCGCTTTCGCCTTTGCTTTACGTTCTTGCGTTGGAACCTTTCCTTCCAAGTTAAGGGCGAATCCGGTCCTACGTGGAATTTCTCTGCCCGGTGCTACCACATCGGCCAGGTATTCTGCCTATGCTGACGACGTTTCGGCTCTTGTGACAAGCAGAACCGAGATTGACGAAGTCAGCAAAGAAATCAGTTGTTATGAGATAGTGACAGGGGCCAAGATCAACCGCGATAAGTCTGTTGGCTTGCGGTTGGGTGCGTGGAAGGAAGTTTCTAATGGACGGATGGGCCGGTCAAGATTCTCGGCGTCTGGTTCGGTCCTGATCTCCAGTTGGAAATGAATTGGTTGGAGGTGCGAGGGAAGATCGAGACCGCAATTAATTTCTGGGTGCAAGGTGGAAGGAGGGCGGAAATATGTGTTTCACACATCTACCCGATTCTCCTTTACCGACTCCCTGTGCATCCACTTCCGTATGACACTTTACTGGCGTTAGTGAAACTCTTGTTCTCCTTTTTGTGGGGAGGCAAAGCTGCCAGAGTCACTCGGGAGATCTGTTGCCTTCATCCATCTGTAGGAGGTCTGGGCATGCCAAGCATTGAGATTCGTCAATATATGCTTCACATTAGCTTTCTAGATCGAATGTGTCGCGATTCGGATGAGGAGGGCGCCTTCTGGAAGGAAGACGCCCGTAAGAACTTCCCATCGCTGAGAAGTGCGCATTCGTGCGAGGAGGAGGCCCGCCGAATGCTCCTTCTATCCTGAATGTCGTATTGCTTTGAAGCCCCTCTTACGGGCGTCGGATGGCCTCTCCATCGTCCAGGCGTTGTCTCGTAGGGCATTATATCTAGTTTTAGTCAGGGTGCCGTGCATGATGATGTGATTGACGATCTCGGTCTGACGAAGCAGGAGGATCGCTCGATATGGCCTTGGGCGCCCGGGTTGAAATGCCTCAATAACGATGAGGCATCACTCACCTGGTTGGTGATTCGTGGGGCCCTCTTGGTCGCCAAGAAACTCTGCTCAGCTGACTTGGAGAAATCTCCAAACTGCCGACGTTGTAATGGGGAGATCGAGACTTTGGGTCACGCCTTCTTTCATTGCAGCCAGGTAGTGCCGTTGTGCAAGTTTGTTGAAGCCCTCATGATCTGCATGCTGCAGGGAAAGTTCTTTGTCCTTGAGGCCGCTTCCGTTTGTAGCAATGTGGCACCGCCGCTGACGAAGGCTGAACAGTATGTGTTCCACTGCTTGCTAGGCGTTATGAGAGTCGTAATTTGAACGACACGACAGAAGGGATTCTATGGAGGCGAGAAGTTTACCTCTTCCCAACTTATCTTGTACTTTAAGTATCAGCTTAAAGTCAAGATTAGGACGGAAAGGCGGCGGCTCACTTCATCAGAATTCAGCAAAAGGTGGGTGAATCTTGCGCGCTTGTGTCGTGTGAAAGGGACTGACCTTGAGTGGCACATTGATGCCGGTTAGGCATCAGGATATTGCTCTTCCTGGGTTGCACAAGTTCAACCCATCCCGAAATTAGGCTAGATTAGGTTTCCTTTTTGATGCTTTAGTTTCCTTTTTCAAGTTAACTTAGCTAGGGTATGCATGCTCATTGGCCCCTTTTATTTCTGTCTCTATTTTTCTTTAAGTTTAATTCCCTATTCCCTCCTTCCTTTGGTGTTCAGTGATGTCGGTTCGCTGGTGGATGCGGGGCCCCTTTCGTTTCGCGTGTGTGGTATTTTTCGTATTTATTGTTGTGTCTGAATGAGTGCTTGTCAGTGTGAGTGCTTCGGATGAATAAATGTTTTATACTATTATAGTCCCGCATTGATTTCGGCCAGTGAACCGATGTTTCTGCCACATTTAGTGATTGTGGGTTTTTTTATTACTAATCTTATTTTTCTTTAGTTTCTTGTAAATAGTTTTTGTATTCATATTGTAAATACTCATTGGGGCTAGTTTTTAGAATTGTTGTTTCATTCCCCCCCCCACAGACAATGAATTGTAAATATGGGGACTAGTTAGTATTTCATAGAGACAAAGAGGTATTATGGTGATTGTAGTAAGAAAGGTACGTATGAATGTGTTGTTTTGATGTAAGAAATATTGTTTCGTACGATTGGGTCAGTGTTTGTAGCTAGCTAAGTTATAGTTAAGACAGAAGACCGTCCTTTCCCCAATCCCCTTTTCGGCCTTGTGCCACATTTCTGTATTGTACAGAATAAATATCGCTCTTCACTATGGTTCATTGACATTTTGAATTTAAGTGCAATATTAGACTTACTTACCAGACTCACGTATTAGACAGTAGTGTTTTGCTGTATCACAGCTCATCAGTGCGACTAGACATCCGAATTCCTCAAGCCAGGATCGAAACCCAACCAATTTAGTGTCAGACAAAGCTTCTACAACTGAGCGATATTCACTCGGCAGTTACACAGCTGTTTTTATAAATGTAAACAAATGTCAATCACACGAACAGTTCCATTCATTTTACGGAAGAGCTTTGCATTAGCGCAGGCCGCTCTCTCTCGATATATATTAGGTTGGTGCAAAAATAATGACGTATAATGCCGTTTTTTACATTAAAAAATACGTCAAAAAACGACATTATTACGTCATTATTTTTGCACCAACCTAATATATTTATGTATAAATCAAGTCACTCGATATTAGCAACTTTATATACGTGCGTTAGCGTGCATACGCAGGTAAGCAAATGCATATTTACTCAATTTAATTTAAGGTGTAAACAAAACAATGCTCAATGCACTTCGAACGAAAGTATATGTATATTTAGTAATCTATCTATCTACACACAGACACACACACACATGACTTTGAATATATAGTCTGCAAATATCCATGTCCACATTTGCCCTTATGTTGGTGTGTGCATAAGAATATGAAATATTTAAGGCGAAATATTTGCATTCGTGCCCAGAAAAGCTTAAGAATCCTCATCGTATCACGTGATTTGATGCGCAAAGGTCAATGTGGACAGTAAGAAAGAATCGATAACAAAGAACTAAATCGATTGCCAATAATAAAAGACATTAGTTTGCCATGAGTTTTTAGATCTTTCACTTTTAAATATTTTCATTATTATTATTATTATTATTATTATTATTATTATTATTATTATTATTATTATTATTATTTATGACAGAGACGGCTCCTGTTATTAGCAGTCGAATTACGCTGTTAACCTATATAATTTTTTCTCATTTCACATAATGTTTCTGTTTTATGTCTTGTTCGATTATTTTTAATCCTTTTTTTTATTCTTATCTTCTCTCTGAATTCATACAAGTTGTCATTTTTATTCAATCAAATCGGAACATTTTAGGATCTCTCTTCTTAACCGCCATGTTTGATAATGCAGTTTCTATTCTGCTTCTATGATTTTCTATGATCATTCTATGTTGTTTCTGTAATGTTCTATGATGTCTCTGTCCCGTTTCTGATCTGATGTTCTATGAAGATTCTATGATTTTCTATGTTGTTCCGTCATGTTTCTATGAAATCTCTGTGATTTTTGTAGGTTCTTTCTCTTGTACGATTATGTTCTGTATTTCTTGATATATTTATGGTAATGTATGATGTATTTTATGTTGTTTCTACGAAGTTCTTTGATATTTTTATCATGTTTCATGGTGCTCTATGATATTTATATAATGTTTCTATGATGTTCTCCCATGATTTTGTGATATTCTATCATCTTATGTGATGTTTATATAAAGTTTCTATGATGTTCTCCCAGGATTCTATGATATTCTGTGATCTTATGTGATGTGTCTATAATATTTCTATGATGTTCTCCCATGATTCTATGATATTCTATAATCTTATGTGATATTTATATAATGTTTATATGAGGTTCTCCCATGATTATATGATATTCTATGATCTTATGTGATATTTATATAATGTTTCTATGATGTTCTCCCATGATTCTATGATATTCTATAATCTTATGTGATATTTATATAATGTTTCTATGAGGTTCTCCCATGATTATATGATATTCTATGATCTTATGTGATTTTTATTGAATGTTTCTATAATGTTTTCCCATGATTCTATGATATACTATGATCTTATGTGATGTTTATTTAATGTGTTTATGATGTTCTCCCATGATCCTATGATATTCTATGATCCTATGTGATGTTTATGTAATGTTTCTATGAGGTTCTCCCATGATTTTGTGATATTCTATGATCTTATGTGATGTTTATATAATGTTTCTATGATGTTCTCCCATGATTCTATGATATTCTAGGATCTTATGTGATGTTTATATAATGTTTCTATGATGTTCCATGATTCTAAGATATTCTATGATCTTATGTGATATTTATATAATATTTCTATGATGTTCTCCCATGATTTTGTGATATTCTATGTTCTTATGTGATGTTTATATAATGTTTCTATTATGTTCTCCCATGATTCTATGATATTCTATGATCTTATGTGATGTTCATATAATGTTTCTATGATGTTCCATGATTCTGAGATATTCTATGATCTTATGTGATATTTATATAATGTTTCTATGATGTTCTCCCATGATTTTGTGATATTCTATGATCTTATGTGATGTTTATATAATGTTTCTATGATGTTCTCCCATGATTCTATGAATTTCTATGTTCCTATGTGATGTTTATATAATGTTTCTATGACGTTCTCCCATGATTCTATGATATTTTTTGATCTTAGGTGATGTTTATTTAATGTTTCTATGATGTTCTCCCATGATTCTAAGATATTCAAATGATCTTATGTGATGTATATATAAAGTTTCTATGATGTTCTCCCATGATTCTATGATATTATATAATCTTATGTGATGTTTATATAATGTTACTATGATGTTCCCCCATTATTCTATGATATTCTATGATCTTATGTGATGTTTATATAAAGTTTCTATGATGTTCTCCGAGGATTCTATGATATTTTGTGATCTTATGTGATGTTTATATAATGTTTCTATGATGTTCTCCTATGATTTTATGATATTCTATGATCTTATGTGATATTTATATAATGTTTCTATGAGGTTCTCCCATGATTATATGATATTCTATGATCTTATGTGATGTTTATATAAAGTTTCTATGATGTTCTCCCATGATTCTATGATATTCTATGATCTTATGTGGTGTTTATATAATGTTTCTATGATGTTCCATGATTCTAAGATATTCTATGATCTTATGTGATATTTATATAATGTTTCTATTATGTTCTCCCATGATTCTATGATATTCTATGATCTTATGTGATGTTTATATAAGGTTTCTATGATGTTCTCCCATGATTCTATGATATTCTGTTATCTTATGTGATGTGTCTATAATATTTCTATGATGTTCTCCCATGATTCTATGATATTCTATAATCTTATGTGATATTTATATAATGTTTCTATGAGGTTCTCCCATGATTATATGATATTCTATGATCTTATGTGATTTTTATTGAATGTTTCTATAATGTTTTCCCATGATTCTATGATATACTATGATCTTATGTGATGTTTATTTAATGTGTTTATGATGTTCTCCCATGATCCTATGATATTCTATGATCCTATGTGATGTTTATGTAATGTTTCTATGAGGTTCTCCCATGATTTTGTGATATTCTATGATCTTATGTGATGTTTATATAATGTTTCTATGATGTTCTCCCATGATTCTATGATATTCTAGGATCTTATGTGATGTTTATATAATGTTTCTATGATGTTCCATGATTCTAAGATATTCTATGATCTTATGTGATATTTATATAATATTTCTATGATGTTCTCCCATGATTTTGTGATATTCTATGATCTTATGTGATGTTTATATAATGTTTCTATGATGTTCTCCCATGATTCTATGAATTTCTATGATCCTATGTGATGTTTATATAATGTTTCTATGATGTTCTCCCATGATTCTATGATATTTTTTTATCTTAGGTGATGTTTATTTAATGTTTCTATGATGTTCTCCCATGATTCTAAGATATTCAAATGATCTTATGTGATGTATATATAAAGTTTCTATGATGTTCTCCCATGATTCTATGATATTATATAATCTTATGTGATGTTTATATAATGTTTCTATGATGTTCCCCCATTATTCTATGATATTCTATGATCTTATGTGATGTTTATATAAAGTTTCTATGATGTTCTCCGAGGATTCTATGATATTTTGTGATCTTATGTGATGTTTATATAATGTTTCTATGATGTTCTCCCATGATTCTATGATATTCTATCATCTTATGGGATGTTTATATAATGTTTCTATGATGTTCTCCCATGATTCTATGATATTCTATCATCTTATGGGATGTTTATATAATGTTTCTATGATGTTCTCCCATGATTCTATGATATTCTATGATCTTATGTGATGTTTATATAATGTTTGTATGATGTTCTCCTATGATTTTATGATATTCTATGATCTTATGTGATATTTATATAATGTTTCTATGAGGTTCTCCCATGATTATATGATATTCTATGATCTTATGTGATGTTTATATAAAGTTTCTATGATGTTCTCCCATGATTCTATGATATTCTATGATCTTATGTGGTGTTTATATAATGTTTCTATGATGTTCCATGATTCTAAGATATTCTATGATCTTATGTGATATTTATATAATGTTTCTATTATGTTCTCCCATGATTCAATGATATTCTATGATCTCATGTGATGTACATATAATGTTTCTATGATGTTCTCCCATGATTCTATGATATTCTATCATCTTATGGGATGTTTATATAATGTTTCTATGATGTTCTCCCATGATTCTATGATATTCTATGATCTTATGTGATATTTATATAATGTTTGTATGATGTTCTCCTATGATTTTGTGATATTCTATGATCTTATGTGATGTTTATATAATGTTTCTATGATGTTCTCTCATGATTCTATGATATTCTATGATCTTATGTGATGTCTATATAATGTTTATATGATGTTCTCCCATGATTCTAAGATATTCTATGATCTTATGTGATATTTATATAATGTTTCTATGATGTTCTCCCATGATTCTATGATATTCTATGATCTTATGTGATGTTTATATAAAGTTTCTATGATGTTCTCCCATGGTTCTATGATATTCTATGATCTTATGTGATGTATATATAAAGTTTCTATGATGTTCTCCCAGGATTCTATGATATTCTATAATCTTATGTGATGTATATATATTGTTTCTATGATGTTCTCCCAGCATTCTATGATATTCTATAATCTTATGTGATGTTTATATAATGTTTCTATGATGTTCTCCCAGGATTCTATGATATTTTGTGATCTTATGTGATGTTTATATAATGTTTCTATGATGTTCTCCCATGATTCTATGATATTCTATCATCTTATGGGATGTTTATATAATGTTTCTATGATGTTCTCCCATGATTCTATGATATTCTATGATCTTATGTGATGTTTATATAATGTTTGTATGATGTTCTCCTATGATTTTATGATATTCTATGATCTTATGTGATATTTATATAATGTTTCTATGAGGTTCTCCCATGATTATATGATATTCTATGATCTTATGTGATGTTTATATAAAGTTTCTATGATGTTCTCCCATGATTCTATGATATTCTATGATCTTATGTGGTGTTTATATAATGTTTCTATGATGTTCCATGATTCTAAGATATTCTATGATCTTATGTGATATTTATATAATGTTTCTATTATGTTCTCCCATGATTCTATGATATTCTATGATCTTATGTGATGTTTATATAAGTTTTCTATGATGTTCTCCCATGATTCTATGATATTCTATGATCTTATGTGATGTATATATAAAGTTTCTATGATGTTCTCCCATGATTCTATGATATTCTATAATCTTATGTGATGTTTATATAATGTTTCTATGATGTTCCCCCATTATTCTATGATATTCTATGATCTTATGTGATGCTTATATAAAGTTTCTATGATGTTCTCCCAGGATTCTATGATATTTTGTGATCTTATGTGATGTTTATATAATGTTTCTATGATGTTCTCCCATGATTCAATGATATTCTATGATCTTATGTGATGTACATATAATGTTTCTATGATGTTCTCCCATGATTCTATGATATTCTATCATCTTATGGGATGTTTATATAATGTTTCTATGATGTTCTCCCATGATTCTATGATATTCTATGATCTTATGTGATGTTTATATAATGTTTGTATGATGTTCTCCTATGATTTTGTGATATTCTATGATCTTATGTGATGTTTATATAATGTTTCTATGATGTTCTCTCATGATTCTATGATATTCTATGATCTTATGTGATGTCTATATAATGTTTATATGATGTTCTCCCATGATTCTAAGATATTCTATGATCTTATGTGATATTTATATAATGTTTCTATGATGTTCTCCCATGATTCTATGATATTCTATGATCTTATGTGATGTTTATATAAAGTTTCTATGATGTTCTCCCATGGTTCTATGATATTCTATGATCTTATGTGATGTATATATAAAGTTTCTATGATGTTCTCCCAGGATTCTATGATATTCTATAATCTTATGTGATGTATATATATTGTTTCTATGATGTTCTCCCACCATTCTATGATATTCTATAATCTTATGTGATGTTTATATAATGTTTCTATGATGTTCTCCCAGGATTCTATGATATTTTGTGATCTTATGTGATGTTTATATAATGTTTCTATGATGTTCTCCCATGATTCAATGATATTCTATGATCTTATGTGATGTATATATAATGTTTCTATGATGTTCTCCCATGATTCTATGATATTCTATCATCTTATGGGATGTTTATATAATGTTTCTATGATGTTCTCCCATGATTCTATGATATTCTATGATCTTATGTGATGTTTATATAATGTTTGTATGCTGTTCTCCTATGATTTTGTGATATTCTATGATCTTATGTAATGTTTATATAATGTTTCTATGATGTTCTCCCATGATTCTATGATATTCTATGATCTTATGTGATGTTATATAATGTTTCTATGATGTTCTCCCATGATTCTAAGATATTCTATGATCTTATGTGATATTTATATAATGTTTCTATGATGTTCTCACATGATTCTATGATATTCTATAATCTTATGTGATGTTTATATAATTTTTCTATGATGTTCTCCCATGATTCTATGATATTCTATGATCTTATGTGATGTTTATATAATGTTTTTATGATTTTCTGCCATGTTTCGATGATGTTCTATGACTTTCATTGTTGTTTCTATGATGTTCTATAAATGATTTTGTGATGTTCTATGATGACCTTGATGTTATTTGATGTTCTTCTAGGACGTTTCTATATCGTTTCTATTATTTTCTATGGGGTTCTATACTATTCTTATGTTTCTATGATGTTCTACAAATGCTTATATTATCTTTTATGATGTTTCAGTGATATGCTTATGATATTCTATGATGCAGTTTTCTCACAGTGTTCGTTGTTTTCTTCTTTTTGAATTTCTATCTTAATTCATCATCCTATATTTTTGCGTTATTTTTCAAATGTATTTGCAGTTTGTTCCTTTGCAAGTTTCCTGCGGCTTTCTTCATTTTCATTAACTTCATTGATAAATTTATTTTTTATTCTTTTTTTGGTTTGTTCATGTCTCCTGGAAAGTATCCAATATTTATTACTTCTCATTTGATTTTAATTTATATACCTTTTATCTTCTTCCTTGTTGTTTTCATGTTCCTCCTCTTTTCCCCCTCTTCTTTTAATTATTATTATTATTATTATTATT
Organism: Acanthosepion lycidas; assembly: GCA_963932145.1. Classification (NCBI taxonomy): domain Eukaryota; kingdom Metazoa; phylum Mollusca; class Cephalopoda; order Sepiida; family Sepiidae; genus Acanthosepion; species Acanthosepion lycidas. Next base: position 13,196,262 of record OZ010605.1, read on the forward strand.
ATTATTATTATTATTATTATTATTTCCTTTGATTTCTGGCGTTTACACATTCCTTTTCGTGCCCCGCCCAGGGACCCAAGTTTAGAAAAGGCATCATGACACTTTCCACTGACAAAAAAAAAAAAATTATTGAGATAACGCACTTCGTAAAGTGTGGGGTGTACTTGTCAGAACAATTTTTTGTATCTCTTTGAGGAATGGACTTCCAGGAATCCCTTCAATTAGTCTACTGCAATCTTTTCCATCCAGCCATAGGGCTCCAACTACAACAGGGATTGTAGATGTTCCCATATGCCACATTTTTGAGATTTCTACTTCAAGGTCCTTGTATTGTGACAGCTTTTTCAATTTCTTCAAAGATACATTGTAGTCTGCAGGGACTGCCATATCAATAAGGAGTCACTTTTCTTTTTTTTTTCCTTGTCTTTAATAACAATATCTGGGCGGTTGGCCTTGATTGTTCTGTCAGTGTGTATTGTGTAGTCCCACAGAATTGTAACAGGTCCTATCTCCGTAACCGGGTCTGGGTGGTGTTCATACCAATTTCTTTCAGTTTCCTTCCCGTAGAAGTTGTAGATTTTTCAGTGCAGACATTGGCCTACTCTGTCATGCCGGGTATTATATTCCGTGGTTGCCAATATCGTGCCATCTGATACAAAGTGAACAATCGTTTCTGAATATTTGTCACAGAATCTGCATTTTGGGCTAACACAGTATTTTAGTATATGGGCTTGATAATTCTTAGTTAACTAGCATTGGTCCTGCGCAGCAAGGATAAAACCTTCAGTTCCAGCTTTCAACCCTGCACTACGTAGCCACTGATGGGTACGGATTTTGTCTACGTCAGCTTGTTTGGTACGGGCAGAGTATTGGCCATGAAGTGGTTTATCTTGCCATCGCTTCTGTATCTGGTCGATTGCATTTGTCTTTGCTTTCTTTTTTAAGTATTTTGGAGCTTCAGCCGGTGTACTGTGCTTTACTTGTATTTCTGCACCCATTTGAAACTCCATTTTGAACTTGTTGGCTTCTTCTTCTTCTTCTTCTTCTTCTTCTTCTTATTATTATTATTATTATTATTATTATTATTATTATTATTATTATTATTTCCTTTGATTTCTGGGGTGTACACATTTCGTTCCTCATCATGTGACCTTCCGAACTTGATGCAGGATCTTGATGGTTGGCGTGATAGACTCATGAATCTCTAATTTAACACGGTCGAATAAATAAGTAATTCTTTCTATATATTATTAATATTGATTTTATTATTATTAATTTCTAATTTCCTCATTTTTTTATAATTATTGTTTTCTATCATTTCTTATTCATTTACTCCTTTCTTCTTCTTCTTCTTCTTCTTCTTCTTCTTATTATTATTATTATTATTATTATTATTATTATTATTGTTATTATTATTAATTCAACTCTCTAATGTACATTGTATTAATTCCACATCTTTATTGAATAAAACTATCTTCAAGACATATTTGTTCACCTTTCATTTCAGTTAATATTCGCACTGGCCTGGTAAACACAGAGACCCTTATACATCTCAATGACTTACAGCTGTCCAGATCTCTACTGTCTCCATGCAATTTTTTTCTCCAATCAATATGCATCAAATATTTCTTTCTTTCTTTTCTTTCTTTCTTTCTATCTTTTTCTGAAGAATGCCTCACATATTAAAGACTCAAGGTTTGTGGAATCTTCCGTTCATCCCAGCAAACACTGTTGATGTGCGCTTGCGCATTCTTGACCGGAAGTTGGTCAGTATGACTACGATTGCCTTTCTCAGGCATACATGATTATTCTTAGTCAATTACTGCATCTTCTATTTAAGTTACCCGCCATTGATAATGATGGACTATTGAATGTCTGTTCTTATTTCCGCTGTAATATGAGTGGCTTATCAAGTTTTAATGTGGACACAAGGATATGTCTTTAAAAAAACAAACCTGAACGAAGAATGCGCGGATGTGAATCCTGAAAGAAATTAATATTTCTGAGTGTAAGCGTGTATTGAGTAACTAAAGTAAGTTGAATATCTCTTCACTCTGACCTTTAAAAATAGTATTTAAAATCAATTGCCCATGAAAAATCGAAAAGACTTGTATGTTTTTCTTATAGATTAACACGGTTGTCATCGTCATCATCACCGTCAGTCCTATCTCTGGGTGTAGTCGTAAGATTGTTGCGTAGCTGTGCACCTAAGAAATTATTTCCAAGTATCTGGGTTGAAGGATGGTGAGGTATTCATCCAGTGATAGTGTGCCTTGACCAAGTAGATCTGGTAGAGTCCAGCACTTCCAGGTCAAACATCAGTCGATTTCCTCCAATTTGAAAAACACTGCACCATCGTTCCCAGGAGACATTAGTGGTGTAGTTTTTATAATACAAATAATATAAAATAATACAAGAATACTGAGAATTACTCAGCTCATACATGAAATGCACAAAAGCAGTACGAACACGCCATTATAGCCAAATGCCAAACCATCTATCACTGAAAAGTGAAGGCTCAAAAACACGCCACTAATGTCTTCCATGATTGTAGAATAGTGGCTAAAACAGTTCGTTATACATGGTTACTGTCTTCTAATTGTAATAATTAGCTAGGCTTAAGGGCAATTTGCAACATCGATCACTATGCGATCACGATTAGCAATTATGCGTCTTCTTTTTTTTCCGGGTTCAGTGAAATGTGAGCAGGTTAAAATCGAGTTGTGTCAGCCATACTGTCTTTCTAGCAGAGTAATGGTGAGACTAAAAAGATCATTCTGTCCATCAGTAATGGTACCGAAATTCTTACTTCACAATGCATTCAAAGACATGAAAATGTAATTGTACGTGAAATATATAAGGTCCATTGCGACATAAAGTTAGAACGTTAGAGAGAGCAAAGATAATCTTGATAAAATGATCCTGGAATAACATATATATATATATATATACATATATATATATATATATATATATATATATATATATATATATATATATATATATATATATATATATTATTTCAGGATCATTTAATTAAGTTTAATTAATCATATATATATATATATATATATATGATTAATTAAGGCTGAACATGGCATTTTCGTTTATGATCGATTTCATCACAATTCTTCTGTTAAGCTTATACAGTAATTATACATTCTTATAAAACTTTGGATGCTTCCATTAAAATATCATTTATCATTGTCTAAATCCTGTGACAGCATATTTTTTCCATTCTACAAAGTGTTTAATATCTAAAAAACGATCCAAAGATTAATCTAACAATTAGACAAATTTGCTGTGACATGATT
>OZ010605.1:13204575-13207075 GCA_963932145.1 Acanthosepion lycidas
TCTGTATATATTTCTGAGATGAGGTATTATGTACACCATTTACATTATTCGGACTATTGTCCTCATATTTGTTGCCATATTTATTACAATACTTCGGCCTTTTCAGTATCTGTCTATATTTCTGAAAAGAGGTAATATGTACACTATTTACATTATTCGGACTATTGTCCTCATCTTTGTCGCCATATTTATTTCAACGTTTCGGCCCTTCAGTATCTGTCTATATTTCTGACATAAGTTATTATGTATACTATTTACGTTATTCGGACTATTGCCCTCATCTTTGTCGCCATATTTATTTCAACGTTTCGGCCGTTGTACGCTGAGGCCTTCTTCAGGTGGTTGGAATGTCGAAAGTGAACGCTTTATTTCGCTTACTGCGATAAACTGTCCCAGTGCCACGTGCCATGTTAAATTAATTAATAATCTTTAATATATTATCCAAATACTAATTACAATGGTATTAAACAGGATTAATAATTTTATTAATAATATTATTAATATATCTTTTTTTATTTTGTTCATACTTTGCTGGTAATCATTAATACATTTTGTATTAACTATAAATTGTATTGATGTGCTTTTCAAGTGTCACCGTGATATCCCTACTCTTCCTTCTTCTCCGTCCCCTGCTTAACTCTTTCTTTCTCCTACCCCCACCCCTGCTTTACAATTTGGCTTCCTTTCTTCTTCTTTTCTCTTCCTGTCTAAAATTATTTAAGAGATCAAATTGTCTGGCCTCTTAACTGAGTACACTGGAAACTAAGTAAGTTATTAAAGATAGTTTAAAAACAACCTTATCCTTACTTTACATTTCCAAGATAGACCTTTCCATAGTCTTCCCACCACCTCTGTCACCTTATATCAAACTAAAACTATCCCCCAAAAACTTGTATCAAAAATAAAAGAAAGCTAATTATTTTGTAACTAGCGATATGACCTGATGAACCAGGAAAAATATATTTTCTTGGGAAATAAGTTATAATCATGTAACCCTAAGGGTGTTTCTTTCTTAATTATTTAAATAATGTATAAATGGAAGAGAAGGATGTGAGGAAGAAGAAGATGGAGAATGGGTAAGAGAAGAAAAACAAGGGTATTATAAACGTATCTGTGGGAGGGGGTAATTGAAATTTCTTTTTTATCCAACCTCATATGTGTTAAAAGGAATTTTTTAGCTCAATGTATGCAAAGACTTCGGATTTCTGTTTCAATATATATATATATATATATATATATATATATATATATATATATATATATAACCTCGGATAGCTCAACTTGCAGTAGAACAAATTGGTACGCGAGGAAAAATGGGGGATAAAAAAAGAAAGAACCAAGAACATTAAAACAAGTCGAAAACAATCGTCAAGTGTTCAAGCTCCAAATCCAAAGAAGAAAAAAACAAAACGAATAAAAAGACAACTATGTAAAGTGCTCAATACACTAAGTAGAGCAAAATCTAAGATAATCCTAAGGAGCCAGGCAAACATACCTAGGTTTCACCTAAACGGATCTTCAGGGTAGAGCTGACTTTAGCCTGAAGATCGTTCAATTGAAACCTAGGTAGACTCCTTAGGATTATCTTACATATATATATATATATATATATATATATATATATATATATATATATATATATATATATATATGTATGTATATTTGAAACAGAAATATATTTATATATCTATGTGTGTATGTGTGTGTGTGTGTGTGTGGAGGCTGAACGATATTGAAGATGAATCATTCCAGTATTTGCCTGGTGAATCGATATCTGTGGTATTGTAACGATAAACATCCCGGAAGGAGATAAACGGTGTTCGATTTTGCACCAGTAACCCCGAGAAAGATGTGGATCCATTTCTTCTCCCTATAGCCTTGAAATGAATAACAAGGCTGACTGGGCACTCTTCTACTGCGAAAGTCAACCAGTGTAAGAGAAGGAAAACTCTGAAACTAACCTGAAGAGCGATGGATACCGTCATACTCTCTTAGACCCATTCAATCTTTCCACGACTACATTAGAACTAATTCTCCTGTGACTCTTATTGATTACGGGACACACGACATGAAGTATTCTATATCTACTTGATGTATAATGTGCCATGGATAAATTGTCGCCATTTTATATTTTTTAATTTTGCGCATGCGCGTTGTTTGTGATTTTGTCGAATATATTACAGTCCGTTGGGTACTGTCTGTGAGAAAAAGAGCACTATGACGCAATTCATTCCCCCAAAAATTTGGAAACGAAATGCTGCATGCTTAGCATTCGCGTTGGATGCTCCACTAAGAACATTTCAGTGTGTTTCGGTAGCAATCTGAGGACAGTGCAGAGTATTCGGGAAGATTTGCATGAGTTTAATGGTGATTACGACGGTGTATATACTGATCACGTATGATGGACACGTTATGTCTCTAATCATATTCTCACAGGAGGCCTACATTAAATGGCATGAGGAGGTAGTGCTGTCCTGGGCCTAGAGGATGGCTGCTGGAA
>OZ010605.1:13209575-13222075 GCA_963932145.1 Acanthosepion lycidas
GGTTTTCCAAAAATCCCCTATTTTCAATACATTTATTTCTTTTTTCCGGAACTTGGCTTGACATAATTAAACTACATATATCTTAGTATCTTGCGTTGTTAATATTTAAACTAATTCCTATAAAAATAATTATTTTAAAAATAATTTGGGGATTTAGGGAAAAACCATATCTCTACCAAAATCACAATTCCTCTCACTCTCTCTCTCTCTCTCTCTCTCTCTCTCTCTCTCTCTCTATATATATATATATATATATATATATATATATATATATATATATATATATATATATATATATATGGTTACGAATTCGCAACATATAAAGGTATAAACCTAGGTTTAAACAAAGAAAAGTTGGTACGCTCAGATAGGGACACAAGAAAAATAAACACAGGATTAAAATTTCTAAATAAATTTTGCATAACAAAATAAAAAATATGGGAAAAGTATGGAGTGACAGACGTTTAATTAATACAGTGGCATTTAACTGTGATATTGGAGGTCAGTTCAGATGTTTGTGTTTCAGGCATGCGAAGTTCGAATGTTTGTAATGACTGGCAGAAAATATTGATGTAGAATGTTCACAAAAGTTTGTTTTTTTTTCGCAATATTAAATAAAGAATTCCGAAATAGGGTTATTTTTACCCTTGGTTAATTGGATTGCGCCCGGAATGAAAGTAAAATGTGTTGTTTGTATCTATTCGGGCAGATTAATTCTTTATTATTTACACATTAAATAGTCAAGTACACCCCAAATCTCCCGGACGAAATTTCCTTATTCCATACACAAAATTAATGGAATAGGCTTGTGGGTGTATTTATCATTCGTTACGCTCGCTTGAGGCTATTTTTCCACAAACTGTTGTCGTTTGAAGACATCGGGGACCTAAAAATTACAATACTAAAATTACACTTGGTGATGTATGTTATGTGAGCGTAATTGAGCAATTCCTGCTCTCATTCTCAGAAGGTCATTCTGTTTGCTTTCATGCAATCTCAAATTCTTTCCCTACCATTTCGTAGGAAGTCATTCTGTTTTTTGTCAAGTGACCTCAAATTCCTTTCCGGACTTTTCTTCGCCGTAACAAAACTCAGTCCACGTAGGTAGTAAAACAAAAAAAGAGAAAAAGTAGAAGAAACACAAAGACAGTGCGTGTCTTATCAAATTGATTATATGTCTGATTCAACAGTTAACATTGAGGGCCATATATATATATATGTATATATATATATATATATATATATATATTGCGTGTTACAGCAAAATTGTGCAAATCGCATAACAACATTATTGTCCATCCCACAAAATTTATAATACCCAAAAACATTAAATTGATTGAGTTTCTTTTTTCAAAGATTTCAGGTATGACTTTTAGCCATCCTGACACCATTTCTTGTAAAAGTTACTGAAAATCCCTTTCAGCTATTCAAATAGAAAGAGAACAGTTTAAAATCGTTTTTTCTCAGCCAAACTGTCCTCCCAAATGAGCAATGGTAAAATGAATGAACTTCAGTAATGGTACCAACATACATACTCTGGTTTCCATCTTCAAATTCCATGCGAGAACCATCAAGAGAATGGTGAAGGAGTTAAAAAAAGATGGAACAGTAGAGATGATATGTGGATCGGCGGATCACAACAGGAAGAGGAATCATCATTTCAACTAAGAGTTAAAGAGATCAATTAGAAAAAAATTCAACTCAATCCATAAGAGGTTTGGCATGGAGAGAAGAGTTTCAACTATGACAGTCCAAAGAACTGTGAAAAAAGACTTGCAAATGAAATTGTAAGTGAAACATTTGAGGCACCATGTTACTCCAGAGCAGAAAGTTAGAAGGTTAGAGACGGCGTGGATCATCTTGAATAAGTTGGAAAATGATGCTGGAATAATATATATATATTTGAACTTCATTCCAATACTTCATGAGCCTCCGATCCTTAGCTATGATTAAGTGATGATGAACATGTCATTTTCGTTTATGATCGATATCATCACGATTTTTTCTGTTAAGCTTGGAAAATAATTATACATTCATTTTGCACACTAGAATCCAATAATGTTATAAAAACCTGGGAGAAGTCCAGTAACATATCTTTAATCATTTCTAAGATATGAATCGACAGGTGCGAATTAAAAACTGTCAGCTATTCAATCCACCGATTTCACTAATGCTAACAATGTGGAAAGAAATGTAAATTTATTACGACTAATATCAATTTTAGTTCTGTTTTTATTCATCGGCCGCATTACCACTAGTACACCCCACTCTCTCTCTCTCTCTCTCTCTCTCTCTCTATATATATATATATATATATATATATATATATATATATATATATATATATGTACACAGAGTTTCACCTTATATAAGCCCACGTTTAAATACACAGGACAGACTGATTTTCTTTTAAACATTTGATTGTACCTTATTTTTACCGTGTTCTCAAGATATTTCCAGTCATTTCAATAGACCGCTCAATAGACAATCACTGCTGGAAATCCTTTTTAACCTCTCTGTTATTGTCTGCAAAGAGTTTAAAATATCTATCACCAACAGGGCTTTGTCTATATTGTAGTCGCATCTCGTATTGTCTAGTGTACAAGGGATTGTTTAGCCGTAAATATATTGTGCAGCGAGCTTTGTACGCCATCTTGTTTACACGCCTCTCCAGGGAATCTGAGACTCAGCATGATTTATAGACTCGAGACCCGTCCGCCATAATATTTGAAAACCTTTTTGTTATCGACTCTCTTGTTGGCGACAATCGTCATTCGGTAATTCGGTGGATATTTATAAATAACACCAGATTGGTTATTAGGAAGGAAGACGTATTTTATCCCGATTTGAAACAAGAGGTCCAATTTCTTCGTTATTGTGCATGCGTATTTGGGCGGAAAATGCTGACAAATTTTACATTTTCGATACCCATGAACATTTTTCTGGGTTGTACTTCCATAATCGTTTCAAGAAAAACGCTTCTTCTTCTTCTTCTTCTTCTTCTTCTTCTTCTTCTTCTTCTTCTTCTTCTTCTTCTTCTTCTTCTGCCAGCCTCTTGTGAACGTTGACTTTTATGACTCTCCACAAATCTGTGTCCTTTGCAGGTCAACTTTCTGCTACTTGCATTCCAGTCATCATTGATCTTCAAAAATTTAAATGCAATGTCAGTCGTTGTCTTCTGTCTTCTTAATTCATATTGTTTTAGTGTCACCTCTCTAATAGAAGGTTCTCTAATATTTTCTTATACTCATATACCACTTGTATCCGAGTGACTGTATTTCCTTGTTCCGTGTGAAATCATTGAAAAAAAAAAATAAATGTCATCTTTTTCTCATCTCTCCTAAACCCGTTTCCGGCTTACGGTCACATCACATTTAAACACCGGTCATCGAAGTTAAACAACGTGGACAGTGCATAAATTACCCCATTTAAATACTAGGCGCTATAAGCTGGAATGTACGAGTGATGTAATAGATAATGGTTCGGAATTGTTAATCGGAGAGCCGAGTTCGAATTCCAGTCGTGGTCGTTATATTCACTTACGCCCAAATGCCCTTTGGAATGGTATGAATCAACCTTTCCTCACATTATTAAGAATAGCATCACCATTATATCCATAAAATAGCCTTACAATGTAAAAAATATTTCAAATAACCTAATCTCAAAATTCCCAAGTAATTTTCGTTGTGAAGTGGCGGTCAAAGAAAAACAGCTTTAATATAATTAAAAAGTTTATTCTTTTTCTATGTTTGGTGTCTTTTCAGGACATAGCCGATCATGGATCTCCACAATTTCCCCTTTTTTGTAGCTCTTGATAAATTTTGTCTTTTCGCTATTTTTCCTCTAAACCTTGCTCCACAATCGATTTTTTCGAGCTCCCTAGGTAGGTTATGCGTTGTTTTCTTTCCTTGAACTTGCTTTCAATCTGTCCTGTGCATATTACATTTTCCAAACCCATTTTCCTCATTAAATGACCTAGAATATATATAAGTCTTGTTTCCATTTTCTCTAATTTACGAGAAACTATATCTCAAACTATAACTCAAATTTTATGATTCATATATATGAATCATAAAATTTCAGTGTGCATCGGATTTGATGACTCAAAGTTATAAGGGTGTTCAGAAAGTAATTTTGTGTTACTTCAATTACTTATTGTTCATTAAACCAAAACCGAACCAAAGTTGAAAGACAGTTATCCTCTTCTCATATTAGTCTCTCTTATCTCCCAGGCAATATTGTGTTGTTTATTGTAAACTTCAAATTTTAATTGGGAAAAATTTAAGTATAAGTTTCCATTTTGTTTCCATTTTCTCTAAAATCTTATCGTTGTTCACATGTCCGGTATTCTCATCATACTTCTGCAGGAACATATTTCTGTTCTCTTCTTCTCGCCCTGTCGGTTGGGAATGTAGAATACAGCGGCTGAACATCTGCAGAGGGGTAAGACCCCCCCCCCGTAATGGGGCGTCCTGGGTATGACGATAAACTACGTCCAACAGCAAGGCCTCTGATAAGGAGGTTTTGAGGAGCGCGGAACCAACTGTTAATTGCTGGTGCTCCCAGGTTCACCCTGACTCAGTGTAGTAGCACCTGTTAGGGTCCCAGCTATGGGAAAATAGTTAACCCCGAAACTGAGGGAAAAAGCATTATAAAAGTGTAAAACTAGGTTTCAACAACAGAAATAATTTGTAAAAAATTCTTACCAGAAATAAATTTTTGAAGAAAAAAAACTATTACCAGTAATATATTTTTCAAAAAAAAGATATTACCAGCAATACGTTTTTGAAAAAACAAAACATTACCAGCAATACATGCGATTGTACTCAAAAATATGAGTAATTGAAAAATGGTTTAATTAAATATGTATACATACACACTTTTTACCAAAGTTTTGCTATGAATCTATTTTAAAAATGTTGTTGGCATTAAATGACCAACTGAGATTGATATGCCATAAAGCAAAACAACCAGCCAATTCTTCTTCTTTTGTGAGGAAACTGTCCAGCATTCATTGCCATATAAGATGGCTGATATGACATAACATTTCAGTCTGCTTTTCTTTGTTTCTAACGAAATGTGTGCTTAAATTGCATATTCATTGAACGTTTATTTATAAGTTGTTATCCTCTGTAGGTTTATTGAATTCTTGTGCTGAGATGTTTTAATTCTGAGAAAGTAAGCACTGCACAAAAGCAAAATCTTATATCCAAGCTAGAAACGGATTTCTTGGGATGTTCTTTATGGACCTTTTCTCCATTTTAAAATTCTTGATTTTAATCCTTTCTAATTCGGTTGTTATTGGATATTCTTCCTCTTCTGTGTACCGTGTACCTTCAAGAAATTGGCGATCCTGGTTCTCCGCAATTTCTATATCTCTGTCGTCTTTTTATTGTCTCTGCCAATGCTTGTTCCGTTATACATTTACTGAAGCTCGCTTGTTAGGTTATGTGTTATTTTCTTTTGTCTCTCTTGCCTTTAATCTGCCCTGTGAGTACCGAATTTTCCAAACCCACTTTCTTCATTATGTGCCTTACAAATGTCAAGTACTTCTTTATGATGCTAAGTATAAAGGTGTTTTCTTTTTGCATTTTCTCTAATTTATAAAAGCCTAAAGATTTCATTTACGATGTCATTTTCAAGTCTTTTTTCACTGCTCTTTGAACTGTCATAGCTGAAACTCCACTCTCCCGTGCCAAACGTTTTATGGATTGAGTTGGATCTTTTCTCATTGATCTCTTTAACTCTTAAGATGAAATGATGATGCCTCTTCCTCCTGTAACCCGGCTTCCCGATCCAGTTTTCCTATCTACTATTCCCTCTTTTTTAACCCCTTCACCATTCTCTTGATGGTTCTCGCATGGAATTTGAAGATGGAAACCAGAGTATGTATGTTGGTACCATTACTGAAGGCCATTCTTTTCACTATTGCTCATTTGGGAGGACAGTGTGGCTGAGACAAAATGATTTTAACCTGTTCACTTTCTATCGAATAGCTCAAAGGATTTTCCAGTGATTCTTACGAGAAATGGTGACAGGATGGCTAAAAGAAAGTCAATCAGTTTATTATTTTTTTTAACTATTATAAATTTTGTGGGGTGGGCAATAATTTGGTTTCAATTTGGTCTATTTTACTGTAACACCATATATATATATATATATATATATATATATATATATATATATATATATAATGCAATTTGCGTGTGTGTTGAATTTGAAGTCTCAAAGTTGTTATGGCGTCTGGAAAGGAATTTTGTGTGTTACTGCACTGTTATGAATTGTTCAAGAAACCAGACCTGATCAAAGTTGGGTGTCAGTAAACCTCGTCTATTTTTAGCTTATTATATCTTCTATGAAATATTCTATCGTTATAGTGAATTTCAAATTTTAATTGCGAAATCTTGCGAAGAAAGAATTCTTGTTCTTGCGCTTCTGTATAGAAACCAAACATAAAGTGCTACCATTTACAGCAAGTTTCTTCTCAGGAAAGCCTATTTTCATTTTTGCCTCAAAATTCTAACAGGTGAAATGATAACATAGCTTTTCTATGTCAATGTTTTCGCCTGTCGTCAAATTCAACCGCCTCCCTGATCTTTTGAACAGCATGAGAAATTTAGCCGTTGTTTCCTGTTTAGTGTTGGGTTCCCTGTTTCTTATAAAGTGTTTTTCATTCTCTTTCACTCCAAGTAAACCCCTGCATCTTAATTGCAATATTGCCTTGCTTAAATTGATTAAAAAAATAAATAAAAAGACAGAAAAATGAAAAACACAGTCGTTATCAAATATTAAGTACCCAGTACAAACATCATAACGAGGACTTCATATTTTTATTTTTGTTTGAACATAAAATGTGTCATCCATTCCGAGATTATGGAGCATGGAAGGACAATTACTCCAGATATTTATTGCTAGCAATTTGATCGAGAAAACGAAGCACAAATTCTATTGCACTGCTTAATAAACAAAATACGAGCCTTAGAATGGGAAAAGCGTACTATACAGTCAACGAGTTCTTAAAATTTCCAGTTGATTTGTCTAGATGTAACCGTAAGTTCTATGCTAACAGTTTCTTTCCTCGCACTTCTCGCTTGTGGAACTCCTGGGTCTATACTTTCCAGTTTACTTTCGTCTTCCAAATTTTAAATGCAATATCAATCGCTATATATTCGTAAATTTTTCTGTTTTCTAATTCTTTCACACTCAGTTAACCCCTTGTGGCTGTAGTTTTGCTCTGGGTAAATTTGATTTAAAAATGCCCTTTCTAGTAAAGCATACTGTCCGAACACCCTAATACCTAATATATATATATATATATATATATATATATATATATATATATATATATATATATATATATTTTTTGTTTAAAAATATGATTCCTTCGCTACATAAGAGTTCTCATGTTTCAAAAAAGATAGCCGAAACCATCCAAATAATTATTAAAATTAAGTTGAATTGAGGTGTTTAGTCCCGTTTCATCTTCAAGCGAAATTTTAGGAATAAGCTATGTCTTGGTTTACGTGTGTTTTTAGGCATGGTTCCTTATAATTTTCGTTATTGTGGGAGTGGCTAGGCGAGTCACCTTCGTTAAGTGGTCAGAGAGTTAATTCTTATCTATAGATTCATCATGTTCTGAGAGGTGTTTTGCTCAGGTTGGGTAGGGTATCTATTCAAGGCTAATGTTTGCGGTCATCCTCTAGTTAGTTCCCAGCAAGGGATATTTTTTTGTCTCTGGAGGATTTTGTTTTATTATTGTCTATATGATTATCTCTTTATTTATTTGTTTATTCAAGTGGGTGTTTTATATACAAACCGTATTGCACTGAATTTTAATTTGTTCTTTGATGACTACAGAAAGGGTTTTTCCTATTTAATGATTTGGCTGAGCTTTTAAGACTTTTATTAAAATATGTGATTTTTTTTTATGCTAATTAATTAATGCGAAAATTTGTTGATGTCGGCAAAACACCGTTAACTCCTGCCTATGGTTTAATAATTTTTCATTATTTCGAAAGTTAATGATGTGTAGTTTTTCGCTTATATATATATATATATATATATATATATATATATATATATATATATATATATATATATATATAATATGAAAGGCTCAAACAGTAATATCCATGGTTACAATTTATTACATTACTTTTTGAATTCGTAAGACTGATGAATTGGATCGTGATTATGTAATAAATTATAACCATGGAATATTACTCTGTCTAGGACACTGAGGTCTACCTGGATTCTATCCTTTTGGAATATATATATATATATATATATATATATATATATATATATATATATATATATATATATATATATTGTGTGTGTGTGTGTGTGTTTGTGTGTATAAAACAGCTTATAAGCGAGTGTATCCCTCAGGGAGTAGTAACAAATGAATGAAAGCTGCCAATAAATGAAGAGAACGTAAATGAGTAAAATAGACGAAAGAAAAAAGGAAGAATGAAAGAACGAAAGTAAGGAAGAAATAAAATGTATATAAAAGAAAAAGAAAGGAAGAATGAAATAAAGAAAGAACGAATACACGAAAAAATAAGGAAAGACCAAAAAAATGAAAAGAAGTAACGAAAGAAACTGCTAAAGAACGATAGATAGGAAGATTGAAAGAAAGAAAAAAAAAGAATGAAAGAAAAAATGGAAATAGTAAACATAAAAGAAATAAGAAAACAAATGAAGAATGAACGAAAGAAAAAATGAAAGAAATCACAAGGACCAAATAGAAAAGAAAAAAAAGTGGCTTTTTTTGTTTACAGTAAAGTTTACCCTTTACAAGGCCCAAGTGCCACTCGAGGTAGAGCGTTACGTTTGGAGGCCATTTGTGTGTATAGGATTGGAAGATAACGGTTTACCCTAGCTTTGAACAAGTTAAGATTTTAGTGAGCAGGAAAACATCCTCTTGAGAGTCGGTTTTACAGGGCAGTGTTTCGCTAGAAGAAGCTGTTCGAGTGAAACTTACTTCTCACCGATGAAATGCGGAGGGAATGTGCGTGATTTACTACCATGTAAGTGGCATGTCGGGTTATGAACGTTTGCCTCGGCGGGACAAGGGAATGTAGTTCGTTCGAGCACAGTCGTGGAAATAGCGATAGAGCAGTGAGAGGCTTGCCGCATACCGCGTGTGGTAGAGATGTTGAGGGGTGGAGAATAGTTCGCCAGCCACAAGGGCTCTAAGACGCTTTTGAATTCTTTGAAGGTTAGAGGGTGAAGTCTGGGCAACTCTCGCCCAAATTTGACAACATACTCCCTTTTTGGACTGATCTGGCTCTTGTAAACGTAGAGTGTAGCTGAAGGGGTCAAGTACTTACTGGAGTGCTACAGGGACTCAAACATTTATCTTGATCCTTAGAGATGGATCTTATATACGAGTTCCACTTGAGGTCGGTTGTAATTTTGAGACCCAACAGTCTTTCGATCTCAGGGGACCTATGTTCATCAGGATTCGTGGTAGTTCGGGGATGAAAATAAAAAAGGCCAATGTGTAAAATGAAATACAACAACGAAGAAAAAAGTGTTAACAATGTAGAGATAATATTATATAATAAGGTATGGAGCATAAAGGGAGGATTGAACTCACAACCTAAGAGATAGAAAAAGAATTAAGAATATATAGTGTATGAAATTAGAATTATAATAAAAATAAATTATAAAAGAAAAGAAAAAAAGGAAAATGGAAATATAAAATAAAAAAACGTAATCAATAAACAACGTAAACGATGAAAGATTGAATGAACTGAAAAAAAAAATAACAATTGAAAATATTCAAAACAAATACGAAAAGAAAACGTAATGATGCATGCATTGTTTCCGATAAGGATTTAAATATTTTCCTCTTTATAGAGTTATCTCCCTTAAATCGATCACGCAGAAGAAGATAAATAATAAACTAATTATGACCGCCATATTATAAAATCAATCAATTTATAATCGATCAGTATTCAATTATTCCTTCCAAGACCGACGCACACAAATGCTAATTTAATCATCGACATGAATTTATAAATCGTCCAATAAATTAATTTATAAATTATTCATATAAAATACATATATACACAGATATATATATATATATATATATATATATATATATATATATATATATATATATATATATATATATATATATATATATATGAATGTATGTATATATGTATGATGTTTATCTTATACAGGGGTATGTTCTTATGCATTCATTTAAAGAGGGTTAGCGTGTGAAATATTCCTGGATGGCCAGTGTCCAGTGACTCATTCTTATATTTATGAAAATATAATTATATCAAGCTTCCCTCATTCTTTTCCCTTCAACTATTTCAAACACATAGAAACATGTATTCACACACACAGACACCCACCCACACGCAAACACACACATATATATAGAGAGATAATATTGGTGGTTAATATACACATGCATATATGTACATATGCCTAAAACACGCACACACACACACACACACATATATATATATATATATATATATATATATATATATATATATATATATATATATATATATATATATATATATATATATATATATATATAAATTCCAAGAGGATAGAATCCAGGTAGAATTCAATGTCCAGGACAGAGTAAGAATATAATAAAAAGGCTTAAACACTAATATTCCATGGTCATAATTTATTCCATTGGAATCGTAATTACGATCCAATTCATCAGACCTACAAATTCAAAAAGAAATCAGTAAAAAATAACTCCGGGAATAACAAATAAAATTCAGTGAGAATGTAAGAATGAGAGTGTGGGACGAAATATATTATAGATAGATAGATAGATAGATAGATAGATAGATAGATAGATAGATAGATAGATAATTCTGTATTTGGGCAACAACTCTCTTTTATACTTGTTTCATTAAAAACGACTAAGGTACTGTGGTTAAATTTTTATTTATTTTTTTCTTATGTTCTTGGCATTCGGTTTATTTCTGGACGTAAATTATGAATAAAATGTGTATCCACATGTTAAATAAGGCTAAAACTAAGGGAGAGATTAGTAATATAAAAGAAAAAGTCAACAATCAATAATATTAACTATGAACACGGCCAGATTGTGTTGGCCGTGTATAGAAAATAAAACATTCCCATTACCTTTATTATAGATACATAAAACAATCCATACATTGAGTTAAAAGTAAAAATAAAATCATCCTTGATAATGGCTAAATCGAAATCGCTCTGACATACACAACATTCGGACAATATCTACACCCAGAAAAAAATTATAAAATATTCAGGAAAACTTAAATACAAAACCTGACTGTGGGGTCATGTCAGTCGAAGGCGGTCGGATGAGCGGAACTTTTAGACAGTTTTTGCACACCTTCTGCCCAGAAAAGAAAACATTTATACGAGTACAAGATATATATATATATATATATATATATATATATATATATATATATATAATATATTATAATAATATTTTTTGTTTAAAAATATGATTAGCGAAGGAATCATATTTTTAAACAAAAATATTTTTAAACAAAAAAAAAAAAAATATTATTATAATATAAGCTCTACTTCTGTATGGAGCACTGTCTTCTTAAAAATAAAAACAAAAATACTAAGGAACCCCGGATTATGCACCCAACGTGTTCTTTTCTATTTTCTTCATACCTGCACAAGGATACATATATATATATATATATATATATATATATATATATATATATATATATATATATATATATATATACATACATACATACAAATATAGATAAATATACTCGTCTCTAAAAATCCTCGAATTTTTGATTTGCCAATAATCAAATCAATCTTGAGGGAAAAAAAGGTTTTAAAAAAAGAAAGAGCTACAAACATGAACTTCTGCCGAAAAAAATCGCACAGATGCAGGTCTGAAGCCCAAAGAAAAAACCCCGATGCGAGTAAACAACTAACTAACAAAAGAGCTCAATACAACTGTAGAGCAAACCTAGATACACCTAGTGAGTTAGACAAACCTACCTAGGTTTCACCTAAACGTTTCGTCAGGGAAGAATTTAATTTATGAACAAGAATCAAACGAATAGATGTCAACTTAACAAGCTATAAGAAAAAAGTTTAGGAAAATAAAAAGGATTACTAGATATAAAACGGATTATTCTTTCAATGTCCTTTCTATGAATTTTTCCAATCGACTATTTCAGAGAAAATACCCCAAACTCCAACAAACTTCAAATTAAATTCTTCGTTGATTTTTTAGACATTTAGATTTATATCAACTTTTAACCCCTAAATATACCTTTTAAAGAAATGCGAAATAACAGCGTCTAAGAATTTGAGTGAATCCTGATCTCAGGGACATGATTTATTATTTTATTGTTAACTGTATCTTCCCCCTTTAAGTCGGTCTTCTCCCTCACCCCTTACCCATCTATATCTAGATAGCATGCGTTAAGTTATGTGGCGTCTAGCCTACACAGAGTGGGGTTAAGGATAAGGAATTGAAA
>OZ010605.1:13227075-13264575 GCA_963932145.1 Acanthosepion lycidas
TGAGCGGACATTAGTTAAAGCTAATTGAAGAAAGTGCATAAGCTGGTGAGATCAGCAGCTGAACAAGGCCAGAATGTTTTTAGCCTCATTAAATTAGAGGTTAAATTTGGAATTGCGTTGGACCCAGGTTCCCCAATGATTTGGTTTACTGAGTTTTTCAGCAACCTTCTTGCCTCCCGTCTACGTGTAATCGAAAGCAAGCTGATACTCTAATAATATGGTGCATATTTTCTTTTACTGTTGAAGACTGGCATAGCTTCACTCTGAGTCCACTCTCCTACAATGAAGAGCTGGAGATAGTGCTATTGTGTTTTCACTTCTCTTGTCAATGCTTGTGCTTTGTTAATTTCCTCTTTCATAATTATAGGTTGTTATTGGATGCTTCGACCATTGATTTATGATCGAACCTCTCCTAGTGTGGAAAAAAAAGCCTGCGTTCTTAATAGAGATTCGGAGTCCTAGTATCTGATGTCGCATGACTATGATTTCGGCTACATGAACACACGGTTAAAATTGATTATAGAATATTATTCAGCACTCATTTCACATAGAGTGGACGTCACTTTGAAGCATGTGACTTTTATCTATTACTATTATTCATCCAAGAGTCTTTCAAGGAAAGTAGCAACAGCGTGAATTCAGAAGTCTACAGAAACATTTTTTGTCTGCCAATCAAAGTACGATCCTATTATGGAGGAGGCGGAACTTATAGAATCCAATCCTCGTTATGCGCACATTCGTCTCCAAAACGGCAAAGAAACTACTGTATCACTCCGAGATCTCATTTCCGCTTGTCTCGTTCAGAACTGTTCTCATAAAATACAAGACTCTGATTTACCAGTCAAAACATTGAGACCTTAGTTCCCGACAAGACAGTACATTCTCGACAATCTAGTACAGGTACGCTAGAAAATGAAATTGACAGTAACGAACAAACTATTCGACTATTCCCAAAAGGCCTTCTCTCCTATTAATCGTATAGCAAGCGGAAGAGTCCAACATAGACTCTTTAGAGGGAGGACACCACAACATAACCTTATTCGATTTAAGACCGCTTAATTTATAAGTAAATCTTTTACTGATTTCCTTAAATCGATTGAGGTTATGTTGTGGTGTCCTCTCTCTAAAGAGTCTATGTTGAACTATTCCGCCTACTATAAGATTAGTAGGAGAGAAGGCCTTGTGGGAACAGACGAATAGATTGTTCATGACTGTCGAACTCTCTGCCTTGAGCAGAGAGGAACTCGGATGAGGCTTTGCCGAAGTGCAAAGTTTCGTCCGGGGAGGCAGATAGGCCCTGAACCCGTTTATGCGGGTTCTAAGCGAATAATTTTGGCCAAGCCTACGGGCTCGGAGAACATACGGTAAACTCGGCCTTATGCCACCTATATCCCTCGTTGGGTGGGGGGCTTTTAAATATTGACAGTCGAATAGATTGAACGTTGGGTCAACCGACACACACTAACTAGTCGTGTAATACTCTTCTGTTGTACTTACTGTTTAATATATGATATATCTGTAACATTTATTTTGTTATTTCTTTAACCATTTACTTGCTCACAACATATTGGCAATGAAGCATTCGAAGAAACGGACTTCACGTTAAATCATAAAATTTGCCAGTGTCTACAACAGGGGTGTAGAAAGGAATACAAACTGTATGACAAAAGGGTATCCAATGTTAATTACAACACTGACACTGAAAAAAAAAAGTAAATCCTCAAAACAATAGGATTTCTACAAGTTCAATTCAGTAGTTGGGAAGAAGTTTGATGAAACTTTATATTTTTTCTATTCGAACAAGTGAAACAGATTTACTGTTTTTGCTAATAGGGTAAAGTAAAAAATTACCCCCTCTCCTGCTTTGAAATTTTTCAGTAAAAGAATCTTACAAGTCAATCAGACTTATTTTTGGTTAAGAGGGTAAAGAGAAAAATTCTTCTCTCTTATGTCTTAATTTTACGTACTACTGAAGTAAAATGGACGAATTTAAAAGTGCAATGCTAGATATTTTTATGTTAATGAAACACCAACAGAAACAATAACTAATGTTGGAAAAGAAATATCAAAAAAGACAAGAGAAATTTCAACACGAACAAGCAGAATATCAGAAGAAATTAGAGGAATTGCACTTAGAAATGCAGGTTAGACAACAGAAACTGGAAGAAAAGCTCCTTCAAACACTATTATAATTTTTTATTATATATTAGGTTGAGACACATGAAAAGACGCACATTATAGGAAATGAATACAACGCTTCTGAAATGATAAAAATGATTGAAATAGGCAAAATATTGATCCATGACTGTTCTTCCACACATTTCTAAATTATTGATTCCATCATTAAAAAAATTCTCATCGTTTGTGTCGTGGTGTCCTCCCTCTAAATAGTCTATATTGGGCTCTTCCGCCTACTATAAGATTAGTAGGAGAGAAGCCCTTGGGGGAACGCTGAGTCAACCGACACACACTCACTAGTGTAATACTCTTCTCTTGTACATACTATTAATATATGATATACCAGTAACAGATATTTTGTTATTTATTTAACAATTTACTTGCTCAAAACAGGTTATAAAGTAGATACTTAAAAATTGAAATTAATCCTGCTAGGAAATAATCTTTCCTTAATATTGATTGTCTAACTGCAATTAATTGTTTCTAGAAGCAGGGGATATTGTAGTGAACATTTTTCTCTCCCCTCCCCAGCCTATCGTCAAAAATGGACTGTGCCTGCTTATAGTTTGGTTTATACTAGCAGTTCTATAGTGTAGAATAAAGACTAGTGTATAATTCTCCCCACTTCGAGCGGTTTGTATCATATCTATATATCATCACTCAGTTGCGTCCCTGTCCTTGAGCAGAGTGCACTCAGGGACGGCTTCGTCAAAGGACAGAGTCGCAAATGAGTAAAATTATACTGCAGGCTATTTTTATTCCTGGCCTGGATGTACGCGATTGGGTCCCCACCTTCAATAAGACCTTATGTCACAACTCGTTTTAGTGGGAATACAGAGTAAATACTTAGTGTAGAATAAAGCCTAATTTGAGTTACTCTGTTCCGTGTCTCTTATTACAGAGAGAAATGCATCCAAAATAGTTTTGATGAAGTTTATCAAGCAGCGGGACAATGGCCTAAAATATTCTGTCAACGCAACAAAGGACAACAAATGGTAAACAGATTTAAGACGGGCCATGTGAATCATCGGGCCTTCAGCCAACAGAGCATGCATTTCATGTCTTGAAAAAGAAAAATATGGAGAATTACCCCCGCTCCACCTAAAACAAAAAAGAACTGAAAGAATCTCCGTTAAAGATCTGGAAAATCATTACAAATGAAGAATGAAACAGTTCGGTGATGTTAGTAGTTCGCAAGATTGATGTAGCTATTGCGAATTGAAAGTAAATATTAAATCTTATTTCCTTCAAAACTATCTGTTCCTTTGCGTCGGCTTGCTTAAAAAATGGGGTAACCTGATAGACACGACTGTTTAACGCATATAAATGCGTTATACCAGGAAATAAAACCTGAAATTCTTAACTCTTTTCTCATATTCATCTTTTGAACTTAAACACAAATGTCTTCACAAAAAAAAAAGAAAACCAAGGAATTGTCTGTCTATACAAGGACACATGGCACAGTGGATAAAGGCGTTAGTTAGATCCAGTGACAGACCCAAAGAGTGTGAGTTCAATACCCGGTTAAGGCAATGGAGAACTGACATCCATTAAACATGGCACATGGAACTAGAACAGTCTATACCAGTGAGAGAAATAAAGGGTTCATTTCGACATTTCAGCCACCTGAAGAAGGCCGGAGCGTACAACGGCTGAAACGTTGTAATAAATATGGCGACAAAGGTGAGGACAATAGTCCGAATAACGTAAATAATGTAAGGAATTGTCTTTGGTATTCCAATAATTTTGGAGGGGACACTATATATAATATTCATGTTTTTTGGGTTTTTTTTTTTCAGCTACAATTGAAAAAAGAAAAACTCTTCGTTGAAGTTTGATTCATAGAAACTCTTAATTTTTAGAGCCTTAATCTTTTGAATAAAACCAATTATATTAATTTAAAAGATTTTATCTGAAGATACGACTTAGGAATTAATAAGCGTGCCAATGCGTGAAACGGGGGAAAAATAGTTTGCTTTGGACGGAGAAACTGTCTTTACCTGGGAATGGGATTTTCGACACCTGAATGTAATTGTCTTCCTCTCACGTGATCGTTTGATCACATGACTCGAACAGTTCGGATTG
Organism: Acanthosepion lycidas; assembly: GCA_963932145.1. Lineage (NCBI taxonomy): Eukaryota > Metazoa > Mollusca > Cephalopoda > Sepiida > Sepiidae > Acanthosepion > Acanthosepion lycidas. Next base: position 13,231,339 of record OZ010605.1, read on the forward strand.
AATTCGTCCGTGTGATCGATAGTCGGTGGTTAATTTTACATTAGCCACAGCCTCAGGCCATTGTCAGTTTTTCTGTCTGTGACTCAGAGATCCCGATGAAAGTCGCAGGTCCTCAGTGATGCTTCGTAATTTCCGGAAGGGAAAGCGGAAACTGTGATTGATATCCCTCAAAAGCGAGGCTTGCATTGGAAAGCAAAAAAAAAAAAAGGTGAGAGAGAGAGAGACTAAGAAAGAAATAAAAAGAAAAAGATAGATAAATTCAAGGAATAATAAATAAAAGGGAAAATGAAAAAGCAGAGTATGTATAGATGATAGAAATTTTTCGGTGGGTTTGAATAATCATATTAAGGTAAATCATAGAATCTAGAAAAATCCTTAACAGAATGCAGAAAGCACTGGACGGCGGTTTCAAACTACTTTGGGATACAACAGAAGTGCTCATCCACTGCCGAGAATCAAACCTGGACCATTAAGATACAAAGCAAGCGTCATACCTCGGTGACGATGAGGTAACTAACTAAAAACGACATAGCTCCACGACTCAGTAAATTCCTTGGTGTAGCTAAACCAAGTATACTTAACCCAAGGGATTGTATCCTAAGAGCCAAGTCTCTCACTCTCCAGAACATTGAAAGCCGGTTAATTATACGAAACGGTCAGGGTTCAATTCTCGGTAATGACTGCGCACTGCTGATGAGTCCCAAAATAGGACGAAACAGCCGTTCAGTGCTTTCTGCATTCTGTTGAGGATTTTTCTAGACTCGCTGAATTACTTTAAAATATTTATATATAGTCATACACAGACAGACTGTTTCGCTCTACCACAGCTTATCAGTGTAGGTAGATATCCGATTGTTTGAAGCCGGGATCAGTCAGAGATTCTACCCACAAACCATCGTAGCACGGCAGAGCGAAAAGGAAATTCTAACATTTTTATTATACGAATGTCGTCAGTGGCTAGGAGAGCTCGATTCTAGTTGAAAAGCATTTCATTAGCAGAAGTGGCAGCTAATGTTTATAAAATCACCCCTTCCCCTCCGAGAGATCATTCGAATTATTTCGAGAGCATATATATATATGTATGTGTGTGTGTGTGTGTGTCTGGACATTGCAGTCCAGTGGCGACAGTCAGTTTCATGCTTAAACGCAATCGCCAGGCCATGTTGCATTGGGTTTTGGCCTGACTATTTCATATATATAGTGGTGCATTATGGGTAGGCCTCTTTTATTATTCGAACGTTTTGTTTTAGGGTGGCCGGTAACGGTTATGTTTCAAATTATTCAACGGGCTATTGAATGGAAACGACTGTCTATACGGCTGTATTTTTGTGACTATGTTATTGCCTTTTTTGTTAAAACTTTATTATTGATTCTTTCATTATTAGCTGTTGGTTGTTATTACTACATTTAATAGCAAGCAACAACCAACAACAGATAATATAATAATATATGATCAATAATAAAGAATACAAAAGTTAACAAACAACATACGCGACACAAGTTATAAAATATTTCATGTCACTCATTATTTTCCCATTAAATCTTATATTAAACAAATGTTACGGCAAAATGTGTAAATTTTAAAATATGGGATGTGAAAAAATTTAAAAATTTATAAATTGATGGATCGTTGATTTAACGACACACAAGCAATTGTTGGAATATTTATTATCAAATTCTTGCATGAGTTATCAGTTTAAGCTCGAATTCTAGGTTAATATGATTCGCATCGTTAAGTATTGCATCATGTTTGTGCGTGTAAATTTTTCCTGTGCAAACGGATTCTAATCAAAATATTGAATTATATATAAATCGAATAATATTAAAAAATGGTTATGAGATTGACACAATATGCCATATAGATATGAATAAATTATGATTTCCTTATCAAACTTGTTGACATTCTTTTAATAGCTCGGTTATTTAGCAACTGAGTTAAACATTCTACTGTTTTGATTTTATTTGCAAGAGTTTGTATTATTTCCAAGAGATCGCCTTTGCTTGAATACAGTTTTCCATTTTCATATAGATTTACATTCCCACTCAACTCCCACGAATAATCCCCTTTGGAGAACACGCCAGCGATAAGAGGCTACGTTGAAGCCCAATACTATGTTTCAGGGTTCAGTTGAAAACATCCCTGGCGCAGGCCAACATCGACACTTAGGCCAGGGAAACTTTTGCTGTAAGTTGGCCTTCCTGGCGTAGGATCATCTGAGGCGGAAGTTGAGACCGAGACTTTCAAGTTTAAGCGTCAACAGGAAAAGCATATACGACGTGCTGTTAAGAGGGCCCGACTCACCAAACGCGTCACCCCCACCAGAGGAAGCAAAGAAATTAAAGAGATAGTAACACAATACCGATGTGAGACGTTGCTGAGGACATATTATTCACAATCAGATTAATGTCCTTATCTTTGATGTCATTATCACAAAGTTTCGGTCGTTATGCTATTCGGCCTTCTTCAGATTTTTTTTTTCTTTTTTGATCGGTGGTAAAATAATAAAATAAAATAAAATAAAATGATCCTTATTTTAGTATGAACAGGGCAGGCGGCGTAAATTTTTAAACTCCAAAGCGAGTTTAGTTTAAAAGGTTGGGTAAGTTTTATGACTAAAACTTTTAATTTAGTATAAAATTGAGATAATTTTTTTTTCCCCAAAAGTTTTTAATTTAGTTACAAAATATGATGCGAGATAAAGTTTTTTAACATTAAAACCACTGCCTTGGAATTCAGTTATTAATATTTATTTTGTCAACGCATGGCGACATTAAAGAGTAACACCTGATTCTCAAGTTAATTTTATCGCAAAAGAAGGGATTAATTTCAGAGACATATCTGCAATACAAAGCTTGTAAAAATGTTTTGTTTTTTGTTTTTTATATTCTGGATATATCAGAATAACCACACGTTGAATTCTACAATTCCACACTTTTCTTAAAATGATGTCCATTTTCTTTCATCTTTTTTGTAAATATGGGTGGAAGATTTTGACGAATTCAGTTTTAAAATGCACTCCGCCATTAAGTACTTAAAAGAGACGATAATTTAGTGAAATGAAGCGACTCTATTGAATCATCTGCTGCTTCTACTTCTTGGAAAGTTGGTTTACTGTCGCCTGCTAGAACATTTTACACATCAATATCCATCATACATATTTATATATCTGCCATTCGTCCATGCATTGAATACTGTTGTCATATCTGGTCTGGTACTCTTGCTATTCATCTCGAGATTCCTGTCAAAATTCAAAGAAAGATTAGTAATGTATTAGATCCTGATATGGCATCTCGACTTCAGTCAGTTTCTCACCGATGAAACAAGAGTTCTCTCTGCCATTTCTACACATATTTTCATGGTATCTGATCTATTTTCCTTAGTGTATCAATGATATGAGTCTATAAGACTTTTAGGTCTCACCGTTTTACTGTGGAACCGCCTCTTCTATTCTATAAGTTTCTTTTCTTACACTTCTCAAATACTGAAGTCCTGATTTCTTACTTCCATGCCAGCTAAAATTTTCAGAAATTGAAATGCAAATTCAATCGTCATCTTCTGTCTTCCTGAAACCTATTGTCCTTTCCTCACTTTTCTTCACTAAAGTATTCGCATTTTTTTTTCACTCACAGAACCCATCATGCGTCTGAGTGGCATTATCGCCTTGCTTGGAGTGAAATTATTTTTAAAATAATTCATTTTGATTTATTAAACAATCTGATTCGAGTTCATATAGTGATTGGTAACACAGTGAACCTTTCATTTGATGAGTCGTATAAGCTTCCTTGGGGTTTCATAGGGATTTTGAATTCAGAATTGTCCTTCTAGACTGGTTGCCAATCAAAGCTAAATATCCCAATTTGTCTTACTGTTTAACCATTGGCTGGGGTCAGAAGAAATGGACGCATAAAATTACTAGCGCTATATTCGCGACACTGAATGCAAAATGAATCGCAAAGTTTTCGAACTCGGCTCTCAGATTCCTCGTCGCTATGCACTACACCAACCGCACACATTTAAAGTAAAGATCGATAATGACGGCAAATAACAAAAAAAAAAAAATGTACATATATATATTAGTTAACCTAGTATTTTTCTAAAAACTGTTTAAATGGGTAATTATTAAACAAAAAAAAATTATAAAAAAACTATCCCTAAAATTAATAATTCTTAATGGAATTTAAAATGCTTCAATACGAAATTTATCAAAATTTTTCGGATTGATTATTTTTTTGTATGTTTTACGCAACCTTTTCCAACTTTTTTTAATCCTATTTTAAATTTAAATGTCATAATTTAGCTGTTACATCACCAAGGACATTTTTTTTTTTTAGATATATATTTGTATTATTATGACTGGCGTGGAAGTTGGAATTGGTGAAACGAGTTCGAATTCTGTCTTAGTCTATTTTGTTTACTTTTCAGTATCATCTTTGGGAAATATATAAATCCATTTCATCTCCTTTGCAGATATGTGTGAAATAACAGTGTAGATTGGGGGGCAGACTTGATTTAAAAACGGGATGAATGAAAAGATAAACATTGCCATTGTCATTCATTTATTAAAAAATTAGAAATCTATGAGAGACATGATAAACTATGTCCAAACGAGACACGACATTTAAATAATTTATGTAAATTGTATGTACCTATTCCTTTTTTCTTTCTTTCTTTTTTAATTGAAGTGAATTTAGTCTGCCCCTTTTTTTGAAGACTTTACTTGAATAGTAGTTCTTTAATTTTTTTTTTCTGGCACATGCAAATGTAGGACATTATCTTAATTCCTGGCTTACAGTAGTGGAATGTTTCGACATCTAGTCTCACTGACAAATCTCACCTGGCCGTGCATCTCGAAAAGGACCTCCAATCGATTGTGAACTGGGGCAAGAATTGGCTGGTCAACTTCAACGCTTCTAAGACAAAACTGCTCTCTATTAATCACCACAGAGATCCTTTCCTTCCCTCCATTAGAATGTCTGACGCTCAACTTCTCGAGAGCAACTCTCTGCGGCTTCTCGGTCTCACGTTGACTGCTGACCTGAGATGGAATAAATATACTGAGTCAATTGCTTCGTCCACCGCAAAGAAAGTTGGCTCCCTGAGCCGAGCCAGGAAGTTTTTCTCCCCGGAGTCGATCCTCCAGATCTACAAATCAACAATTCGCCCTTGCATGGAGTATTGCTGCCATATATGGTCTGGTGCCCCTTCTGTTTGCCTCGGGGTTCTTGATAGGCTCCAGAGGCGGATATGCAATGTAGTTGGCCCTGCTCTGTCGTCTCGTCTACAGTCACTTTCTCACAATCTGGTTTCCAGACGTCATGAGTTCAAGCGCCATACGAGGCTGGCATCCCGCACTCACCCCTTCACAGTCGAAACTCCTAAATGTAGCCGTCTCTTCTACTCCAATAGCTTCATGTCTCGCACCTCTCGCCTGTGGAACTTCCTTCCCTATTCCTGTTTCCCTGTGAGCTATAATCTCCAGCTATTCAAGTGTAATGTCAATCGACATCTCTAGTTGCTTTGATCTATCCACTACTCTCATCCTTTCTTCTATCATTCCTATCTGATCTTACTCTAAATTTTCTGTAACCCCTTGCGTCCTAGTGACTCCCGCCTTGCTTGGGGTGAAAAAAAAAATCTTTACGAAGTAAATCGTCATATAAGCGCTACCCCATCCTCGGTCTTGGAATATAAATTTGGACATGGTTTATGGCCAACAAAAAACAAAAATATCACTCCACTCTTCATTTATAGTAGATATTTTTTTCTGTCGCCCGGTCAATACCCCTCCCTCTTCTCTTGAACAAAAGTAGAAGCCCATCCATTGTTTCTTGCTTAGAAAGGGCTTTCCGGACACTTTCCACTCTGGCATCTGTAGTGGCGTTGTCGTGAATCTCTAGGGTGATATGTGAGGTTTGTGGCCACGTCTCTTTATACTGAGGGCAACGGGTTAAGAGTTTTCTGGTTGCTGTTCCCGACTGGTAGTTAGGACCCTGAACTCTTACGTAGCGACTTGAAAGGCTTCTCTGATCAAAAGTTGCATAATATCGGGGTACTTGCAGTGCCATGTCGCTCAAGATCTAGTGACTGGTAGGCAATCCTATGGTTACATTATGTTGCCTTTTTCGCCAGTTCCTTTCTATCCAAATCGCATACGATGGCATTCTGCTACTATTACATTAAATCTTTTCTTTATCAACGTAAGTCAACATCTATCTATTTATAGATGATGTACTTATTTATTTTCCTTAAGCACACATGGCATAGTGGATAAAGGGGTTGGTTAGATCCAATGACGGAACCCAAAGAGTTGGGAGTTAAATGCCTGGTTAAGGCAGTGGAGAACTTGGAGAGGTGAATTAACAGGAGAAAACTGATAACTGACATCCATGGCACGTGGAGCTAGAACAGTATATCCCACCGAGCGAAAAAAAAGGGTTCACTTCGGCATTCCAACCACCTGAATAAAGCCGGAGCGTACAACAACCGAATCCTTATGATAAATATGGCAACAAAGATGAGGACAATAGTCCGAATAATGTAAGTAGTATAAGTCAACATGATCTTAAACAGTCAATAAATATGTCTAAAACAGCTAAAAAAATCATCGAACCCTTTAACCTTTCCTTTTCCAACATCCGTGGCATTCGTACCAACTTCTACAGTGTGGAATCATTCCTCTTTGAAAAGTCTCCTGATATTCTAGCTTTCTGCGGGACTAACCTTAACTCGTTAATCCTCTCCTCTGATTTCTCTATTCCCGGCTACTTTCCTCTAAAATCCACATGCATGGCCTGGGAGTTTATGCCCGCGATCATCTCTCACTGGCTCGGGAAATCTCTTAAGTCTTCAGACTATTCTTATTTGTGCCTCCGTCTATCTCCAATTCAGTAAAATACCTCTTCTTTCTCTAGCATTCTTCTTCCTCTCAAGACTATGGTGTACTTGATAGCATTTCCGATAATATAGACAAGGCCATCTCTCTACATCCGTTTGCGCACATAATCGTGTTCGGTGAATTTAACGCCCACCGTACCATGTGGCTTAAACATTCCGTAAGTGGCTTAAAAAAAAACCTTTAACTTTTTAATCACTCAATCCCTCAAACACGTTTCTCCAGTATACCCTGACAGTAACGCTTCCTTTCTCGATATTTGTTTTACCTTCATCCCTGACTCGTGTCGCGCTACACAGCCCTTTCCTCTTGGCAAATCTGAATATGCCGTAGTGTCTGTTAAGATCTACTTCTAATCCCCACCTAGCCAAGAACCTCCTATTAAGAGAATATCTTTCTGATGCCATTTGATGCCCAACTCCACGAGAGCATCACTCTGCGCCTTCTTGGTCTCACGTTTTACACTGACCTGAAGTTGAGAAACTACATTGAATCAATGCAAGTTGGTTCCTTTGTGTCGCGCCAGCAGTTTTTTTCTCGCCTAAGTCCACCCTTCAAATCTACAAATCTACCATTCGTCCTTGCCATATGGTCTGGTGTCCCTGCTGTTTATCTCGTGTTCCTAGACAAATTTCAGAGACCGATATGCAATGTGATATTTCCTGATCTGGCATCTCATCTACAGTCACTTTCTCACAGACGTACTGTGGCTATCGTCTGTCTTTCCTACAAATACTTTCATGGCAACTGATCCGACGAGCTACTATCACTGGTTCCAAAATTGAAGGAATTGAAGCATGCTACTAGGTTGGCATCTCGTTCCCACCTTCTCACTTTAGAAACAGTTAAATAAAACCGACTCTTCTAATGTCGCTCTTACCGACATTGGAACTCCCTTCCCCCTACTTGCTTCCATCATAGCTATAATCTTCAAATATTCAAATGGAATGTCAATCTGATGCATTGATCCCGATCCCAGTCCTCTATATCCTTTCTGCAAAAAACCCTCTTCAACCTTTGCTCTCACTCGCTGTAAACCGCTGCATAAGAGTGGCACTCCGGCCTTAGTTGAGGTGAAATGCTTAAAATGCATTTCGTTGCGGATCTATGTAGCCAGCAATCAAGCCGCACATATTGATAGCTTAATAGATAGATAGATAGATAGATAGATAGATAGACATGTACAGACTAAGATAGGTTTACAGATTACGATAGATAGATAGATAGATAGATAGATATGAACAGACTAAGATAGATAGATATGAATAGCCTGCGATATATAGATAGATAGACATGAATAGTCTGAGATAAATAGATAGATAGATAGATAGATATGAATAGTCTGAGATAGATAGATATGTACAAACTTAGATAGATAGATAGATAGATATGAACAGACTAAGATAGATAGATAGATAGATAGATAGATAGATATGTACAAACTAAGATAGATAGATAGATCGATAGATATGAACAGACTAAGATAGATAGATATGAACAGACAAAGATAGATAGATAGATAGATAGATAGATAGATATAAAGACTAAAAGTGAATGTAACTAGTGAAGCAAACATGTATCCGACAAACTATTTACCATCGAGAGACAGAAGCAGCGACAAAGTCGTGTCAGGCGAAGAATTGAAAATTCCAGCTGAAGCCGATGGAATTGTAAGGAAGTAAGTTTCGATAGATGGACGTTGACCCATCAACGCCAGGGGCAACGCACCTGATGCGAAGGAAATACATACACATTAGAATGGTGTCGGGATAGGGTATATGAAATGAATGAGGGGTGGTTTGGTTAAAAGTGAAATTGTTGTATTCATTTCCCTTCTTTTTATGTGCTGTGTCCTTTCAGGACGTGGGCGATCAAGGCTCTATACTTCTACCCCTATCTGTTGTAGCTCTCAATAAGAGATCCCTCTGTCAGCTCCCCCAGACCAAGTTCTGTAATCTGCTTACTTAAGCCCGACAGGTATGCCATGCGTTCTTTCCTTCTCTCTCTTTCCCTCTATTCGACCTGTATCAGATTCTCCAGGCCCTGCTTTCTCATTACGTGTCCAGGAAACTTCAGCTGCCTCTTCCTGATATTAAGTATAAGCCTCCTCTTTGTTTTTTATCATCTCCAAGACCTCATCTTTGCTCACACGCTAGGTCTATATTATCCTCAGTATCCGTCTGTAGAAGCATATCACCTTCGCCTCGAGTCTGATCTTCATCTTTGAGGAGACCGTTCTACATTCGCTGCCGTAAACGAGGACATATGCCACATGTCGGTTCAGTATTCTTTTCTTCGTTACCAAAGAAATCCTCCTGTTTCGCAATACTCTGCCCAGCTTTTGGAATGCGTTCTTGGCCATCACAATATGTCTGCGTATCTCAGTGTTCCACTACTTACCATGGGTATATCACACCCGATTTTGAAAATATCAAAAAATATTAAATATAAATCTTTATTTGAAATATTTTACATGCAGGGGCACTTCAAACTTTGTACTTTGAGTTAACATTAATAGGAAACGAAAAGCATATTATTTAGGTAAGAAAATCAGGTACTGAAAATTGTAATTAAAAATAAGAAAACTTGCGCTGGGTACTATATACCCATGGTTAGTATTAGGTTGGTGCAAAAATATTGTCGTTTTCTCACATAGTAACATGTGAGAAAACGACAATATTTTTGCACCAACCTAATACTTCTAGGGTTAAGATTGAAGCCACCTGTGATGAATCTAGGTAGGAGTTCTAATTCTCTCAGAATTACCTCATTGTATAATGTTTAAAAAAAAAATCAAACAATAAAAATCTAGAAAGAATCGGGTAAATTAGGTCTGGATGGAAGACCAGTAAAATAAATGGTGCCTTTAAAATTGGAATGATAGAAAAATGGAATAAACTTATAAAAATAGAACAATTCAGAATGATAGATTTCTTTGGATAGGACGACTAAATTTCTTAATTCCACGAATTCAGACTATCTCAGCTAGGAAAGATCATACTATTTCCAGAGAATCGAATCACCCTCATTTCATCCCAGTTTTAAAACTAATGAAAATAGTTCCACTCACACAATATTTTCGTAAGAACTGTCACCTGATTGTTTCCTTAATAAGTCATCTTAATTCTCTTCAAGTAAAAGATTTCCTCCTTATCCAATAAGCATTACTACAATTAACCACATTAAATTCTATTCATTTCAGGTAGGTTCTTCATAATTGCCGAATCAGTTTTATCTCTACTTCACGTTTCCCTCAAGTCTTGTTTCTAGTTGACAAATGATGAATAATATGGAGTTAAAATGTGAAAAAAAAATGCAATGAATTAATAAAAAGAAGCGGAATAAATCAAATGAAGTGAAAAGAAATGAAAGTCTCTATCTGGAGTTGTTCTCGAGCCTTCTATTTAGTCTAAAAAAGGATTAACAATATAAAGTTAAAATGTAAAAAGAAGCCAATGATTTAAGAAAGGAACTGCTTTCAAATAAATGAAGAGAAAATAAATAACAAATCCAAATGAGAAACTGTTCATAACTACCTGGAGTTACTCTTAAGTCTTCTATTTATTGTACAAATGGTGAAATCAGATGTAAAGAATATCAATTCGGACCAAGTAATCGGAAATCCGAGTTCGAATTCCACTCGGGTTTGTTACGTTCATTCCTAAATAACCTTAGGAAAGATACGAATCAATTTCTTCTCCTCTGTTATGGGTTGAATAGAAGGACAAACTATCTCCAATAGCCTTGGTTGGCCACCAGTCTATGGCAACCTAAGGTGCTAAAATTTTCTGCGTAGTCAGTCATGAATCGAAAGAAACTATTTTCAAGCGTGTATCATGTCTGACACTTAACTGACTGATTTTGTCGTTGCTTTGAAATTTTTCATGCAACAAAAACAGACTATCATTATTGTTTCGTCCGTGTATTGTTTGATATATTGAAATGTAATTGTCATCTTTGATAATAGCTTATGTAAGCCGAAAGCTTAGATCGGATTTAAACATATATCAATATGGTGATTTCCTTTCGTCTTTCAATGATAATGTTATTAAGCTTATCAGACAATATGAAAATAACACTTAAAATAAATAGACGAAACTTGTTTATATTATTTAATGAAACATGCATCAATCAAAAATTGTTGCCTAAATATACACAATATATATATATATATATATATATATATATATATATATATATATATATATATATATATATGAGATTAAATTTTAACATAAATAGACCGTAGACTCAAATACGATTATCTACTAAAGATAACGTTTGAAGTAATAAAAAATATATCGGATGTTAAACAAATGCATTAATTCTTTAGAGAGTGCTTTTTAAGGCTTTGTATACGAAACTGAGGAGATATGAAGCTTTCGAGAAAATCTGGACGCATCAGTGTTGTTTGAAGGCACAATAGAATGATGTTCTTCGTAGCCGAGCGAATAAATCACGACGGATCAAACGGTGGTCTACCATGCAGAGAGGCATAAAGTTTCAAATGTTTCCGAAAGAGCACATTTTCTTTATTAAGTTTTCTCTAGTATGCAGGTCGGTCAACGAGTTAAATAATTATTAACATAAACAGCGAGTCTACTCAGTTACGGATAACCTCCTCAAACAATACGACATTATTTTTGCACCAACCTAATAATTCACAGAATTATTATAATGGTTGGAAATGAAAAAAAAGGAAAAGAAATATATGTTGGAGAAATGACATTGAGGTAATTCCAAAGGAACTGTCGAACAATCACGTGATCAAGATAAACACTCAGTTGTGGAGCAAGCTGAGGTAAAGAGTAATCCAACCTTGAGGAAGAGAGCTATTTATGGTGCAATGGAGCATCTCATTGTGCTAAAGTGGGACAGTCCATTGCTTGGGCTGTGATTGGCTGCTGGTACCTGAGTGGAGGTATTTCTATATAAATACCAGCTTGATTCAGTTAGTTTGCAGGGTTTGTATTAAGTTACAACCTCCTTTATTTTTGTCTGCCAGCTGGACGCTAGCTGGGACTCTTACACCGGTAAGTGCTGTTTATTGTCTTGTTATTCTACATCTCCTTCCCCCCCATCGCGTGTCGGTAGTGGCCTTTGGGGAGGGATGAGTTCCTTTAAACCTGGCTGGTTGTGTGGAAGTAGTCTGGACAATGCCCGAGGGGGTTTTGTCCGTGTTATTGTAGACGGCTGTGCAGTGTTTGATGTTATTCCAGCGTCGAATGTTTGTGGCACTGGTGTAGGGGTATCGGGTAAGGCACTAGGTCTTGGAACTGGGATTGTTGGTGTATCCAGTTTCCTGAGAAATCGGCGATTTCGTAAGGTAATTCTACCTGATCCGTCAATTCTGATACGGTATTGGTGGTTGGGGAGGGTTTCAATGACCTGACCTGTTGTGTCCCATCGGCGGGTTGTTGGTCGTTGTAGTGCCACTATTTGTCCTTTTTGAAGGGGATTTAAGGTGTGTGCTGTTCTGTTGTATTGCTCTATGAGACGAGCGTTCCGCCGGGACAGACTTAACTCGCGATTTTGGGCTGCGGTTATCCAATTCGCGTGTGGCTTATAGAGTGTGGGGTGGGATGGTATGTAGTCACGTAGTCGGCGGTGGAGTAGTAGTTGAGCAGGGGATAGCCCAATGTTTTGAATGGGCGTATTCCTGTATTGGAGGATGGCTCTTGCTGCACGGTTATTGTCCAATGATCCTTGTGCTCCTGTGTTGCCATTTACGATTCTCTTGGCCGTTTTGACAGCGAGCTCTGCACGACCATTGGATTGTGGGTAACCAGCAGATGATAACCTGTGTTTAACAGCCCAGTCTTTTAAAAATTGCTTGAATGGAAGAGATGTGAAGGGTGGCCCACCATCACTGCTGAGTTCCTCAGGAGCGCCGTAGGTTTGAAATATGTCCCGGCAAATCGAAATAATTCTTGAGGCAGTTGCTTCTCCGTGGCTCAAGTGGTATAGATTCAGCCAGCCTGTTAACCTGTCAGCGCATGCTAAGTAACCATGGTTCCCAACATGGAAGATGTCCATAACGATTTGCTGAAATGGCCAATCAGGAGATGGTGTCAGATTGATTGGCTCTTTTGGTTGACTCGGGGCATTTTTTGAGCAAAACGTACAACCTGCTCTAATGTTACGAATTGAAGCATTCATCCCGGGCCAATAAACAGATTCATTGGCACGTGCCTTCATGCCAACTTCACCTTGGTGTGCAGAATGTAGGCTATGTAATACTTTTGCGCGTTGTGAGGTGGGGATAACAATTCTTTGATCTAAGAGCACTAATCCGTCGTCAACACTTAGGCGGTGCCTCACTTCCCAGTATTCACGGATTTCAGGTGCAGTGAGGATGCGCGTCCTTTGGAATCCATTTTGTATTACTTCAATTAATTTTTTGTACTGCGGGTCGCTGTGTCCCGCCGCACGGATAACGTTTGGTGAGATGAGCTCCAGGTTGTCGTTTGCACCGAATGTTGCTAATAGGGTTGTTGATTTGACCCAGTCATCCATGTTGTCAGACTCTATGATGTCTGATTGAGAGGGTTCAGCAGTGAATACATTTAGGAGTGCTTGTGATATGTCCGCTGGGTTACGTGAGACAGCATCAGAGGCTCTGTGCCATTTCCCAGGGCAGTACTGAATGGTGAATCTGTACCTGAGTGTTTTCTCCTTTAACCTGAATAATCGGGGGTTTTGGATTTTACTAAGGTCTCTATCTCCGAATAATCCTTTTAGTGGTTCATGATCTGTAACCACTATGAGATTCGGGCAACCCATTACAAAAATGCGACACTTTTCCAATGCCCATGCAATTGCTGCTGCCTCGCCTTCAATAGGTGCATATCTGCGTTCAGCATCAATGCAGAATCTGCTACCAGCAAATATCAGGCGCCAACCTTCAGGGCAGCAAACTGGAGCTTTGTCAGTGGTGCATGAGCAATACTTCTGTAGAAGTAGGAAGCCCATTCCTTCTTTGCTCCAGTCTGGGGCAAGGCAGGTTATTCGTTCTTTTTGAAATGTTGCAATGCCTTTTCGGACTAAGTCAACTATTACCTTCTTTGACTGCTGAAATGCATCCTCGAGGCTTTTATTCCATGTAAAGTGAGAGTCTCGTTTTACAAGATCACGAAATGGAAGCATGACTGGGCTCAGTGAGTATGCCCAAGCGACTTGGTTGACCAGACCAAACCATGATCTGGCATCGGTGAGCGTTTTTGGTATTGGGAAGCTTAATATTGCCTCCAGCATGGATTTAGAAGGGGTTACACCAGAGGATGTTATCTGGAGGCCACCAAACTGCACTGTGTCTTGGCAAAATTGGAATTTTTCCGTATTTAGTATGATGCCGTTTTTTGCACAATGAAGGAGGAAATCGAAGGTGTGAAAAAAGGCTCCTTCAATGTCAGAGTCATAGAGTAGGGTGTCATCTACGATTTTTACTTTGCGGGGGATGTCTTTTATTACTTCATCATACCTTCGGGTGTAGGCATCTCCAGATGCTAGGTAACCTTGTGGCATCCTCAGGTACATGAACCTTCCCCATTCTGTAATGAAGGTGGTGAGTGGCTGGGACTCTTTATCTAAGGGGATGGAGTGATATCCATCAACAGCATCCAACACCGTTTTCTTTTGTTTAGGTGGCACTTGCAGTGCTAGCTGAAATGGTGACCCTGTATGGTGTGTTTCCCGTTTGCACTGTGAATTCAGGTGTTGGTAGTCTATGGTTCTTCGTGGTTTGCCATTTTTCTTGGCAGTAATTACCATAGTGCTACACCAATCAGTGGGCATGCCGACGGGTACTGGGGTTATGATGCCCCTTTTCACATCTTCCCAAAGGGCCTGTCTTACGGGCTCTTTGAAGTGAAAAGGCACAGGAATTGGGTTATGTCTGGCTTTGGGGACTGCTCCTTCTTTGAGGTGTATATGTGCATTGGGGCCAGACATTGGTGGGAATTCCTTAGCCTGCTTGATGATACACAGGGCTTCTCCAATTAAAGTGACTCCCAGCTCCTTAAGCATAGATCGATCCAGCATTTGAAGGCTCTCGATTGTCAGCTTCTCATCCGCAAACCTTGTTGCATGAGTTTTGGCTGAGTCAGTGGATATGCCTGCTTCAATGAAGAAGAGTTCCCAATTTTCGGGTGTCAATGATCCTGTTCGCAGCGCCATGTCGAACAATCACGTGATCAAGATAAACACTCAGTTGTGGAGCAAGCTGAGGTAAAGAGTAATCCAACCTTGAGGAAGAGAGCTATTTATGGTGCAATGGAGCATCTCATTGTGCTAAAGTGGGACAGTCCATTGCTTGGGCTGTGATTGGCTGCTGGTACCTGAGTGGAGGTATTTCTATATAAATACCAGCTTGATTCAGTTAGTTTGCAGGGTTTGTATTAAGTTACAACCTCCTTTATTTTTGTCTGCCAGCTGGACGCTAGCTGGGACTCTTACACCGGTAAGTGCTGTTTATTGTCTTGTTATTCTACAGGAACTAGAGTGGAAGAATGAGAAATACAAAAGCTGAGACAGGTTAGAGAAATAGACGGAAGAATGGAATGAATGTGATGTAATGGAATGACTGGTCACACCCCCATGAGTAATAACTACTTATGAGTATCTGTAAGTCAACAGACTACAAAATCTACCCGAAATCTATCCGGCTAAACGGTCGAATTCTCTGCCTCTGAGGAGAGAGGAATACGGACGAGACTCAGCCGAAGGCCAGAGTCTCGTTCGGGGAGGTTAACCAACCCGATCCTTTTATGCGGGTTCTACGGGCATTTTTTGGCCGAGCCTACGGGCTCGGAGATCCCGCGTTAAACCCGGCCTTGTGTCACATGATACCATCTTGGGAGATACTAAATATTCTACATGAAATCTTTTCAGCTGTACTGTCGTAATCTCTTTTTTCGGGCAGAGAGGAACCCGGACGAGTCTCGTCCGGGGAGGTAGACAGACCCGAACCCGTTCATGCGGGGTTTACGAAGAACTTTTTGCCGAGCCTACAGGCTCGGATTGCTCCACATTAAATTCCGCCTTGTGCCACATTCTATACCGTAGGGAGATTAGTAAATATTTCTAGCTGGGATCTGTTGAGTACGACTTAGATTTACGCGAGAACTACCGACCTTCCAATAGTAGGACTTACTATTGGATTGACTTGAACGATCTTGTGCATAACTGTTACCTTTATTTTTATTATACTGTTTTTGGGTTTTTTTTTACAATAAAACTTATTTTATCCATCGTGTTTGTCAAGTATATATTCCTATTAGCACGAAATATAACAGAAAGTTAAAAAAAAAATGAAGAGAAATAATGAAAAGATTTTTGAAATAAGCAACAGATAAAAAGGCAAGAAATTAAAGAAAAATTCTGAAATAAACAACGGATATAAAGATAGGAAAATAAAGAAAAGATATCTTAAATAAGAAACAAATAAAATACGGATAGAAGTGAGGAAAACGTAAAATGAATATGAAAAACATTTCAGCAGGGGACGAAGAAGAAAAAAAACGCAAAATTCGCAAAAGAAAAAAAAAAAAAAGAATAAACACGAGGGAAAATAAAAACTGTAAAATGGCGGAAGACTTTCGACGCCATGACAGTAGAAAGACAGTAAAGGGAATAATAAGAAAAGGTATCTGATAAAAGTTTAAACAGGAAAGGTGAGTTTATATTAGAATTGGTTTAACAATATTTCGGTATAGGTTTGATTATTTGCTGTCGTATATAAGTCTCAAAGGACAAAAAATCACAATTAATTGTGAAAAGGCGAACCATAGGTCCGGTTTATATTAGAGTAAACAAAAACATTGATATCGGTCTTAACTTCACAAGATTCAAAACGGTGGACAAAAGTTTAGTTTACAGTAGAGTAAAAAAGTAAACTTATACTTCAGGCTAAAAGTCTGGGAGCAGCCTCTGAATTTAATATTTAGTAAGTTCCATACATTCTTCACTTTAATTATCTCCTCCTGTGCTAAATTTCTGAAATTCTTTAACCCATAAATATATGGCCTTCAAATATTTGGAAAGGCTATTAATTAAAATTTTAAATCCGTCAACCGTATCGGGATTATTAGCTAACATGGCAGATTAGATTAAAGAGCTAAAAGACCAAGGAAATACAATGCAATAGTGGATTAATTTCATCATAAATATTATGATATACTTTGATTTATTTTATATAGTAGGCTACAATGGATTATTTTACTTATTGCTATTATTATTGTTGTTATTATTATTTAATTTGATTTCTTTTTTTATAGTATGGTATAATGGATTATTATTATTATTATCATTTTTATTTTCTTTGCTTTCTGGCGTTTACACATTTCTTTCCGGGTCCCGCCCAGGGACCTAAGGTTAGAAATGGCATCATGACACTTTTCACTGACAAAAAAAAAAAATAAAATAAAATAATTACATAGATAGAGCCCTTCGTAAAGTGTGGGCTGTACTTGTGAGAACAATTTTTTGTATCTCCTTAAGGCATGGGCTTCCAGGAATCCCTGCAATTAGTCTACTGCAATCTTTTCCAACCAGTCCTAGGGCTCCAACTACAACAGGGATTGTTGATGTTCCCATATGCCACATTTTCGAGACCTCTATTTCAAGGTCCTTGTATTTTGACAGCTTTTTGAATGTCTTCAAAGATACATTGCAGTCAGCAGGGACTGCCATATCAATAAGGAGGCACCGTTTTTGTTTGTGGTCTTTAATAACAATATCTGGGCGGTTGGCCTTGATTGTTCTGTCAGTGTGAATTGTGTAGTCCCATAGAATTGTAACAGGTCCTATCTCCGTAACTGGGTCTGGGTGGTGTTGGTACCAGTTTCTTTCAGTTTCCTTCCCGTAGAAGTTGCAGATTTTCCAGTGCAGATATTGGCCCACTCTGTCATGTCGGGTTTTATATTCAGTGGGTGCCAACATCGTGCAACCTGATACAAGATGATCAATCGTTTCTGGATATTTATCACTGAATCTGCATTTTGGGCTGACACAATATTTTAGTATATGTGCTTGATAACTCCTAGTTAGCAAGCATTGGTCCTGCGCAGCAAGGATAAAACCTTCAGTTTCCGCTTTCAAACCTGCACTGCGTAGCCACTGATGGGTACGGGTTTTGTCTAAATCAGCTTGTTTGATACGGGCAGAGTATTGGCCATGAAGCGGTTTATCTTGCCATCGCTTCTGTATCTGGTCGGTTGCATTCGTCTTATTATTATTATTATTATTATTATTATTATTATTATTATTATTATTATTTCGATTTCTGCTATGACCACACTGCCTAGCAAGTCTACGGGAACACCTAAGACAGGTAGTGTTCTTGATGTATTTTTTCCCAATTCTATAACATCACTGGCGCTACATGGACAAAGTTCTTCATAGTGTGTGCACTGTACTTATCACGACAGTCTTTTGTATTTCTATTAAGCTTGGATTTCCAGGAATTTTTCAATGTCTTGTGTTCCTTCTTTTATCATTCTAAGCGCACCTCATGTGACTGCTACTATTCTAGTTTTCAATTCTCACATTTCTTTCTTTTTCAATTTTCAGGTCTTTATACTTCGATAGTATTTCAAATCCACCTCGTGGCTATATAACAGTCCACAGTGCAAGCCATATCAATTAGGAGGCACCTTTTTTTTCTTTTTGGTTTTTGACATTTATGTCCCGCGTATTTACTTCAATCTGTAAAGATGGTGTAATCCCATAGACTTCTAATGTCTTGTATTTCTGTAACCAATTCTAGGTGATGTTCTTAGCAGTGTTTATTAACATCTTTTCCAAAGTGTTTACAGTGTAGGTATTGTCCTAATCTATTCTGACGAGTTTTATATTCATTTGGCGCAAGTACAGGACATCCTGAGATTAGATGACCTCTGGTTTCCTGATATTTGTCATAGAACCTGCATTTTGGATCCACACTATTATGTGTGCTATTTGCCTGAAAGTTCCAAGTGAAACGACTCTGGTATTGCGCTGCAAGAATGAAGCTTTCCGTTTCAGCCTTTAATCCAGATGCTGCTCATAATCATCGATGAGTGTTAACTTTATCAACATCGGCTTTATTCTGGATATTGGCAACATTATTATTATTATTATTATTATTATTAGGTTGGTGAAAAAATAATGTCGTTTTCTCACATAGTAACACATGTGAGAAAACGACATTCTTTTTTGCACCAACCTAATATTATTATTATCATTTTCTTTGCTTTCTGGCGTTTACACATTTCTTTCTGGGTCCCACCCAGGGACCTAAGGTTAGAAATGGCATCATGACACTTTTCACTGACAAAAAAAAAAAAAATAAAATAAAATTAAAAAAAAATTAAAATTAAAAATTTAAAAAAAATTTTAAAAAAATAAAATAAAAATTACATAGATAGAGCCCTTCGTAAAGTGTGGGCTGTACTTCGTTATTATTATTATTATTATTATTATTATTATTATTATTATTATTATTATTATTATTATTATTCCACGATGTTTATATTTAATTTTCAGCTTCCACCTGTTTTACTAATTCGATTCCCATCACTTTATACATCGATAGTTTCTTTCTTTTTTTTTCAATTCCACGGATGCTATGTTAAGTCCGCTGAGCAAACCATATCAATAAGTAGGCAAGTTTTTTTGTTTTTTTTTCTTTTCTTTTCGGTTTTTGACAATTATGTCCCGGCTATTTGCTTCAATCTGTAATGATCCCATAGAATTGTGATTTCTTCAATTTCTGTAACCATTGCTAGGTGATGTTCTTAGCAGTGTTTATTAACATCTTTTCCAAAATTTTTCCACGTTGTACAGTGTAAGTATAGCTCCACTCTTTCGTGACAATTTTTATATTCATTTGGCGCAAGTTCAGACATCCTGAGATAGATGCTTTACTGTTTTTTGATATTTGTCACAAAAACTGCATTTTGAATCCATACAGTTATGTATGATATTTGCGTGAAAGATTCTAGTGCAAAGACTGGTGTTGCACTGCAAGAATAAAGCCCTTTTTCAGCCTTTAACCCAGATACTCGTAACCATCAAAGAGTGTTAAATTAATTAACCTCAGTTTTATTAACCCCGTTCTGGATATTGACCATTCATAGATTTTTCTGGCCACCATTGTTTCACCTATTCAATTTTGATTTGGTTTTCTACAGAATCTGCTAAATATAAATCTCAGTTGTTTTTACTACATTTTTTTATAATTGAATTTTTTTTTCTCTTTTCGTATTGTTTATCTAATTGTATCATCCACTCCTTTGTTGTTTCCGTGTATATTACTAAGCCAATAGCTGTTGTCTTGTACAACAATTCTAACTGAATATGATCCCTTCCACGTCTATACATACCCCTTTACGGGGTAAGTATAGACGGCCTGCATAAGCCCTAGGATGATGCATGTTAGGCTTAGAATGAAGCTTTCTTGTCTTAGAATCCAGTCGTCTGATATCATTTAGAGACCAGTTCAAGATGTTGAAACTATATTGAACAACTGGGATGGCTAGGCCATTAATGGACATAATTGTGTTGTGAGTATTCAATTCAGTAGTTAATATCAATCACGCCCATCTATAGTACGCTTTTTGATTTTTTTTTTTTCATTTTTACGCTGGATTCCTTTACGCTCGTTTACACCGAGGTACTTCTAAGGTTCTTCTTGCTCTAAATATTTGATTGTTACTCTCCAGGGTCTAAGCTAATAGAGGAGGTTTGTTGTATTGACCCTTGCAAAATTGTAGATTTAGCACAATTATCCAACCCGAATGTCACTCCAGTGTCATCACTGAAACAGTTTCCCTGTTTTCAGGAAACCTTCCAGATTACTGTCATTCCTAGTACACAACTTTAAATCATCCATGTAGAATACATGGATGATTTATGTGAGAAAACGACATTATTTTTGCACCAACCTAATATCTTTTAGCCATATTCCGGCTTGTTAAGTCCATTGGTTAATGTTTTAGGGATACATAAAATAGTAAGGAAGACAAAGATTCAGCTTGAAATATTCCACTGTTGATGTTCATTTCACCAGACTTCTAGATTACATTTATATTATTGAATTGAAGTGTTGTCATCCATTTCGAAATACTTTGAGGAAATTCATAACGACGGGTGTTACCTTGTAATATTTACATTTATGAGGTAGACTATCAAATACCTTGCGGTAATCTATCTAGGGAACTATTGAGATCTCAGTTTCTATTGAAGCAGTTTTCCAAGATCGTCCTATTAATTAGTAATTGGTCTTTACATCTGTAAGAGACACTTGTATTATTATTATTATTATTATTATTATTATTATTATTATTATTATTATTATTATTATTTGTGTATGTCATGTTCCCTGCTTTGTATACTGTAGAGTCGGGTCAAAACTGTGGTCTCTGTTATCCATACACTGCGTGCCAAATTATTATCGAGATAACTCTTTTATAATATTTCAAAAACCATCGAATCAATTCACACAATGTTGGCAACACTGACCTGCGCAATCACTGAAATTATCGTACTGATCTGCGCAATGTAAACATACTGGTGCCATATTTGTTATCAGCACTGCGATTTGAGCGTGGCAAATTATTATAAAAGTGTAAGAATTTAGTGAAAAGATGGGCCATAAAAGCAGTTTAAGTAATGCTGAAAAGAAAACTATCCCCTCAGAACTCTTAAAAGGTAAATCTACCCTAGAAATTTCTAAAATGATAGGGCGTTGTCATCAATATAGTTCACCGCCGATCCTACACAAGTACGCAAAATGGCAGATAAATACAAGCCAAGGGTTATTTCACGTCGTCTCATATCACGACTTAAACGAGAGGCCACGAAGAACCCTGGACTTACGAGCCAAGAGCTTTTCAGTCGCATTGGTGATACTAATCTGTCTAAAAGTACTCGGTGTCGGTATCTGAGGGAAATAGCAACAACAGTCAAACCTGTATCGAAGCCTCTGTTGACGAGAATCACATTCAAAATCGATTGAAATGGGCCGAGTACAATATGAAGATTGACTTCTCTAAAGTTTTGTTCACAAACGAAACTCGAGCAACACTTGATGGGTCAGATAGATGGTGCAAAGCCTGCGTAATGAACGGACAGAATCGCCATCAGCGTTTGAGACGCCAACAATGCGGTGGATACATAATGATCTGGGGTGGTATTATTGGAAAAACATTAGTGGGCCCATGGACAGTACCAGATGGCGTCGAAATAACTGCTGATGTATACATAGCGTTTATGAAGGAGCATCTTGAACCGTGGATGAAAAGGCAAAGAGTTGCCTTCAGAAGGGCCATTGTTTTATGAAAGATAATGTTGCCTCATATGCTGTTCACAAGACTACTAAATATTTGAAACAGTTAGGCTTCGATGGACTTCGAAAAATGAAGTGGCCAGCAAATTCTCCGGATTTTAACCCAATCGAAAACTTTTGGAGCATGATGAAGCGAAGACTGTACGCCAACGGACGACAATTCAGGAGCAACGCTGAGTTGTGGGAAAGCAATTCTTGACATATCTTGTGGCATTACAGCAGATGACATCCTACAATTAGCAAATTCTATGGATCGTCGACTTCTTCAAATAATTTCAAAACAAGGAAAGCACATTCCCTATTAATTTGTTTAAAACTGTGCCTTTGTTTGTATGTGTTATTATTTGTTTGATTATCTTATTTATTAGCTTCTTTTGATCATAAACATTCACGTGCAACATTAATAAACGTATTTTTGCTCAATTCTGTGAATTTTACTAAACCTTTCTAATAATTTGGCACGCTCAAATCACCGTGCTGATAACAATATGGCGCCAGTTTGTTTACACTGCGCAGATCAGTACGATAATTTCAGTGATTGCGCAGGTCGTTTTTGCCAACATTGTGTGAAAATTTTGTGTGAATTGATTGGATGGTTTTTGAAATATAAAAAAAATTATCTCGATAATAATTTGGCACATAGTGTAGTAGAATTGTTATTAATTGATACAACTTTTTATAGACGATTGGATGTTCCTCGTATGGCGATTTTCTGGACAACTTGTATGTTGATGTTACCTGGGACACTGTTAGTAAAATTGTCCGTACCTTTTTACACGAGGCGAAGTCCTCCGATTACTATTGGTACAATCCCAGCTTTAATTCCCCACATCCTGTTAATATCGATCTCCATGACCTCCTATTTGAACAATTTTTCCCTAATTTTCAGATGGTACTGCTATGTCAATAAACATACACAACTTGAATTTCTTGTCTTTTATGATAATATCAGGTCTGCTGGCTTGTATTTCCCTGTCAATTATAATTAGCATGTCCCAGAGGATAGTTACATCGTTATTTTAGTTAAATGTGTCGGTTTGATGCTCATACCATCTCCCAGTGGTTTCGATTTTGTGCTTGTATATGATCCAGTGGACATATGTCGCTTTTTTATATCTGGGGGTATATTCATTCTTTGCTAATTATAGACATCCTGAGATAATAGGATCAACTGATTCATCATATTTTGGGAGTAGGTATGTCACTCTCCATGTGACCCATTTTGGGAATTTTCTGGGTTTATGATTATATAATTGTATGTCCGTGCGAAATCTTGGTGTTTTCTCTAGCCGAAAATTGGCTATTCGAGCTATTCAAGCTATTCCTGGTGGTTTCCAGTTTTGGGTTTTGCAGATGGCAAAGGTTCTTTCAGTAATATTTATATCCGTCCACTCTGTACGTATCCGTTGTTCTTGCTATTGTTTGGTCCGTGTAGCTCTTGCATTATGCATGTTGCAGCCTTCCCACATTTTACACCAGAACTCCACGACTTCCTGGATATTAGGTAGGTTATTTATCTCTATTAAATTTTTTCCAAGTTCTCGATATAGTTTCTTCGCATCTTCTTTGAAGATCTTGTTTTGCCAGAAAAATCTTTCTTAATTCCTAAAGCCGGATTCTCTGTGCCTTCGTTTGTCGTTTCAGCTTCTGTTTAACTTTTGGTACATCAGTCTTATTCGTTATGTCAAGGCTTCGTTTCAGGTGTCTCCTTGTACTTTCTTTCATTTTAGCACCCTTGTCTAATTCACTTAGAAGTGACAATTGTCCACGTAGTTTATTTATTTATGTTTCTGTTTTTTCTTTCCATACAGGCATTTTTCTTTTTAGTTTAGGTTGTGTTTTTACTTTTTTCACCTATTATATCTGCGATCATTTCCGAGGCTGCGTATATAAGATTATTGATTTATGTCAGGTTCATCGGCCTTTCCATTTCGCCCCTCAATTTTCAAATTGTTTGGTTAGAGAGGTTGATAGTTTCCTTCACTTGACGATTCTTTCTTACTTTTGGAATTTTCAGCCTTTCCTCGAAATCAATTTTTTTACATTGGCCGATTTATATCACATGTTTTATGTCATCTCATATTCATCATTATCTTCTTCTATTTGCTTGTGTACCTCAGAGAAATTATTACAACTGGTTTCTATTTGTTGCTTTGAATGAGTTTCCTCTGGGCTGTTGGCATTACCCCCTCGTTTAATCTATTGTTGATGTTTTCTCAGATTCTTTCGATTTCTATCTTTTTCACCTGAAGATGTCACGCCTGATGTAAGCTAGTTTATCGGCATCGATGTCTAGTATGTTTGGGGGTGTTATGATATTATAGGCGGCTTTGCTCGCTGTTGTCGTCGTCGGATTTATGGTAGCGGTGTAAAAGGCTTCAATATACTTTCCCTAGACCATTTATTTATTGTTCTTTTTGTGAGATTTACTTTTAATGAATACAGAACATCACTGTGAGGACAGTCTTGGACGTGGTTTCCTCTAGTTCTCTTTGGGTAGAATTTGTTCCAGTTGGATCCCAGTCTGGCTCCTCATTGGGGATTGCGGTTTTTGTTAATACGCGTGACGACCGATGCGGTTTAGAAATATTTTTCGTTGAGTTAGCATCATAGTTAGTTCGTATTTACTCATATGTGGGGGCTGGTCCATGATCGCTAGAGCATATCCATACCATGGTGGGCTATCACGTTCAGGGGGCCAGGCCTCCTCCTGCTATATTTTTTTTTTTACTATTGCTATTATTAACATCAACGGTAAAATCTTTATTTATAAGCGTTTGGATCTCAAAGAGAAACGACGTGTTTCACGAAACTCCGCCATAACTTCAATTTTCAACGGAATTTTCATTTTATCTCTCTTATGTCCAATAATATTAAACTATATTCAAATCTCCCTCATCCTGGAATTACACGAATATATTTTAAGTATAAATACAATTAATATATAGCTATAATTAATATTTAAAGAAAAGTTCATTATGAGTGTTTTTATTGCATGGCTTATAAATAAAAATTATATATAAATTAGTAATAAAAAATAGATAACTAATATTAAAAAATAAATAATAAATAACAAGCCACTATCACCACAATCACCACCACCACCATTAACATCACCAGCACCGTCACTACGACTATTGCATCCCTCTTTGTTTCTCTTTCTTCTTATCTATCTGTCTGTCTATTTATCCATCTCTATCTATAAAAGGCAGAATGTGTATGTGTATGTATGTGTGTGTGTGTGTGTGTGTGTGTGTGTATAACGAATACACGGCCGCAATTTTCGATGGGTTCCGTGTGAAAAATTATTTGTTGTTAACATTCTCTTTTCATCCGGTTTTTCCATTTACGGGTCCTTTTTTAAAGCTGATTGTTTTGTGTTCATTTTGTTTAGTTCTTTTTTCGTAACAGATTTACTGTTTAGTTTAGGGCTTCGAAAAAATTCGCAGTGTGAGGCAAGAAGTAAGGCATGTAGCAACATCAGCACGTCAAAGGGCACTCCTTTAAAGGCAAGGAAGGGCAAAAATATTTTAAGTCAAGTGATAGCGATTGCTGTATCAGTCGTACGATTTTTGAATTAAGCACGGGCAACGCCGGCCATGCTTGCTAGACTATCTATATAACACTAAATGCCGATGAATCGTGCGTACGTCGGCTGTCGGGCGCATAATGATTTAAGTTTGTTTCCACCTCTCTCTTTCTACATCTCTCTTTCTACCCCTCACGTTCCACCTCTCTTTCCACGTCTCAATTTCCACGTCTCACTTTCCACCTCTCTCTTTCCACCTCTATGTAATTATTTCAGCGTTCTTTAAGTGAGCAATATTTTGTATGTTTAAAAAAATATTTTTTGCCATATCAATATATATATATATATATATATATATATATATATATATATATATATACACACAAATGAATATGAATTAAAAATATTTGCTAGGCATATTAAGAGAATATTTTTAAGTAAATACTAATTTTAAATATATTTTAAGTGAATAAGGCTTAAAGATACGTGCTGTTTATACAGTAAGTAGTTTTCCTTGAACTCTCTTCAGACTGAATTTTTTTTCAGTGTTGAACATGGACAGTCAGTCATGCAACGGGTCACGGGTAGTCTAGTCGGTAATAAGTGTCTAAAAACTGTCCAGTGCTCTGCCCGAATCATGTAAACATCTAAGCTTTGCATCACAAATTAATAAAACCCAGAGGTACCGATTATATATCAGGTATATCAAAATATAAAATAACTTAGTAACACGCCTTTAAAATTAAAATATTACTAATCAAAAATTTAAAATTTAATTCGCGTCTTTATACTAATCAATATATATATATATATATATATATATATATATATATATATATATATATATATATATATATCAAATATTTGGTGCAGTTCAATTTATATTACAATGAATCATTCATACCAAAAGTAAATTAGTAAAGGTAATGATACAAAATGGCGAAATTCCTTCGCTAAGAAAATTTGAAAGGTGCATTACGCTACCAATCACTCGATGAATGTTATGATACTTGTATTTTTTTTAATTATAAGCTGCATAAGTTCTTTCAAAACACTATAAATGTATAAAAATAATTTCTATAGTAAAAATACCGTCAATATATTTTTGAAAAATATATTACCAGCAATATATTCCCTCTCGACAAAATCCTTTTTTACAAAAATACGTCAATGAAATCTGAGCTAAAAACTGATTTCTCACAAATCTTGTCTTGCATTAAATAAACTGTTGTAGTTGATACACTGTAAAACAAAATCCAAAGTCTGATTTACAAACTGATTTCTTACAATAAATACATATTTTATTTATACGATACTCTCCTAAAATCTTGTCGGGATTAGATAACCCATTGAAGTGTTGTTAAGCCGTAAACTAAACTAAATTCAAATCAAAGCAAGCAAAACCTTATAGTTAATAAAACCTGATAGTTAGACTTTGAAATTCCTATTTTTCGGCCTTGTTCGAGAGCTGAGAGCTTTTCAGGGCATCAATGTAATACGGAAATAAATTCAATACAATATTCATGCCTTAAGCGAGATTTGGCGGAAAGAGACCAGGAGGTTGTCGTGAAGTAATGATTAGTAAATTGCTTTTACTCGATAATTAATATCGTTGAGAGTTCGATCGTCACGGGATGCCTCATCGACTAATTTACTCTTAAATATTGAGGGAACTTCTGAGAAGTTAGAGTTAAAATGTTAATCTAGTATAGTGCTGATAATGGTAATAATAGCCTTTTCCTTATCCTTATAATGAAACATTCTGCATTCATTGACAAAGTACACAGTGCTACATATGTTAGCCTTTTCTTCACGCCTTAGTCGGGGATCAAACTGTAGTTTCAGTTCCCCTCGTTGCTAACTGTAATGGGAATATGAGACGTCACGTCATCGGGAAGCATTCTGCATTCAATGGCCAACGATACAATGTTACTGTCGGTTGAAATTCATAAAATCTCTCTTTTTTCAGGGAAATAGTTGTCTCAAGTTCAGGAGATTTTATTGTTCCCTCCAGTGTTTATGGAAGTTCCTTCCTATTCTTTTGTTTGAAGTAGTGTGGAATATCAACATCTTATCTCATTGTACTCTCTTCGAGAGAGTTCTTATTTGGTACAGTTCTTTATCTGTGATTATGTAACGCCAGTCCATGAGATTCGAGGCATAATGGTCCACATTGAAACCTATGCGTTTCATTATTTACATTATTCGGACAATTGTCCTCATTTTTGTCGCCATATTTATTACAATGTTTCGGCCGTTGTACGCTCCGGCCTTTTTCAGGTGGTTGGAATGTCGAACTGAACCCTTTATTTCGACATTCCAACCACCTGAAGAAAGCCGGAGCGTACAACGGCCGTAACGTTGTAATAAATATGGCAACAAAGATGAGGACAATAGTCCGAATAATGTAAATAGTGTACATAATACCTCATCTCAGGAATATAGACTGATACTGAAAGGCCGAAACGTTGTAGTAAATATGGCATCGAAGATGAAGACAATAGTCCGACTAATGTAAATAGTATACATAATACCTCATCTCAGAAATATAGACACACACTGAAAGGCCGAAACGTTTTAATAAATATGGCAACAAAGATGAGGGCAATAGTCCGAATAATGTAAATAGTGTACATAATACCTCATCTCAGAAATATAGACAGATACTATACGCTTCATTTGCCATTTTAAACATCGATCTTAGAAATCGCATTTGAACAGTTTTGGCTTTATACATGAGAGCCATATGAAAGTCTCGATTTGACGCTGATATTTTACGAAGATGGACAAAGATTTCAGGTTATTGCTATGTTTTGTAGCTGTTGAACAAAAATAGCTCTAGGACAGCCTATACGATATTAAATTTCTTCATCTCTTACGAGGGATGTGGTCTGAAGTGATCATAGGTTGACTATGAAAATGTGATGCTAGAACTATGAAATCTTCCATAACTTTCAATTCTGTTGGTCAAAAGTGTCATCAACAGCAGACATGATTGCATCATCAGTGAAATACTAGTTTCCAGAAAATATTTTTTTTTCATGTTGGAGAACAGATGATAGTAAAATAATAAGAATAGCGATGTGATGATCAACGAGTTCAAAGAAACAGTTATGCACAATAGCCATTTAAATCAATCATATGTGTAGTGAAGCATTCTTCTGATGAAAGAAGTCCAATTTTTAGACGTTTGCATAAAGGTTTCACATATCTATCATCGCTTCTTCATAGTCAGCCTATGAACTTTTCAGTCCAACGTCGTATCTCGAAAGAAACAATGCAGTTGTTAATAAGAAGAGTTGAAATTAGCGCATGAAAGATTTCACAGTTTTAGCACACTCCATCATATTCAGCCTATGAACTTTTCAGCCACCCTCGTATCTTGAAAGAAACAATGCAGATTTTAATAAGAGTTGAAATGAATGGATGTAAGTCTTCACAGCTCTAGCATCACTCCTTCATCGTGAGCAGATTAACTCTTCAGCCCACACTCGTATTTCAAAGAAACGATGCAGTTGTTAAGAAGAGTAGAAATTAATGCATACAAGGTTTCACAGTTCTAGCATTACTTCTTCATAGTCAGCCCATGAAATTTTCAGCCCATCGTCATAGCTCAAAAGAAACAACGCAGCTGTTAATAAGAACAGTTGAAATTAATGAATGAATGATTTCACAGTTCTAGCATCACTCCATCATAGCTAGCCTATGAACTTTTCAGCCACCCTGGTATCTCGATAAAACAATACAGTTTTTAATAAGAGTTGAAATGAATGCAGACAATGTTTCACAGTTTTAGCATCACTCCATCATAGTCAGCCTATGAACTTTTCATTCCACTTCCGTATCTCGAAAGAAACAATGTAGTTGTTAGCAAGCAGAGTTGAAATTAATGCATTCAAAGTTTCACCGTTCTAGCATCAATTCTTTATAGTCAGCCTATGAAATGTTCAGCCCACAAACGTATTTATAACACTATACCAGTCTGATCCTTGAAGTGTACTGAATTTCTGTGATCTTCAAGTTTAGGGTCAACTATAAGCTATGGTACATATTCTCATAATATTCATATATTCCCTCCACCTAACAATCTTCATTGAGTGGCTCTTGCAACTTTTATTGAGTGAGCATTTAATAAAATATCTTCGCTCAACAAGAATTATCTTAATGAATAACACCTAGAAGAGAAATAAATGTTTTTCGTTTATTTAATTCTACAAAAACTGTATTAAATCTTATCAATGGACTAAGTTTTGAGCCTGTACCTGACTTAGCTTAAACTTGATAATTCTATTTATCAAATAAAGTGTTAAGTGTTAGTAATATTTCAATGGCGATACGTGTATGTAATTTATTTTTAATAAAGAAAAAAAAAACAATGATTTTACAAATATTGAAATAATATTTTATATAAAGATTTCTGATCGAAACCCTAAAACTGATATTCGTTAATATTGCATCTCTTCTAAGCATTTGCAGGCTTTGTATAAGATTGCGAGATTCCACTGTTGAAGAATCAGCGAAAGCGAAATAGCGAAGGCATTTATATGAGTCGAGTAAGAACATTATTTTGTAGCAGTGGTCAACAATTGATCGAAAACGAATCAATGGATAAGGAGAAGAGGTGGAGGCTTGAACCGTGAGTCGGGTGAACGAAGAAAATTTGGTCCATTGGTGCTGATTTGAAAGTTTCGCGTTGCCCGTAATTCTTGTTGACAGGTTCCCTTTCGGACATTTTCGCAATAAGAACGCTGATGTTCTTCCTAGTTGGTTGTTAGCAAAAGAAGTTGAAAGAAAGGAGGAGGAGGAGGAGAAGCCAAGTACCTACAGAGCTAAGTGCTGGTTCCAGCCATGGTGCGAATGATGAAAACCAAGTAAATGAAATCTGCTTTCTTCAAATCAAAGTGTGTGGCGTAGGCATCATTAATGGCATGCTGGTAGTAATAGCTGTTGATTATGAAGCAAGACAATTACATTGGATGATGTTATATTAAGTGAAGGCACGATACACGTATAATATATATATATATATATATATATATATATATATATATATGTATGTATGTATGAATGTATATATACACACACACACACACATATATATATATATATATATGTGTGTGTGTGTGTGGTTTGTGTGTGTGTGTATTTCTCTGATATTTCTGTGATGAGGTATTATGTACACTATTTACATTATTCGGACTATTGTCCTCATCTTTGTCGCCATGTTTATCGCAACATTTCAGCCGTTGTACGCTCCGGCTTTCTACAGGTGGTTAGAAGGTCGAACAGAACCCTTTATTTCGCTCACTGGAGTAGACTATTCTAGTTCCACGTGCCATGTCTAATGGATGTCAATTGCCTCCTGTTAATTCCTCCCTCAAAGTTTTCCGCCGCCTTAACCAGGTATTGAACTCACTGGTTAAGACGGTGGAGAACTTGACACTTCTACAGTTAAAAGAAATGCTCAAAACTGTGGTAGATATTTATTAATACATCGAACTACGGCTTGGTCAGTGTTGGCCAAATTGGTTTACATGCATATTCTTATTAAATGAAAAAAATATAATTCATATTTTCTTTAATAAGTTTTCTCAGATATTCAGGCAGGCAGACGAAAATAAATGCCATATTTTCCGGCTTACAATTCGCACTTTTTTCCGAAAAAATACCATGAAAAATACTTGTGCGTATTCCAATACGAACGTAAGGCAATGCCCAGGCACAAGTAAGGTTGAACGGTCAGCTAATTGGCTTCACTGATAGGGACGTGGATTTTTATATCGAGTCATTACACTATAATGTTAGCTATATATCTAATTCAGCCTTTTATATGATGTAACCGCATATTTTTACTAAGCTGTTACAAGTATTTCCAAGACTATAAACCTTCCTGGAGCCGAGCCACAGCTTAAATATACTTTATTTACTAACAGGACCGTGAGCCTCTCTGCTCTTCAATAGTATGTCATTGTCATACAAACATGATCGGATGAGTGATTAATGTAAACCAAACGTTATTTCCAGGGGATATTACACTAGCCATTGGCTTTGACTTTCCATTGTGTTTTCGGGAAACTACTAAAGGCCCTAATCAATGCTAACTTCGTTCATCATCTCTCATCGCAGAGCATTTTCTTAGACAAGCAATACGGCTTTCATTTTTCTAGGTCATCTGCTGATGTACTGAAAATAATTGAGGAAAGAGTCTACCATGCACTAGATAAAAACAATGAAACACGGGCTCTAGTATTGGACATTTCAAAAGCTTTTGATAGGTCTTTTCCAGAAGTTGAAAACTTGCTTGGTTTTCGGGCACATTTTTGAGTTGATCCCGTCGTTCTAATCAAATCGTGAAATGAAAATTATATTTGACAGCCACTCGTCTAGATCCTTTCGTATTAATGCAGGTGCCACCAGAGTTCCATACTCGGTCCCACGCAGTTTTTAATCTTAATTAACGACCTTCCCGGTGACATAAGATAGCATCTTCAACTTAGCATCTACTGTGAGATACTACCGTTTATTGCGGCCTGGATAGGAAGTCTGAACAGTCCAACAGTTCGAAATGGAAGATTACGTTGATAACGACCTCCAGACTTGTTAACTAGGTCAAAAAAAGGTTTGTCTCCGAAACTAAACTGCTCTCTATTAGTCATCTGAGGGACACCTTCCATCCGCATGGCTGATGCTAACCTCCAGGAAAGTAACCCGTTGCGCCTCATCAGGCAAACGTTCCCAGCTGACATGAAATGGAAGGACTATATTGAATCCATTGCTAGGTCAGCTGCTAAGAAAGTTGGTCACTGTGTCAGAATTCTCTCCAGAATCTACCTTGCATACATATAAGTCTAACATTCACCCAGCTTAGAATATTGTCTGGTGCCTCTGTTTCTTACCTGAAGCTCCTTGACAACATCCGAAGATGAATAAGCAATATTTCTGGTCCTGATCTGGCGACTCGGCTACAGTCACTTGCCCACCGACATAAGCATGCCTCTCTGTGGTTTTTTTTTTATATAAATATTTTCATGGTAATTGTTCGGACGGATAAGCTCTTCGCTATGATACCTAAACTGTATGAATTTAAATGCTATAATATACTGGCGGATAGGTCTCATCAATTTACAGTTGACCTAACTACATGTAGCCGTAACTTCTATGCTAAAATTTTCCCGTCTTGCACTTCTCGCTTGTGTAACTCCCTCCTGGTTCCATGGTTTCCAATCAACTTTAATTTACAAAAGCTCAAAGGCAATATCAATCGCTATCTGCTGTCCCCCTGACTACTCATTTTTTCTTTCCATTCATCATGCACACCCTATAACTCCTTGCGTCTTAGTGGCTCTATTGCCTTGTATTGTGTTAATACCGATTAAAGAAACAAATATTTGTTTAGCCGCCTCGGATAGCGCATATTTTTCTCTAAGAAGATTTCTACAATATTTAGGTCGGTAGATGAAAATAAATAAATACATTAAAGTTAATATTAA
>OZ010605.1:13267075-13314575 GCA_963932145.1 Acanthosepion lycidas
AGGTTGTTGTTGCCCGAGCGGTGGAAAAATTTACGTGGATATGTGGTAAAAACGACAGGTAACCCTAAACTTGAACAGGTTAAGATTCTAGGGATCTGGAAAGCATCCTCCTGGGATTCTATTCAACAAAATTATACTTCTTGAGAAGCAGCTATCCAAGTGCAACCTATTGCTTCTTTCTTCTTTTTATGTGCCATTTCCTTTCAGGACGTAGACGATCATTGCTCTCCCCTTTCCTCTATCTCTTAAAGCTCTCAACAAGTTCCTTCCTTCCTTCTGCTACCTTCCTGGGACCACGTCCTGCCATCCACTTGCTTAAGCCAGCTAGGTATGTCATGCGTTAATTTCCCTTGTCTCTCTTTCCATCTTTTCGATTCGTGAGTATCAGATTCTCCTAGCCCTCCTTCCTCATTATGTGCCCCAGAAACTTGACCTGTCCCTTCCTGGTGTTAAGTATGAGACTTTTTTGCATCCCCCTGAAGACGTCATCTTTGCTGGTCCATGATATCCTTAGAATCATTCTGTAGAACTACAATTTTGTCGACTCGAGTCTGTAGAAATTTGAATGTTTTCTATCCGAAATACGACAGTAGCCCTGAGAAACTTCGTAATCCAAGAGTAATGCATTGATAGCAATAGAAGCCGCTGTTTTTAAAAGCCAATTTCTCTCGACAACTCAACCGGATTTCCCGGAAGCATATATATTGTCATCAACAGACAATCTGTTTCGCATTAATACATACACACACACAGACATATACTCATATATATATATATATATATATATATATATATTTTATATATATATATATATATATTAGGTTGTTGCAAAAATAATGTCGCTTTCTCACATATGTTGCTATGTGAGGAAACGACATTATTTGTACACCAATCTAATATATATATATACACACAAATGTGTGTGTGAGTATGTGTGTGTGTGTGTGTAATGAATTAAATCCGCCAAATATTTAAATATATTTTCTGTTTATAATTTATTTTTATGGATACAACTTATTTGAGTAAATGCTCCGTTTTAATTAACCAGTAACAATTACATTTACCAGCCTGAAGGACGCATATTTTCTCCGAAATTTCTGGAATATTCAGGTCGGTAAATATAATTAACACTGTTTAAATAAAACAGACCATTTATTGAAATATGTTGTATCCATGAAAATAACGCATATCTATCTATCTATCTATCTATCTATATATATATATATATATATATATATATATATATATATATATATATATTCGAAAATTATAAAATAAGCATGTTATAAAATCACTACAAAATAGCCATTTTGTTTCAAGTGATGGTGTTGAAATTCAACACCATCACTTGATAAGACACTAGAAGTGTTGAAACAAAATGGCTATTTTTGTACAGATTCTATAACATGTTTAAATTATAATTTTCTAATAAATAATTATATTTGCTCTACTCTGTATTGAGCATTCTTTTAAGAATAGTATTTTTGGTTATTAGAATTTTTTCAGTATACACTAATGCTAGACTTGTATATATATATATATATATATATATATATATATATATATATATATATATATATATATATATATATATATATATATATATATATATATATATATATATATATATATATATATATTCAAGCCAACTCGTACGTAAGAAAATGTATAAATCAATGACCGCGAATTGTAATTGTTTTTCTTTTGAATAATTCAATCGATACGGAAAATTTTAATTAGTTTCACTTGTGTTCCTGTCAGAGAGAGACGCCATCGCAGAATCATCTAGGATGTCAATGTCGTATATCTTTATTCTGGCTTCAATGCCACCTTCGTCCACATAGTCATCTTATCATTCCTTATTTAAAAAGGATTCTAGCATTCTGTCTGAATTACCATTATTTACATGCAGGTTTTTTTCCTTATCATCGTAGAAGGACAGATTGTTCTCATTCCGTCGCTAATGTCTATGGATATCTCATCTAATTCTGATTTTAATACTGCTCACTTATTAGTCGCTCTAAATACAAAATACCATATTTGTGGTATTTTAGAGAAATAAATTTTGAGTTCAAATACAAAATACCTGACCCAGTGAGTGAACACTGTTTATCAAATTTACGAACAAACACTTTAATGTACTAGGCTAAATAAAGCAACAAACACAGAATAATTGTCTATCAACTTTATTTTTATTTAATGCGATCCAGATAATGTTTTGAACAGATGTTAAATCCAGGTTAAACTATCTGTCTCTTCTTTTATGTGTTACGTACTTTAAGGAGGCGATTGGTCATCAGGGAAGGTTGTTTTTTAGGTTTCAACTTGGTGGTCAGCTTGAAAACTGAGCTTTGCTTTATTAAGTAGTGAAAACAAAGAGAATCTTCCTAGCGTTCACCGGTGTTTGAGCATTTAGTTTTAAATATAAAAAAGGAAAAATGTACAGAAATATCTAATTTTCGGAGGTTTTGCTTCCAAAATTTTACTATTTAAAGAATAAATCTAAATAAATTAAATATATTTTGTATAAGTTACATTGAATGGAAAATATATTCAAACCAAAATTCCAATTAGGAACCACATGCAAAATATGTTTTATATTATTCGATAAGTATATATTTTCATAAAATATGTGAAAAAATTGTAAAAGAATATAAAATAGGCTACACAATGAAAAGGATTTGTTAGATGATCATTCAGAAAAAGAAAAAAAAATAGATAAAAGTGTATATAACACTTTAATATTGCTCGTAATACATTAGTATATAGGAAAAGACATTATATATCATATTATTGAATATAGGTAAATACATTACATATGATATTATACAATATAGGTAAATACCTTATATATTATATTATAGAATATAGGCTAATAAATTATATAGTATATTATAGAATATTGGAGTAACTTTACTGAAAGTTACTCCAAAATTTGCTTGAGGATGAAATGGAACTAATGTCTTTAATTTAATTACAAAATTAAATTCGTAGCTTTTAGCTTCCATTTTTAAAACATAGTTAGAACTGTGTAGCGAAAACATATATTTTAAGTCTATTAACTTATAATATTAATGCTCTGTAAATTTGACATTGAGCACTATTTTGTAAAAATAAAAATATCTATAAGAACACCGGATTATATATCTTACTGTTCTTTCTTTTTATTAATATATATATATATATATATATATATATATATATATATATATATATATATATATATATATATATATATGTATGTGTATGCATATATATATGTGTGTGTGTGTGTATGTATATATATATATATATATATATATATATATATATATATATATATATATATATATATATATATATATATATAGCCCGACTTCTAAATTTTTTTGTGAAAAACTTGATCTTTTCATACGACTTCTCTATAATGCAACCTCAGCTTCCGAACAAATCTAGTAGGTCTTCCGTTGTCAAATATTAGGCATGATTCTGGTCAAATTTTATAATTCTGGTCATATTTTATAATTCTGATCATATTTTATAATTCTGATCATATTTTATAATTCTGGTCATATTTTATAGTTCTGGTCATATTTTATAGTTCTGGTCACATAGCAGATAAATTGTCCTTATCTTCTCGTAAATCAGCGAGAAAAAAACGACTTAGCATAAAATATCAGATACAAAAATTTAGATATCGTAATTTTATTTTCGTTCATGCCTGACTACAGTGATTTTTAACCGTTTCAAAAAAAATTAGCTGTGTATAGCGCAAAACCATTATTTCCTTGCGTAAAAAACTGATCATTAAAGCTCGGACAATAGCCGAATATAGACAGTAATTATAAATGCACATATCCGTAAGTTAACATATCTATAATTCCGTCAATAAGAGATATTTTTGTCTGATATATTCTGTTTGAAGTATGAAATGCGTTATATGTTTTTTTTTTCTTTTTCGATTTGTCATTCAAATTTTACGATTCAAATGCAGCCATTTAGAAGAGAGAATAACAAAACGACCGTAGGAGAACGTCAGAATCTTGGGAGAAAAGATCAAGGCAAATAAGATATAAACTGTTTTAGAGAAGATGAACAATGAAAAAAAACAACATTGTAGCTAAAAGACAGACATACGTGAGGAGGAACGCTAGCAAAACAAGAAAATAATGAAGAAGGAAAATAAAGAAAGCAAGATGGTGGACTAAAATAAGTGAATATCAGCAAGTACTGACTATACCGACGAGACACACTGCAAGCAAATGCAGCCATCAATAACAACACTAAATCTAATTACTTTTTGCAGTTCTTAACGAAAAGTCTCCGGTCGTGTTCAATCAAGCTTTGCCGGGAAATAGATCAAAATGGCGGCCAGCCAACGCATTAAGCGGGAGGGTTGGTGGTGGGAAAAGCCGGAACACGTCACGTGTGGTTGGTCGTTTTACGGCAGGCGTGGATTTTGAACAGGAACGACAGGAGATAAAAAGGAGAGAAAGAATGAATGAAAAGGAAAAAAAAAACAGTGTGGTTCTGTCGGTGAAGATATTGTGTGAAATGAGGCTGATACGGAGGAATGTTTGTTGGCGAGGTGTGATGTAAAATAGTATATAAATATATGTATAAAAAGTAAAAATGTGGGAAAAGAACGGAAAATGCGAGATAGCATGGGCAAAAGGAAAAAAAATCAATAAAAAAAATACATATACACACATGGAAGCAAGTCAATATAAGTAAACCATAAATCCGGAAAAAAAAATGGCGGACGGTTAAACAGGGCAGACAATATACTTTTACCTGCCTATTAGAAAGAGGGGGCGTTTTTTTTTTTGTTTTTTTTTTTATCTTTAAAGAAATGTTCTAAACCCCTAGCTTATTAAAACCATTCCTTTTATGAATTTCGCACTTTTCCCGAGAGCTTGATCAGGAAAATTCAATTATTAACCCATTAACTGACAACTTTTTTTTAATGCGCATTTTTGGCCCAGACAGGTGTCTTAGATATATATATATATATATATATATATATATATATATATATGCCGAGGGGGCCATAGAATATATATATATATATATATATATATATATATATATATATCAAAATATAATATTAATTAGAAATAATTAAAAAAATACTTTTCATAATAGTCATTATTTTTCTACTCGTGAAATGTAAAATTACGATAGAAATTGTCTTCTTACGGCTAATAATAAAAACTTTAAAGGCTAAGTGTTGTAAAATATACCTCTGCAAATGCAATGTATGTAAACGATTCAATGTAAATACAAGGAATAACTTGTAGTGAGTTTAATTTTAACAGATCCCCAAATGGGGCTCATGGCAGCTAATAGGTTAAAGTTGTTTTGTTTTTTTTTTCTTCCAATACATTGGACCTAACGAGTAAGCAACGACAAAGATTTGGAGAACAAAAAAGCAAAAGAAGGACATTTATAACTAACATCAAGAAGTGATAGTTGAATTTTTTTAGGGCATATAATGAGGAAAGATGGGTTATAAAATTTGATAATCCCAGAACAGATTGATGACACGAGGAACAAAGTAAAAACAACGCATTACCCACCTATCCAGCTTGTTTTAATGGGTAACAGAATATGTTTAAGGAGAGATAACAAAAAGACACAATTTATTAATTGCTACAAGGAACTTGTGAAGAGCCATGATCGCCTACGTCCCAAACAGACAGCACATATTTTTTATTTGTCCGTTTTACTTGCCCGTTTTTTATGATTGTTTAAATATGTTATATAAAAAAGTTGTTTTACGTTTGAGGCCCGACAATAACTTCATCTCAACGATTCCATGCACTTTCTGAAAAGAGTGTATTTTTCAGCGCCCCCACATCGCTACCGAATATGACACAATATCGACGTTTAGAGTGAGATTAACGGCAATACCGTGCAAAAATTTTCTATGGCCCCCACGGCATTTCCTCTGCTGGTAACGCCTCAAGCGCCGGGTAATAAGCCCACCGCCTTCCCGAAAGAGAGGTACTGCCTGAGGTGAAGGATGCCTAGCTCATGCTTGGGTTTATATATTTTGTAACTGCCTCGCATTGGTTTTTGCCTACACAAGGGAGCACTTTCTAATAAGAACATTGCGCGCGAATATATGTTTTTATTTTTATTTTTTTTTACTTATGCGAGAAATTATGTAATATATTCGATTTATTTTTTTTCTTTTCCCCAAACTGATAAAATTGTTTCAACATCTCTTCTGGTGCCGCTATCTTATCCAAGCGTGCAAGAAGTGCTGTGGAAGAGGGTTAGTGTTACCCTAGTAGTTCAGAATAGGCAGCTATCTCGGTGGTTAGAACATTCGTGTTCTGACTACGAGACCCAGGTTTGAATCTCACCAGAGTCGACTTACGATCACATCACATTGAAACAACAGTTCCCTTATGAACACTGAAGAAAGTAACGTCGAGTCGTATCCCTATCTAGACGGGTGGCCGCTTATGAAAAGTAGTTGCTGTAAATTGAGTAGATAATGATTGACATCTCTTTCTAAATTTACTATGTTCAAAGTTGAATAGAAAGCATAGATCCAGAAGAGAGTTCCACGAGCGATTCGGGGGAGAGAAGAAACTGTGAGCAGTTATATCAAGAGCCAATTCAACTGTAAATTGATGAAAGCGCGTTACCACTCTAGTATTGCGCTTATATCCATGTAGTCTAGATACCATAGCAAAGAGTTCATCTGAACAATCATCATGAAAGTATTTATTGAAAAGAGACACAGAAGCAACTTTAGAACGGTTGGAAAGTTATTGAAGCCGAGATGCCAGATCAGGACCAGTAATATTGCTGATTCTTCTATGAATTTTTTTGAAGAATCTCTAAACATAAAGCAAGAGTACTGAATAATATGTGGCAGCCATATTTTAAACATGGCCGAATGGTAGACTTATACGTATGAGAGATAGGTTCAAACGAGAAATTATTTACTTTTATTCACAAAAGTTTAAGAGTTACTGAATAAGTTTGGTGTATCGACA
This sequence comes from Acanthosepion lycidas, assembly GCA_963932145.1. Classification (NCBI taxonomy): domain Eukaryota; kingdom Metazoa; phylum Mollusca; class Cephalopoda; order Sepiida; family Sepiidae; genus Acanthosepion; species Acanthosepion lycidas. The sequence goes on from OZ010605.1 coordinate 13,274,068, forward strand.
TAAAAGGAGAAATAAGGTAAGATTATGCCAGGATATATTAACGGTTGGCACTCGTCTTGAAGAGGCTCAGTTCGTAGTAATCGGCGAGTATATGTGATAGCCCTAAGAACTTCCATTACTCGTCTCTCCATCGCTTTATAGAAAGCTGCAAGCGGAAGTTTCTAAATTCCGACCTAGGCTCACTTTAATTCACAAGTTTTCATTTATTTATTCATTCATTCATTCCATTTCTATCTTTTTGAATACTACCTTTCACTAACTTTTTTTTCCTGGTCATAATCAAGAGCCACTTCAGGCAGATCTAAAATCATTTGACTTCGCTTGTGTTCAGACGGATGCGTGTGCTACAATGTATCTGTAAGTTTTCATGAGCTCTTGAGAAAAATACTACAGTGTTCATTGTTCCCATAGACTAAAAGCTACTCATGGCTTGAAAGATTATTCGACTACGTGAAATTCACTATAAAAGATGTAAACTGGTAATAGCTAGCACATAGTTGGATCATTGGCAAACTGGATCATTGGCAAATAAACTGTTCCTAATCGGGATTTCCTGGTGATGATGGTTGCTACCTGCGTATAGCAAGACTAAAAACATCGCTAAGGTGAGCCTTCAAGCTGGAAGTTTCAATTTGGGCTATAATCTGACTTAGAGGCGGATGGCGCCGTCAAATAATTTTGCCTAAGATAGTCATAAATGAATGTCACTCTGGGGTTTGAACCATAGATTTCTGGAACTTTTTAGGTGCCCACATTTTCTGCAACGCGAGGAAAATACCCTGTCATGAGAATGGTGATGAGGGTGTAAATAATTAATAAAAATTGCATTATTTTTTACATTAAACCACATCTACTTGTAGTCAGTTTAATGGGACGCATCCCTTTTTTATTTTTTCATAAATGTAAATTATAATTATAAGCTATAATACATTATAATACTAGATAGTGAAAATTCGATTGACATATTTTTACTTGTTCGGTATTTTCATCTAAACTAGAGGAAATACGAACTTTAATAAAAATGGTCAGTATACAGGCAAAAGAATGCGTCAGTTTGATATAACACTAACAGGATATAGGTTAAAACTGATTCTATCAATTCTTTATTGGCATTCAGGGTCTAAGAGTGTCTGCACACTTACTATTTTGATAGGTAGGCGCCATGTTGGACAACCAAATTTACTGAAAATGGACTACTGTTGCCATATATAATAAACTACATATCCGCTTCTCTTTCTTCCGCTGAAAACGTTCGATTTAGAAAGCTTAAGCGAGCCGGTAAAATGTTATCATTGTATTGACGTAAACAAAAATTGTAAAGATTCTGATGTAGTAAATTAATACACTAGATATTAGTTACAAGAATACCAATTGCATAGAAGGATGAAGGATTCTGTATTTATAATCCAATTTCTTTAACCTTGAAAACAAGGACTTTTCAGAGAGAGTTTTAGAAGAGACTTTATTTCATTTGCAACCTGATCTTGAAATTATCCAGAAATAAACTTGAGTGGAAGTAGACGCCAAAAACAAGAAAAAAGAAAAATGCCAAAAGAAAACACTATAGATTAAGAAGGATCTCGAAAGAGGGTCCGCTATAGTGGAGAGGGCGTTATTTGGCCGCATAATGTTGAAACACTGTTTCTCTTAAGTTAATTGAGACTACCGCCTTCCCTTCTCTTGACCTTTGGAACAAGCGAGGAGTTGTTACTACAACGTGGATCGTCTCTTTGTCTCTGGCTCAAAATGATAAACCCAAAACTCAGGAAGTGGTAAAAGAAAGCAGTTGGATTTTCCTCAGACAATCTCAGATTTACCTTTGATGCACGCTCCTCCTGTTGCGTTTTTGATCAAGTGTCAGACGACGTGGCCGTAACATGCAGAAACCTTCGTCATTCCAAGTTCATTGATTTGAATATTCTCAACTGCCTTACGGGCTATGCTAATAGCATTGGCTTTTGATTTGTAGTCAATCGCCTGTAATCCATCAGCATGTGGTGAACACAATCAATGTTTTCCTCGGTGGTGGCAGTTGCAGGACCTCCAGACCTTGGGTCATTTTCAAGATTCTCCCTTTCCCTCCTAAATTCATCTGCTCACTTTTACACTGTTAATAAAGCCGGAGCCTCTATGTTAGCATGAATGTAATTGGGAACTAAACTCTTTTTTCTGTAGGCATTCTATAACGCCATGATACCAAATTTTATTCATTTTCAGGAGAAGTTACTACTAGGTACTTTTAAAGACTTTCAATATTCAGATGTCAAAATGAAACAATGCACATATTAATATTAATATTAATAAGAAGAGCTGACATTAATGCATACAAAATTCCACAGGTCTATCATCACTTCTTCATAAACAACTTATGAACTTTTCAGTCTACCCTCGTATAACCATTGCTCTAGGAGATGAAATGGGGGGGTATACTACATTTTTATCAACAGAGTGTCCAGGGTGTGAAGAAATGCGTGATTCGAGTAGTTCTGACTACTCAGTCAATGAATACCAGATTTTCCTTTATAGGGAAATGGTTAATATTACCTTTCGCATAGCCTACGTATAACGCTCAACTTACATATAGATATATATTTCTGTACTGCCTTTGTAATATCTTGTCCTCGAAATGACAATGATCATTTGCGTTTATCAAGAGAGCATGTTAAATTATGAATGGAACTAAAATCTGTTTTCACTTCTGGATAATCATTACTTTAGAAAAGTGAATGGATCTAAAATCTGTTTTCATTTCTACATAATCATTACTTTAGAAAAGTGAATGGATCTAAAATCTGATTTCAATTCTAGATAATCATTGTTTTAGAATTTCAAACGTTGTCTCTCAAATCATGTAGGTCGACATGTCATAAAGCTTTAAGCTAGATAGCATGTTTATCCGATAGTGTTCTTTAATTACACGGAAACAATTCTGCTAACAATTAAAAATCAGTTTTCATGTGCTTCTTCGTTTTTTACACATATGTCATGGTGATAGGAAAAATGATGAAATATGAATTGTATACAACAGTGTGGAGCAAAAGATGTCCTGGAGAAAAGGACGTGTCGGTCTTCATGCGTAGGAGGTGATGCTGTGTATCAGATAGGACTGAAAGGACTTTCTGTATCACAAACTCCTTTCAAACACTCAGGCGTTGTATTAAAAAGAAATTGCTGTTCTTAATTAGACTAATAGGCAGGTATTAATGAAAAGCCTCTGAAAAGAACCATTCGGAAGAGTGCCGTTTTTCTTTAGGACAACGCTAGAATTCAAGCTTATTTTTTGAATTGTACGGCTTGGCTGGTATATTCTGATACACTCGCTGTACACTTCTGGCTTCCAGCTTTCGTTTAAGAATTTGTTACTATCCCTACAATATTCTTTTAATAGGAGGAATTTCGAATATTCTGGAAGCCTGTAAGACCACCAGAACCAGTTAAAGAACCATAAAGTTGCTATGTTATAAGAGAAGAGTTACAAGAATCTGTCTCAAATATGGTAAAATGTATAGAAACAAATCATATATATATATATGGGGGTGTATATGCAAGAATGAATTAAGAAAGGAGCCATTTGCATGAACATGACTTGAACTTAAACAAATGTTTCTAAGTCTCAGTTTTGTTTCAAATGATTTTGTTGACTGATCGAACCTTTTGCCGAGAGAGTGGGAATCGTCATTTTATTAACAAACGACCCAAGACTAAATGAATGAATTGGTATACGTGAAGGTCTGAGTATACTGAAGCCTGTATTATTTAAAGCAAGCTAACACTACAATACAAAAGCTCTTAACTCTATCTGAAAAAATTAATATTATATAAAAAGCATTTTATTTGCAAGCAGAGGAACAGACTACGAAAAGATGTGTTTCTTCGAGAATCTCATTATAACCACTTAAATGATTTCATCACACAGAAAGATGTCACGTTCTGGGAGAATGTTAGCAAAAAGCTGTCTCGAATATAGCGAAAGTGGGTCGCACAATATATAATAGTATATTTGTTTGGATAATTTCACTTCAGTCAAGGTGATATTTATTAGGTTGGTGTAAAAATAATGCCGTTTTCTCACATATGTTACTATGTGAGAAAACGAGATTATTTTTGCACCAACCTAATAATACATTTACAACTTTTGTTAAATGAGGCATCAAGTGGCGTGTTAACATTGAAACATCAAAAAAGAAACTGCTCATTTTCGTATCTGTCAATATTTATGATAAGAGGTATTATGTACACTATTTACATTATTCGGGCTACTGTCCTCATCATTCTCGCCATATTTATTAAAAATTTACGGCCTTTAAGTATCTGTCTATATTTCTGAGATGAGAAATTATGTACGGTATTTATATTATTCGGACTATTGTTCACATTTTTGTCGCCAAATTTATCATTACGTTTTGGCCTATCGCTATCTGTCTATATTTCTGTGATGAGGTATTATGTACATTATTTACATTATTCGGAGTATTTTCCTCATCTTTGTCGCCATATTTATTACAAATTTCGGCGTTTCAGTATCTGTCAATATTTCTGAGAAGAGGGATTATGTACACTATTTACATTATACGGACTATTATCCTTAACTTTTGTCGCCATATTTATTATAACGTTTCGGCACTTCAGTATCTGTCTATATTTCTGAGATGAGGTATTATGTACACTATTTAGATTATAGTGACTATTGTCCTCATCTTTGTCGCCATATTTATCACAACGTTTCGGCTTTTAAGTATCTGTCTATATTTCTGAGATGAGGTATTATGTACACTATTTACATTATAGTGACTATTGTCCTTATCTTTGTCGCCATATTTATCACAACGCTTCGGCCTTTAAGTATCTGTCAGTATTTCTGAGATGAAGTATTATGTACACTATTTACATTATACGGGCTATTATCCTTATCTTTGTCGCCATATTTATTACAACGTTTCGGCACTTCAGTATCTGTCTATATTTCTGAGATGAGGTATTATGTAAACTATTTACATTATATTGACTATTGTCCTCGTCTTTTTCGCCATGTTTATCACAACGTTTCTTCCTTTAAGTGTCTGTCAATATTTCTGAGATGAGGTATTATGTACACTATTTACATTATACGGACTATTATCCTTATCTATGTTGCCATATTTATCACACTGTTTCGGCCTTTCAGTAACTGTCAATATTTCTGAGATGAGGTATTATGTACACTATTTACATTATTTGCACTATTATCCTCATCTTTGTCGCCATATTTATGACAACCTTTTGGCCTATCACTACCTGTCTATATTTCTGTGATGAGGTATTATGTACTCTATTAACATTATTCGGACTATTGTCCTCATCTTTGTCGCCATATTTATTACAACGATTCGGCCATTCAGTATATCTCTATTTTTCTGAGATGAGGTCTTATATACATTATTCAAGGACACATGGCACAGTGGATAAAGGGCTAAGTTAGATCCAGTGACAGGACCCAAAGTGTGTGAGTTAAATCCCCGGTTAAGGCAGTGGAGAACTTCCAGCAGGAAATTAACAGGAGATAACTGATAAGTGACATCCATTAATCATGGCACGTCGAAATAGAACTGTCTACCCCTGTGAGCGAAATAAAATGTTAAGTTCGACATTCCAACAACCTGAAGAACGCCGGACCGTACATCGGCCGAAACGTTGTAATAAATATGGCGACAAAGATGAGAACAATAGTCCCAATAATGTCAATAATGTGCTCTCTTTTAATCATCTAAGAAAATACAGTTTACCTTCCATCAGCATAGCTGATGCTAACCTCTACTGGAGTGAGACATTCCGCCTTTTAGACTAAAACCTTCAGCTAATCTATAGTGATAAAATATATATTGAATCGATTATAAGTCTGTTGCTAAGGTGCTTGGTTCCCTATGTCTTTCTAGACAATCTTTTTACTCGCCGAAATCTATCTTGCATATAAGTCCACCATTCGTTCTTGCTTATGGAATTACTGCCACGTCTGATCTGGTGCTCCCGCTTAATATTTAGAGATTCTTCATGAAACCGAAACAAGAATATGCAATGTTATCGGATCAGACCTGGCATCTCAGCTTCAGTCTCTTTCCCACCATCTTAACGTGGCTTTCCTGTGCCTTTTCTATGAATACTTTCGTGATAATTGTTCGGAATAAATGTCCCTCTCTTCTACTTATTCTATTATTATTCCTCTCTTCTATTTATTAATTTAATCGCAGTTTTAGATTGGCAAAAAGATCTCATCATCTTATATTCGAAAGAGCTATATATATATAACCGGAAGTTCTATGCTAACATTTTCTTCTATCACACTTCTCGCTTGTGGAAATCTCTAACGATTTCTACTTTCCCAATGAACTTTGATCTTCAAAAATTGAAATGCAATGTCAATCGCTATCTTCTGTCTTCTTAATTCTTATTCTTTTATTGCTTTCTATCCTTAATAGTAGTTTTTATGATATACTCTAGCACTCAGTAAACTCTTGTGTTTTACTGGCTTTACTGTCTTGCTAGGGAAGAAATGATTAAAAAATACATAAATATTGTCTATCAAATTCATTTGAAATCGGTGTGAACATTCCTATATATATATATATATATATATATATATATATATATAATCCGAAAATTAGACTAGAAATCCTGTAGTGAATTCTTTTGGTATTCTCTGAAACTATTTTGATAAAAAAAAGTACAATACCTTTATCACTGAAATGTAATCGTGACGACCGCCATTTTGTACTTAAATAACTGCCTTTTATCTCTTCGATTCGTTGAATTACATTTAAAATGCAATCACTCGAAGCACTTTACTAGTGATTTATATTCGGACAAACAAATCAAATTAAAGAAAAAATAAAACACTTAAAATAAAACATTTTACATTTTTTCGTTACATTTTCTTTGTTCCGACATTAGTTTTGTCCTTGTTTTAATCTTTATTTTACTGATTTCATTTCTAGATTTCGTCCAATCCATTTTCTTTTTTTTACCATACCTCTTTTGCGTTTCATGTGCTCCAGACAGTTCTGGACAGATGAAGCAGTTGCCAGACGCATAAAAAATAGGAAAAACATTAATGAAAAAGGGGATAAAATAGTTTTATATCGTAGTTCTTGTTTTATTTGTTCATTCATCTTCACTTCCGTATTTCTTTCTCATTTTTTATGCTGAAAATGTTTGGCTATTTGCAATTGTGTGTTAGATGTAAGCCCATTTTCAAACATTACTTACTTCTTTATGCTTAAATAAATGCTACAAATAGCGAGATAAGGAACGCTTTTCGCAGACAGTAAGTGAAAAAATTATATTATGTCAGTTGCCGGAACTTGTGCTGAGAACGTCGTTTCACTGTGTTGTAATCTATCTCTTCAGAATCTATCTTACATAACAATATGTTTACCATTCGACCATACTTAGAATAGATGTGCTAACGTTTCGGGAAGACGGTAATAACCACTTCTCACTGAAAGATGCCACGTTCTGGGAGTATGTTAGCATAAAGCTGTCTCAAATATAGCGAAAGCTAGTTGACCAAAATGTTATATTTGGGACTGAAAAATCTATGTATTCGTTCTAATCCTATCACACACCATTCAAGACAATATTTAATTCCTCTACAATCTGTTGTTAAATGGGGCAACGTGATGATTGTTAATTTTAAAACCTCAGAAACCGAATCTGGTCTCTTTCTGAGAGAACCCTTTTTACCTTCCATCAGCATGGCTGAAGCTAACCTTCTTGAATAAACCTTTCAGCTGATATGAAGTGAAAAAGTATATTGAATCTGTTACTAAGTGTGCAGCTAAGAAAATTATCACTAGACTCTATCTTACATATTTATAAGTCAACCATTCGCCCGATGCTTTGAACATTGCTGCCAAAAATGGCTCGATGCACGAGCTATTTATTTAGAGATTCTTGATAAAATCCAAAGAAGAATCAGCAATATTATTGGCCCTAACATAGTATATCGGTTTCAGTCACTTTCCCTCCGCCGTATTGTAGCTTCCCTATGCTTTTTTCTATAAATGTCTTCATGATAATTGTTTCGATTAACTGTCAGCTATGGTTTCAAGACTTTAAGAATTTAAGCAAAGTACGAGATTGGCAGTCACGGTTTGCCATTTTACAGATAAAATAGCTAGATATAACCGTAAGTTCTATGCTAAGAGTTTCTTCTAGCGCACCTCTCACTTGGGGATTTCTTTCCTGGCTTCTTGTCTTCAGTCAAATGTGATCTTCAAAAATATATCTTCAATACCAATCATTATTTATATTCTTAGTTCCAATTCTTTTGCTGTTCATGTTCTTTACTTATAGTCTTTCACACTCAGTCACAAGTTTCTTACTGATTTATTGCCTCCGAGTGAAATTATTAAAGAGAGAGAGAGAGAGAGAGAGAGAGAGAGAGAGAGGTAAAAAAATCGTTTCATAACTTTTGATTTTTCTATTTCTTTTACTTCTCCCACATAAGGGACACCGAAATGAATTCTTGCTATTTCCAAAAGATAACATAATCAATATGATACTGATGATAACCAGTATTAGATACATCTTCAGTTACTGAATTGACCACAGCTTCTACTCTGAATATTTACATTATAAAAAAGAGAAAAAAAAATCAATTGACATGCATATACAAAGTGCGGCAAAAGTGACGCCCTTTTTGCTAGCTGAGGGAAATAGGATGTTCTGGAGCAATTGAGTGACTATCACAATCAGCAGAGTTATTACCAACAGGCTTTTTCTTGTAGAGTGTACTGAAATATCTTGTTCACAGGCTCAACAGAAAACAATTCCTAAATTAAAACAATCGATTTCTGGTGGGTTTTTTTTTCGGAAATTAATGTAGAAATGTGTCAAACGTTTTGTAGAAGTGTTGCTGATAGCGTTTAGCGTTGTATTGAACATCAAGGGGACCATTTTGAACATTTTAAAATGATTGTTAATCATAACAATTCATGTGACAAAACTTATAGATTTTCTTAAACTACACTTATTTTTTGTTTAATAAAAATTAATAAATAAAAAAGAGCCTTACTTTTGACATAACCCGTATTTATAATAATTTTACATTTCTATAATTATTAAACTCCTTTATGAATCAGTTATATCAAACTCAGTATAAGAGATTGCAACTGTCAAGCAGAAATCTCTAGTAATTGTGTTATGATTGATGCATATTGGAGTTTAAAAATAATAGAAACGTTGGAGAGATTATAAGTATGAAATAATGAAAGTTTGATTGATTGGCTCATTTTTAACGGATTATCAATAACTTGCTGGCTATTTAAAGCAAAAAATATTAGATTGTTGTTGTGTATTTCGAGATGAAATTCGGTCTCCAATGAATGACAAACGCAAGAAATAAAGATAAGAAATTAAATGTATTTTCACAATAATACAATTGGTAATACTGTTAGTAAATGCAGGAACGCGGTTAGTCGTAATAATATATATATATATGGATATAGTCTCGAAGTAGGACTTCCTTAGAGTCTACATGCTTGTAACTGTGACTTCTACAAGCGGTTACCTCACACTATTACTCTACCTCCAACTCCAACTCAATCACAATCACAATCACAATCACAATCACAATCTCTGCTCACTCTCCCAATCTCCTATCTCCGTATATTCTGACTGACTGTGGGTATTTAACGGCAGTAGTCCCAGTAACACTCTGGTCGAGTCCACTTATATGAAAGGGGTGGACCCCATAACAGTAAGGATTCTCTCTTTTTAGATAATAATGATTGTTGGATAAAATTCTTGCTATAAAGTAAGAAATCCCAAAAAAAGAACAGTAGGAAATAAAAGAATTTTTTCGACAACAGCAAATGCTAAAACATGGTGAACATGTAATTCTGAAAGAAAAAAATGATATAATCAATATATCGACGTTCCACACGAATTTAAATAAAAAAGTTTATGAAGGAAACTACAATCAATAGAGAAAAGAATGCTAACAGTTAATGGACTTGAGAAAAAAGCTATTTTCCTGAAAAGTCGTTTTAATTGTAAGAGTATTTGCGCCTCAGTGAATGAAACGAACCCAACGGATTTCGAACACGAGTCTACGATTAACAAATCCAATTCATTATCTATTGCCTTCTCCGCACATCCAAGCTAACAGCAACTTATATTGCCAATTAGGTACTGACAAGTTTCGACGTTGCTTAACTTCAGTGATCGAACCGGGCCCTATTTCAATGTGATGTGCTTAGGGAAATTATTGTTAATTAGTATTTGTGTTATGTTCTTCCGTTCGTTAAGTATTGATTTTCTAATCGTGGCTTAGATGTGGCACATGGCCGAAAGTATGGAGCACCCAGTGAGGATCGAATTCACTATTCAGTTGTAATTGTTTTAGCGAGACCCGCTTCCTAACCATTACACCACGCCGAAGCACCCTAGTGATTTTCCAAGCGTTGCTCAGATGTGGCACATGGCCGAAAGTATAGAGCACCCAGTGAGGATCGAACTCACTATTCAGTCGTAATTGTTCTAAAGAGACAAGCTTGCTTACCATTATAACACCTCGAAGTGCCCAATTCAGTTCGTTAAGTAATATTTTGTGTGTAAAGGATATTAAATATGATATTTTTACCAAATAATTTATGAGTTTTATTTTGGATCTTTGCAGAAATTCACTCATGTAATTTTTTAAACGTGGATTTCCATTGGTTATTTTATTGACTTTTTATGAGCGGGTGTTTTTAAATTTTCTCTCAATTAGTTCATGTTTTATTCATATCTTTGATGTATATGGATTTTTTATTACTTGTCAACCTTTTTTCGATGAATTATATCCAGAAAAAATTTCTAGATTGTAAGAATTTTTTTTTGGCAGGGTGGATAAAAATGTTTTACGCGTAAGTTAATATAACGAACCCGACTTGAATTGGAACTTTACTCTACGATCTCCAGTTCCGAGTCATTGCCATTACACCACGCGTCATTTATTCTTGTAGCACAGAATTGACGTGTCAACGGGATGACGCCGTAAGCCTAATTGAACATCAAAGTTAGACGGAATCATCAACGAAGGCAAATGGGAGCTATTTCAAAAAGAGCGCAGACTAGATATTCGTTTTTGAGTGCATCTGTCTGTTATGGGGTCTAGCTTGTTCTTGTTGCAGACACACCAGGCACATTTGGCCTCGTTCAATACCTACAGAAGTAACCCGTTAGGTATCTACGCATTTGGTTTAACGGATCATTTTAAGAACGCTAAATTATAGAATAGATAATGATTTAGAAACTGACCTGATGAACTCTATTTAAAGATCAATAAGGAATGGTGGCAGGCTCAAAACATGCTTTAATGTTAGCGATTCTGAACTAAAAGTCTTTGTACTCTGGGTGGGAGGATGTGCACTTATGGTCCACGTTTTAAGAAAAGATTTATGACGGAATGTACTTTACTGTTTGGCAAATGTAAAATAGATCGATAGATATGAACTGACCTAAGTTCTGCGGGCCTTTGTTAGAACGTAAATTCTAGCGTGACCATGAGTTGATCAGGCCCAGTATATCCAAACCATCACTCACTATAAATTGTGAATTCGTTCTGGTAGAACAATAGTGTCCAACGACTACTTCCGAATAGTATCATTCACACAATTTCATTCTCAATGCTTAGATCAAGCCCTGGAATTTATTCCGGGTATTTCCCAAACATGCCTCAAGCTGGGATCGTCTCTTCAGGATAATCTTATTTTCCTCTTTCTCTTCAGCTTACAGCGTTATCACGTTAAAAGTCTGCTTCCCGAACACTGTCATTACCAAAATGTGTTACAGCTTGGAAATACCAGATGCTCAAAGCTAGGACATGCAGATGGTGTAATGGATAAAGATTCGCAGTTGTTTATCGGAGAGGCGAGTTCCAATTTCAGTTGGGTTCTTCTTATTCACTTACGCGCAAATAACCCTTGGGAAAAGTATGAGTGCACATTTTTCTCTCCTTGATATCAGTTAACTGATAAGGCTTATATTAAGAAAATTATTTTCTCCACAAAATAAAAACAATAAAATCGTCGTAAGGTCGCCTCCTTTTGCCTTTTCTATAAATGCTTTCTTGGTAATTGTCGGGAAGAGATTTTACCTATGGTACGTGAGCTCTCTGAATTTAAGTGAAGTAATAAACTGGTGACGAGGTCTCATAAATTTGCAGTTAATGCGGCTAGATATGAGCTTAAATTCAATGCTAACAGCTTCTTTTCTCGCACTTCGCACTTGTGGAACTCCTTTTCGGCTCCATGCCTTCAAACCAACTGTAATCTGCAAAAATGTTGATGCATTGTCCATTTCAGCCATGGGTTAAGTCCGTGGATCCCAACCGATTTGGGGCCATGCCCCACATTGGCATTTTTTAAATTCTCGTGCCCCCACCCTGTAATATTTGATTCTTACATGTTCCAAATTTTACTGCAATTCATTTGAAGTATGCTTAAAAGGGCATTAACTCGGTCTATAAAGAAAGCCTCCAAAAACCATGGAGTCCATCAAAGAGAAAAATATTAAAAAAAAAAGAAGATAGTTATATATATATATATATATATATATATATATATATAGTTTCAAAACATAACAGAGAACTGAAAGGTAGAAATATAAACTCTTTGAATGAAACCATATTCTGCAATATACTTTCATCATTATAATCATTGAATAATTCAAAATGAAATTTGAGCTCATCACAAAATGACTGTTAGTGAAGTCCTTGTGCGTCATTCCCTGCTACAGATAGATTTTATATTGATTAACAATTTAGTCAGCGTAAACCTCAAGTCCCTCATTTAGTAATATCTAGTCGTTTTCTTTTTTCAATAACAAATAATTTAAAGCACTAAAGTCACATTCTTCTAAATATGAAGATGGAAATCGTATCAATAAATTACTTGTAACGGTAGTTGAATTGAGTATTTAGTTATTTTCTCATCACCAGCTATGCCATCACTTCTTTTTTATTGAATACCGTTTTAACAGAATCCTCATTTGGCAACTCAGACATTTATTCTTGTTACTGCATGGAAACATCAGAAATATCCACTAGCATTGGCTGCATCACCCATGTTGGAAAATCAATTTGTTTTAGATCAGAAAGAAGGGGACACATCGTACGCATCTCCCACCAAAATATTACCACACCCCAATGGTGAGGAATGTGCCCGACGTTGGAAATCTCTGGGTTAGATGTGACAAAGTAGTAAGTGTAAAAATCATTGTTTCTTCAAAAAATTGTTAATGCAATTTTCATTCGTAAAATAAAAAAGTTATTCTAAATATATATATATATATATATATATATATATATATATATATATATATAGTTAGAATAACTCTTTTTATTCAGTAAATATATATATATATATATATATATATATATATATATATATATATATATATATATATACCATGTGTCATCTATAAAGTGGAAATTAGTAGAAATAATTCAACCACCAATAACGAGAATGGTAAAGTGTACATAGGATCTACTGAAGGTAATTTTAAAAAGCACTGCTATAATCATATAAGAAGCTTTAAGAATGGGAAATATAGTTATAACGATAATTTATCTAAATACTTTTGGAATATTATACAGGAAGATAGAACGGATCCCATTCTAATATGGGAAAAACTAAAATAATGTTGTAACTATGAAGCCGGCAACAAGTTCTGTATATTATGTATTCAGGAGAAGTTACCAATAGCTAACTTCAACAAACCAAAGGTGTTATTAAACGAGAGCGCAGAAATCCTTAATATTAGGTTGGTGCAAAAATAATGACGTAATAATGTCGTTTTTTGACGTTATACGTTAAAAAAACGACATTATTACGTCATTATTTTTGGATCAACCTAATAGATACAGGCGCAACAAAGCTTGGTTATTAGAATAAAGGTTTGATATTTTTTTCTTTTTTAGTCACGCATTTTATATCTTTTTTAAGCTCATGCTAATTTTACGTTGTAGCCGTAATCTTATCAATAAATTTGTTCCTCGTTAATTCCTCCTTATCCAGTTCACTCTGATGATCCCCTTTCGTGAAACCTAGGCAGATAGTACCTGTCTCATTAAGTTATTAGGTTTTATTGATTTTACATTAGTATTTTGATTGGTTATTGTAGCGTATGTAACAATGTTCCCCCTATCGAGGAGTGTTTGTTTAATTTGAACCTTTTAAAACTCTTTAGTCTACATTCAACACCATCACTTCATCATATATGTATATATATATATATATATATATATATATATATATATATATACAGGGTGTCCATAAAGTTCGTGTGCACATTAAAGTTATAATTTTTAAAGTGCAAACGAACTTTATGGACACCCTGTATATATATATATATATATATATATATATATATATAGATAGATAGATAGATAGATAGATATAAAAGTGAACATAGAAGTCAACACTTAGAGGCGACAGTCTGTTTCATGCTATATGCAATCGCCTCTAAGTGTTGACTTCTATGTTCACTTTTATATTTACACACGCTCTATCTCTGATATTGAGCACTTTATTCCATAAATATATCACACCTTAAGACTATATTTCTTTATATATATATATATATATATATATATATATATATATATATATATATATATATATATATATATATTTCTGCTCGATTTTAGTTTTGTTCGCTACTGTTTAAATTATATTAAAATTATCTGCAAATAAAAAAGGGAAATATTCCATAGGGGGAAAATGCTGCAGGGATGAGAGAGCGGAACAAAATAGTTTACGACATTTTAATAAATTTGCAATTTTTAAATTCCCAAATGAGGTATGTGATAATTGCAACGACAAATCGCACTATGTACTGAACCAGAGAAATCTCAGTTAACTTTCAAGTTCGGCTCGAAGACAAATTATTTTTCGTGCCATATATCCGAATGTTTGATTTTCACATGAAAGGCAGAACGCCTTTTAGTCCTATATCTATGATTGTTTCAGTTTCAATTCTCCTTTTTGTCCCATATCACCGAATGTCTCAGTTTTAATTCAAAGGCATGAATCCTTTTTGTCCCAGAATTCCTTTTTTCCCATATATCTGATTTTCAACTCAAAGTGAGAACACTTATTTATCACCTATCTCCGAATGTTTCTGTTTTATTTCAATGGCCGCTGTCCTTTTCCTCACATATCATTGATTATTTCAGTTTCAGCTCAAAGCCAGAACTTCTTTACGTCCGATATCACCAAATATCTCAGTTTCAGCTCAAAGTATCAGAGCGAAATATTCGAAACCCAATGTACCCAGAATGGGAACCAATCTGATAAGGATATACCAGGCACATGCACTGCAGCCAGATGTGCGCGATATGATGACAGTGGGTTTTTTTTTTTGTTTGTTTTTTTTTGTTTTTTTATACATATATAAAAGCCGTGCATTATCTTACAGTTGCAGCCTCATTAGAAATGCCTACAGACGTGTAAACCCAGTCCGGTCAGACATTGTGTGCGCAAGTATCTAGATATGACTACTAAATCAACTTCCCTTATCTAACCAAGACTGTTCCTTCTTATGATCCCAGATACACAGTTCTTCATTTCTTTGGGGACAAGCTCATCTAGTTGAGGAAACCTGACAAGCTAAGAGATAGTCGCCTTTTATTAAACTAGACAAAATACGCACATATTAGAACTCCAATCTATTTAGATCAAGAGCCAAGAGTGATGTGCATACGATGATCTTGCTGATGGTTTCTTCTTCTTCAACAAATGTTTGGGGTTGCTGCTAGAGTTTCAGCGATGTCTCGTCAAATATCCCGCACAAAAAAGAACCGCTACGAAAACATGTTTAATTTAAACCAAGTATTATAGGGACGAACCTTGACGGTCTTATCTATAGAAAACTTGTCCGTTTTCCTGCTTTCATGTCAACTACCATTTTCAAAAATTAAATCCAATGCCAATCTTTCTATTCCGTTTTCTTGAATCCTCTCATTTCTTTATCCGCTCTATCTGTTTAAATCTCAGTAGCTCCTTGTGTCTTAGTTGCTTTCCACGCTTTCCTTAGGTGAATTGATGAAACAAAAATCCTCACAGCATGATTATCATTCATATTATTTAATATCGCTATCGACTCTTAGGTATTTCGGTCGGGTAATAATGAAAAGAGAGTTCCATAAATTGTATACTAAACTGTTTGTAACTATTGAACTAACGGCAATTTTCAAGATCAGAACGTTCTCCATCGTGCTACACACGTTTAGGTTGCATTTCATTGACTCTGGTTGCATTTCCTTTGTTTTGTTGTATTCATTACCAGTAAAACTGTTTTTATAAAAACAATCGACGTTCGTACAGAATACTTAAAATTATTTATATTTTATACTTGTATGCAATTTATAAACATGAATTAATGAGAGACTTACAGGCGAAATATTGTTTAGTTAAACATTGTTATACACAGTGTCTTTTCATTACTTAAATCGCGCTCTTCTCTTATATCAATTATTTGGTTCATTATTATTATTATTATTATTGTTGTTATTATTATTATTATTATTGTTATTGCTGCGGACAATGTGATTAAAGATCTCTTGAAATCCGCTTCAATGTTCTCAGTATATTCAGATATATTAATAATGTCATCATCTATTCTTTAATTTTTCATTGCGTGTTTTCCATCTTTTCTGCTCTCTCTTTACAGAACACATGTCATTGCTACGATAGTCCTTACATAAATGATGCCACCGCTGCTGCTGCTACTAAGAGTTTCGATGAAATGCAGTTTATGTTATTTCATTGGTCCAAGCTGATGGTGACGACGGCAGCAGAGAGTCAAGTCGGTCAAGGGGAACAACTCCATTTAAGAGTAAAGCCTCCAGCTGAGTGCACTGTGAAATCTAGTGAACATGACAGCCGTGAGATGTCGCTGTTCGGGGTTTGCGTTCAGTAATTGCATTGCGATGATCTAATTACGTCTATGTTTATTCTTTCCATCCGTATTTGTTGCCGGAGAGAATCACACTCAACGAAAGTTGATGAACGAAAACGAAGAGACTTTCGATGAAATAACGTGAGAGGAAAGCAGCGGCCTGGAAACTTCACGGTCAATTGTCAATATTTCAAATTTTGATATTTACGACCGTTGATCATATTATGAATTGGACTATATTTTTTTCTTCATCACAAACAAATCTAGAATACATCGTAAACAACACATATTTTCAAATACATATTTACGCATACTGACATATACAAGCAGATTGTAATGGATAATACATTGAAATGCGAAACCTGAGAACTGATTTCGAATTCCAATCGTGTAGGTTACATTGACTTACACCCAAGTACCCCTGAGGTATGAATCTATCTCTTCCTTCAGGATATGGTTTAAACCCTCCTGGATTCTATAGCTTGGTTGGCAACCCGTCTATAAGAGAAAGTAACGTCAGCCTACTGCTGGAATTATTCTGACAAGTTAACAATTAATCGAATAGAAACATGATCAAGCATGGCGCCTAAATAATAGCCTTGGTTGATAGCCAGTCTGATAGATAAGATAGAGTACAGTAAAATTTCTATCAAGTCAATAATTAACTGAAAAGAGACGTGGTCACGCATAACATGTATGGAATAGCGTTCGTTGGTAGCTGGTCTACCTCTGAAATTAACAGTAGGAATTGCCCGCAATTTCTACTGTTAAGTTAGTCATTAATCTAAAAGAGACATGATAAAACGTGGCACATAATGAATAGCCATGTTTGGTAACCAGTCTGCCGCAGATAGTTAAGACAGATTACTGCGAAAAATCTTCTGCCAAGTCAAACATTAATTGAAAAAAGACATGAAAACGCATGACAATGAAGGAAAGAAGGAAAATATGCACATTTACTGACCAGTGTAGACTTATGTGCTAAGATGTTTTAAAATGTACTTGTACAAAGCGGACATTCAACACACACACACACACACACACACACACACACATATATATATATATATATATATATATATATATATATATGTTGTGGATTCCGAGATGAATTCGGTCTCCAAGGAATGACAAACGCAATAATTAAATATAAGAAATAAAATGTATTTACACAATCATACAAAGAGTAATACTGTTAGTAAGTCCAGGAACGTGGTTAGTAGCAAATACAGATAGATATATACAGTCTCGAAGTAGGACTTGTCTACGTGCTTGTAATTGACTTCTACAAGAGGTTACCTCACACTATCTCCGTTCGTATATTCTCTCACTCTCCATATATCCTCTCTATCCGACTACCGACTGCTGACTACCGAATCTGGGTATTTAACGGCAGCATTCCAGGTACTCTTGGTAGAGTCCACTTATATGAAAAAGGGGTGGACCCCATAACAATATATATATATATAATTTAGCTCTTGAAAATTTGTTTCAATTGAGTACTGTTGAATGACAAGCTGATCTTATAAACAAGATTCACCTGCGCTGCTAATGCAAGATCTTCAATAAAATGTATAGAGCCCTATGGCTGATTGGCATTTGTTTACATTCGTAAAAACAATACGCTAGATTTAGTTGTCCCATTCTGTGAAATGAAGATATCTCAGTGGTAGAAATTCTGACTGACACCAAATCTGTTGGTTATAATCCTTGATTTAGGCATTCCGATGTCTAGTCTCACTGATGAGCTGTGATACAGTGAAACAGTACTTTCTGCGAATAACATACACACACACACACACACACACACACACATATATATATATATATATATATATATATATATATATATATATTTAAATATATGATTCCATGGCGACACAGAAATTACTATATTTCGAAACTTGTAATCCGTATTCAAGTTTAATTTCAATATTAAACCTTAACTGATAGATGACTGTTTTATCCTCAAGCGATGTTTGGAATCCATTTAAATTTAGGCTCTACTTCTGTATCTAGCACTGTCTTTTTTTTTTTTTAAATATTAGTGCAAAAATTTTTTTTTTAAATATTTGGTGCAAAAATAATGACGTAATAATGTCGTTTTTTGACGTATTTTTTAACGACATTATTACTTCATTATTACGTCATTATTTTTGCACCAACCTAATGATAGAAATAAATCTCATTTATCCATTTTAAAGGCAAAAATTTAATACTTTGTAGAATAGCAATTATACAGTTCTATAGCCACCAACCTCTTCTTGTAGTCCTTAATTAATGATTTGGAAATTTTAGTTGGTATTTTGTTCCATTCTTCACATATGGGATCTTTATTGACAGTCTCTATTGCATTTGAATTTTAAAATATCGTGTGACGTCGTCCCATGGTCGCAGCGCCAACCGTGTCATTCTATCCCAGTCTACCACAGCACCAACTGTAACGTCCTACTTTGATTCTCAGTCTGCCTACCCACGTTGTGAATTGATCTAGGCAGAGGAAATCAATCAGTCATCGGGGCCGTACTGCAAACCGAGTCCAACGGGGGTGATACCACAAAAATACGCATAAAATGCAATAAAATGAAAACTCAAAAGTTCAAAGTATCAAAGAAAAAGGTAACAAACTTTATGTCTAGTTGTTCGTTACATAGGACTGCATCTATCTCCCGACCCGTTCTATGGATTGTGACACGTCGTTTTCCGCTAGGCAAGTTTTAACACTTCAAGTCGTCTGCTCTCTAAGAAGTTGGTGTTTCGGTGGGTCTTTGGACGAAAGTCAAAAGAAAAACTAATTCGGTGATCTAAGTCGCTCTTCAAAATAATTGTTCTTGGTTTGAAGAGATGGGTCCGGAAAATGTGCGTGAATCTTGGTCAGCTATCTGCGAGGCTTGCCTCAACCGGAGACTGACTCTGGGAATTGCTGGGTCTCGACTCATTTCTGCTCGCTGTGGCTTCGTTTATATGGGCGCCGACCAAAAGCGGGGTGAGTTTGTAGGCGCCGGTGGGTTCCTCGATAATTCTAAATACATATCCACCTCTCTGGTTAGGAATTTCCACCTTTTTCCATTTTTGGGAATCTTTCCTCACTCCCACCTTCGCATCATACTTCAGAGGGGCGTGAACTGCCCTCCACACATCTTCGTGGCAACCTCTCTTACTCATTCTCCAGATGGGCGACAACAGCCTCCCTCGTGCATCACGTGATCACCACTCGACCAATGATGTCTTAGTCGGGCGTGGACAAATCTGCGGCTTTGTTTCAGGAAGAAAAAAATATCTTGCTTAGAAAAAAAAATTATCTCTTTTATTTCCCTTTTCCTCCCCTTAATGGTTTATCATTTCTCCAGCCGCGAACGGGACAATATGACAATGGCGGTCATAACTCTTGTTCTACACGTGGTTTACGTCAGGTATTTTATCGGTAATTATCAGAATGTGTGGTCTTCTTGACATGGTCTAAAAAAGGAACATCTCCAAAGTTCCAGTCCGTCTGTCGCCTCGAAGAAAGAAAGAAAACATTCATTTCCTTCGGTACAAATTCCTGATAACAAAATTTTATTATCGCAGGCCAAGGATGTTCCGTGGGTGGTTTTTAATTTTTCATATCTGTCCAAGTCCTTTTTTAGTTGTCTGTTTTTCGTCACTTAACGAAATAACATTTTCATTTGAATTTTTCTCTCTTTCTCTGGCCAGCCGGTCTGTAGTTGATAATAAGATGTCTTTCCGTACCAATAGTTTGTTTTCATATCCTTAGATAACACAGCCGATGCCAAAACATATCTGATTCTTTCCTTCTTTCCCTTTCTTTTTACTCAGAATTTCCCTGTCATTGTAATGACACTCTTTCGCCATTTGTTACTTATCAAAATATCCTTTTATCCATTGTCTCTTAGCTGTGTGTGTGTTCTTGCTTATCACTCACGATTCGGTTCTTAGCCTCTCTTTTTCTTCTTTTCTTTCCTTTCCCTTTCTGCCTCGTTAAATGGTGCCACATCGGCACAGATTCTCTATTGGGTTTAAATCTGTGGACTGACTTGGTCATTTCAGGATATTTATATTATATTCAGAAAGTCATTTCTTCGTAGAATTTGCAGTGTTTATCTTCTTGAAAGATCCAATGAGGAGCAAGTTCATGATTTTCAACCGAAATCATTAAATTTGCTTCCAAAATATTTTGAAATGTCGTGGCATTCATTCTACCATCTATTACTGATATGTTGCCAGTACCTTTTGCATAAAAAATTATGCAAAGCATGATTCTGCCACCACCAAATTTCACTATTGGAACTGTGTTCTTTTGTTTGAAGTCATCGCCATCTTTCTTCCATATATAATTTCTAAAATTACGTCCAAGCAACTCAATTTTGGTTTCGTCTGTCACTAATACTATTTCCCAATATAATTTTTCGTTATCCAGATGTTCACTAAAGAATTTTAACCTGGCATCACTGTATCATTTCAATAGCATTTGGAGTTTTCCGAGGGGAGCGTGAATTTAGATTGTTCCCATTAATTTCGTTGCTTATTGTGCGTTTAGTGACACAGATTCCTGATGAAAGCAAATCATCCTGCAACTCTTGACGTGTAACCATTGGACTTTGTTTATTTTGACGCATTCATTTCCTCGAAGGTCTAGAAGAAATCTTCCTTTGAGCACCTGTTTTTCTTTGCTTTTCCACAGTTTTGAGTTCTTTATACCTCGCAGTGAATGGCCTAATAACAGTAAATTGAATATTCAGGTTGTCTAAGATTTTCTTTCATTTTTTACCTTCTTACTATTGTTTAACAATCAGTTCTTTTTTGCGAATTTGGCAATTCCTGTCCTCTTGCCATGATGATAACCTTCTTGTGCGAATAGCAATTACAGAATGTTCTGTTTGTAGTTTTAGGCTAAAAGTAAGTACTTATAACATAATTGAATAATCTAGAGTATTAAAGCCATTTAAAAGTTTTAAATCTGAAATTTGAATTGTACGAATACTTTTTTAACCCATTAATTTGATAAATGGGATTTATTTTTATTAAATCATTTTTCTTGTTTTCCATGCATATTTAGTTACTATACATCTGATAACATCTGTTATTATACATAGTTAATTATATGAAAATATGTTTATTCATTAGTTGGAAATACAATGAATTAAAAATTGGTATGTGTACGACCCCCCACACACACACACACTATATATATATATATGAAGATGTATATTAAACAGGGGAGACAATGTAGTGTCATTAAGCTTTTCATTTAATTTTCCTTATGTTCAAAGAAGCTTTTTTTTCTTTTCTGAGCAAAGAGTATGTAGAAACTATCCTAATGTTCTGTCATTCCGAGCATTTTAGGCTTTACATTTAGCCATTAACAAGGATGATTTTATTTTTACTTTTAACTGGATGCATGGGTTGTGTGTCTATGTATCTAGAGTTATAGGGATATTGTATTTTCCGAGCTCAGTCAGCACATTGTGGCCATGTTCGTAGTTAATATTACTGAATTTTGGCTTTTTTTTCTTTCATTATTAAGGCTTCCATTATTTTTTAATCTTTTTTTTTTACATGTGGATGAGGTTATTATGTTTATATTTTCTATTTGCATGTTTCGGATGGAGTCTGATATGTTTGTTTTTTGTTTTGTTTTTTTTGTTTTTTTTATTTAAATGAATTGTAATTGAGCTGCGGTTGGATAGGTGTAAAGTATTAGGTTGGTGCAAAAATAATGACGGTTTTGACGTATTTTTTAACGTCAAAAACCATCATTATTTTTACACCAACCTAATAAGTCGTCTGGATAGACATGTAGTCGTGTGACCGATGTAATTATTTAGAAATTCGGTTTGATCAGGAACACAGTTCTTTAAGGGGCATTTGAGCCTGTAAATATTTTTTTTAGTTTTCATTTTTCAAGTGTGTTGTTATTTTTAAGGATAAGGCTACCTGTTTTTTTTTATTTTTTGTAATAGATAATTAATTTAATTTTTTTTTTTTTTGTTTAGGTCAACTGGGATAGTGTATTCCTTTATGATATTTCGAAGTGAAGATTCATCTTGTTTATAGTGAAAGGGAATGAGGCTTTTGTCGAATGTTATGTTATTGTTTTTGTCTGTGTTTTCATTATCGTTATTATATACTTTGGAAAGAAATAGTCTAACCTGGGGGTCAATGGGGTCGTTAGGAAAACCAATGTCAACTAGTGCATGTTTTGCATTTTTTGAGTTCTTTACGGAAAAGTAGAAGAGAGGATGAATTCTCGTGTGCTCTCTTTAGAAAGTTTCTTATCAGTGCTATTTTGTAGCATACATTCTTAAAATTAAGGTACCAAGGGATTCTGGTCGTGTTTTTTTTTATTTTTTTTTTTTTTTACATTGTGGTGTTAAACGTCCAAGAATGGGAATATGTTATTTAAATTTAAATGTTATTCATTCAGATCTATCTATCGCTGTACTGATATTAACGGCTCCGACTATCTAATTCCTAGATAGCTATCTTCCCGCTGTGCACGTATTTAAAAATATACAAATGATATTCTCGGAATCGATCGGGGGAGGGCGATGCTTACTCGTGGTCAATGCAGGAAATTTGCTGTATTTCACAAAACATCTAAATGTACACAGATACTGTCGAGAAAGAAAGTCAAAATACCTGTGATAAAAGTTGCTGCCGGTCATTTTCCACCTGTTTTTCACTGGATGTTGTCTGTCAAGATTTATACAGTGGTGTATGTAGTTTACAATCATCCATCACTATAATCTAATGATGTAGAGATATCTTGTTAACACACCTCCTTTTTCTTCGATGTTATTTGGCGACGGAGGAATGCCAACTTTGGCAGAACAAAGTAGATGGAAGTCTGCAATCATAAATTTGCACCGGGAAATTTTACTTAACATATATATTTTGCTTACAGCATCATAGAGGCTGATTTCGGTGGAAATTCTTGTCTCTGAGAAGTCCTATTTAGAGAGATCACCTCTCATGCAACTTCTTGGGAAGATGTTAGAAATGGTGCAACCAACATTGCCTACCATCTTTTCTAACAGTTTATTTTATTGCGGCTACAGCTGTTCCTCATAGCAGGAACACAGTTACTACAAGAAAATCCAAAAATATACGAAGGAATGCACATTCCTCAACTTTTGCAGCTGGAAGTTCAGAACATTGCTTGATCTCCAAATTTCTGGCAATCCAGACCGTAGTTTCAAAAGAGCTTCAACGACTTAACATTGACATAGCAGCACTTTCTGGAACCCACCTATCTGTTGAGGATCACCAAACAGAAATTAAATCAGGATACACTAGTGAAATCAGGGCGAGAGTTGAGAAATGAGAAGGGGGCCTTGTAATTCGGTTTTCTTTGGTTGACAAATTTTGCTCTGAGTTCAGCTTACCTATCTGTAACTGCTTCTTTCGTCATGGTGAGAAGGACAAGGTAACATGAATCCATCCAAGAACGAACACGCTCACATGGTTTTATTGAAACAATAGGTATGACCTGAAACATGTGTGCAATGTCCGTGTGTTCCGTAGCGCTGAGTGTAATACTGACCAAAAACTGGTCTGAAGAATGTTCAAAATGCAAATCAGGAGAAACGTTAGTTTCCTTGGTGGTAAAATTCCGAAGTGCATTAACGTAGCAAGTCTTACGTATTCTGCTATGTACTAGCAGTTCTCAGACGCCCTTAGCAACGTTACTTTTGATGGCACCTGGATGACCAAATTCGCTCAATTGGTGCGGATATTCTCGGGTTTTATGAGTGAAAACATAGACATTGACAAAAATGATGTCACAATTAATCAGTTACTGGAAACAAAGCATTCTCGGCACAAATCACTTGTGAAACTATTTAGCAGTTGCGAGAAAATTAAAAGCGAGAAATACTTAAAGGCGAGAAGAAGCTATCACGAAAGACATACTGAGCGATGTTATTTTTTTAACAAAGAAAAGTGGTAAAGATTTTATTTTCATTTGCGAAAAAAAGCTACAACACAGAATGCTGGAAGATAATCGTAATCAGGTCAATGATGCGACCGAGAAAAAAGATCAGTTTAGACCACCCCAATGAAAAGAAAAAGGAAGTGAAAGAGAAAAAGCGAAAGAATTAACCATTAACTATCTTTCGGAGATATCATTTGGTTTTGGGAAAAGACATTTTTATGTTTTATTTTATGTTCAGAACTTGGCATGAAAAAAGTTTGTTACCGGGACAGATTGTTGACGATAGGAGTACGAAGGCGTTGAGGTTACAAAGAGATTCACTTGACCATTCTGGTGATAATCATTTGACGAAAATCTCGTTGATAAATTCCAGGTGACATTAGGTTAAGATAGAGATTAAGGACCACACTACGAGTCCTAGTGGCCCAGTCGGGGAAAAGAAAGAAAAGAAAAAAAAAGGGAAGATTTTTTTTTCCTTTGAGCGATAAGTTTAAACTGAGATCAGACTAGCCACACCCGCGCTGTCGTGCGTCATTGGCTGAGTGGTGGGGTTAGTGGTGGTCGAAGTTAAACATATGAGAAGGAGGAAGGCCTGTTGCTGTTGACGACTCTGAGAGGATTGGTATGAGATACCACTATGAGAAAGAAGGGAAACCTGTTGACGCCCCCCGAGGGGATAGGTGTGAGATACCACTATGAGAAAGAAGGGAAACCTGTTGACGCCCCCGAGGGGATAGGTGTGAGATACCAATATGAGAAAGGAAGAATTTGGGAGGACTATTCCCTTAAGAACCCCTCTAAAGCAGAAAGTAATGGACTTCCAAAAATGGAAAGTGATAAATTTTCCTGTCCGAAAACAAAGAAAATCCTTATTGTGGATTTTGAAATATCGAGGAACCCAAACTACGACAGACCCACACCCGGTTTTGGTCGGCGTCCATATAAACACAGTCGCAGCGAGCAGACGGCAGTTAGAGAATTAGAGTTCCGAGGAGACGCAGACGCAGACGCAGACCCAGACGCAGACAGAATTGATTTGTGAGCTATGAGACCAGCCTCGCAGGAAGCTGACTGAAGATCCATGCATTCTGACTTCGACTTCGACTTCTAACCAAAAACAATTTATTTTTGAAGAACAACTTAAGCTCACACCACTAAAACAAGTTTAACGAATATCGCCTGAAGATACAAAAAAAAAAACAGTTATCGAAAAACAACTTAAGATATTAAGACTGGCCTAACAAACACAATGTTTCACGAATCCATAGAAGCGGGTTGGGAGAAAGACGCAGTCCTGTATTCAGGAACAAGATATAGAAATATTTGTTATTCTTTTTTAATACATTTGAACTTTTCGAGTTGTTACTTCATTTTCTTTTACATATACTTGTGCGATGTCACCTTTTCGAGTTCGGCTTGCATTACGGCCTGGCGACTGATTGATTTCGTCTACCTAAGATCAAATCACAACGTGGGTAGGTTAGACTAGAAATCAAAGCAGTTACTTCGGTAACCAATCATTGGAGGCGAGCTGGGAACGACAAAGCTGATACCGAATCTAACCGGATTCCCATCCGAATCAGCCAAGGGTTAGAACGTCACAACGTTTGGTGCCGTGACAACAGGAGCACGTCACATTTGGCGCCGCGACCAATACCAAATCACATTGGTCGTCACAGGATAGCACGGGAGCAGAGAGGCCGGGGTGACGTCTCACACTTCTAGGCCCAAGCCTCCCAAACAGGCGGCAATTGGAGATGTCTTTTATATCGAACACAGTAAACTTGTAAACGAACACTGAGAAACATGTAGATACAATTTTGATCTAAGATCTCAGCTGAAGTTCAAGATGCAGCTGTTCAGCACAACTCAACGCGGATTTTTTCCTGTTAAGAAATGTCTTTGATCCATCTTCAGTCTCTCTGGTTTGAGATTAATCTAATGATGGCTCTAGGTTAATTAAGGACTCTCTAAGGATAATGGGTCGCTGGTAGAAACACTTTACCGATCTGTTCATCAACCTATCAATTGAGACACTTTCTGAAACCCACCTTTCTAATGAGGATCACTTATCAGAAGTGAAATCGGGATCAACTATCTTTTGGGTTTGAAACGAGAAGAGGGAGTTTGCTCTTCGCTCTTTTTGTTTTGTGATGTCACTTTCGTAATAGTCGTTGTAAAGGCTTTGTAATCACAGATACAACTAGAGTAACGCCGTTGAACAATGCTGGTGTCAGACGCCTTCGAATAACACTCGCTCTAATAGTACTCGTTCGATAATACGCGCTCGAATAGTAATCCGTATAGTGATCTGAATAAAGAAGTAGTATATTGAATAGAGAAAATAATAGCGGTCCGTACAGTAATAGAGGATGGAGTAGAAATATTGATCCGAAGAGTAATAGAGGATAGACTAGGAATAGCGATCAATTAGACACACACTATCTCCCATATACACGTTCCCTCTCTGGTCACGTGGTATGTTTAATTCAATAATGGGATCGGCTTTGTTTGCTCACTGGCGATCTATGTTCAAAATCGGCAGCTACTCTTTACTCCTATATATCAGTTTCACAACTTTATTGTCCCTCCAGTGTCAGTGACCACATCATGAAACTGCGAGTTCTTCTTAGGGAGATGTTAGAAAAGGTCCAGCCAACATTGCCTGTCATCTTTTCAAGCTGGTTGGGTGCTGTTCATCATAAGAGGAACGAAGTTGCTAGAAGAAAATCCCAAAATATGCGAAGGAATGCATATTTCTCAAATTTTGCTACCCTAACTTCAGAACATTGTTGATCTCCAAGTTTCTGCGAATCCAGAGCGGAGTTTCAAAAGACATTCAGCGACTTAACATTGACATAGCAGCACATTCTGAAACCCACCTATCTGTTGAGGATCACCTAACATGAGTAAAATGAGGACACACTATCTTTTGGGTTTGAAAACCGAGTTGTGAGAAACGAGAAGGGGGAGTTGGCTTTGCCATTCGCTCTTTTTCGTTTGATAAACTTGAATCTCCCTCCATTGTCAGTGACCGCATCATGAAACTGCGAGTTCCTCTTTCGTGTGGACGTTATATGACCGTCCTTTTTGTCTATGGCCGAACTCTCCAAGCAAATGATGAGGGAATCATATAGCTCTACCTCATCCTTCGGGAAGTCATTACTTATATTCCAAAGTAGGAAAAATTGATTATACTTAGAGTTTTATGGCAAGTGTGGGAGGACAACACGGGGTATGGGATACGATTGGTCGTCACTATATTCGAAAAATAAACGACAATGGATTGAATTTATCGCTTCTTTGCTCGGAGTTCAACTTGGCTATATGTAACGGCTTCTTTCGTCCAGACGAAAAGCACAAGGTAATATGAATCCATCCACGACCTAAACACAGTCACGTGATAGATTTTATTGTCACCAGGAGGCATGATCTGAAGGATGTTTGCAACGTCTGTGTCTCTCGTGGCGCTGAGTTTGATACCGATCACAAACTGGTCTGTGAAAAGACAGGAGAAAAATTTGGTTGGTGCCAAAATTCCGAAGAGAATTAACGTAGCAATCCTCAGACAGTCTGGTATGTCCCAGCAGCTCTCAGACGCCTTTAGCAACGTTACCTTTGATAGCTTCTGGTAGAAATTCAAGGACCAAGTTTAATCAACTCTTATTGATATTCTAGGACTGAATGAGTGGAAACAGAAGGATGTGTATGATGAATGTGATGCCACAATTCATCAGTTGGTGGAAACCGCATTATCTGCACAAGTCACTTGTCGATCGAAGCCTCACAAACAGGAGGTAAGGGGAGATGCCTTTCAAGGTGCACAGAGCAAACCTGCAATTAATACTGAGAAATATGAACAAAATGGAGGTGCTGACTATCTTGATATACTCATCAGAGGTATGCAAATCTACGGTGGGGTTGAAGAGACACATGGAACAGATATTACAGCAAGATCCGATTAATCCTATGAAGAAACTAATGTATATCTGCCTGTTTATGTTTCCAACCATGCAAGTCGGCTGCTGGTTTGAAGTCACCAATTGTAGTTATACATACTGAGAAGAATATACAGGTGTTGGTGGAGAGATTCTCAATGGCATCCACTGCCTTTGGGCTTACAGTAAGGCTGGAAAAAACAAAAGTGGTTTACTCCCCCACGTGGTATGCTGTACAGTTAGCCTCATATTTACGTCATTGGCACTAGATTGGGCATTTTGGATACCTTTGTGCATCTTGGGAGTATCTTGTCATGGGATGGATCGCTGGATGCTGGAGTAAATATTCGTCTCCAGAAGGCTTCTGTTGTTTTCGGCAGGTTGGAGAAGCAGCTATGATCCGATGCGGGTGTTTCTATTTAAACCAAAGTGACTGTGTGGGACGTGTGTGTTGACTAGCCTGCTATACTTATCAGTGGACAATTTGCCTAAAATCCCAGTACTTGAGAAGAGTCTTTTACATCTACACCAACATTCCTGTCAACGGCGCAAAAAATAAAACAAACCTACACCAAGAAAATAACAAATTCAAACTACAGATCCTCGAAGCAATCTACATTAAAAAAAAGCGACACTAAATAGAATCATCTATAGTTATGTTCCGAATTGTCTATAAAAGGAAAAGTTTTTCACGCTTTAATGCGCGCCGAACCGGGTTAGCCGGAAGGAAATCAATTCTGAATCGACCGCCATGTTCTCTACATACATTCATGTGTTGTGCTGTGTTTTTCTTTACCAATTTTATTGCACTGTGCCGATATTTTTTCTCTTTATTAGTTTTCAGTCATGGCTCCAAAGAAAACTAGCAGTGATACTGGTAAAGGAAAAAGAAAAGTTAAGAGAAAAACAATTGTTGATGATATTGTCTCTTCCTACTCAGTTTCATATGGAAAAATCAATGATCTATACTATTCTTATAAATAAAGTGACAATCATGTCTTCCCTTCCCTTTTCCAAACAATAACATCATCTCTTTCCTTTCCCTTCCACTTACCATATCAACTCTCCTACTTGCACGTCCGGTAACATTGAAGTGTTCGTCTATCCTTTATCTGTTTATATTTTCAATTTATTTTACATAGACTTGTATTGGAAAAAAAGTTTCAGTTTACGAACATTTCGGGTGACGAACGGCCTTCAGGAACTAATTAAATTCGCGAACCTAGATTCCACTATATGGTTAAAATCCGCCATTTTTAGCGATTTGAGGAGTAAATCCACATTCTAATCGATTTAAATTCGTTTTGAAATACAAAGTTCTTTCGCTGATTGGAAATATTAAGTTTAATATATTAGATGGAAATTAAAACTAAAAAGCTTCAAGAAAGATTTTTCGTTTTAAAAATTAAATATTAACCTTATGAATCACTTTTCCTTTGGGCTATATATATATATATATATATATATATATATATATATATATATATATAACATTATTTAAACTTTATTTTTAGTGGATATCCATGCTTTAGTAGACTCTCCGTTTATTTATTTAACGTTATATTAATTTTCGTCTACCGAACGGAATATTCAAACATCCTCACGAAACAAAAATATTTCCTCTGCCGCAGCTTCCCAACCGTTTCTTCCTTTGATAGAAAAACCGTTGTTAATCCCGATAGGCGCTAGACCGCCTCAGCCACGACTTTGCCATGATCGTCGACGCACTCCGGCTTTATAGCCATAGAAATCAACACTCCAAATCTCTTTCAAAAATCAGAAATTCATAGAAGACATTATTTTATTTTTCTTTTATGTTTTGTGCCCCTTCAAGACGTAGGTACCATAGCCCTCCACATCTTCTTGTCCCTTGTAGCTCTTAATAATATTTTTCTTTTTTTTTCCAAACCGTGTTCTACTATTTGCACCAGCTCAACAATATTTTTACACGCTGATTTCATCTGTTCCTCCTTCCCTCAATCTGTCCTTTGTGTATCAGATTTTTCAAGTCCTCTGTTATGGTCCGGTTCCTTGTACCACGGTGATAGTCCAAAGTAGAACCAATAAAGAAGAACTCGAATACGGATATGGAATAACACGGATATATTACAAACAAAGAAGAAAAAAGTGTTAGTACGAACAATCAGGTTTAGTAGTAATTGTCTGAACGCGACTGTTTCGGACTGCCTATGACTCGACTGACTGACTCTTGATGGACATCAATCCAGACTTCAGACTGAACTTCAGACTTAAGACTGAACTTCATACTTCAGACGGAACTCTAGACTTCAGACGGAACTCCCTGCTTCCTCTTGAGGTGCAGTATTTATTACGTCCATTATGTTATTATGGGTAAGGTCCCACAACACCTTCCTTACTTATTACGTGCACCAGAAATTTCAACTGCTCTTCCTGATGTTACCTTCAAACGTTCTTTTGTTTCCATTTTCTCTAAAGCATTGTCGTTGCTTGCATGTTCGGCCCATTGCATCCTCAGCATCTTTCTGCAGAATCATATTTCTGTTGTTTCAAGTATCTTCTTAATCTCTGAGAAAATTATCCAGCATTCGCTGGAGATATGTCACGTAACACTTCAGTAATCTTTTCTTCGCTTCTAACGAAGGTTTTCTGTCTTTTAATAGGTTGCTTTTCTTTTGGAATGCCATTTTGATCATCTCAATGTTTCTTCGGATCACAGTGTCTGTGAGAACACTTCCTAGAATCGGTGGGTAGAAATTAGAGAAGTTCGTGATGTACGAAACTTGAGACTTTTTGGCTTATGTCACGACATATGAAGCCGATTTTCTCCTTGGAGATCGCAAATTCTGTAGTTTTGCCTTCACGTTGCGAAAAAAGGCAAGCCCATTGAACAAATCTCGACGGCTGCGCGTTTAGCGGCAGGGACAGAGTAATATATATATAATCACTCACACAAACTATTTTCAGACCAAAAATCGATATCGTTTCATCGTTATCTTTGTGAGGCTGTAAACAATAGCATCTCCCAAGTGGGAAAAAGTATCTGTCTTTCAAAATCAGCGTTGGTACATCCTAGTCGATAATTTGGCCCGAACATCAACCTTTAGATGCTGGTCGTCTGATGAGAGTCAGGGAATACCGGGTGTAACAGGAAAGTTGTCCAAATATTGTAACTGCAAAACTGTTCAATTGGTAGATTGAGCATTGAACCGTTTTATCTTAGAAATGATTAAAGATATCTTACTGGAATTCTCAGAGGTTTTTATAATACAATTGAACTCTACCTTGAACAATAAGAATGTATTTCGCTCTAAGATGAAATGATGATCCCTCTTCCTGTTGTAACCTCCTGATCCAGTTTCCCTCTCTACTGTTCCCTCTTTTTTAAGACTCATTCATCATTCTCTTGATGGTTCTTGGAGTTAGAAGATGTAGCCCAGATTATGAATGTTTGCATTATTGGTGAAGGCCTAAATGATTATTTTGCTCTCTATATTGCCCAGTAAGGAAGATTGTAGGGCTGACACAAAACGATTTTAACCTGTTTTCTTTCTAGCTGAATAACTTAAAGGCTTTTTTTTTCCAGTGATTAAGATAAATGGTATTAAGATAGCTAAATGTCTTATCTGAAAACATGGAAAAAAGTAATTCAATTAGTTTACTGTTTTTTTTTTTTTTTTTTTTTTTTTTGGTGGGGGGTATATATATTAAACATTTTGTGGGATAGACAGTTATTCTATGCTGTTACACGATGGTTGCACACGGTACATGACATTCTGTTAACTCTTGAACGGCTCAATGCCAGCGGCAAATTGATAAAAATCATGTGATCTTCTTTCGTTTATGTGGGTCACGCTTCTTGTCCACATGAAAAATGGACAACTTTGGTTATGGTTGAGAGACATCGCTTTTGTCAGAATTATAATTGAAACATTGCAAATTAAAAAAAATATATATATATATATACTTGCAGTTTCTTTTTTTTTTTTCACGTTTCATTTGCCCTCTTTTCACCCTAAATAAAGCCAAAGATTAAATATATTTAAATTATATGTATGTATTTTCAGAAAATTTTTCATCGATTTACTCTTGCCGATTAAAGATTAGACGTACAAATGAAGGATATATTAAATTTTAACCCCTACAAAAATAAAAAGAACTGATGTCCTTCACTCGGCATACGGAACTTTTTTGCCCAATATCAGCCTGGTTGATGCTAATATTGCGGAGAGCAAGCTACTGTGAATCCTAAGTCTCAAGGACTTTTTTTAATGACATGAAGTGGAGCAATTATATTGAATCGATTGATTGATTTGCAGCATGAAAATTCAGTTCACTCTGTCCTATCATACAGATGTTCTCGTTAGAATCAAGCTTCCACTTTTATAAATCTATCATCCGTCTGTACATTTAATTTAGCTCCCATATCTCGTTTGGTGTCCCTGCTATATAATCCTAAAGAGGTACGGTGGAGTAATGGATAGCGGCTCGGATTGAGGAATCGGATAGCCGAGTTCGAATTTCAGTCGGATCCATTACATTTACTTACGTGCTAATAACCTTGGGATATGAATCCTCCCCTCTCCCCATAGTTATGAGTAAATAGCAGGGTTCTCCTAGACCGTTTGCAACCAAAGGCCAGCGGTCTAGGAGGAAGTAACTTTGAATTTAAAACTTTATGTAGCCCTGGCGTAACACATACTATACGGCTAAAAAAAGGATCGTTCGCATTGGTTCGATGATCCCGACTAAGGCCGAATAATGATGATGATGTACCTCGAGATTCTCGACAAAATCCAAAGTAGGGTCTGTTAGGTTATCGGTTTGGCATCCAGCCATTCCCCACTTGGCGTGACATCGGTTCCCTCTCCGCCTTTTCCATAAATATTTTCATGATAATTGCTCTAATGAACGTTACTCCTTGGAACCAGAACGACTTAAATTCTAGTGCATTCTTTAATTGACCAAAACTTTTTACTATTGAAATAGCTAGATGTACTATTCTAATAGTTTCTTTTCTCGCACTTCTCACCTGTGGAACTCTCTAGCGATTTCTTATTTCCTTGCTACCAACAACATTAAAAAACTAAATCTTTCTCATTCACTATAATTCCAGGTAACCACCCGTGTCTTAGTGGCATTATCGCCTTGCTTGGTTTGAAATGATTAAAAATAACCGGTTGGAGCTTGGCTAATTACAAATGTACTGCATTTAGTTATTCATTCATTTATTTTTTTTAATAATTATGTTTTTATTTTTGTCTCAGTGTCCATACTCTATCAGAGTAACCTATATAAAACATTTCTTTTTATATTCCAACGATAATTAATTATGATAACTGCAGAGAGATGAGAACAGTTAAAATATAATATGTCCTTTCTCATCGTGTTGAAATATCATTTATGACTAATTAATTCATACTGAAATATGGTTGAAAATTAACAGCTGCTACAATACTCCGTCACTAAAATAATAAGAACTGCATTCTCTGACTTGTTGGACTGATTATAAGGAAAATAACCATACAACGTTAAATTTCATTATATACTTGATGGAGACTATACAGAATGCAATGGGTAAATTGTCGCCAATTTATATTTTTAATTTCGCGCATGCGCGTTGTTTGTTATTGATTTTGATGTCTGTCCTCTGTGCAAAATTATATAGAGCTCCCACTGAAAGAAACATTTGAATAATATTCTAATGCTCATGTATTGTACTTATAAAGCCTCATTGGTTGGTTAGTCAGTTGATTTTGTTCAGCGGCATACCAACCTCTAAATATTTTGAACATAATACGCTTTCGAATCCTTACAAAACTTGAACAGGATTCACAGTTAAAGATACAGACCGTGGTGGAATAAAAATATCAATTTAAGGCAGGATGCAGCGAAAATCGAACAAAATTGGACGTCAGAAGTACAAGTTGTTGAAAAAAAACAAAAAAACAATGGCACCAAAGAAATAAATATAAATACTTCTAAACTTAACCAATGCTCTGTGATATGCTTCATTTAAAAAAATGACCGTCCATTTAAAACCAAAGAATGTTTTACTTGTGGAAGTGCAGGTCAGAAACGGAGTTACTGCAAGTCGAAAAGCAAAAGAAACAAATTAACTTGCTGAAAGTAATGTTGCCAACTAAAACAATGTAATGTAGAAATAACAGAAAATTCGTGACAGTAAAAGTGAATAACGCTACGGTGAGATTTCAGTTGGACACTGGAAGCGATATTGTAATTATTGATGAACAAACTTGGAACAAAATTGGCAAGACTAACTTGGGAAACCGACAAATTTGCAAGAGGAATATCGGGCAAGAAATCAATTTTTGGGACAATTATGTGTAACATCGCTCCTGCGTGTAAAACAAAACAAAAAAGCAGATGCTTACGTATTAACAAATTCCAAATCGAATTTATTAGGCGTCGATTGGCTAGAATTATTTGAACTACGGAATTGGCCGATTAATTCATTCTGTAGAAAAATTAATTGTTCTTCAGAAAGATAGCAGTTAAAGAGACCCTGAGTAAACTAAAAAATATATTTTTCTCAGAGGATTTGGCAAAATGTACAAAGTTTATTTACATTAAAAGAAAATTTGATACCAGTTTTTAAGCCCAAAAGAAATATACCGTTTGCTACATTGGACTCTGTTAACACCGAACATGATTGGTTAGAATACCGCGGAGATATTGAAAAAAAAGATTATCCAGAATGGGTCACCCCGACTTATATTACAAAAATAATAAGATTCGTTTATGTGCAGATTTTTCGACTGGGTTGAATGACTGCTTCCTACCACAACTTCAGTTGATATATTTTCTAAATTAAATGGTGGTAATTCTTTTTCAAAAATTGACCTGTCTGAGGCATATCTTTAAATCGAAATGGATGAGGAATGCCAGAAGTATTTGGTAATTAATACACATGAACTAATGTATATTTTTAGAAGTTTACCCTTTGGTATAAAAGCAGCCCCACGTATTTCTCAGCAAATAATGGATACAGTGTGAGCTGGATTATGCGATGCCGTCTCTTAAATAGATGACATAATTATTAAGAGCCCTACGAAAAGAAAACACGTACAACTGATTAAGCAAGTATGTCAAACGCTAGATAATTACGGTTCCAAACTCAGTGAACACAAATGTCAATTCTCTATGGATTACATTAAATATTTACGTCAGATAAACGACGAAAAGGAAGAAGAACAGATCCCGCTAGAGCAAGAGCCATTAATATCATCTCCTCAGATAAATTTGCTGACCCTAGAATCTGATTAGAAAATTATTATAATATTTATGTGCCAGATATGTACAAATAGCAAGCACCTCTGAAAAAATTATTTAAGATGAGTACGAAATAGAATTGGTCGAGAGAATGTCAAAAAGCTTTTGAAGGAATGAAAAAACCACTAACAACAGAGTTATCTCTAATACATTATGACCCGCAACGATAGAAAATAGTAGCGTCGGACACGAGTGAATACGGCATAGAAGAGCTAATGAGACATAAATTCGAAGACTTCAAGAAGTTTGACAAAATGAAAAATGCTACAGCCAAAATGAAAAGATAGCGCTTGCTCTAATTTTTGCTGTCAAAGAATTCATACTGAAAACTGAACAGCGTCCATTATTAAGTATATTCGGTTGTAAGAAAAGAATTCCCACATTTACTGCAAATAGACTACAGCGTTGGGTTACGATTTTACTGAACTGTGATTTCAAGATGGGATTACTATAGTCTAAAAAATTGGAACACGCAGATGGCTAGTCCAGATTGATATCGAAATGTAAAGAAAATTTTGAAGATACTGGGATTGCTCCGCTGGAATCCGAATGCGAAATAAAAAGCTTGTGTAACAGTATTAAAGAAATACTGGTCACGATAGCCGATATCAAAATTCATTCTAAATAGGATGCGTTTCATTAAAAACTATGAATGACGTTAAATTGGAAAGGAGTAAACATAAAATTAAACTTAGTATCAATAATACAGCATCTTTTATTTGTGATAGAGTACTTTTGTACGCTGAAAGAGTAGTAATTCTCTTATCACTATAAAAATTAAAGGATTTTGAAATTTAGGGTATCTGGGAATAGTGAGGATGTGTCTTTGATGTGTAGCTACGTTTATTGTCCAAAGTTGAACAAAAATACCTAAAATACAGTTAGAAAATCTAATGGTTGTATTTCACCAGTAAAATCACTAAATATAATTTATCAGGCATGGGCAAGCAGTGATCAACCGTGGACAAGACTACATATGAACTTTGCTAGACCTCTAAACGTTTCATACTATTTAATTGTGGCTGAGAGTTTCAGAAAATGACCCGAGATATTAAAGTGTAAACGACCTACTATCGCAATAACGATTAAATTCTTACGCGAACTTTTTGCAAGATTTGCAGAACCTGACACTGTGGTATCCGATAATGGAATTCAATTTGCTTCTAGTGATTTTAAAAATTTCTGCAAAAACTACGCGGTTGAACATTTGACAACGCCGATATATCATCCGAGGTCGGATGGTCAAGCTGAATGATTTGTTGACACCTTCAAATTGGCATTAAGAAAAGCGTATATTATCAAATGACGTCAAATGCAAACGTCACCGCGTGTTTGGTAGGAAAAATTCCAGGGAATAAAAAGAAAGTTCGACAATGTGGAACTACACTATTTATATTATTCGGACTAGTGTCCTCATCTTTGTCGCCATATATATTACAACGTTTAGGCCGTTGTACGCTCAGGCCTTCTTCAGGTGATTGGAATGTCGAACTTATTTCGCTCACTGGGGTAGACTGTTCTAGTTCCACGTGCCATGTTTAATGGATGTCAATTATCTGTTAATTCCCCTCTCCAAGTTCTCCACTGCCTTAACCGGGTATTGAACTCACACTCTTTGGGTCCTGTCAGTGGATTTAACTAACGCCTTTATCCACTCTGTCATGTGTCCTTGAGGACATCTGTGTATGAATTTCTGGGTATTATAAACTTAATGTCTTCAGCAACCATTTTTACCAGTGCTCATATTGCAAACTTTTGCTGTTATCATTTCATGTTTTTACCAGAGCTCATATTGCAACTTTTGTTGTTATCATCGCTTTTTCTCTGGAACTGGTGGCCATATTGCATTCATTTCTGTTTAGTCGGCTCAGGAGATTTTTGTGGCCTAGCATATGTGCTGATTCCTTAAGTTTACGAATTTTCCAATGGTGTTCCTTGTCTATGATCTCAACCTGATCCCACAGAGGGCGGTGATCTCCCTTTTCTCTCCATATGTGGTCAGCCACGCCTGATATTTCCACTTCCTCTCGTGTTACAGCTTTCTGGTGTTCTTGAAGCCTTACCTTAAGGGAATAGCCTGTCTCCCTTTTATGTATGGAACTACCAGATCGTTTAAGATCGGCAATAAAGCCTTCGTTAAACGCTTTAATGTCGGAAATAAAAATTGGCAGCAATGAAAAGTTATTCAATGTCTTTAGCGTCTGATATGCATTGTCGAAGGGGGACAATTTCGATATAGGAGACATATAAATCAATTGAGGTCGAGATATACATAGAATGAAATTCAGTACAATTGAATTCACCGATAGACATACTTTACGACACCTTTTAAGTATCTCTTCCTAAAACTAATATTAAAATTCAACTCCAGAGAAGTCGAAAACGTAATTCGACTAATACGTAAAAAGTACACCTATGGCTTAAACTGGTGATGTGGTATTGCAAATATGAACACACATCTCCAGAATATAACTTGGACTCGGCCAAATAACATATATGCTGACGCCGA
Source organism: Acanthosepion lycidas (assembly GCA_963932145.1). Classification (NCBI taxonomy): domain Eukaryota; kingdom Metazoa; phylum Mollusca; class Cephalopoda; order Sepiida; family Sepiidae; genus Acanthosepion; species Acanthosepion lycidas. The sequence goes on from OZ010605.1 coordinate 13,312,643, forward strand.
TAATCTTAAGCAGAGCATGACGCCAGCTTGTCGTGCGTGAATCTCAGATCTTGTAGAACTCTCTGCCTTCAGGCAGAGACGAAACCAGAATAAGCTATACCGATAGGCAGACTCTCGTCTGGGGAGGTAGACACGCCCGACCAAGTGTATACGGGGTCTACGAGGAATTATTGCACGAGCTTACGGTCTCGGGTTTGCCTTACATAAAAATTGGCCTCGTGATGCATTCTGCCTTCTGGGGAGGTGAGGTAAATAACGCTTGCCGGTAACGAGAGCTGGCCGTGCGCAATCTCTTAATTTTTTTTTTTCCGAACTCACTGCCTTTGGGCAGAGAGCAACCCAGAGGAGGCTATGCCGAAGGGCAGAGTTTCGTCTGGGGAGGTAGACAAACCCGACCTCGTTTATACAGGTTATACAGGGATTTTTTGCCCAAGCTTACCGGCTCGGAATTGCCCTACATAAATATTGGCCTTGTGCCGCATCCTGCCTTGTGGATGAGCGAGGTAAACGCCGTTTGCCGCCAGCGCGAGCTAGCAGCGCATGAAGCTCAGATCTATACCGGGAGCGTGCCTTATAGCATTATTAACAGAATTCAGTAAGATTACGTCGACTCCAAGCGACATTATATTTCATGATTATGCTATCTTCATTCAATGAAATGAAGATATAATATATACAATTACCATTAGAGAATAAATACTACCTTTTGATCCAAACTTTGGTCAAGGGTGGAATAATGTTTAACGAGTAGCAGTGGCTGCTCCGCCAGTGAATGCTGAATGATGCCTTATAAGGCAACGGCTAATATTAGCATTAAAATATGAGATCAGAAGAGTAGATACTATACCTTGATCCGAGTCATATGGTCAGGAAGTGAAGAATGCGTAATTTGAATAACATTGGCTCCTCGGCAAATAAATGTTTTCCTGTAAGCAAAAGGCTGCTATTACCATCACTATTAGAGATGAGAAAAAAAGATACTATACTTTGATACCAGTTTGGGAACCTGCGAATTAAGAAAAATGTAACTCGAGTAGTATTGGCTGCTCAGTCAATGAATGTTTTCATGTATCCATACGCGCAATATTACCATTGCCAATAGACATAAGGAAAACAGCACTATTTGATGCTAATCCAGAAGCAAGCGAATTAAGAAATGAATAAGGAAAATGCTTATAAAAATTATTATATAAGTTGAGGAGATCAGATACTAATTTATTCCATCTCGACGTCTAGGGAGCGGAGAAAAATGTAACTTGATTGACACTGGCTGCTCGGTCAATTAATAACGAATGTTTTCTGAAAACGTTAATATTAATATCTCTATTAAACAGTGTTTTTTTTTGTTTTATTTAAATAATAATATTTTAAAAATTCTATGAACAAATAATTTCTGAAAATCACTTTTAGTTTTAGTGCAACTGAGTTGTCAGTGAATGCACAAGAAAGTTCCTTAAGGCTGAATAGTATATACAAAACTCAATCGGATTTGCGATAAATTTGTGTTGGAAATCTTAGTACAAGAAAATCTAATGTAATACCAATGGATGAATTAAGATCACATTGAATTTTCAAAGACGATGTAAAGTGAGGGTTTGCACTTCATTGCTTTGATATTGAAATAAAATGCGATTGACTTCTGATTTTCTCTTTGTTACTTTTTCCTTTTTTTCTTTATTTTTTTTAAACCTTTCATATCTTTATTTTTTCCTTTTTTTTTTTCATTTTCTTCAACCTTTTTTAATGTGTCTTCTACATGTTTTTGCCATTCAACTTTTCCTTTTATTTTCATTCTTCTTTTTCTTCATTCATTTTTAGGTTTTCCTTGTTTTTCATCTTTCTCTACATTTTTTTTAATTAACGTCATTTTCTTGTTATTTGTAATTTCCATATGATTTTCTCTTTCATCTTTATTATCTTTTTGTCTTCTTTT
>OZ010605.1:13319575-13394575 GCA_963932145.1 Acanthosepion lycidas
AGAAGAAGAAGAAGAAGAAGAAGAAGAAGAAGAAGAAGAAGAAGAAGAAGAAGAAGAAGAAGAAGAAGAAGAAGAAGACAATGATAGGGAGGTGGGGAAGACGAGATCGAGGAAGTTGAAATGGTAGACAAAGAGGCAAGGATGAATAATTGAGTAGAAATAGATAGGAAAGAAGAAGAATTAAAATGAGGAGGAGGAGGGGGGAGAAAAGATCGATAAAGTGGAAGTGGGTGGAGCGGCTTTGGGTGAAGAGGAGGTGGAAAAGACGAAGAAGAAGACTAGGAGGAGGAGGAAGAATGAAAAAGAATGAAAAAGAAAAGCAACAACACCAACAATAACAAAAACACAGACAGAAAGAAGAAAAAGAAGACAAGAACATATACAACGGCAAGAAAGAAAAAGAAAAAAAAAACATAAGGAGATCAACGAGAACTAAAAAAAACGATACAAAGAAGTAGAACAAGAAAAACAGAAAAAAAAAACAAAAATAGGAGCAATAAAAAGAGTCACCTCTATACGAAGAAGAAGAGAAAATACACATAGAATAAAAAGAACAAGAGCAAAAACAAGAAAAACAACTTAAAACGACTTCAACAACAACATTAAGGACGAAACGAGGATTAACAAAAACACCAAAAAGTAAAACAGGAAGTGTTTCCGTGATCATTTCATTGTGGCGTTTTTGTGTCGTGATGCACAGATATATATATATATATATATATATATATATATATATATATATATATATACAGGGTACCAATAAAGTAATTATATAGTTATTTAAAATGAAAAAAAGCAAAGAATAGCAGCAGGTGGCTTACAGCTCGAAGAGTATCGGTAAATAATTTACTATTGTTTATCATAGTATTTTATTGTTATTAACCTGAATTAACCAGAACGATATATACCTGTGTGTGTGTGTGTGTGCATGTATGTGCGTGTGTATGTGTATAGAATAAAAGTTATGCTACATTTAAGGTAATTAAGTTGTGCTATATTTGTGAATTAAACTGCTCAATATTACAGATAGAGCCAATGTAAATATAAAAATCGATACTGATGTCAAAACCCAGAGGCAACAGTCTGTTTAATGCGTAAACGCAATCGTCAGGCTTGTAAGTTTGAAACAGGTTGTCGACACAAGTGTTGACTTTAACGTCCAGTTTTTCTATAAAATATATTATTAAATATAATAGACAACGAATGTCTATTATGTTTGATCATGAGTTGTTCTAAGCTTCGTATAGTGGCTTTAATTACGGGCGAAAATAAAGACAAAATCTGTCCAACATTTGTATATTTTTTATTATGCTGTTCATTGAAATGTAATTTTATATGAAGTAATTTACATGAGTTTGATATATAATTTTACATTTCAAACTAGTCACAACACATTACATTGCATCTAGATATATGGTTCTGCTGTTAATATTTCTTTCGCTCACGTGGTACGACGTCATAGAACTGTATCATGAATTCACGACCTGCGTCTGTTATTCCGCGACCGTTATCATTGCTTAGCAATCTTCTATGTCAACATAACAGTACAGGTCGATTGTTTGACCTAATACAATCATTCCTGTCAAACCGTGAACTGAAGGTCGTTCTCAACGGATTCTCCTCCAGTTCCTATCCCACGAACGCAGCTGTTCCTCAAGGCTCCATCCTAGGTCCCACTCTATTCCTTATCTACATAAATGACCTTCCTGACACCATAAATTCCCAAGTTGGCATCTACGCGGATGATATCACAATTTATTCCTGCCTCAAAAACAAATCTAGTGTCACTGACAAAACTAAACTGGCAGTGCGTCTTGAAAAGGACCTCCAATCGGTTGTGAACTGGGGCAGGAATTGACTGGTCCACTTTAATGCTTCAAAAACAAAACTGCTCTCTATTAATCAACACAATGCCCTCCATTAGAATGTCTGACGCTCAACTTGTCGAGAGCAACTCTCTGCGGCTGCTCGGTCTCACGTTGACTGCTGACCTGAGATGGAACAAATACATTGACTCAATTTCTTCGTCCAGCGCAAGGAAAGTTGGCACCCTGTGCCGCGCCAGGAAATTATTCTCCCCGGAATTGATCCTCCAGATCTACAAATCAACAATTGCATGGAGTATTGCTGCCATGTATGGTCTGGTTCCCCTTCTGTTTGCCTCGGGGTTCTTGATAAGCTCCAGTGGCGGATATGCAATATAATTGGCCCTGATCTGGCATATCGTCTACAGTTACTTTCTCACAGACGCGCCGTCGCCTCTCTCTGTCTGTTCTACAAATACTTTCATGGCAACTGCTCCGAGGAGCTGCATTCGCTGGTTCCCAGATTTCATGAGTTCAAGCACCCTACGAGGCTGGCATCCCGCTCTTACTCCTTCACTGTCGAATCTCCTAAATGTAGCCGTCTCTTCTACTCCAATAGCTTCATGTCTCGTTCCTCTCCCCTGTGGAACTCCCTTCCCTATTCCAGTTTCCCTTAGAGCTATAATCTCCAGCTATTCAAGTGTAATGTCAATCGACATCTCCAGTTGCCTTAATCTATCCACTACCCTTCTCGTCATCCTTTCTTCTATCACTCCTATTTCTGATCTGAATTTTCTGTATCCCCTTGCGTCCTAGTGGCTTCCCGCCTTGCATGGGGTGAAACGCTTCAAAAAAAACAAACAAAAAAACAACAGAATATCATCTTTGATGGTGAATATCGTTGTTTATATGTCCAAATGTCTGAAGATGGCTTATGTGTCCGAAAGCTTAGATCAAGTTACAGCATAATAAAAATAATATCAAATTTGTTTTTATTTTCACCCGTAATTAAAACAACTATACAAAGTTCGATGTGCATTTTGAGATAAACGGAGAATATTTTTTTGAATTGTTTTCAGTAAACAAATATGACAAACCTGGACGATTGGCACAGAAGGTTTTATTTAAGTACATCAGCTGAGGTGTAGTTTAACGTATTCATAAAATATACACAGCATTTGGTTAGTGGTGGTCTGGTTAAATTTAATGCCTCTAAAACAAAAATGATCCCTATTATTCACCACAGGGAACCATCCTTGTCGTCTGTTAGAATGCCTGATGCTCAACTCCACGAGAGTACCTCTTTACGACTGCTTGGTCTCATACTGTCCGCTAACCTATGATAGAACAATTACATTGAATGAATAGCTTCATCTACCGCAAGGAAAGTTGGTTCCCTATGTCACGCCAAAAAGTTTTTCTCGTCTGAGTCCATCCTTCAAATCTGAAAATCAACCATTCGCCCTTGCATGGAATATTGTTGCCATATATGGTCTGGTATTCCCGCTGTTCACCTTAAGGTCCTCGACAAGATCCAGAGACGGCTAAGCAATGTGGTTGGTCCTGATCTGGCATCTCGTCTTCAGTTGCTCTCTCACAGACGTGCTGTCGCCTCCATCTGTCTTTTCTAAAAATACTTTCACGGTAACTGCTCCGACGAGCTACTTTCGCTAGTTCCCAGACTGCATGAATTTAAACGTGCAACGAGGCTGGCATCACGGTCCCACCCTTTCACTGTCGAAACGGTTAAATGTGGCCTTCTCTTCTACTCCAATAGTTTCATATCTCGCACCTTCCGTCTGTGGACTTCCCTTCCTATTACTTGTTTCCCTGATAGCTATAATCTCCAAATATTCAAATGTAATGTCAATCGACATCTCCAGATGCCCTGAACTATCCCCTGCCCTTCTCTTCATCATTTCCTCCATCACACCTCTTTACTCTGGCTCCCACTCTGTAACCCCCTACGTACTAGTGGCATCCTGCCTTGCTTTCGGCGAAATTCTTTAAAAAAAAAAAAGCATACAATTACAGGCTCTCTTTAAAACATTCCACGTACTTATGCGTTGTACGAAACTCAGTGCTAGATTCGAATTTAATTGGAAGCCTGTAATGCATTGAAATATTCTATCTATTGTTTGGGGAGACTATCAGTTCAGTCAAAGACACACTTACACGTTTCACTCTCTCTTTCACACATGCATACATACATATTATTACACACACACACACACACACACACAAACACACAGGCACACACACGCATATATATTATATATGTATGTATGTATATTTAACAATTTGGTAAAACTTCTACTTTCATATGATTCGTCAATGAACCGGCGTCATCAGGAAGAGAATTATCTAATTGTTTTCCTCGTGACGCCTGTTCTTTCGATCACAGATCTTTAATTATCGTGACTACAGGCGTTTGACGATAATTGTCAACGGTAAAAGATACCTACACTGATAACATCAACATACAAAGCACCAGACAACAGAACACTACATATATATATATATATATATATATATATATATATATATATATATATATATATATATATATATATATGTGTGTGTGTGTGGGGGGAGGTGTCTATTATTTGCATATAAATTGTTTTGCACATATAAAAGTTTTATATAGTAATGGAAATAGTAAAATTATATAAAAAGATCGAAAGGTTAAAAACAAAGTGAATTTTTCATCTGTGTATGGAGGAGAAGGGACAAAAAAGAATTTAAGAGAATTAATAATCTATTTAACAGTTGGTCTCTTAACACATTTCTTTAGGCGAAAAGAACAATAGAATTGCTGAATGATAAAAAAGAACAACCACCCACTTTAAAAACTTTCCAAGCGCGAAAGAGTCTTGTAACAGTGTGGATAAAGGAAAAGCCATACATACATACATACATACATATATGTGTGTGTGTGCGTGTGTATCTGTGTGTATTATATATATATATATATATATATATATATATATATATATATATATAATCATTTATTTAAAAATATGATTCCAACACGCTACATAAGAGTTCTCATAATTCAAAACAAGAGCCGAAAACCTAAATATAATTATCTGAATTAAATTGAATTAAAGTAAGCTCTGTTCCATCTTCAAGCGAAATTTTTTTGGAATAACTTATTTCTGAAATGTACGTGTTTTAATAGGATATTCTTTATTGAAATCAAAATTTCTATGGTAACGGCTAGAGCGATTGTTTAAATAAAAAGGGGTGTAGGGTGTTAATAATTTGTATCAGTATAGAGTTACATTTATAGATGTCAAGGTTGTCAAGGGTAAGGTTGGGGTGTCTAAATTTAAAACAGAAGATGATTTCGTCTAGTATGGTTTACGTGCCTATGGAGATTTATTTATTTTTTTAATTTTATTTTTTCTGAAACGATTTTGTGTATATATAAAAAAAAAAACAACTACCGTAACACTTGTTTTTGGCGACTTCATAAAGGTTTTTGTTTTTTTTTGTAGGGTATTTAAACTATTTATTAGGACTATGGATTTTAAAAAATTATTTTATTGTTTGTTTATATGCTAATTATTCAATGCAAAGATTTGATGATGTCGGTAAAAAAACCGTTAACTCATGTCTATTGTTTAATAGATTTTTATTATTTAGAAACTTAATAATGCGTAGTTTTTCATGTAGGCATAAAGGGCATTGGTCATTCCAAGTTTTACAAGTTCTAGTTTTGTTTATAATTTTCCATTTTACTTTATGGGTTTTATTCATTTCCTTCAAACGCCAAAAAACATTTAGATAGAGATGTCTGATTTCTTTTATTTATATTGTTGAAAGAGCACTTATGCTGCCTCCATATGGCTTTAAACTCATTCTTCGTAGACCCAATGTATGTCATATTAGTATTAGGACTCTCATATATGTATGTTTGTATATATGTATGTATAAAATATATATACTTCCTAATACTTAACATAGGGCATATTAGTTAATCCAAGAATTTAATCGGTCGAGTTTAAAGGTTCACTTCTATCTAGCGTCTGTATGTTTGTGGTAAATGTAGATATGCAAGTGTATGTTAGTTCAGACAACTATACGAGTGGGTATTATTAATGTGAACAAACGCATAAGAACGCATACATATATATCCAAATTCACTCCAAATCCTTAATAACACTCCCTAACTTTGAAATCTGATATATGGACGAGTTTAATACCAATAATTCCGAATAAACTCTCTTTTATTTTACCAAAGTTACCTCTTCTTTCCCGTTTTCGTTAATTTCCGTCGAATTGAATTTTGACCGTGTCACCATTAGGGTATAGTTGAGACTATCGGTCCCTCCCCCCTCCCCTAACCAGGCTCTCCTACCTCCATAATATGATTCCAGTAATGATGCCTTATTGTTCTCTATACCTCCTTATAGGTCTCCAATAACACAACCTCTCTCTTTCTTTCTCTAAATGAAAAGTACACTAAAAACTGATACCAGAAACAGTATGAAAAATCCTCCGAAATTCTAAAAATTAATATTCGTAGGCGAAAATGGTAATTTACTAAAGATATCTTAATTCCAATTGTAAAGAAAATTTGCTCTGTTTAATGAAAACATATATAGATAGCTTTTTTGTGAGTCAGTTTTAAAATATTTCAAATTCTATGTGTTAATAGGACTCACCTGGAATATACCAACAGATTAGTATATATATATATATATATATATATATATATATATATATATATATATATATATATATATATATATATATCTGATGCACTGAGAACGAAAGTAATATATAAATTCTAAAGATCACAGCATTAATTCAAAAGAGGGCTCGATTCCAATAGTAGAGCGATAAGTATTTATTATAATCTTATCATACAGACAAAAGCAGTTTACTCTCTACAGAGATGCAACTTCGTTTCGGTGCATTTCAATTGCATCTCGACCAGGGAGAACAAAAAATAGTTATGAACAATTCTGATTGTAAGCGAATCGTTTGTGAAATGCCACTCCCTTTTTTCCATTTGTTTGAGAAAAAATATATATAAAGCCAAATGTGACGAAGTGAAACAATAATGGTTGTTGATAGCAGTTTTGTTGAAGGATGGGTTAGGTGTTAAATGATAGCTAGTCTGGAAATATTCCTTGCCGATAACAACGGTCATATTTTTGGCACAGCATTTAACAAGGTCCATAAAAGTGATGGGTGGGATATGCTGGTGTCCATAAAATAGTGTTTGATATAAAATAAGAGAGATCTGATTTTTTTCTTTTTTTTTTAAAGTGTTTCACCCCAAGCAAGGCGAGAAGCCACTAACACGCAAGGAGTTACAGAGAGTTGAAACGAGAGCAAAGAGGAGTGATAGCGAAAAGGATGAAGAGAAGGAGATGGGATAGATCATGGCATCCGCAGATGTCGATTGACATTACATTTGAATAGTTTGAGATTATAGCTATCAGGGAAACAGGAAGTGTGGAGAGAGTTCCACAGGCGAGAAGTGCGAGACATGAAGCTATCGGAGTAGAAGAGACGGTTACATTTAACAGTTTCGACAGTGAAAGGGTGTGAGCGAGTTAAAAACCTAGTTGAACGCTTAAATTCATGAAGTCTGGGCACCAGCGAAAGCAGCTCATCGGAGCAGTTACCGTGAAAATATTTGTAAAAAGAAGACAGAGGGAGGCGACGGTACGTCTGCGAGAGAGCGATTGCGGACGAGATGCCTGATGAGGGCCAATTACATTGCATATCCGTCTCTGGATTTTATCAAGAACCTTGAGACAAACAGAAGAGGTTCCAGACCATATATGACAGCATTATTCCATGCAAGGGCGAATGGAATTATATATTAATAATAAATTAATTTTCTTTACTGATAGCACGACTAAAAACTGTGCTGTGCATGAAACTCAGATTCGTGTTACACATGTGGGAAAATGTAACCACTGATGAGCTTCGAAACAATCTGTATGTAGATGAAAATATTGGTGTTTGGATATATAGTCTAGTCTGTTTAGTTTATTTTTCTTTGCGATCATGTTTTAACACTTTTGTTTTTAAATAACACTCATTGCGATAATAAAAATAAGCGAAAAATACGACATTTTGTAAGAATCTGAATGTAAATTTACTATGGGTGATCTAGCGATTAACCACCTGCTATACATTTCTGTTTTAGTTATTCGGTTTTCCTTTAATTGACTTATGTTTAATATTTTTTTTTTCCGTTTGTCATAGACTCTCCTAAAAATGTTCTGAAGTATAAGGAAGGTATATATCGCTTTATCCCCGCCACACATATCTATATATACATATATCTTCAGTCTACTACAGCCGTATTGTTTTATATCTTTGTCTATATTAGTAAATATGCAGTTTCCAATACTGATCAGCCACCTGAATCATAAATATGACAATCTTAAAACAATATATATATATATATATATATATATATATATATATATATTATAATTATTTTTTAAAACTTATGATTCCTTCGCTACATAAGAGTTCTCATGTTTCTAAAACGTGAGACGAAAATCTCAATATAATTATTAAAATTAAATTGAATTAAAGTATCGAGCCCTGTTTCATCCTCAAGCGAAAAATTAGGAATAACCAATCTTGAAATTTACGCACTTTTATAAGCACGTTCTTTCGCAAAATTAATTACTATGAAAACGGCTGGGGGGAACCATTTTGATAAGGGGCCTAAGAGTTAATTTTTATCAACATATCAGTCAAAAGATGTCAAGCCGAGGTAGGGTGCGGGTATCCATTTCAAAGCGAATGATGGCATTCATGTACGCACATCGTCTTGTCAGTCACAGCGAAAGATAGCTTTTGGCACCATAATATGCCGTTAAGTGTCTAGAGTATTTTGTTTTATTTTATTTATCTATTTATTTTTTTATCCTTTTATCTTTTTTCTAAAGGGCTGTTTCGTACTTAAACGCGTCGCACTGAATTATAATTTGTTTTTTTTTTTGGGGGGGGTACGACTTTATAAAGAGATTTCTATCTTATGATTGGGTTAAGCTTATAAATTTTTTATTAGACTATGAATTTTAAGGTTGGGTCAAAGCATTAGGAAAGTTTGAAAATAGCTTTTAATACCAGAATCACTTTGTAAAATTATTTATTACCTGCAATGGAAAAATTATTACCAGTCTTACATTTTTGACAAAAATATTACCAGCAATAAAAATCTTGTCGACATTAAATGACACATTGAGGTTGATATGCCTTGAAACAAAACAAACCAAACCGAAGGTAGATCTAGCTTTTTTATTCAATTTTTCTTGTGCTCACATAAGTGTTTTGTTTTCTGAACTTAAAGTGTACAAGAAATGACAAAATATTCAATTTTTCCAAGGCTAACAGAATAGCCGACATGTATTTTTATTATTGTTTGTTTAGATTAAATTCTTCAATATTTATATATAACATACTGTAGGCTGACAGAAATATTCTAGTCGTAAACAAATGCCGTCAGCTGGCGCACGAAGGCCATTTTCGAGCTTCAGATCCCGATATACATTTCGCTTGGTATGTCGACTGATGCATACAAAACGATTCTATGGAGATGTACATCAAACATGTTCCAGTACCATAAATAGACATAATTTATATCTATATCAGAAGGTTCGCTCATGTAAGATTGCATCTTGACTACGTAAAAAACACATGCGGAGGAGGTGAGATGTCAGTATGTGAAAATGATCAACAACTCTATTGTCGCTATATTTTTCCAGGGTCGAACAATGTAGCGAGTATACACGATATATATATATATATATATATATATATATATATATATATATATATATATATATATATATATATATATATATATTTGAATAGAAACAGACCACTTTAAGGTTCCATGTAATAAGTTATTTCACCACAACCCCTTTAACATGGCTGTTGATCATCAGACTTTACTTCCAAAGGTTGAAATGAAAAATGAAAAGAAATCCACACGTTTTTGATGGACCTCATCAAGCATATGTAAAATTAACGAATTGAGGAAGTAAGGTGGGAGAGAAGATAAGATATGAGTGGGTTAGGTGTACCATTTCAATTCCTTATTCTTAACCCCATTGTGTCTCGGCTAGACGTTGCTTTAGCCTAACGCGTCTTGTCTCTAGATATAGATGGGTAAGGGGCGAAGACCGACATTAAAGGAAGAAGCTACAGCAACCCTAATAAATTACATTCCACGAGGACAGGTTTCATTCAGATTCTTAGACGCTGTTAATTCGCGTTACTTTAAAGGGCATATTTTTTAGAAATATTAATATGCACGCATGAGCGCCAACACATGACTATATGTATACAACTATGGTAATGTACTTGAACACTGATGCACCTGTTGATATGTACATGTATATGTTTTTATATGGAAAAAGAGGCACAACAGTTTTTTTTATTTTTTGTTTTTTTTTTATGTGAGTGTGGAGGTGTGCAATTAGATGGGTACCTATATGTTTTGCCATAGATATGAGAGAGAGGGTAATATATGTTTAAAGATATGGATAATTATACGATTTGGGTATCTGTAATGTAAATAAATACTGGTATAGTCTTCGAATGCAGGCATAAGTGGGTGTATGGATGGACATGAGGATAGAGACATGTACGTGTGTATATATGTGTACGTGCAGATTAACGCAGTGTGTGTGTGTATGTGTATATGTGTAAAAATATATGTGTGTAAATGTATATGTGCGTATGTACATGGATGTATATGGATAAGCAGGTGATTTTATGTGTATATATGTATATACGTAAGTATAAGTGCATGTGGAGATATGTATGTAGATATGTGGGTATGTGTTTCTCTGCAGGTGTATATGTGTAAATATGGGAATATACATATAGTTTTTGGTGTGGATGTGTGTGCAGGTGTATATAAAAACTTATAGGTATATAGTGATATATAGGTATGTGGATATAGATAAGGGTTTAGGACATGTGTAGAAGTGTATATGAGTATGGATATATAAAAGATTGTAAAAGAAGGACCTGATTTCTCCTAGTGAAATTTTGTCCAAATCTCTCCTCTAATATTCTCCAATTGGAAGTGAGTTTTGAATAGCACGGAGACGAACATTTAGTGGTAATAGGGATAATCAAGAGATAGTATTCCGTGAAGGAAATAAAGGAATAAATATGTACTGTAGGTTTAAATAAGGAAAGGAAGTTTATTAACGTATTTACAGAGAGACAATGTGTAGTGTTTATTGTGTTCAGTCCAGGAAGTGTCTCTGTTCTAATATATCCCGGTGACCAGTGACACGGTCCCTTATTTAAAATGTTCCGGTGGTGATTACATATCTCACCATAACACCTCCCCCTAAGCCAATTTCTCCCTGGAGAATTTGGCTTAATACCGTTTGTTTTTAGGTCTGGGGCTAAGCCGGTTAACTTTTCTTTTCACCCTTAAATATAAAATGGATTGCTCTTTAATGTACTGTCTATGAGTTTTTTTCCAATCGACTGTTTCGTAGAAAATACCCAAAACTCCAACGAGCTTCAAATTAAATTCTTTCTAGATTATTTAGACATTTAGATTTACATCAAACCTTAACCTCCCAAATATGCCGGTTAAAGTAACGCGAATTAACAGCGTCTAAGAATTTGAATGAAACCTGTCCTCGTGGAATGTAATTTATTAGGGTTGCTGTAGCTTCTTCCTTTAATGTCGGTCTTCACCCCTTACCCATCTATATCTAGAGACAAGACGCGTTAGGCTTAAGCAACGTCTAACCGACACACAATGGGGTTAAGAATAAGGAATTGAAATGGTACACCTAACCCACTCATATCTTATCTCCCACTACTTCCTCACTTCGTTAATTTTACATATGTTTGATGAGGTCCATCAAAAACGTGTGAATTTCTTTTCATTTTTCATTTCAACCTTTGGAAGTAAAGTCTGATGATCCAGAGCCCTGTTAAAGGGGTGTGGTGAAATAACTTATTACATGGAACCTTAAAGTGATCTGTTTTTATTCAAACACATCTGTTGTGAATTTTACATTGAGCTCTCTGGATATCATCCTCCTTGGGTCTACCCATGCGGATTACCTAGTTTTGCATAAACTGTATATATATATATATATATATATATATATATATATATATATATATATATATATAAATATATAATCTTTTTCCTCTCTCCATTTTTAATCATTTTGACCTTGTCTGCTTCTTTTCCTCCTCCTGTTTCAAGGCATTCTTTAGATCGTTTTCGTTCCCTTTATCTTACCACACAACTCTCTATACTTTTTTTTACTCTTTTTCTCGCTGCTTCAGTATATTCCTCACATCTTTCTCTTCTTAACCCCACAGTTTCATCATGTCAGCCACTTTACAGCGCACCATTCATTTCTCACCTCAATGCTTACACTTCACATGCGCTAAGACTTTCCCGCGTGCGCGAACTAGACATTGATGGACGACCAGTTAGGTCCAACCCACGTTTTGTAGACGAGAAAAGGTTTAGGCGCAAGTAAGTCAGAGACACAAATAGGTGGGATGGAGCCAGTAAAACACTAAAAGCCAAAAATCACCAGTTGCTTAATTGACCTGCCTGCTAGATGATATTTGGTACAGAAATTGAATCGCTTCACGCAGAAGGCGGTAAATGGGAATTATATGGCTTCTGGGCTCGAAGACAAGCCAGTCGATGAGGTCAAGCTGTATGAGAAGAACGTTTTAACGACGAACCAATCTTTGCAATCTTGCTAGCGTGATTCTAGTGATGACCGCTATCTGTTCGCATTTATTGGTTTACGCTGTCATATTGCTTGGAAATTATCTAATAAACGAAGTGACTCATTTTCTCCGATTGCTCAGATCTCCAAATCTATGAATCTTAAATGAATTGTGGTGGTGGAGAGGGATCGAATTATAGACGAATTTGTTTACATCTTCCTTTGATATTTTTCTGTTATTGGGGGGGGGGCTTGCAACAAGCTGGTTTCCTCCCATTCAGAGATGTAAGTTACCCACAAAAATGGTAATATTTGGGGTGATTTTTGCAGCCAAATAATTACATTTTCATTAAAAACTAGGTCTAATATATGTTTAATATTTGATACCAGTTTACAGGGGCTGTATGCCTAAGTGCGGGGCCGGTGCAAGGGCTTCGTGCCCACCGAATCTCTGATACAGCCTCTCCCCTGAATCTCTGATACAGCCCCCATCCAAATTTATGATCCCCACCCACTCGACTATATCTCAATTATCATAAAGTAGTATTCACATAAAATACAAATTTTATTGATATCTAATTATGTACAATAATTCATCCTATGCAATATCAGTGAACAATTCAACTAGAGATTTTGAAAATAAATCCAATGTATCTAAATACAAATTAGAGACCTGTCATAATAAATTATTTAATTTTAAATAAATCAACAATGTTTTGCGGCAATTTTTAACAGCAACTTGAGATTTTTCTTGTTAAAAGGTTTAGAAATTTCAACACATTCAACATTACGGATGAAAAAAATAGCGAATTTTATAAAGCGTTTTTTCGGGACTTAGCATGATCAAAACAAATTCATAAATTTGGGTGAAAAAACGAAATATCTCAGAATGATATCAAAATCAAGGAACATTTTGTTCATCCTTCAATAGGCATGCTTTGTTTAATTTGTAACGTATATAATGAAGGTAGAAACGTTGATAATCACTGCAGGTTGCCCGGATTGACTTCCGGTCGTTGGTGGCGGGTAAGTGTAATATGCGCCAGCCCTACCTGCTTATATAATTTCGCTCTAGAGAAAAAACAGATTTATGTCTACCTACCCTACACACAAGCCACCAATCTGCAACTGGTTGCCCGCTGTCGGACCAGCGGTATTTTTGTCTCGGCAATGTTACCATTGGCGGACCACTTGAGGCCCATCGGTGGCACGCCAATGACTGTCACCAGAGGACCGATGGCGTTGCCAACGGCGGCCCAACAGTGGCTTTCGTGTAGGGTATCTCTTAATTCAGTGTGATTTTTTTCCATAGTATGTATATTCATCATCAATTAACGCAAAAATTAATACGTCAAAACTAACATTCTCAATTTTCAGTGTGGGTTTGGAATATATGTTTCTGTTGTATGGACAGTGAGAGAGAGATAGTAAGTGAAAGAGGAAATAAATGTAAACTAATTAATACATAATCTACATAGGTAAAGTCTTATCGTTTCCTGTTAAGGATTTGGTTTCAGGTTACTTCAGTTCTGCACTTCTGCCGTCTCTGCCTGAAATCTGAAATTTTATTCAATCATTATTACTATTTTTTACTTTCCCTAATACGAGTAGATAGGTTTTCCTGTCGACAGGTTCACACTTCTTCCCATACTTTATGAAGGAGTAGAGATTTATCCCTTGCTTCTTCTTTAGGAAAGTGTTTCCAATTTCTTCTAAAGTTAACTTCGCCACTAGACTTAGAACGTCTCCGACTGAACACTGAAATATTTTCATTAATTAAATATTGACGACTTCAAGTCTTGAATTAAAGCCCATCTTTTCTTCATAGACCCAAGAATTTCAATTCTTTCTCTTTCTTAAACTAATACAACTCAGTAACTTTCTAATTTGGGTAGCGGCCCTTGGGCCTTGTATTGAGGGAAAATTAGCAAAATAAGTAATTTCAAATCTATAAATAAAAAAACAAAATGTTGTTAGTTGCCAGAAGAATTTAGAAAGGCTCATACATATATTCATATTAGTAAGTAACAACATTATTTTTTTTTTGTTTATAGATACTTTGTTCAAATAAATCCATTTTGTACTTTGCTTTGAAAAAGTGCGGAGTTTGCTTATTGTCATTTTTCCTTTATACCTATTATCTTTTTTCTATAGACGAATTGTGAGAATGTTTTATATAAATATATATATATATATATATATATATATATATATATATATATATATATATATATATATATATATATATATATATATCACCCAGTGTGGTCTTAGACCTTGCCTGACAGAGTATTCTCTAAGCGGATTAAGTAAAAATTACCCTATTTTGGCTGCATGTAGTAAGAACAATACAACTATTCATACCCGATCTATAACATCGGATAACCCCAGTGAAATCTTGATTATTTCCCGTTTTCTGGGGGAATTTATATAAAAAAAAACGTCCTAAAGCTAGTAGCAAATTTTATTTTGAGTACGAGCCAAATACTTGGTCATATTCGGTCGCCTCGCCCATCGAAGAAGTCTGTTGTTTATTTAGACCCGAAACTTCCCGTGACATGAGAGCAACAACTTCGGCACTTAAAGATGTATTTTTAACAATTGTAATTTCACGACGCTTGACTCTACATTTGAATAATAACTCTAACATTTTTAGGTATTTAAAACAACATGACTGGCCGCATACAGAATTCCGTAAAATCCTTATTGAAAAGACAATTATACTTAAACAATAAACAAAAACTAAAAATTCTTGAAGCTTTATACATAACACAGTTGAAACCTAACCTGAACAAAATAAATTCCACAATATTCTTAAATGTCTATAATTGGTAACAGAAGCCATTGGTTTATACCAACGGCTTCCCATAATTAAAACTTCTCGAATTCACTCGCGTTGTCATGTGTGACGTCATGAGCTGCGGTGCGATTTTCGCTTCCAGCGTCTTATAGGTATCACCACGAGATCGCTGAAAAATGAGCATAGCAGAATAATAACGGCCTTAAACTTGAAGAAAATATTTTTTATTGTCTAAATGGTCATATTATTATCAAGAGGAAAGATTATTTTTTTTATATTTTTTAATAATTTTTAGCACGTTCAAAATTTTCGTTAAAAATCTTGTATTTTTTTTTGGATCAGCAAAATTGACAGAAAATCGATCGTCAGCAATTTTTTTAACTTTTATTTACAAAAGTGAAATTTTCAGTTTGAAATTCGTTTAAAGAATCAATTCTGATTTTTTTTTAATTAATCTAAGAAAATTAGAAATTATGAACTTTATTTAATGTATTTTGAAGCAAACATTACTTTCTTTCTGCGCTGAAAAAAATGTACTTTCAAATGATATAAATCCGGGCTCAACAGAGGTGTTGATTGACAAGTGACATGTGCGTAATTTCATCTTCCTATGGAAGGTCACAAGTGACAGTTTAGCTTTATGTGAACAACTTATTTACCTCGTTATTTTTAAGTGGGCATAGTATGATAAAAACGACCTTAAACTTGACGAAAGCAGAATTTTATCGTCAAAATGTTTATGTTACTGCCAACGCAAATCACGTGACGTACTATTGTTTTCATGATGTTTCCGTGGGTAAGTAATGCAAGTGGATCCTAATAATATAAACTATTAAAATTGATCCACAACAGACAGGTCAATATATTTATTATAGATCATAGAAATGAATTACATAAAAATGAAACTCAGTTGTACCCTATTTTTATGGACATTTCGGTCCTCGGTATAAATTTGCTCGTACTTGTCAAAATTAAGAGTTAAAAAATGAGTTTTAACGGGTTTTTTTTTAATTTAAAATTAAAAAAGGAGAGAAGAAAAGAAGAAAAAGAGAGGAAAACAGAGGAACAAACAACAAATAAGGGAAAATGTATTTAAGAGGGAAATAAATAAAGAAAAAGAAACACCCAAGTAGAGAGTGGTAACAGGAAGACATAACATATACAAGTCTCGACAGAAATTAAAAACGATATATCAACAATGATCTATATTTAAAATGCTAGCGCTTGTTCAAAAAGGAAAAAAAAATTGAAATTGAAAAAATTACCTAAGAAAATACAATCATTAAAGTTAAGAAAAGGAAAAGTTTTAAAGAGTGTAGATAAAAAAAAAATAAGAATTTAATATTAAAATTATTGTTTAATTTTAATATTATATTTCCATTGTTTAATATTAATTAATAGTGGGAAAATTTATCAGTTAACTGAATGGTGTTATTTCAGCCCTACCGATTTCGATATTTCGTGAGAACATTGTTATGCTAAAATTCCATTGCCACTGTGCCATGTGTCGTCAAAGACACACGTCACAGTGGATAATATTTAGGATCATTCTTATTTGCACTGAATTTTTTGAATGTACATACACACACACACACAGTGACACAAACAGACATATATATATATATATATATATATATATATATATATAGGCGTCATTTAAGTCTGTTGACAACGTACTTCGTTTAAAATTTAATTTAATTTTTTTTCGTATAAGTGTATGAGTTCCTATGATCCTTCAAGAACTGCGTTCCTGGTGAAACCGAATCCATGAATAAATTATATTGTACACACCACTACATAAGGATCAAGATGTTTCATGTTAAATATTTTTGACCATACCACAATTATGATTCATTTAAATACATACGGAAACCTACCAATCTCTATGCCTAATATGACTGAAAATGCAAGCATGATAACCTCATCCACAAGTAAAAACGACTAAAATTAATGGAAGCTCAAATAGTAAAATGAAAAAAGCCAACAGTCAGTAACATCAACTATGAACACATCACATTTTTTGTGCCGACATTTTTATCGAAAATAAAACAAAAATTCCTATAAATCTAGATACATACATAAAAAATGCATAGTTTCATATAAAATTAAAATTAACATCATCTTTGATAATGGCTAAAAAAAAGAGATGTGGGCGCTCAAATATACAGAACCATTGGCAGTTTTTCACTAACCTTATATCTTGCACTGAAAACACTAAACAAATATTAGATAAAAAGCTTCATCACTTGTCAGTCGTCATTAATGAAACGTGTATAAAATACTGGTTCGTGCATATATATATATATATATATATATATATATATATATATATATATATATATTCGAATCTCACCGCAGTCGATTTATCAGAAAGGCGACTTCCTGATATTATCGCACTGGTGGATTGAGATCGATCCCAGCGTGCGTCATCTTTGGAAATTCCTGAAAGCCATACCCTGTGTATAGGTAGGTTTATAATATATATATATATATATATATATATATATATATATATATATATAGTAGATACCTTAGAAATCAAACTTCCTTATCGAAACACTACTGGGATCTGGTGGATAAGGGACTACCCCCCACCTTTAAAATGGAGATACTTATCAAGAGCTAGAACCCTTAATAACTTCCACGATCAGTGTGATCTGTGCTAGGCGGAAAAAAAATTTATTATTAAAGATAAGAATCAAGATGAGTTGCTAAATCTTCGTAATGCGATATTTTCTAAATGTAGACATAAGAAACGATTCAAAACATAAACACCGTTTGATAACACGTTGTCACTTATGTCAGTTCCATCTTGGTTCAATAACATCGGCCATGACATTTTAATGGAATGACTATTATGTTTATCTATTATATTTATCTATCTATCTATCTATCTATATATATATATATATATATATATATATATATATATATATATATATATATATATATATATAATGTAATGAAAAACAAATCACTTTAATGTACCATTACGATAATTTATTTCACCTAAATCCTTTTCTAAGGATTCAGGATCATCAGGTAAAACTTCCAACAACGAATTGAGAAAAAAATGGGATTAGAAATTGGTGGGTAGTGTAATTTTTGTAATTTAATAGAGGGGGTTGAGGGTGGTAGTTAAACAGACAATATAAAGTATAGTGAGGGGTTAATTTTATATCTCTCTTAAGTATGTTTTATATTGGAGTAGGAGGAGTGACAGAACCTTGACCTCTTTAGATGGTTAATAAAACGGAAATGAATTGTAGAAAATGTATACAAGTGAGTCTTATGGTAAAGAGAGAGATAGGGGGGAGGGAAAAAGAGAGATGGAGTTGTTATAATTTTGTTTTAACAAAATTATGTAAAAGATAGTTTACAATGTTTGATAGAAAATTCGATGTCTGAAAAAATTTTGTTATTAACTTAAATGTTTAATTTTTTAAGTAAATAGTTTCAGGACTAAATATAACTAATATTGTAATAAACATATTTATCTAGGACATAAAGAAATATTTAAAATTTTAATAGTTTATTCACCCGACTAATTGTATTTCCACAATATAAAAAAAAAAAAAAAAAAAAAAATTACAATAACATCTATTTTAATATTTAAAATTAATTTATGAATGTAATTTATTTATTATATTGGTAAACTAAATTAAAGATTAGGTTTCATTATTTAATAGAATTTGAGGGTAATATTAATTTTCATTTATTCATATATGTCTCACAAATGTATTCATGTGAATCCCTACATACATACGATCATTAACAAGTCAAAAAAAAACAAAAAAAAACCCATAGAAACACTTGAGATAATTTACACAAAAATTCATTTATCCTCGTACATAAACTATATATACATTTTACAATCTTTATCTATATTTTGATATTTGAAATATATATAGATTCTGGTTAAATTCCACAGTTAAAATTTAATTTTATCAATGTGATTTCGGAAGTATTTCATTTTAAAGGAATTTAGCTAATATTATTACTATTATTAATAGTCAAAGAATGGTATATTTAAACTTAAATTATCAATTTAGAAATGAAACTCCCTTCAGAAGAAAACAACATTTAAACTATAGAATATCACAAAAGAAGGACATTACAAATTAAGAAAATAAATTAAAATGTCATTAGAAAGACCCAATATTTCATTTAAAATCAATTCATGCACGTACGCACATATATACATACACACACACACACATATATATATATACATATATACATACACACACATATAAATACACATATACATACATACGATCATTAACAAGTCCAAAAAAAAAAAAAACATAGAAACACTTGAGATAATTTACACAAAAATTCATTTAACCTCGTACATAAACTATATATACATTTTACAATCTTTATCTATATTTTAATATTTGAAATATATATAGATTTCACAGTTAAAATTTAATTTTATCAATGTGATTTCGGAAGTGTTTCATTTTAAAGGAATTTAGCTAATATTATTACTATTATTAATAGTCAAAGAATGGTATATTTAAATTATAAATTTAGAAATGAAACTCTCTTCAGAAGAAAACAAAATTTAAACTATAGAATATTACAAAAGAAGGACATTATAAATTAAGAAAATAAATTTAAAATGTCATTAGAAAGACCCAATATTTCATTTAAAATCAATTCATGCACGTATATATATATATATATATATATATATATATATATATATATATATATATATATATATATCAGTGTGTATGTTTATGTGATGCGCTATGTACTTATTTATTTTTTGAGACGAAATTTTTAAATTTTACTTTTTTAAATTTTACATTTTGATTTATATATATATGTGCGTACTTGTGTGAGTATGTGTGTATATGTGTATATATGTAGGAGTGTATATATGTATATGTATGTGTTGTATGCATGTATATATATATGTGTGCATATGTATGCGTATATATGTATTTATATATATGTATGCGTATATGGATGTATGTATATGTAGGTAGATGTGTATGTAGATGTGGTTTTATGTGTGTGTGTATGTTTTGGTATGTATTGTAGAATAACAAGACAATAAACAGCACTTACCGGCGTAAGAGTCCCAGCTAGCGTCCAGCTGGCAGACAAAAATAAAGCAGGTTGTAACTTAATACAAACCCTGCAAACTAACTGATGAATCAAGCTGGTATTTATATAGAAATACCTCCACTCAGGTACCAGCAGCCAATCACAGCCCAAGCAATGGACTATCCCACTTTAGCACAATGAGATGCTCCATTGCACCATAAATAGCTCTCTTCCTCAAGGTTGGATTACTTTTATTCTCCCCTCACCTTGCTCCACAACTGAGTGTTTATCTTGACCACGTGATTGCTCAACATGTATGTATTTATATATATATATCTGTATATGGGTGTATATGTATGCATGCATGTATAGTTAGACGGATAGATATAGGGATACATTGTTTATTTGTTTAGATGGGTGGATGCAATTGTCTGGAAATGTAAGGTTTTATGTGTATATGTGTTTATGTGCACGTATGTGTATGTCCGTATGTATATATGTGTGTAAATGTATATGTATGTAGGAGTGGATGTGTATGGATGTATGTATATATGTATGTGTATATTTAGGCATGCATATGTATACATATATGTATGTGTATGTCTGTATATATATCTATATGTATATGTATATGAATATATATATATATATATATATATATATATATATATATATGTATATGTGTACATGGGTATATGTGTGTGTATGCGTGTACACGCCTATATGTATGTATGTACGTGTATATGTTATTGTGTAGGTGTGTATACGTATGTGTTTTTGAACATAGAAATATAGGTCCTTGCTAGATTAGATAATCGTTATATTTATTTTTTATATGTTTATATTTGATTTGTAACCTGTAGTCGATATTAATTTTGTCAAATTTTCTTAATTACACGGCGGACCTTTCAGTAAATTCCCTTCAGTTTGAGTTCTACCTGGATTCTATCCTCTTGGAATTTTTTTTATACCAAATATATATGTATGTGTATGCATGTATGTATATATATTTTGCATATGTGTGTGTATATGTACCACTAATATTATCTATCTATCTATCTATCTATCTATCTATCTATCTATCTATCTATATATATATATATATATATATATATATATATATATACACACACACACACATATATATATATATATATATATATATATATATATATATATTGGGATTCCTTCCTAACCAATAAGATAAAGCAATTCTCGATCTCATCCAACTTAGTTCTTTTATTTGTTTGTTTTCAAATCAGTTCCCTTCGATCTCATGTCTGAATCCCCACTTTATGTGTTAACACCAATCTTATTTTTAGAACTTTTTGCCATATTCCTGTTGTTTTGGCTTCCATATACTTTTTTCCGACTCTTTTCTCTTCTTTCTCTTCTTTGATTGCCAACTTTGTTAATTCTGGTCATATCTGCCAAATGTATTTAGCTATGGCCACTTACTCTACAGTATATATTGTGCAGATTGAACATTCTCAGATATACATGGTTCGTTATCCTAATTTAATTTATATTAAAATCCCCTTCTTTCCTTAAAGATTTCTTAAACCTACGATTCAAACTAAAACTGGGATCAACAAAACGCAAGGGGGTTACTGAGTTCGGAGAATATGAGAAATAAGAAAACAACATTCAGGAGAGAGAAAAATAAAAGAACAGGAATTAAAACGAAAGAAGATAAAAATTAATATTGTATTTACATTTTAAATATCAAAGTTGCCTGGAAAGCAAGAACCGGAAGTGAGTTGCGCAAGTAAGAAGTTCAGAAGAAGCATAGGACGTACGATTACATCCAGTCATTTTAAGTAAAAAATGTTAAGACTTTGACGTCAATCTAGTATTCATCTTAAATTTCTCAAGTCTAGATACCAAAGAGGAAAGCTCGTCTGAACAATTGCCATAAAATTACTTGTAGTAAAATGAAGCTACAATATGGCGGTCGGAAAGTAACTGAAGCCGAGATACCACGTCAGGACCAGTAACACTGCATATTCTTCTTTTAAATTTTTAAGAAGCTCATGAAAATAATCATTATAAAAGTCGTATTTGCACATAAGCAAATATAACGCACCCAACAACCATTTGAACGCGGCTTTCCGATTATAAATATCGAGCCATTATCCATTTCATCCTCCACACATTCAACCCTTACCCCATCGAGTATTTCCAAGCAGTCACCTAAGTACTAACATTGAAATGGACCGACAAAGCTTTGGCATTTATTTATATTTAATATATTTAATACTAGCTTATATGTCCGTACGGTGGGCGAATGAGCTATTAGCCCTAAACTAAAGTACCTTTGCTCCAGCTTAGAAAACAGCAATGATAATTTTGAAGAAATAAGTTTGAATTCCTCAATTCACTCCATGGAACATTATAACCTCACTTTAAAAATGATTCGTGCTAGAAAAGGAAATCCGGCCAAAAGTATGATTTGGACCGAAATACAAATTCAAGCAGAAAATTGATTTCTTCAAATCACAAACTGTGTGGATTTTCAAAACCTCACGTCTCGAAACCTCTCTCTTTAACTCCAATTCCTTTGCCTTTCGAAAAAATAAAATTGATTTTCTCAATTCCCAAACTTTTTTTTTTGAGATATTTTAAACTGAATTTAAAACAATTTTTATTAAATTTCACAACGTTTTTTTGTGTTAATTTAAACACCATATAAATTAAAAAAATTTAACATGACTAATTTATTTTCAATATTTTAAATTTTTAATTTTTAAATGTTCCGACCTTATTCTGACAGAAATCCCAATACTAGAGTATTGGGATTTCTGTCAAGATGAGGTGGTAAGAGTTAAAAATTCAAAAGTTCAGTCACCAGATGAAGGGCATATTTTCAATGTCGGGATCATCCTGCTTCCAAAAACGATATAATATATTTATGAAGAGCAAGCGTGTCCGAAGTTAAAGGATTTTCGGACACACTGACAGATATAATTTCCCCTTTATTTATTTAAAAGATAAAATTTTTCTTAAGCTAAAATAATGTACTTTTTTTCATTTTTCTTCTGATTATAGTTTTTTAGTAGTACCCGTAAAAATAATTGTTGCACTAATTGAATTTTTTGAGGATCCTAATTCTTAATTTAATTATTGAATTAGTCCCTTGCCATGTCTACGACTTCAAATGCCGATCGAAATTCCATTATTTGATCATTAAATAATTTTGTTTAAAAACTTAAATGAAATATTACAATGGAAATCATAAATATAAATTCAGGATATTATTTCAAGAAGTAATAGGGTACAAATAAAAAATGTTGAAAATTGCGCAAGCTGCTTTCATTTCACTGAAGCAGACGTTAAATGCGTGAGAGCGTTATTGCACCTCTATTTTTACTTCAGCATTTTTTATTTCTTTCCTTTTCCCTGAAACAAACAGCGTCCCTTATATGTCTTTTCCGTCTTTCCTCGCAAAAAAAAAAAATTAAGTAGTGAATATTTGACGAGGTATTCCCAGTTCTACCCAAGGAAATATCCGATTTATAATATCATAAGTTTTTTCCGTTGTATACAAGAATTTGTCGATGGTTGGAAGGAATATTACAGGAGTCCTCGACTTACGTCGGAAATCTGTTCCTACGGCGTGAAGTAACCTGATTACGTAGATCGGGACTCACCGACATAAGCACACACGTGTTTGCCTTAAGCTTGGAAGCCATAATGAAAGGCAAAAATTCCCCCCCACCACACAAACACTAAAAAAAAAGACACAAACGAGATAGCGAATGTAGCACAATTCAATATGGCGTACAGCCGGTGAAGAAACAACGTCGACTTCTTCATATAGCGCCGCGTCATATTTTGAGAGATGGCGTCGTAAAGACGAAACGCCGTACGTGCTTTTAACGTAACCAGAGGACTTTTTGTATATTATTTGATTCATATGAGATTTGATAGCCATAGAGCATGATAAATGGATGCATATTCCGGGTTTGAACAATGTATATACAAGGTAAATGCCATAGATGAAGACAGCAATTACAAATTTGGACAGGGAACACCGTCATGATAATTCAACGCTCAGTTATTTGCTTGTGGAACACATGCCTCTCGTAAAAACATCTTCGAATCAATATCAGATAGGTTCATTTTTGTAACAGAAGCTTAATCACGAATTTTAAATGGATTATTTTACGGGTTAATACGATATAATCGATTACCAAGAATTAATTTTAACTGGGCAAACGTTTTCTTTTTTTTTAATCGAACATGTATTATCATTTTTTATCAGGGAAACCACACCTACAGGCGAAACGTGAAGAACTGAACTATATATAAACAAAAAGTGATATATATATATATATATATATATATATATATATATATATAGAGAGAGAGAGAGAGAGAGTGTGTGTGTGTGTGTGTGAGAGAGAGAGAGCGTGTGTATGTGAGCGTGCGGGTGTGTGTGTGTATAAATCGACGTTTGCCTGTCAGGTTAACTTAGATTTACTGGTAAAGACACTATCGTTATTTGAGTGAATATTTAGAAAGCTTTTCTGTCTCCCCCACCTCATATAGCGAGACTCTGCGGCAAAATCGAACTGAGTCCTTTCGATAACTGTGTGTTTATCTAAAAATAAATACGATAGAGTTCACCCCCCCCCCTCATACACGCCGTGCGCTGACGGCTTAGTGGTAGAATCTCCGACTGACGCCAATTCAGTCGGTTTTCGATCCTAACTGGACGTCTAGCCACACTGAAGAGCTGTGAAACAGTCTGTCTGACATTATGTATATTGCTGATGTTTTTTTTATAATTATATGCAAATATTGGGATACATTCCTCATTCTCTAACTATACACACATACACACACATAAGGGTAGATAGATAAATATGTATATATAAATGAGTGTTTTGTTAATTTGGTTTCGTGTCACCTTTTGACACAATATTTGCAAATCTTTTGCTCTCTCTCTCTCTCTCTCTCAATATATATATATATATATATATATATATATATATATATATAGATGAATTGATTTTCTTATCAATATATGCAGATATTGGGATACATTCCTAATTTTTTATCTCTAAAAATATATATGCGGATCTAGTTCATTATATATATATATATATATATATATAAAGAGAGAGAGAGTATGTGTGCGTGTGAGTGAGTGAGAATGAGAGAGATAGAAAGATAGAGAGATATTTGTTTTATTGTTTCTAGACTGACAAGCGCCCAGTGCATCCCATCAATCAACTCTGACCCAAGATGGAATCAGACGAAGGCAATCACATTTTCTTTTCTTTTTTTATAAATAGAATTTTTTACAATATTTTTTCCCTCATAATAAATAAATAAGTCAAAAGTCTAAGCATAGGGAAGAAAATAAATGATCGTAAGTCATGTATTCATTGTTAGAAATTCCAGTTTATTATATATTTAGAAAAAAAAAAAAGAACTAAATATCTTTCTTTTTTTTTTTTTTTTTTTTTTTTTTTTTTCGCAATTTATTTTACTTGATTCGGGAAGTAAATTCATGTCAAAACTTGCTTTTTTTAATTTATTATCTTGAATAAAGAAAACAATCTTTCTACAACAAAGTCATCCGCATACCTCGACCTACAAATGTTCGTTTTACGTCATAGTCCACGTTTAAAAGATAAAGTTGTTACGGGACTAATAAGAAAATGCTGAGCAGGCGAATTAAAAAAAGTGCGAATTCTGTTCGGAAAATATCCAACTATTTTCTGTATCAATGGAACCATTTTGGTATCTTTAATTTCATTTGGCAACCAAACAAAGTGGACTTCACTGTAGGCATGAGAACCGACACTCCCTGGCAAGTGTACTCGGTCGGCACTGACATACACCTACCTCAGCTTATCTGCAGTAGTTCGTTTGACTTCATATCAACCTAGTGCTTACGACATTGAAAGACAGATTCAGTGCGATCACCGAGGTTAAGCAACGTTGAGCCTGGTCTGTACCCAGATAATGACCGCTTGGGAATACCAAATGCCTGTGAGGGTTTGCGTATTAGTGTGACACTATTTAGCGTTTGGCGAATTAATTAAACGTGAAAATTAAAAGCGAGAAATATTTAAGGCGAGAAGAAGCTATCACGAAAGACATACTGAGCGATGTTATTTTTTTTAACAAAATAAATGTGGTAAAGATTTTATTTTCATTTGCGAAGAAAAGTATTTTTTTCGCAGAAGATAGGAAGTTCGTAAGATCTCGGATCTGTCAGAATTAATTTATGCCATGACGCGGCGAGTAACTGCAGAGTCCGAAAAAAAGAGAGCAATCTGCCCATGGCAATAATGAAAATTTCAAATTGGTCAAGAGGCTTACAAAGCGGAATGCTGGAAGATAATCGAAAATTAGGTCGAGCATGCGACCGAGATAGAATCAGCTGAGACCACCTTAAAGAAAAAGGAAGGGAAAAGAGAAAAAGGAAAAGAATAAACCATTAACTATTTTTCGGAGATATCATTTGGTTTTGGAAGGGAACCACCTGTTTTATGTCCAGACCTTGCCATGATAAAGGTTGTTACCTGGACAGGCTGTTGGCGACAGGGTGCGAAGACGTTGAGGAAAACAAGAGATTCAATTGACCACCCCGATAATCACTTGGCGAAAATCTCGTTGATGAATTCCAGATGACATTCAGTTAAGATAGAGATTAAGGACCACACTACGGGTCGTGGGGGTCTGGTCGGGGAAAAGAAAGAAAAGAAAAAGGAAGATATTTGTTTTCTTTGCGCGATAATTGTAAACTGAGGCCAAATTAGCCACACCCACACTGCCGAGCGTTCATTGGCTGAATGGTGGCGTGAGCGATGGGCGAATGTAAAGATATGAGAAAGAAGAGAAACCTGTTGACGCGCCTCTGAGGGGATTGGTGTGAGATACCAATATGAGAAAGAAGGGAAAATTGTTGACGCCTTCTGAGGGGCTGGTGTGAGATACCTATATGAGAAAGGAAGAATTTGGGAGGACGATTTCCTTAAGAACCCCTTTAAAGCAGAAAGTAATTGACTTCCAAAAATGGGAAGTGATAAATTTTCCTGTCTGAAAACAAAGAAAATCCTTATGCGGATTTGGAATTGTCGAGAAACCCAAGCCACGACAGGCCCCCACCCGGTTTT
Source organism: Acanthosepion lycidas (assembly GCA_963932145.1). Lineage (NCBI taxonomy): Eukaryota > Metazoa > Mollusca > Cephalopoda > Sepiida > Sepiidae > Acanthosepion > Acanthosepion lycidas. The sequence goes on from OZ010605.1 coordinate 13,347,093, forward strand.
GGTCGGCGTCCATATAAACGAACGTCCCCAGAGCAGTTGGAGAGTAGAAGACAGTAGCTGACTGCAGGCAGACGGTAGAAGTTGAGCTGTGAGCTCGGAGACCATCCTCGCAGGAGCGGACTGAAAGATTACACGCATTCCGACTTAGACTTCTAACCAAAAATAATTTTTTTTTTTTTGAAGAACAACTTAGACACACACCACCAAAACCAGTTTTACGAATATCGCCTGAAGATACCAAAAACCAGTTTATTGAAAAACAACTTAAGATATTAAGACTCGCCTAACAAACGCAAAGTGCCACGTATCCATAGAAGCGGTTTGGGAGAAAGACTCAGTCCTGTATTCAGCAACCAGATATAAAGATAATTGTTATTCTTTTTTTAACACATTTGAATATTTCGGGTTGTTACTTTATTTTATTTTGCATATACTTGTGCAGTGTCACCTTTGCTCGAATTCGGCTTGCACTACGGCCCGACGACTGATTGATTTCGTCTACCTACATGGGTAGGTTAGACTAGAAATCAAAGCAGTTACCTCGGTAACCAGACGTTGGAGTCGAGTTGGGAACGACAATACTGATACCGAATCTAACCAGATTTCCATCCGAATCAGCCAAGGGTTAGAACGACACATTTGGCACCGCGACAACTACCAAGTCACATTGGTCGTCACAGGATAGCACGGAGGCAGAGGCGCAGGATGACGTCACAATAGACAATACCTCGGGATTATTAATTGGAGGGCCCAGAATAAATTCCCGTAGGATTTGGTATATTCACTTACGCGCAAATACACTTGAGTAAGGCATGAATCCATTTCTCCTTCAACTATATGTAAATTAATGAGACTTGTATTACTAAACAATTATTATCCCCCTCCCAAAATATTATTTAAATCTAAAAATATTTTCTGGCTTTAAATAACCTACAGAGGGTTGATAAGCCGTAGAAAACGAAACAATCAATCAATTAAATGCAGATTTGCTACACAGGCATGTCTTTTAAATTTATTTACATTCTCTAAAAATATACAGAAATTTCCGTGGCATAAATTGAGAGTTCATTTTGTATATGAAGTGTAATATAGAAGTGATTCCTCACTTTATATCCACATTATAAATTCTTGTCTGTTTATCAAATTCTGGTTAGGTACGAATCCACCACTTCTCCCCCAGTTATGTGTTAATTAGTAATAAATGTATCAATAAACCATTATTATCTCCTCAACAACCAAAAAATTCTTACATCTAAAAATATTTCCTGGTTTTAAATAAATTGCAAAGAGGGTTGATATGCCGTAAAAACGAATCAATCAAACAAATCAATATTCACCTGATGAGCAGATGTGAGGCCTTTCCTTCAGTGAAATTCTTTCGTAAAGACTCGTATAATTCCGATCATTTTCTCGTTTATTCTAAGTTTTGACTATCGGCGTTAAAATGGCGGTTACTTCAAATTGTGGAAGGAGAATGCAAAGAGGCAGATGATATTGATCCGTATAGATGATTTTATAAAGTGTTTTAAATATGGAAAGTTTTTAAAAAATGGAAATGATTAAGAAATTTCGTTGTCTGTGGAGAATTTCGTAACATGCAAGCTGCGATCTATTGAAAAGGTATTGTTAGATGAATTTGATGCAGAAGTAATTATTGGCAGATATGAACAATCAGCGAGCGAACAAAAAAACGATTGTTTTTAATATATTGAACTGCAATGCTTTATTGTTCCTTTGAACTATCTCTAGATGTGTATATTGTGTAGTAAACTCTTTTAAAATATAGAAAAATTAATCAAAATTTTAAAAAATAAAATTTCTCTCATAACATTCTTCATTTACATTTGTTATTTACTCTCAATAACATATACAGTACATTGTACACTGTAATTGTATCCTTTCTTCATATGTATTTTTTTAAATGTATTTATTCATTATGAAAATTAAATGATAGCTGATTAGTGGGTAATCCCCTTTTATTTCATGGAAACCAATATTTTTAGACTTGTGTAGGGTCGGCGGTGAACTTTTTCACTGTTTGATGACACCTCCCTATCATTTTAGAAATTTCTATGGTAGATTGACCTTTGGAGAGTTCCGAGGTGATCATATTCTTTTCAGCATCACTTCAACTGCTTTTACGGCCCATCATTTCACTAAATTCTTAGACTTTTATAATAATTTGTCACGCTCAAATCACCATGCTGATAACGAATATGGCACCAGTTTGTTTACATTGCGCAGATCAGTACAAAAAGTTCAGTGATTGCGCAGATCCGTGTTGCCAATATTGGGTGAAAATTTTGTGTGTCCGTCAATGGAGATGCAATATTTAGAATTGCTGATTGGCGCTATTTAATAATATGATATTAGGTTGGTGCAAAAATAATAACGTAATAATGTCGTTTTTCGACGTTAAAAAATACGTCATAAAACGACATTATTACGTCATTATTTTTGCACCAACCTAATAGAATGGTCGAGATTTGAGCACCAATGAAGAATAGAATCAGAAAGGGGGTGCTGAAAATTCATTATGCTGAAAGACGGCTTTCAGAAAGTGATACTCACAGGACATATAGAAGGCAACAGAGACTGAGAAAAAGCAGGGAATAACCTACCTATCGATCTTGTGTAAATGTTTAGCAGAACAGGTATCAGGAGAGATAGCAAAAATACAGAACTTATTAACAGCTACAAAGAATGGCAACTTTTAGAGAACCATGATGTCGCACGTCCCGAAGGGACACGACTGATAGAAGCAGAAGACATCAAGGAAACAATCATCATTTATAAGTAAAATGTATTGATACTAGATATACCCGTTAAAATGTATCGGTTTTTCTGTTTAAACGTTCTAATGAATCATAATTCTTAAATTAATGATTAAAGAAGTTCCTTGAGAGGTCAACGGCGATAAACAACCATTGAAATTTCCTTATTGTATCGTTGGATAGATGAGCATAATAACTTTGACATAATATTTGAATAACAATCATAATATTAAATGAATTGATCATTTCCAGACATAAAGTGCGTAATGAAAATTATAAGTCATTTAAAAAATTACTCTCTTCTATTAAGCACATATTAATGACAAGTTTAAAGTGGCCTACCGGGCGGCATTTAAGCAAACTAACATGGAGGTACTTGATTGGGCTTTCATCACAATAGATAGGGAGGATTGGATGAAAAAGCAACAATAAAGTGCAGAAGAAGTCAAAGTTGACCGCTTCGTTTAAGTATTGCATTAATATTTAAGCTTATCTATTTAATGTTCAACAATAATTCTTCTCTCGCCTCTTTATTTAAAGACAGTTAGATGTTCCTAGATTCTTATTTTTCATACAAAAAATATTTTTATTTCATGGGTGATTTTCGCTGGATTTCGCAATTAATTTCGTTGATTCTCAAATGACTATAAAATTTTCATCGTACAAAAAGTTTGTTGAAAACAGTCACGTAAAAGATCACCGAAAATAATTGCAGTATAGAAAATTTGGAAATTTAAAATTTCATGATTGCCGGTTCAGATCCGGGCCAAGAATTTTTTTTAATTTACTCATGGTGTCGGCCTTATTTGGGCTACCATCTTTAGGTATAAATTTGAAAAAGTGTGGCACAGTGAAACATTGACATTCGCATTTATAATATAGATTAGTATTAAGTTGGTGCAAAAATAATATCGTTTTTTGACGATATTATTTTTGCACCAACCTAATAAAAGATTGATGCAAAGATTCAATGCATTTTATATATATATATATATATATATATATATATATATATATATATATATATAGTGTGTGTGTGTGTGTGTGTGTGTGTGTGTGTGTGTGTGTGTGTGTCCATATGTGTGTGTATGTGTTTAGGAATTGGATTAAATCCAACAGATTTTGTTATTTATTTGTTTAAACCGCAATATTTTTAAATGAATACTCATATTTTAGTAGATGCTCACTTTTTATTTGTTTATTAAACAATATATTCATTTATTTACATCTAAAGGACTGAATATTCGTGACCATATCAGAAAAATATGCGTCCTCCGTCAGGACATGGAAGACGTCAATAGAAAACACAGCAGATATATATATTTCGAGAATCAGGGAGATAAGTATTCAAAAACATTAGTAGGGCTTTGTTTCATCAAGAGGTCCTAAGTGGCTGAGTTGTTCTAAAGCGCGTCAGATCTAATGACGGTTTCCCCTAGGGGACATAGTTACGAGTTCTACCGGAGGACGCATATTTTCTACAAAACATCTACTAAGTATGGCTATTCATTTTTTTTTAAACAAAGTTTAGACATATATATATATATATATATATATATATATATATATATATATATATATATATATATATATAATGGACTCTCCCATCCGTTTAGTCGTATGAGGATCTGGCATCTTAATTGATTCAGTTATAAAATTTTGTGCGATAATCATAAGGGGCACTAGTAATTTACAAAGGTGGCCACATAAGGAGCAAGAGTGAGGATTGTGAAATGAGGACACTGTTAGATTGGCTGACCTTTTAAATCTTGCTCTCGCTTCGTGAAGATGATTCAGACAAGCAGATTAATATCTGCTGAGTTCACTAAAACACGTTGATCTCCATTCTACCCGTTCCAAGGATAAGCGCTAAAAAGTGTGATGTGGTATATTGACAGCTGGCAAGTTGCTTTTTACCTTGTCTTTGTATCTTAGCCATGGACGTCCTATATTACTGTAGCCCTGATCTAACTGGGTGTACATTAGGATCATGTGTATCCTATCATCAGTCATTCTCCAGACAGGACCAGTCCACCGTAACTGAGACTGTCTGATAAAAGTCTCGATTCCTCCAATATTACACCTGTTAAACAGTTTCTGTCTTCTTCTATCTCGTTAACTCCGCAGATTGCACGCAAACAGCTATATATACACTGCGTGCCAAATTATTAACAAGATAACTTTTTTTCTGATATTTCAAAAACCGTCCAACCAATTCACACACAAATTTCACCCAATGTTGGCAACACTGATCTGCGCATTGGGGATCCTACTGTGTCTAAAAGTACTCGGTGTCGGTATCTGAGGGAAATAGAAACAACAGTCAAACCTGTATCGAAGCCTCTGCTGACGAGAAATCACATTCAAAATCGATGGAAAGCGGCCGAGGACAATATGAAGATTGAATTCTCTAAAGTTTTGTCCACAGACGAAACTCGAGCAACACTTCATGGGCCAGATAGATTGTTCAAAGGCTAGGTAATGAACGGACAGAATCGCCATCAGAGTTTGAGACGCCAACAAGGCGATGGAGGCATAATGATCTGGGGTGGCATTATTGGAAAAACATTAGTGGGCCCATGGAGAGTACCAGATGGCGTCAAAATGACTGCTGACGAATACATAGCGTTTATGAAGGAGCCGTGGATGAAAGAGTTGCCATTGATTTTATGCAAGATAATGCTCCCTCTCATGTTACTCACAAGACTACTGAATATTTGAAACAGTTAGGCTACGATGGACCTCGAAAAATGAAGTGGCCAGCAAATTGTTCGGATTTGAACCCAATCGAAAACCTTTGGAGCATCATGAAGCGAAGACTGTACGCCAACGGACGACAATTCAGGAGCAACGCTGAGTTGTGGGAAGCAATCCTTGACATATCTCGCGGCATTACAGCAGATGACATCCTACAATTAACAAATTCCGTCGTCTTCTTCAAGTAATTTCAAAACAGGGAAAGCACATTCCCTATTAATTTGTTTAAAACTGTGCCTTTGTTTGTATGTGTTATTATTTGTTTGATTATCTTATTTATTAGCTTACTTTGATCCTAAACATTCACGTGCAACATGAATAAACGCTTTGTTTGCTCAATTCTGGGAATTTTACCAAATCTTTCTAATAATTTGGCACGGTCAAATCACCGTGCTGATAACAAATATGGCGCCAGTTTGTTTACACTGCGCAGATCAGTACAAATATTTCAGTGATTGCGTAGGTCAGTGTTGCCAACATTGTGTGAAAATTTTGTGTGAATCGATTGGACGGTTTTTGAAATATTAGAAAAAAGTTATCTTGATAATAATTTCGCACGGAGTGTATATATATATATATATATATATATATATATATATATATATATATATATATATTTGTGCATTTAAGCAGCATAGACATTTCAATGTATACGACAGACAATGTGCTTTTATTTAGTTTTTTATATAATTTCTCATGCGATCTATTCTATCTCGTCTACGAGAAGGAAACTGAAAGAAATTGGTATGAACATCACACAGATCCGGTTACGGAGATAGGGTCTGTTACAATTCTATGGGACTACACAATACACACTGGCAGAAAAATCAAAGCCAACCGCCCGGATATTGTTATTAAAGTTCACAAACAAAAAAACTGCCTCCCTATTGATAGAGCAGTCCCTGCAAACTGCAATGTATCTTTGAAGATCTTCAAAAACCTATCAAAATACAAGGACCTTGACATCGAAATCTTAAAAAGGTGGCACATGGAAACATCAACAATCGCTGTTGTAGTTGGAGCCCTCGGATTGGTTGGAAAAGATTCAAATAGTCTAATTGAAGGGTTTCCTGGAAGTCCATGCCTTAAAGAAATACAAAACATTTTTCTCACGAGTACATCCGACACCTTACGAAGGGCTTTATCGATGTAAAATATGTTTATGGTCTTTTTTTTTAAATTATACAGTGCAAAATGTCATGATGCCATTTCTAACATTAGGTCTCTGGCCAAGACCCGGAAAGAAATGTGTACACACCAGAAATCAAAAGAAATAAAATAATAATAATTATTATTATTATCATCATCGACATTATCATAATTATCAACACATTTCCCCGTCAGAGACCTAGGAACAGTAATAACTTTATGATATTTCCAACTGATCATTTTTGAGAAAAAAAAACAAACTCAAATCACATACATTTTACATAGATAAAGCTCTTGTAAGTCTATTTTTTGTATTTCTTTAAGGCATGGGTTACCAGGCCTCGCTTCAGTAAGTCTATCGAAACTTTTTTTTCAATCAATACGACGGCTTCAAGTACAACTGGAATTATTAATGTCTGCATGTGCCACTTTTTTTTTTAGATTTTCACTTTAAGATCCTTGTATTTTCATAGTTCTTTTGAAGATTTTCTAAGACACATTACAATCTGCATGGAATACCATATCAATAATAAAGCACAATTATTATTATTATTATTATTATTATTATTATTATTATTATTATTATTATTATTTACAGGCTTTCACTTTTCTACATCTAAATCTGTTTATTTAAAATGATTATATATATATATATATATATATATATATATTGCAATTATTAAAATACGCATATGATTTTAGCATGCGGAAACATGCATATTCCTAGCAAATATGAAATACATATATATATATATATATATATATATATATATATATATATATATATATATATATATATATATATTTAATGATATAACTCAATGTAAGGTTGGAAAGCCACTAAGATACAAGGGGTTACTGACTGACAAAGAGAAAAAAATATAAACTTTATTAAACAGCGAGAACAATAGAAGAGTAATCAGTAGATAACGGTTGACATTGCATTTGAATTTTTTAAATTCGAAGTTGGCTGGAAAGTTTAGAACGGGAAGAGAGCTAAAAAAGCGAGAAGTGCGAATAAAGAAATTGTTAGAATATCACTTACTGCTGCGTTTAGGCAATTTAACTGTTAATTAATGAAAGCTTTCCGCCAATATAATACGACGTTTAAATTCATAAAATCTTGGAACCATAACGAAGAGATTAAAACAATTACCATGAAAGTATTTATAGGAAAGTGTGACACTATTTACGTCGCTAGAAAGAAAGAAGAAAAAAAAAGAAAGGCGAGAATTTAGGTGATAAGAAGCCATCACGAAAAGGACACTAAGCGGTGTTATTTTTCTGACAAGGAAAAGTGGTAAGATTATTATTTCCATTGTCGAGAAAGTAAAACACAGAATTTAATCTGATTTATGTTACGGGGTGGAGAATAAGATATGTCCAATCTTTACATGGCAATGGTAAAGGGAATTTTCAAGTTGGACAAGTTACCTCCCGCAGAATTCTAAAGAGATAAAAATAAAAATTAATTAAGCACGAACTGTCCGAGAAAAACAAAAGTGTCCGCTGACCACAATTAAGGATATATGCAGAATATCATTCAGAGGAGCATCTGTTTATCGTCAGGGCTGGCTATGATAGCGAAACTATTTTATCGGATCAGTAATTGGCACCAAGAATGCAAATACGTTAAAATGACCACCCACTTGATGCTGGCGAAAATCTGATTGACGAATTCCAGGTGATTCGGTTAAGATAAGAGTCTAGGGTGTGAGGTCTCCTCGAAGAAAAAAAGAAAAAAAAAAACGGAAGATAATTTTTTTTTCTTTGTGCAAGATTTTTTAAACTGAGGCTAGTCTGGCCACACCTACGCTGCTGAGTACCCATTGGCTGAATGGTGGCATGAGCGTTAGGCGGAGGTAATCATGTGAAGAAGGAGGGGAGGGCTGTTGCGCCCCCCCCCCCTGAAGGGATAGGTGTGAGATGCCACTGTGAGAGAGAGTGGAAACCCGTTGACACCCTCTGAGGGCATGGGGAGATACCAATATGAGAACAGAAGAAGGTGGGAAGACGAAAGACTTCCAAAAATGGAAAATAATAAAATTTTCATCACCGAAAACAAAGAAGTGGATTGTGGGTTTAGAATTATCAAGGAACCTCAAACACCGACAAGCCCACCCCGGTTTTGGTCCGCGTCCATATAAGCAGAGTCGCAGCGAGTTAAGTTCAGTTCGAGTTCCAGTTAAGTTGAGTGAAGTTCGGAGTAGGAGTTGCACCCGCCTCGCAGAAGCTGACTAAGATTCACACAATTCCGAAATCAACTTCTAGCCAAGAACAATTTAATTTTGAAGAACGACTTAGACTCATACCACCAAAACAAGTTTTACGAATATCGCCTGAAGATACACCAAGAACCAGTTTCTTAAAGAACAAACAACTTGAGATGTTAAGACTCGCCTAACAAACACAAAGTGTCACGAATCCATATAGCGGGTTTGAGAGAACGACGCAGTCCTGTATTCAGCAACCATATATAAAATATTGTTATCCTTTTTTTAACACATTCGAAATTTTCGAGTTATTATTTTATTTTATGTTGCATATACTTGTGCGGTGTTACCCTTGATCGAACCCGACTTGCATTACGGCACGGCGACTGATTGATTTCGTCTACTTAAGATCAATTCACAACGTGGGTAGGTTAGACTGGAAATCAAAACAGTTACTTCGGTAACCAGACGTTGGAGGCGAGCTGAGAACGACAAGGCTGATATCGAATCTAACCAATTCCCATCCGAATCACCAAAAGGTTAAAACGTCACATTTGGTGCCGCGACCAATGCCAAGCCAGTTAGTCGTCACAGGACGGGATAGCGCGACGGACGCGGCTAGCCGGACGTCGCCTTTGGCGCAGCGACACCTGGGGGACGTCGCAAAAGGCTCTTGCAAACATGGAAATTTGAATATATATAGCAAATACTGACATTTACATGTGTAGCCATAAAGAAATATGAATATTTAGTATTAGGTCTTTTTCAGTTTATTAAAATAAGGTTATTAAATATTGAGAAAAGAATTTGTCATAGTTTTCCTTTTATTTTTATTACGAGACAATTTTCGACAATAAATTTCATATCATCCTCCCTCCTCCTACATGTTCTCATTTCTCTCTTACTATATTCTCATAATTTTTTCTCTTCTCCTCATTACTTCCCTCCCCACATTAATTCAAACACATTAGTAATCACAATTAGACTCATCCAATTATTCGAACCCTCTGCATTATCCTCAGGTTGACATTCAAACACACTGAAATGTTCGTATTGAGGATTCCGGCGCGCATGCCAAACAGTAGAATATGTCGTTTTCAAATTTCTAGCATAGTGAATTTTTCCCACAGACGGTGACGAACTGACTCTACTATAAACCGCAATCAACAAAATTAAAAACAAAAATGCGCAAATTAAACTATGATATGGTAACAATGTACACATCGGACTCTCTAGATAGATAGATAGATAGATAGATAGATAGAAAGATAGATAGATATTAACAGACTTAGATCCATACACATCACAATGTATCTATCTATCTCATATATATATATATATATATATATATATATATATATATATATATATATATATATGTGTGTGTGTGTGTGTGTGTGTGTGTTTGTAGTAAATAGTAAAGGTAATAAATCCGTTGGTACATAATCCATGTCGATTTTAGTAACATAAAATATTAAAAGTCATCCTCAAAGTATTTATTATTAAAGAGCCAAGAAATACTTTTACACAATAAAATACAAAATTAACTCTATGCTGGGGGGTGGGGGTGCGGATAGATCAATTTCAACCGACGAAATCTTCGTGAGTCTTATTCACCGGGGTTGAAGATTGCGTTCAAGCATAAAACAGACTGTCGCCGCCACTTGGTGTTGACCTCATTGTCCACATTTATATTGCATTATATATATATATATATATATATATATATATATATATATATATATATATATATATATATATATATATGAGATTGGTGCAAAAATAATGACGTAATAATGTCGTTTTTGACGTATTTTTAACGTCAAAAAAACGACATTATTACGTCATTATTTTTGCACCAACCTAATATATATATATATATATATATATATATATATATATATATATATATATATATATACACATATTCGGAGACCCCTTATTTTTCTTCAATAAAAATTCTCCAATTTTCAGACAAGAAGACGAAAATAAATAAATATACTGTTTAATAATTAAACGGAGCGTCTATTCAAATATTGGTATCCACAAGATATTGCTTTTAATGAAGGTACCTCCAAAGAAAGATAACTAAATAAAAAAAATACGAGATGCTTAAAGATAAAGATTAAAATGAATTTTTTAAAATGAAAAATCTTTGTTGAAGCTTTTATTTTAATTTTAAGCTAATTTGCATTTCAAAAAGTAATTTAAAATTAATTTAAATTAAGTGTAAACATGTTGTCTCTTTTGATATAATAGCTGTTGATGTTAGGCTTTCAGGGGTTTGAAAGATTGATGAAAGGTTGATATTTATCTAATATTATTATAGATTGCTTTTGCGCTTTACAAAGTAACTAAACGTGACTGGTTTCTATATATGATTTGTAAGTCATAAGTAATCTTAAAAATTTTAGAAAATATTCCCCGTAATCTAATGAATGATAATCCTATTGAATTTTGAATATTTTGGGCTATAAATTTATTATAGTTATCGCTCTTATTTTATGATCATGTCGTGCATGTTCGATGGCATAATAGAAAATATTGGTGCGTGATGATTTGTACTAAGCTTTACAATTTATGATTAGTCAAAATATCTTTTACTTAATAACAATATCACCAAACTTGTATTGATATTTAAAAAATTTAAAAACCTATACTGATATTTAAAAAAAATTTAAATCCCGTACATATATTTAAAAGATCTAAAAACCCAGACAGATATTTAAAAGATTTTAAAAAATGTTCTTGAGAAAATAGTTTCCATCATACATCTTATTCATAAAATCATAATTAAAAGTTTTTCTAAATATATTAAATGTTATTTTGATTGCATTTTTTTATTTGAAAACTCAGAGCAGATTCTCGGTAAATGAGTTATTATTTGAAAGAAAATTTGTTGATTTACATTCTCTAAGGAATCCTGCTTTTAACTAATATAAATATGCAGCGGGGCACAAATTAATTTCGCGAAATTTCCTTAATTAAGAAAGGGGTGGGGGTAACAGATGTAAAAAATATTTCTAAAATAATTTCATTTAGTTGTGAATAAGTCCTGAAAGATTCATTAAAATCTGACAATTATTTGAATTTTGAAAGAATTTCAAATCAATATGGCTTTTATTTACATTATTCGGACTATGGTTCTCATCTTTATATTCTCATATTTATATATCGTTTCGGGCTTCTTGAAGTGGTTGGAACGTCAAACTGAACCCTTTATTTCGCTCACTGGGGTAGATTGTTCTAGTTCCACGTGCCATGTTTAATGGATGTCAGTTATCAGCTATCTCCTTTTAATTTCCCTCTGAGAGTTCTCCACTGCCTTAACCGGGTATTGAACTCACACTCTTTGGGTCCGAATAATGTAAATAATGTACATAATACCTCATCTTAGAAATATAGACAGATATTGAATGGCCGAAACGTTGTAATAAATATGGCGACACAGATGAGGACAATAATCTGAATAATGTAATTAATGTAGATAATACCTCATCTCAGAAATATAGACAGATACTGAAGGGCCGAAACGTTGTAATAAATATGGTGACAAAGATGAGAATAATAGTCCAAATAATGTAAATAATGTACATAATACCTCATCTCAGAAATATAGACAGATACAATATGCCTTTTACAGGGTAAAATGCGCTAAATTTCCGTCGCCCTCTCTGACGCAAGAAAATCAAGGTTTTATCCAAATTTCGAACGTGCTAGAAAGAATTACAAAATTCTATAAAATAATCAATAATATTTTGGTCTTCACTCTTAATAATAGCAGAAAGATTTTGGCAATAAAACTTTGTTATTATCAAGTTTTGAGACTTTTTTCATATGTCCATGCTCTTTTTTTTCTGAGAATTACTGTAAGCTTCGTTTTTGGAATATATATATATATATATATATATATATATATATATATATATATATATATATATATATATATATATATATATATCTTTTTCTGATAATATGTATACATTTCTAATTCTCTCTCCACCTTTACGTATAATCCAGACTCACTCTCTGTCTTTAACATTTCTCTCTTAAGACCCACACTTGATACACCTACCTCCCACTCTCTGTTTTTTTCCTTCTCCTCTCTTACAGTCTGTCTCTCTATCAACTCCCTCTCTTGCTACACCTCTCACCCATTCTCTCTATTTGTATTTATCTGTTTCTTTTTTGGCGCTCACTAATTAAAACTCTATCTTGTTGACTCACAGTGCTACTCAGGTTAACTCGATGACCCACTTGTGTTCCACTTCATTGACTACTCTTCATTATAATCGCTAATTGTTGTCGAAACAGCAACGGTGCCAGAAACGCCTCGATTCTTTTCTCCCATGCTCTGCAAAGTACGCATTTTTCAATGGGTCAGCTGCATGTTAAGCCTCAGGATATGAAGTGTTTGAAAGGGTGTCACCATTAAGTCGTGCCAAAGGAAAGGTATTTCAGAGAAAAAATAATAAAACCTTAAGGCATCCAATGAAATAAGAATTAATCATTTTATGACGGATAGAAAATAGTAGGCGATATCAGATGGCATTATTAGTTGCAATAATTACACATATTTTTATATATGGCGTATCCCTCTAGTAGACGGTCATAGCCCTCCAAAACTTCCTGCGCTTTGTAACTTAGTAAAGTGTGTCTTTTCGCCATCTCTCCCAAAACCTGCCTCACCATCCATTCACTCAAGGTCGCCAGGTAGATCATGCGTTTTCTTCTGTCTCTCTTGCCTTCGATCAGTCCTGTGAGTATCAAATTGACTAAGTCCTCTTTTCTCACCATATGCCATAGAAGAGTTAAACTTTGTCTTTCTCATGTTAAGTGTAAGTGTACTTCTTGATTCCATTGTCTCTTGTCGTTGGTCCCATGTTCGGTTCATGGCATCTTCAGCATTCTTCTGTAGAACCACATTTGCTGTTGCTTCAAGTCTCTTCCCTTTACACAGTAAGTTGTAAAAGGTAACCGAACAAAATATATGGTTTCTAATAAAGATGGCAGACGATATGCTAGCCAACGACGAACACACATGATATTGTAAGTGTTCTTAAAATTCTTTAATTAATAATAATTTAGTTCTGTCTTTTGACCTAGAGCTCTCCCTGGAACTATATCCTCCTGGAAATCCCGTACGGATTACTATATTGTATCATTATACTTTATGGAAAACTAGGTAATCCGTATGGGTAGACCCAAGGAGGATAAAATCCAGAGAGCTCAATGTAAATCCATAGCAAATAATTTAAATAAAAACAGACCATTTTAAGGTTCTATGTAATAAATTATTTCACCACAGCCCTTTTAAAAGACTGCGGATCATCAGACTTTACTTTCAATTTACACCGAACCTTAAAGTGGTCTGTTTTTACTTAATATATATATATATATATATATATATATATATATATATATATACCGGTTGTTTTTTACCTTTTAAAAATGACAAATAAACTTTGCCTATTCCAAGCTCTCATATATATATATATATATATATATATATATATATGTGTGTGTGTGTGTGTGTGTGTGTGTGTGTGTGTGTGTGTGTGTGTGTGTGTGTGTGTGGAATTAAAGAGTTCGGTAATAATTTTTTTCAAACAGATAGATGCCTTATCACACTGGAGATATAAAATGGTTTAAATCAGCAAGACAATTTATTAAAAATTGTAAAAGGAAATTGATAAAAGATTTGACTTAGAAAATCCTTGAAACGATCGCAGGAAGCTAGTGGGTAGAAAAGCAAATAGGTGTCAACCCAACGAGCAGGGCTGGTAGAGGAAATATAAAGTTACAGCTAGTGAAATACATTGAAAATAAATCAAAGTTATTATATCCTCATAATCTAAACTGAAAATGATCATATATATATATATATATATATATATATATATATATATGTGTGTGTGTGTGTGTGTGTGTGTGTGTGTGTATTTGTGTAGGTGTGTGTAAAAAACGAGCAAGAGTAAAACGTGTTACACATACGCACATATCTATACACATATACACATTTACATATGCACATACGAACCCAGAAACATATACATATACAAACACATACATATGCATATACACATACATACAAACATACGTATATACACACATATACACCGATACGTATATATATTTACACACATATACGCTAGAGAACATACTTTTACTTAAACACTTCCGAACCACTACTCCGCAAAAAAGAAAATTACAACTTAATATCACAAAAGACTCCATCAAGCAACAGACTCCTAGACCCATTTGAAACGGATATTTGAAACTTAATTAAAATAATTAACTTCAGAAAATCATCAAATGAATTTTTACATAATGTGAACATACATAAGAACTATTATAAAATCTAATGATATATGGGTCAAAGGTGATAAATCTAGAACTATTTATAAAATCAAACCCTCTAACTATTAAAACTTCTGTCAAACAAAATCACTAATACTGTATTTTAAACTATATAATATTAATACTATTTCTATAATTAACAATGATGCCGATGATAGAATGGGGGGGAATCAAATTGAAAAATGCAAAATTATTATTTAAAAACTATTAGCCTTATTTCGATACCAATCAACAATCTAGATTAATCAATCCTTCTAAGACTGAACAAGGTTTAATTTCTAAAAATATGTTAGAAAGAATTATCAACAAAATACAAGAATCTTCCTATAATAATCCGTGGAAATATTCTTCTGATATAATAAAATGGTTCCATAATATTAAAAATAAAGATAATTCCACTTTTATTCAATTTGACATTATAGATTTCTATTCTTCCATCTCCAAAGATCTATTATTAATTTTACTAAAAAATATGTAGGAATTTCGGATGATGAATTCAAAGTTATATTGGCAGCTAGAAAATCATTACCGACCAATAATAACTCAGCGGGGATTAAAAGTCACAATGATAATTTCGATGTCCCTATAGGTACATTTGACACCTCTCAAATCGCTGACTTAGTAGAGTAGGTATCTACATTTTAAATACCTGTAGCTGGGTCTATACAGAGATGATGGACTTATTTTTATCCCTTTCAGAAATGGAACCCTCTATTATAACTTACAAAATAATAATATAAGGGCTTCAAATTCCTTGAGTTTAGAATTGACATTTCTTCCAACCCTAAAATAATTATTTTTTTAGATATAATTTTCAACTTTTGAAACAATAGATACTCCAACCCGTATTAACGCTAAATCTAATCAACTTATTCCAATAATTAGACAAATTTCCACCAGAGTAAATACCAAAATCAATAGATTATCTTCTAAAAAAATAGTGAAAATAAAAAAATCTTTCCCCTCGAAAGAAATGGCTTTAAACAAAAATTACTATACATGGAATCATTAAAAGATACTAAAATAAATGGACCCAGACATAAACAAGGAAAAGTTATACGGTTTAACCATCCTTTCTGCCAACCATCTAATATAAATATTGGCTAATACTTTCTGAAATTGATTGACAAATATTTTCACCAAAACAACCCACTAAGTAAAATCTTTAATGGAAAAACCTTAAAAATTAACTAAGATCTGATGAGGCAGTTGTCTGTCTGAAATAATTTATTACCGAATTTTTTAATGATTCATTGAGTTATTCCTTTGATATATATCATATTGTTCTGTATTCTGATACACTTAGCTCTCTTTATGGATCTATCTTTTCAATATTTTATATTAAAAAGACCTATTTGGATTATCCTTACCACCTACGCATTTTATATATATATATATATATATATATATATATATATATATATATAAAGAAATATAGTCTTAAGGTGTGCTATATTTATGGAATAAAGTGCTCAATATCAGAGATAGAGCGTGTGTAAATATAAAAGTGAACATAGAAGTCAACACTTAGAGGCGACAGTCTGTTTCATGCTATATGCAATCGTCAGGCCACGATTGCATATAGCATGAAACAGACTGTCGCCTCTAAGTGTTGACTTCTATGTTCACTTTTATATTTATATATATATATATATATATATATATATATATATATACAGAGAGAGAGAGAGATTTGATACGCATATATATATATATATATATATATATATATATTTATACAGAGAGAGAGAGAGATTTCATACGCACACATATATATATATATATATATATATATATATATATATATATGTATATATATATGTATATATATAGATATATACATACATATATATATATATATATATATACATACATATATATATATATATATATATATATATATATATATATACATATATATATATATATACATATATATACATATATATACATCTCGCAGTAAATTTTTAATTAACGCTACGTTTACTTCTTAAACGCCATTTTAATTCGAGAAATCTTATTAGACAAAAAATGTACCAAGAGCCCGGGCAGAATTCGAACCTGGATCCTACTTTGCGGGAGAAATACTCCTTACATCCGACGTGTTTTAAGCTTTTCGGATCTAATGCAAAGGTGGACACAGTTTTTCCCATATAAACGAAGTGTCTATTCAAATATGGGTATTGACTACAAACATCCTTTAATGTAATAAAAATATGTAGGATTAATAAATAAAAATTAATTAGTCACACACAGAAAGAAAGAAAAAAGAAAGTAGAAAGAAAGAATGTAAAAAGAAAAAAAGAAAGAAAGAAAAAAGAAAGAAAGTAAAAAGAAAAAAATTACTAACGATATAAAAAAAAGTAAGATAGAAAGAAAAAAAATTAAAGAAAGTAAGTAAGAAAGAAAACACGTTTTGAAAAGAGAAATGTGTGCCCTTATTTAAAAAGAAAGAAAGAAAGAATATATAGATGTCATGAAAAAAAAAGACTGAATAAATGAATAAGTTTACGAGACAGTTGGATACAGAAACACAGAAAGAGACCTTTGGGAATACGATCGACAAAAGATACCAAAGTTTACAAAAGGATTGAATAAAAAATATTTTAAAGAAACAAAATTAACATCGTCAATGAATGTAGGACGCAAAGCCAGCTCCTCCCACGTCCTAAAAAAAGTATTTAAATTATAAAATACGAAAATAATTGTCTGTCGAAGGTGAAATGCGAAAGACGAAAAAAATTAAAAATAAATAAATAAAAAAATAAATAAAAATAAAAAAAAACGAAAATAAAGCAAGCAGGCATAAAAATGTAGGAAATAATGGATAGAAAGTTAAATTAAGTCCGCTAAGCAACTTCCCGCGGCTCAAGTTACTGGAATGAGTTCGAAGTTCTCAAGTGAAGTGATTTCAGATTATAATGAAAAGTTTTTCTTAACTTTTTCCTTTTTTGAGGGTCGCTTGTATCCCGCTTGATTAAGCAACACCAGCTCGCAATAATATACTCTTCCACGGAATTATTTTGTTCTTGTTAATGGTATGGTGCTGTTTCATTTTTCAAGGGTCGCCGCGAGTGAATGACTTTGAAGGATAACGGACTAAATTTCAAATCGTGTTGCTTGGTTCTGTTAAAGTGTTAGTGTCTTGACAGTCTGACCTGTATTAAGAGACGTATTTCAATGATATGTACTAATATTTTGAAATGTGAGACGCTGCATCGACAATAGTTTAGGAAAAAATAATAAGTTTATTTATTTATGTTAGTATAAGCGAAACAACAGAGAAAAATAACGGAAAGCTAAGAAGAAAAACGTTGAAATGAGATTTTAAGTGATTTTGAAAGTTCCAAAGAGAGTAGAAGAATTAGATGCGTAAATAAAAATATCAGAAATGTTGTATTAGAAAATGAAGTCGAAACAAATACTTTATCAACTGTGCCACAGTGGATAAAGGCGTTGGTTAGATCCAGTGACAGGACCCAAAGAGTGTGAGTTCAATACCTGGTTAAGGTAGTGGAGAACTTTCAGAGGGAAATTAACAGGAGATAGCTGATAATTGACATCCATCAAACATGGCACGTGGAACTAGAACAATCTACCCAGTGAGCGAAATAAGGGTTCAGTTCGAAATTCCAATCACCTGAAGAAGGCCGGAGTGTACAACGGCCGAAACGTTGTGATAAATATGGCGACAAAGATGAGGACAATAGTCCGAATAATGTAAATAATGTACATAATACCTCATCTCAGAAATATAGACAGACTCGAAACAAATAAGTGAAGAAAAAAAAGAAAGAACTATAGGGAAATGAAAGAGAAAAAGTAAAGGAAAAGGAAAGTAAGATGGAATAAAGTAGAAAAAAAAAGAAAGAAAAAGAGGAATATGAAAAAGGAAGAAAAGGAAGAAAATGTTGAAAATAGAAAGGATGAAGAAAGAAAATCGTAGAATGAAAAAGAAAAAGAAGAAAGTAACCTGGAGAATGATGGAAAGGCAAGAAGATGAATTAACGAGAGTAATATGGCAGAAAATAAAAACGAGGAAAAGATGAAAAGTAAAGGAAAATAAATTAACAAGGGGCGGGTGTGTAGGATAAAAAAAAAGTGTGGAAAGGAGAAAGAGAAAAAAGAAGGAAAATGAATTAAAAAGAATAATATAAAAGTGAAGAAAAAAAGGAAAAACCATAAAGAAGAAAATGTTTTAACAAGAAAACTATGTAGATGAATGAAAAATGAAAAATGAAAAATGAAAAACGACAAAGAACGAAGCAACTAACAAAAGAAATATAGAAAAAAAACCGGAAAAGGAGAATTGATAAAGAAATCCATATGAATTAATAAGAATCTCGCAGAGAATAAAATAGAAATAAAAAAAAATGAAAGAATGGTAAGAAGGGGAAATGAATTAACAAGAGGAATATGGATTTGAAAAGAAAAAGTGAAAAATAATAAAGAAGGAAAATGAATTAACGATAGGGACATTGAAGAGAATAAAAAAAGAAAAGAAAGACATATGAACTATGGAATTCTGGGAAGAAATTTAATAATAAAAACAAATTAAAATTTATTGAAACAAAACAATTACAGTTGACCACTGATAACAATTCCAGAACAACGTAACAATAAACATTTTTTTCTAACCTCTGCCAGCCGCAATGATGGAGAAAGCCTTACCACGAACTATCGCCAGTGAGACACGCTGTAAGAGCCACTCCGTTTTAATAATTAAGCTTCTTTATTTGAATTTTTAATTTTAACATCTATCTATATTCTGTAATGAGGTATTGTAACTATTTAATCTACATTGTTCGTTTGGTTGTTTTTGTTTAGCGGCATACCAACATCTCTATTTATTTAATGTCTAGTAATTTAATGCAGAACTATAAATATTTTGAACAGAATTTTATGCCTTCAACTACAGACAAAATGTATTTTGGATCATTTGCTATAAAATGTATTCTTGATTATTCTACTAAAATATATTCTGTTGGTTAAAAATGTATTGCTGTAATTTTCCTATAAATTAAGAAACAAAAGTCCGTTACAAAAGAGTGCTGAATTATTACGTGATATCTATCCTAAATGCAAGTGAATGCTGGAAATTTCATCAAAGATGAAGAAGAGATTTAAAGCAGCGCGAAATGTGTTCTGCAGAAGGATGCTGAGGTTATCGTGACCCGAACATGTCTGTAACGATGAGGAAAATTGAAACAAATAGGAAACATACTTAAAACCAGGAAGCGACAGTTGAAATATCTGACAACGCTACCTACTAGAGCTTATATAAATGGATGGCGAAATAAGGTTTAGGAGAAATTAATTGGAAATGATACCAACAGACTCATTGAAGTGATTGCCTGGTAATCTACGCCTTCAAGAAATACAAAAATAAATGTTCTCACGAAAGACTTTATATATGTAAAATATGTGTGCTTTTTTTATTTTTATATATATATATTTTTTTTTTATTGGTTGTTTTTTTTCTCTTTTAATTGCTCAGTTGAAAAAGTCATGGTGCCATTTCTGATCTTAGATCTCTCGGCGGAATCCGGAAAGAAATGAGTAACAGACCAGATATAAAAGGAAATAAAACAATAAGGCCGATAACAAAAACAACAATAATGAATTTTCCTTTATATTGTACCAAAATGTACGAATATATTCCTACAAAATCCGACAATTCTATTTCGAGGCCTGAGACTTTGTTGCTAACGGTCCCTTATATATTGATTAGACACAGTCGACATTTAACAAATATATCACAAGCGCCATATATAATGATGCTGTTTTATTAACACCCTACACATCGGAATATCTTGAAATATGGCCACATTAATTTGTCTGATACCCGCCTGCGTATAAGGCTGTCATCTTGCTCCCAACACCACCTTTCTCCAGAGAATAGAATTCATTTAAAATCAAAAGGCCTTTAAAGTATAATAATGCCGGTTAATTTGAAATGTACTGATACAGAAGTTATTTGATTATGATACAGAGAATATTTGTCTTTTGCCATTTTAATTGAAACTTTTTAATTTATTCGAAAAAAAAAAAAAATAGTAAAAAATAGTTGCAATGAATTAATTGGAGGTGCGTAATGAAGACGTAAAAGGCAAGATGGCGGAGAGTATGAGCAGAAGAAAGAGGGTATTGGACTTGGAATCGTCTGGCTGATATTTGAAGGAAAATAAACAGAAGAGAAGAATAAGAAAGTAAGGAAAGTTAAATACTTGAAAAGCTTCCAACAAAAAAAAGTCGGACTATTTTAAGAATAACGATCAAAAAATTATGAACTCGTCGTCGCGTGTTCAGCTTCCGAGCGTTTAAAACTAAAGATTAAAGTAAGCAATCAAACTGGAATACTGACAAGATGAAGGCAGCAGCAAACGTACTTTTTTGAAACTACATGTATCGTTTTGTGCGAGAACAAGCTTATACTTTAAATGAAAAGAGAACGAAAGTAAGAAGATAAGAAAGGAATACAAAGAACGAGAACAAAATGAAATGAAATTAAAGCGGGTGATGGAAATGAAAAACAGATATAAAGGAAAGTTGAAAGAAATGGTAAAAAGAAATAAATAGAAAAATAAAGAGGAGATAACTCTGTTTTATTTAAATCTAAAGAAAGTGACAATTATAAAAAAAATAAAAAGTATATTAAAATATTACATTTGACGTAACGAAATAAGAACAATGTTTTTAAGGATGCAATGAATACTTACAATCGAGAATAAATATGAGTAAAATAAAAGGGAATTAAAAAAAAATCACACGCCAGTTAATTTACAAGGAATTGGATAAAAAAAAAATGAATGGTTCAGTAGATTGCAGAGAAGTGTGAGTCTAAAAGCTTGTATAATTTACCACTTGCAAGTTCTCTACCCTACTCTTCTCAAACCTACCATAGCTCTAAGCTTAATGCGTGAAATTAAAGACATTTTTTGTGTCAACAAATTTTTTCATTGATAGACTGATTGATTAAGTTTTGAATTATTTTTACATTTTTTTTATTTATTTAAATACAATTAATTTAATGTTAAAAAATAAAAGATATGGCACATTTTTTATTGTTTTCTTTTCACTTTCTAGTACTTCTTTAGTCAGAAATTGTATTTCTTTTTAATTGTATTTATAAGGTTATGCAATGGATGCTTGAGGCAATGGTGCTGTTCCAGTGGAAGCAATAATTTGAAAACTGGGAGTCAATTAAACAATTTAAATTGCAATCAATTTTTTGTTGTTTGTAATTCATTTCTTTATTTTTCTTATTCAAGGAAGTAATCTTTTTTTTAATTATTATTATTATTATTATTATTATTATTATTATTTTTTTTTTTTTTTTTTTTTTTTTTAGCGATTCCATGTCTGCTCTAGGGCTTGTTGGTTGGTTGTGGGTAGTAAGTGACACCAAGCCACCTCATATCTCCTGCACGTTCCTAGGTATCCTCGCAGACACCGTCACTAATTTGAACTGAAAAGATTTTTGTTGTTATATATATATATATATATATATATATATATATTTACGATTTCACTACTCTTCTACGTGTTAACATAGAAGACTCAGAATTATTTCCCAAAATTTTTCTAAAAATTATTTCTTCTACTTAAATGTGAATTCGTTGACTCCCGTAGATTAAGTTGATTGACAACATCCAATACGGTAGTCTATAATGTTTTCTCCGTGTTTTGTATTTATTATTATTATTATTATTATTATTATTATTATTATTATTATTATTATTATTATTATTATTATTATTATTATTATTATTATGTATTTATTTCTTTATTTATCATTATTATTATTATTATTATTATTAATAAATTATTATTTATTTATTATTATTATTCATTTATTATTTATTTATTATTATTTATTTATTATTATTATAATAATTTATTATTTATATTATTATTATTAATTTATTATTATTTTTATTATAATTTATTATTATTATTATTAATTTGTTATTATTATTTTTATTATTATAATTTATTATTTACTTATTTATTTATTATTATCATTATTTTTATTATTATTATTATTATTATTATTATTATTATTATTATTATTATTATTATTATTTACTTTAATTTCTTTTCTATGCAAATTTTCTTCCGGGTACCAACCAGAGACCAAAAGTGGGAAATGGCTTCGTTATAGTGTCCAATGACAAAAAAATTGTTAAAAAAAAAAAAAGAAAAAAAAGAAACGCTCAAAAATTATGATCATGCACACACACATTTTCCAGACATAAAAAGTTCTTCGTAGCGTGTGTGCTGTACTTGTGAGACCAATTTTGAGTTTTTCTTTTGAAGAATTCCTACAATGTGTCTATCAGAACTGTTTTTCAATCAATCCGATGGCTCCAACTACAAACTGAATTATTGATGTGCAAATATTTGTTTAGATTACCACTTCAAGATCCCTATGTTTTGATAGCCTCTTGAAGATATTCAAAGATGAATTACAATCTGTAGGCAGCGCCATGTCAGTAAGAAAGCACATTCCGTTATTGTAGTCTTTGGTTACGATGACTGTGCGATTAGCTTTGATTGTTCATTCTGAGTGCATTGTAAAGATCCATAAAATTCTTACAGGCCCTATCTTTGTAACTAGCTCTGGGTGGTGGTAGTGACGGTGTTTTTATTGTTTTCATTATTATTATTATTATTATTATTATTATTATTATTACTACTACTACTACTACACAACAGCAACAATAATATCTTTTCTTTTTTTTCTTTTTTTTTTTGCAAAGACTTCGTTTTCAGCCATAGATCTTGCAGTATGAGTGTTCACTATCAAATCGTATCACCTGAAACAGATAGGCTTCTTTTACAAATTACTTGCATTGCCAAGTAATGTAGATTGCCGAATTGATGGCATAGAAATCTGATTGGAACATTTTTTCAGTTCGTCTTCACTCTCTTTAGATTTCATATTGCTGTTAATAATTCTATTGTCTACAGAATTCCTATCATCTGACTTTTGCAGATTTCTTTTGTAAATTCTCCTCGTTAATATTCCAAACTCTCCTATAATGATGGGTAGAATCGTTAACTTCATATATACAAGACTTATTTCGGTTATTTGTTTACAGTGGAAGCCAAAGAAACACAGGCTGTACTGTTTCCTTTACTACCCCTCAGTTCCTACTTCTCATTCTCTTTTACTTCTTGTAAGCTTCTGCGTCTAAGAGGCATTGTCGCCTTGCTTGGGGTGAAGCGATAAAAAAAAACTACCGAAATATGTCTGTGTATTGCACGGCAATCAAATTACTGAAAATAGATCAACCGTTACTGTCTGTGATGCAAAAACATGCAACCTGCATTAAAAGATATATCAGCAAACAGATAAATTTATGAGATAATCACAAGTAGAGTAAATGCGGGCTCTCAAAGAATTAATGGAAAAGTAGAAATTGTGCTGATTATATACTCATTTCGAAAGGAGAGACTTTGATTCTGTTTTAAACTAAGGTCAAATAGGTAGACGTGCTGGAAAAATCACTCCTTAAAAAGATAGAAAAGTATTTCATTAAAAATGTAGACATGGTGAAACATTGATTCCTTATGAATGTAGATATATTGAAAATTACTTCTTTAACGGATAGAAAATTAATTCCTTAAAAAGTTAGACATGTTGGACAATTGGTTCCGTAACAAGGAAAGCATACTAAAATTGGTTTCTTAAAAGATAGAAAATGGTTTCCTTAAAAATGTACAGACACTTGAAAATTGGTTCATTATAAAAGTATAAATACTGAAACTTCTACCCATAAAAGATAGAAAATTGAACCCTTACAACGTTAGATTTACTGGAAAATTGGTTTCTTAAAAGATATTCTGAGAATTTGTTCCTTAGAAATGTAGAAAATGTATTCCTTAAAATGGTTGACATTCTGGAAAATTGGTCTCTTGTACTGCTATAAAAAGTATCGGTCTCCTCTCATTCTTGGTATTTACAAGGCCTGATCAAGCAAAAGTAAAATACTGATGCAACATCTGTGCATCTCAATCCTCCTCTTTCAGGCTTGATGATTCAAAAGCGTTTACGCTGCCTTGCGGGTGATGGATTTTTTCGATCCTACAACACCTTTCTCAGTCGAGTTCGAATTCCAGTTACGTTCTAATATCTCTTCTTCTCCCACCGGTTATGGTTAAATTGCAGGGCAGACCGGGTTCTGTAGTTTGGATGTCGTGGAAAGAAATGGCAACCTATTGCGGGAAAAAAGTCTGCCACGTCAGTCATGTATCGAAAGATACATGATCACCTATGCGTGTATCACGCATGGCACATAACTGACTGACTGATTATTACACGTTCAACCTGCTGCAGACACCGATCTTCTAGTGGACATGACCCCGCCAGGTGTGATATTTACAGCCTTGTTTCAAAGGTACTAAAATTTAAAATCATTTTCCTCACACATATATAAACACATTTTGAAGGAACAATTCTCATTTCCTATTCAACACATTCATCAATCACTGAAACCTGATTTGTTAAAATACAATTAAAATGTTTTAATTTAATTTACACACTAATTCAAAGTAATTTTTAGGGAGGAAGTCCTGATCAATACTATAATGACTGATAATTATTAGTAGACGTGAGCAACCTATTTTCCTGAAAAATTGTTTTAATAGAAAGACGTTATAAATTTCAAAAGAAAGGAGTAATGGATGCTTGTACAATAAATGCCGAGTTTCTCACTATAAAGTAACATTTAATATTAACATTTACCATTACAACATTTTACCATTTCCATCACTATAATGAATGAGGAGGACAGATACTTAACTTTGATCTGCGCCCGAGAAGAAAGAAAACTCGAGTAGCACTAGCGGGTCAGTCAATGAACGCTGAATGTTTCCTTATAAGGAAACGGCTAATATTACCATTCTTAATCAGGCTTTGAGATTTTCAGCACACGAAGCAAAGTTCCCTCGAATTTCTTGCTCCAAATCAGAAGTTGATATTTTATGGCTAAATACTGAGGAAAAAAAAAACTTAGATAATATGACATTCACATATACCATTTTACAGACTGGGCTTTAGTTTGACTTGCTTGAAAACAAAAAAAAAACAGTAATTCAATTTACCAAAACGGTACACTTTCGAAGCAATATATATTTTATCCTTGATTAAAAATCTCATTGTTCGACACTTTTCAAATTCTTCCAGATACGAAACAAGGTCTCCTCGGGATGGAATTCTACTTTTGGTATTGGCATTATTTCCTCATTTTCAGATAACTAATCCCGCCTTGCTTTTCTATTGCATTGCAAAACCCTTTTTTCTTCACCTGTAAATATACGGTAAAGGTATAAAAATCCTGGAATCTTGGTTAAAACACTGCCTCTGATGAATAATACAACATTCAGAGGACCTAATGAAAGCAAGAGACAATAGTAGATACTGACTTGGCCTAATTAGGTGAGAAGTTGGGAAAACAGAGGATGATAAACTGTGAAAAATTACTTAGAGTAACAAAAGAGAGGAAGTTCTCAAGCATAATCGTTCACGTTCTGAAAGGACATTTCATGTTGAAAAACAAAAAGACAAACAGTGAATAAACATCTATTTTCACTTCAGATATTTATTTTTCAGTACAATCTCCTTTTTCCATACACTTCATTCGGTGGCAAATATTAAGGCCATCGACATAACAATACGCATTAAAATATTCTTCAGGCTGATCTTCAGCTAATAAACAAGTGACAGGCTATGGATTTATTGATCTTCTGTCATTGATATGACTGCAGAATGAGATAAAATACACAAATTAATGTTACGATTACAGAAACTTTCAGGGAAGCGTATATATGAAAACGAAGGAAATGAAGGAAAAATTGAAATATTCTCAGAAGAAATGAAAATGGAAGAGAAGAAACAGATGAAATTAAAAGCAAACAGCAAAGAACATAAATAAAAGAAAGAAAGAAAAAAAGAAAGAAAGAAAGAAAGAAAGAATATGCAAAGAATTTAGTTTAGATTTTAGCTGCAGGCGGTGGCGGGGGAGAGGGCGGAGAAACCACAAAAATGATGTTTGTCTCTTTTGGTGTTTTCTAAATCTTCCGAATTTCAGCTGATGCCGTTTTTCGTTTTCATCCTTTCGTTTTACATTTGGAAGCCATGTTTTCACGTTATTCTCTTTGATATTTTTTCCCCTTAAAATGAAGAAGCCTTAGTGACTAAGAAAACATGATATAAAATCAGGTTAAATAAAACGACAACTCAACAGAATCGCTACAATGCTATCAGTACTATTAAAAGAACGTTTTCTGAATTCCAAACCTATTGCTCAACTATGGAGACCCACATCACTGTAGATGACAAATGCAAAGGATTGAAAATAGGTTCACTAAGACAAAAAAAGAAGCTATCTATATTAAAAATTGAAAAACAAACCTTAATAAAATTAATCTGGATACTGGCCAATTGTTTTTAAATCTTTATAGTACATAATTTATATATCTAGGTTTTAACTAATAAATAGTTTTTTTTGTTTTACTTTCTAAATAGTATTTAGACATTACTATAAATTAGTTGCGTCCCCTGAGGTTTGTATGAAAGTACACGGAATAAAAAGAATATTTATGAACATCATAATTTTCTTTCTTCCTTTAATAAGGATACTAAGAAATTTGTCTATAATTATGAGAGGATCCTATTAAAAATAAGTAGACAAAACTTAAATTGTTTAAACGAGACATGTCTTAATGAAAACATGCTACAACACACACACACAAATATATATATATATATATATATATATATATATATATATATATATATTATTTACCCAAGAGGTAATTTGGGATTTCTCTGTTGTCTAATTTATATGCTCTGTTATAATAAATACATTGACCTTTATTTGTGGATCAGATTTAATATTTTATATCATTGAAACCAACTCGTTTTATATACAAATATATTTTTACCTGTGCTATATATATATATATATATATATATATATATATGTATATATATATATATGTCTGTGTGTGTGTGTGTGTGTGTGGGAGAGAGAGAGAGAGAGAGAGTTTCGTTGAAAACGAGTGAAATAATGTACTGTAGTTATTTTTCATTTAATTTTCTGATGTATTTTTATATGTAGAAATAGTGCGAATTTTCCTTATGTTGGAGCGCTTTCGGCTATTCTTTTAGCTATTATCAAAGATGATTTTACTTTTACTTTAAACTGAATATATTGGTTTCTTTGTGTGTATTCTTCCTCCAAACTACTTTTGAAAAAAGATTATGTTCTTAATTTGGCTTATGAACTTAGTCAAAAAAATAACCACCCATGCATGTGGAGTCTTGTAATCATCTATTCATTACTTCGTCCCCCCCCAAAAAAAAAAATCCACCGGTAGAAACTCTTTCCACCTTAATTTTACTAGTCAATGTCCATAGATAAAAAAAAATAACCCTTATAAAAAATTCTCTTGAGAGTGCAGGAAAATCCATGTTTGCATTCGCTTTTCTTTAAATAATTTAATATGAAACTGACTCCAGTTAATAACGGTTTTCTGAATTTCCTCATAAATCATCAAATTAGAGTTTTTCTTTCTATGATAACCAATATCAACACTGAGAATACAGATAAAAATCAATACAATTAATACAATTAATTCTGTAAAAATGAAATGCACGTTAACTATAAGCAGGATGAATGTTACCTCAGAAACATTATAAAGAAACAGTCGACAAAAAAATAAATACGATAACAAAAACATTAAGCTGCTAACCTCATCTTCAGCTACAAGATAAAATTACAGAAAACCAATATCATTTATGGATCCACATATGCCTTAAAGATCTGTGTTTCAGATCAAACCAAATTCATGAATAATTATATTGGATATACCACTATAAAACTATCTAGAAGACTCACATTACATGTCTGATCATAGCTCAATTAGGTTTCCTTTAAATACATAGAGAGACCTACTAAACTCCATCCGCAACATACTCGTCGATGATAGAAATATAATAACCTTATTAACATGTAAAAATGTTTAAAAATAATGGAAGCATCTAATAACTAACACTCAATAACGTCAACTAAGAACAAGTCCACATTGTGCTGGCCGTGTGTGAAAACATTCTTTTAATTCTAGATACATATATAAAACAATCCATACATTTAGTTAAAAGTAAAAATAAAATCATCTTGCTAGAAATAAAGAAAAAATCATTAGACGCTTGAAATTGCTACCAGCAAGCAGAATTTTTTGCTCCTTATGATGGCCATGTTGTCCGTGACTAGTCGAGGATTATTTATATATATATATATATATATATATATATATATATATATATATATATATATATATGGTTGGATAGATGTGAGCATGTGACCCTGCGTTTCACGCTTTAGCGATCGTCCTGACGATCGCTAAAGCGTGAAACCCAGGGTCACAAGCTCACATCTATCCAACCATATATGTTAGCTCTATCTCTGATATTGAGCGCTTTCTAATAAGTACCGCGCATATAATATATAAATAATTATACATATATATGTTTATTTATATTTATATACGCACACTTTTCACACACACAGACACACACACACACACACACATATATATATATATATATATATATATATATATATATATATATATACTGTTAAATTGAAGTGTCTGTTATGACGAGAAAAATCGCAAAGAAAATGGGAGGTAACTCTTGTTATTAGTAAGGTATTGATAATTATTTCTTAGATATTTTGAAATGTAATTTATTTTTTATTAACCATTTAAATATAGTTTAAAAATAATTTGTCAGCACAAATCGAAATTGAATCCCCACAAACTGCAATATTTTGATTAAATAAAAAATCTCATAGCTGATGGGAGGTAAGTCAGGATATTGGCATAATTGTGATAACTATTTATTACAGTTTTTCTTGAAACAATCTCTTAAAATATACCAAAACTGTTATGTTCACTGAATCAAAAAGAAAGAAGAAACCCTGAATATTATTAAGGTACTAATATCCATTTATCAAAAGAGTATTAAAATATAATAACCATTTTATGATAATATGATGAATAACTTCATATATATATATATATATATATATATATATATATATATATATATATATATATATATATATATATATATATATATATATATATATATATATATATATATATATATGTGTGTGTGTGTGTGTGTGTGTGTATACATACATACTCTTAAGCAGTTGTGTCTATTATGACGAGAATGATCTTAATGGAAGTGGAAGATATCGTTTTTTTTAGAGAGATTGTTATGTTTTGGATATCACTCTGCGTAATAGTGTTAGTCGTAGTACAGTTCTCCGTGTCCTGAATAGCAACCGGTTTTGCTAGGTATAGTTACCCTATGTTCGTCCGTTGTTCTCTATTTATAGGTGTCTATCTAATTTGCATACGATACTATAATTATAAATCACCCATTATTTTCCAAACAGCTTAATACAATTTAATAGAAATAATTTAAGTGATAAATCTTTTTTCATTCACCAATTATTGCCTCTTCAAATTACTACTGATTCTTTTATTTACAGAAATGTTTTTATGAATAATAATATACACTGAAACTGTGTTACCTCTCCTGGTTGATGGCTGATGAGGACAAGTTATGACAGATGCTCTCACTCTTTGTATGTAGAAAAAAGAGGGACAAATAACAAGAGTAGAATAGGATTCATATCTTTTGACGTGAAACTAGGAGAATAGTTTCAATACTGAGGAGTAGACGACGGGGAAAATTCATTAGCTTCCTTAGGATCACTCGTGACAATTCACAATTAAGACCCCACATCCTTGAATGAACGTAATTTTCTTTTTAATTCTAAAATTGTTATTACGCGTTCATATGAGTTCCTACGCTATTTGCATTCAATTTAACTTCCAAGAAAATAAAAATATCTTAAATCTTTAGAAGAATTGCAAAAAGAAATTAAACAAAAGCAGGAATATATATATATATATATATATATATATATATATATATATGTAGAGAGAGAGAGAGAGAGAGAGAGTAGGCATTACTATTGTTATTGTTGTTGTTACGATTTGCTTATCTCGCTGCGTAGTAGTAGTACAGTTCTCCATGTCCTGAATAGCAACCGGGTTTGCTAGGTACAGCTGTCTCCTATGTTCGCTAGCTGTTCTCTATTTATACTTGTATATCTAATTTGCATACGATACTACAGTGTTGATAACCATTTCATAGATATAATGATTTTCTAAGCGCTGCTTAGATGTGGCACAAGGCCGGAAGTATGGAGCACCCAGTGAGGATCGAACTCACTACTCAGTCGTAATATGTTCCAACAAGACAAGTTTGCTAACCATTACACCACGCCGAGTTGCCCTACCATTTTATAGATATATGCTAAAATATAATGTCTTTTTAGTGGACAATTTAACTATATTCTGATGAATAGTTCGTCAGCAGGTCGAAATATATATACAGTATTTTAGTGAACAGCAAATCTCCTAGGTGATGGGATGTAACTCTAGATATTGTTAAGGTGTTGATGACTATTTATTACGTATTTGTTCAACGTTTCTCTCCCAGCAGTATCACTTTCATAGGATCTCCATTTGCCTATCGCAATCCTGAACGAAAGAAGAAAATATGTCAAATTTCAGCCAAATCTTTCAGCTTAGCTGTCAAAACGTCCAAGACGCAAGCCAGTACAAAGACACACTTTTTCTTCATCTGTTTAAATTACTTCGCATTATATATGCTTGGATGGCAAAGGTATCCTTTAGAATGTTCATGGATTCTACAAGTTTCACTGAAAAGATTGCTATAAAAATTATAGGTTTGAAGAGAGAAGTAAAAAAAAAATTTTAAAAAAAAGACAAAATATCTGTCGACCTTTAAAGATGAAGGTCTTTTGTGACATTCCTTCAAAAAGAGACACTAATGAACCAAACCTAAGCCATTTGCTTTTCTATGGACAGACTTCCCCGTGCCTCTTGCTAAAGAGGCTTTCCCTGGAGCGACAGGTCCACCAGGTCTTGCAGGAGTGCTTACATAATGAAGGCAAAGGGGTACCGAGGACAACACCATATCGAGATTGAACCTCGGCTTGCCAGCTTCCGTAATTCATTTACTTATATTGTAAGATCGGCCGTTTCTTTATTTGACCAACAGACGCTCCCAGACGCGAATGCAGTGATTTGCGTGCTGAGTTTGCCTGATTGCATCAGCGAGGATTATTATCATTGAGGGGGAAAAAACGAGAAAAACAAAATTTGCTCGCAGACAATTTGAAAAAAAAAAAAAAAGAAAAAAAAAGAAAAAAAGAGACACAAGGCCTATGATCAGTACTTCTAGAAAAAAATTGTTTGTTTGGAGCGAAAATATTTGAAAACATGTAAAAGTGATATCTCCAACCTTGAATAAGACGGCTTCTATTCAGAAGCCGTTTTTTTTTTTTAAATCGTGAAAAATAAAGGGGGACATCGAAAATATTTATGTTTCTTTTGTGAACTGAATATACTTCAAATATCATATAATATTTATTTTCAAACTGAAAATGCAGTGACTTCTGTTATAGGGGAACACACCTATTCTATAGTTAATAGGCTCTCCCACCTATAATAAGTAGGAATAGTAAGAGTAACGAGTCAGTGAGTGAGTTGGTCAGTCAGTCGATGCCGGACGACCGTTAGTCGGATACTAAAGTATCAGCCACCACAACAAGATTACTGCCTCATTACCTATTATATCAAGTTCCTAACGTTTTGTACGTCGAACCTTTTTTTAGGACCGACTTAGTACAAATACAAACCTCCAATCTGAAACCACTACATAACACTATCTATCTATCTATCTATCTATCTATCTGTTATAGTGGAACACAACTATTCTATAGTTAATAGGCTCTCCCACCTATAATAGGTAGGAGTAGTAACAGTAACAAGTCAGTGAGTGAGTTGGTCATTTAGTCGATGTCGGACGACCGTTAGTCAGATACTAAAGTATCAGCCACCACAACTAGATTACCGCGTCATTACCTATTATATCAAGTTCCTAACGTTTTGTACGTCGAACATTTTTTTAGGACAGACTTAGTACAAATACAAGCCTCCCCTGTGAAACCACTCTACAACACCTTCTCACTCGTGTTGAAGATCTCCCTAGATAACTTCCTCCACCTCATGTATCTGGCCATACTGACACATGTGAAGCTGAGGCACCTAGACACCTTACCTTTGACAGCCCTCGAGTTCTTCTTCAATATAGTAATTCAGAATGTCCAAGGACAAAGTATCGACAGTGAAATGACGTATAGACAGAATGATGAATAGACACAATGATTCTTTTTTTCTGTTTAACACTTTCTCCATTCGTCACTAAGTTCATCGATACTTTGCATGTTCGCCATTTTGTCCATTCGTCATTGTATCCTTCGACATTTTGTTCTTCGACACTCTGCGCGTGTTCTTCACTGCCTTCTTATCCGCTCTGTTGCTCTAATAGTTTATCTGTTGTCATTGAGACGAGAGACGTAGCAAGCCAATCTGCCTTACCCATTCTTGATTTTCTCGATTATGTCTACTGTCGAAACAAGTGTCTCTCTTCCTATCACGTAAAGTAACGCCTAGTATGATTTGATACGTGTGATAGATTTGATCTTCTGTAAATTCTCGAGTTACCATGACCGGAACCTTCTCTGATTTACATGTTTAAGAGTCACTAAACAATCTACATAAGATAGCGAAGGAAAGCAAGAAGAAAAGACTATACATAAATTACAGAAATAAAGAATGCATAGTTATCAGCAAAAGGATGAGACTAAAATGCAAATTACAGGTCGGGGATTCTAAAATCAAGCAGGTACATATAATTAAATATCTGGGAATTGTTTTAATAAAAGACGGTAAGTGCAATACTGAGATCAGAAGACGTTCTGGGATAGCCAAAATGCATTTGTAAAGCAAAGTAGAGTATTAAAAGAAAAAATTCATTAAAAATAAAGAAAACAGTACTGTAGTGTTACGTGATATCTCTCCTCTTCTATTGCAGTGAATGCTAGACAATCTCCCCTAAGATGAAAAAGAGACTTAAAACAATAATATGTTTTTTGTACAGAAAGATGTTGACGGGACCATTGACCGGACGTGTGAGGAACGACGAGGTTTTGTTGAGAATGGAAACAAGGAAATTTATACTTAATATCAGGAACAGGCATTTTAAATTTCTGGGGAATGTAATTAGGAATGTATCTATCTATGTAATGTATGTATGTATGTAGTATATATATATATATATATATATATATATATATATTCCCATAGTTAGATAAATAGATCGGCCTAAAATGATTTAGATAGACAGATAAATAGATAAATAGATAAATAGATAAAAAATCACTACATGAATATCTAATATTTATAAAACTCTGACAAAATAATCATTTCTCCAGATCTGCTTAAAAGACCAAACATTAACCTTAAGTGTTCCCCTCTTCTAACAAGTAAACGTTTGTTCATATATATATATATATATATATATATATATATATCAGCCAGTTACGTGCTATGCATGATACAAGCTTAGGCGATCATGTATCTTTCCATACATGACTGGCGACATCCCAGGCTATAGAAGCCAGTCTGTCCTGTTATTTACCCATAGCTGGGGGCGGGGAGAAGAAGTGGACTCATAACTTTCCCAAGGTTATTAGCTCGTGAGTGAATGTAATTGATTTGATTGGAATTCGAACTCGGCTCACCGATTCCTATATCCGAGCCGCTATCCGTTACTCCACCGTGCCCTACCTCTCTCTCTATCGCTCTCTCACTCTTATCGCCAGGTGTTCTCATGAAATATTTCCTCAGTGACATGTGATGAAGATTAGAGCTCGTGATGTGAGCAAACCTTGTTGATTATATATCGAGATATTTACAGATGAAAGCTGTTACGACTATTGTCATCCATTAGACATCGAACTAATGACAATTTAGGCACCCTAATTGATAAATCCATCCAAACAAGTTTGGTTAAATTCAGTTAAGAAGGTCCGCTTATTTAATTGTTGATTATATTGTTTCAAATTTCCGAATGATATTTTGTAAGTTGTGATTGAAACTTTTCAAATTTCATTTCTTTTCTATTTTCTATTTTCTTTTTTGTAAAATCTCTTTTTTGTACTATCTCAATCATTCTCAAGAACTGGATATTAGCGGTATGGTAGACAAATTTTGACTATATCCTGGTGTTTTTAGATCGCTGGAAGCAGAAACTGTATTATTTCAAAGTGATGTCATATGTAACGTTTAAAGAGAACATTATTTATCGTATATTCGTATGTATTTTTATTCGTATTACATTATACTTATATTAGTTATTTGATGTAGTAGTATTGCACATATCGAAAGCCTTTGACAGAGCTTGGCATACAGGTCATTTCCACAAGCTGAAAAGTTAAGGTATATCCTCGCATTTTTTTTACCATATTCAGTCGTTCCTATCATATCGCTAAATGAAAATCTTCTTGAACGGCCACACATCTACATCCTTTCGTAGTAACGCAGATGTCCCCACAGGGCTCCTTTCATTGTCCTACGCTGTTTTTAATCTTCATTAACGGCATTCCCGATGATATCAACTCTCAAATTGGTAACTATACTGATAACACTACTACTTACTCCTGCTTTGATAGTAAGGTTGATCAGTGAGACAGGGTCACAATGGCAGCTGGTGTCCTAAACGACTTCAAGGCTACCGTTACCTGGGGCAGAAGATGGCCCCAAAAACCAAACATCTGAGAGAAACCTTTCTGCCGTCAATCAGCATGGCTGAAGCGATCCTTCGGGAAATTGACAAATTGCGCCTTCTCAGGATTACGTTCTGAGCTGACATGAATTGGAAAGACTACATTGAATCCATTGCTAGATCAGCTGCCAAGAATGTCAGTTCAATGTGTCGTACGAAACAGTTTTTTCTGTCCGAAATCAGTCTTTTCACATCTAAAAGTCTACCATTCGTCCATGCTTGGAATATTTCTCCCATATATTGTCCGGTGTCCCTGTTATTTACCTGGAGGTCCTTAATAAGATACAAAGAAGAATCGATATTATTGGTCCCGATCAGGCGGTTTGGCTTCACTCACTTTCATACCGCCTTGAGTTGACTCTCTGTGTCTTTTGTGATAAGGGATGAGCTCTTTGCCATGATACCTTGACTGTATAAATTTAAGCGCAGTAGTAGACTGGCATCGAGATCTCATCAATTTACAGTTGAGCTAGGTAGATGTAGCCGAAATTTCTAAGGTAATTGTTTCTTATCGCACACTTCTCGCTTGTGGAACTCCCTCCCGGCTCCAAGCTTTCCATTCAACTTAATAGGCAAAAAATTAAATGCAAAGTCAATCGCTATCTACTTTCCTTCTGGTTACACTTTTTTTTTCTCCTCATCCCTCATGCTTCTACTTTGAATTTCTCCACAGCCTGTAGCCTTTTGTGTTTTAATGTCTTTACTGCCTGGCTTGGGGCGATACCGATTAATATATATATATATATATATATATATATATATATATATATATATATATATATATATATATCAACGGTGCGATGGGTAAATTGTCACGATTTTATATTTTTAATTTCGTGCATGCACGTTGTTTGCTTTTGATTTCGTTGCAGAAAATCACAACAGTTCATCCACAATAAGAATATTTATCAGTAAAAGAAAAAAGTCTTTTCTAAAACTAACCCACTAACAATTTTCCCAAAGAAAGGCTATCAAAACACTCCCGTATTTTCTTTTACATACTTACACAGATTACAAAGCTCAAGAGCCCTTCAAGGGAGGGGTTTACGTTGAAAATGGTAATGATGAATAAGGTGTTGGAAATGCATAATTAATATGAGTAATTAATTAAGGTTGGGGAATTTCAGCTTATATAACGAACAAAAGAATAAAGGTTAACTGAAAAACTAATTTTTGCGAAATGATCGCCTTTCATAACTGGAAAATCGGCTCGGAAAAGTAAGATTTTATTAAATTTATAAATGTATTGTGTAATAAATATTTTCCCAATTTTTAAATATCTAATTTTATTGTTGTTCATTTTCTGGAGTGATCCATTAAAATTTTGCAGCAGACAAAACACATTTGTTGTCTGAAAATTACAAATGTCTCCACACCCTTAGAATTAATCTCTCTGATTGGATAATATACGCGAATGTGGAAGTTCAAACTGGAGCTGAAAAAATAACTGTGTTACTTTTGAGTTTAAATATTATAACTTAAACATATTGCATATTTCGACAATACTGTAAAGGGTTCCACATATGAATAAACGTGAAAGGTGTCGGGAATATAAAGCGAGATGTTTCGGAGTAAAAGGACGATTGGCAATTCTTTTAAAGTGGTGAAGTTTGCAGAGATCAGGGAAGCGTCCACTTGGTGTGTGAAAGCTGAATGATTGAAATTTATACCTTATATTTGAAAAGAGGTTTTTTCGACTTTTCTAAGCTGTATAATGTCGAACTTGGTGGAAGGAAAGAATGTGGCTCATAAACATTTGCCATAGAAATAGCGAAAACTTGTTATGGTGTATCTTAAAGAAAAAAGGTTCTAGTGCGTATTTTTTCACTCATCACCCACAGGAAATTTGATCTGATCCAGCCCTGAAGATAGCAAAACACCATTTTGTGACTGAAGAAAGGATCAGATACTTCCAGAAACAACAGAATGAGGTAAATAGTTGTCTCGCATTTTTGTCAATAGATTGTATATAAAATGTCTCCTTTGGGGCTCCTTTAATACATCTAACACCCAGTATAACTCTCACCTTATTTAACAGCGGAAATTGTGTCGATATTTTTTTTTAGAATAGAAACACGCCAATTAAAATTTCAGCCATGCTCGGAATAAACGCTACTACTATTCAAAACAGAACAAAACTACATCTTAAAGAGACAAACATGGAAGTAAATTAACAACATTTCACAAACACACTTTGAAAATAGCGAAAGTGACCGAAAGTGATTTGAACAAAAGAAAATGGCGGATATCTTTTGCACTCACTCACACCCACCAAACGGAAATATATGTGAGAATGTTTGAAAAACTAAATACAAATTCGTCCCATTTTTCTTTTTCTGTCAGATTCAACGATATATATAAGGCTCAAACAGTAATATTCCATGGTTATAATTTATTACATTGGAATCGTAATGAAGATCCAATTCATCAGACCTACAAATTCAAAAAGAAATCTTAAAATATAACTCCGCGTATAAAAAGAAACAAGATATTAGTGTTCAATATTAGAATTTATATTTTCAGATTTCTTTTTGAATTTTTAGGTCTGATGAATTGGATCTTGATTACGATTCCAATTATAACCATGGAATATTAATGTTTGAGCCTTTTATATTATATTCTTACTCTGTCCTGGACATTGAGTTCTACCTGGTGTGTATGTGTGTTGACCACTAATATTTTATATATATATATATATATATATATATATATATATATATATATATATGTGTGTGTGTGTGTGTGTGTGTGTGTCTCTGTGTGTGTCTGTGTGTTGTGTGTCTGTGTCTGTTTGTGTGTTGACCACTAATATTATATATATATATATATATATATATATATATATATATATATATATATATATATATATGTTTTTTCTTCTGAATTTCTTTACGCGTCTAACACAGTATTAATTATGACTCACAGTAAAGTACGTATATAATTGTTAAGTCTTTTCATCTGGTTTGTTCATCGGTTCACTGATTTTGATCGTACAGCCAAAGGCTCAGTACATCAGATATGCGAGAAATACGAACAAATGCCACCGTTTCTTTTGATAAGGCCACGAAATCAAAGATCAAACACGAATTCCAAATTCAGACACATTTTTATATTGTTAAGGACTTTCTGCAATGACACGCCGCAAAAAAAAAAGAAAAGAAAAGAACACCTCATTATATATGGTCATGTTTTATTCATTTCCTGTCATGTGTCATTCGTTGTGTGTCATACATATGTCGCGTTAGTATCGCTAAGAATTCGCACAGTGTGATTAGAGATTTTATAAGTAAGGGAAACAAACCAGTTTCCTTTTAATACTATTAAAGAGGAAGATAAAACAACACCTGTGGATATGATCTAAATATTGATCTGAAATTATTACTGTTCAATTGCACCCACGACTGTGCGACAACGATCGGCTAACACCTAGTATGATGGCGATCCAGAACGTTTGTCTAAGCAACACTGGTCTAAGGAATATTTGTCTAAGGAACCCTCGTCTAAAGAATATAAACTGCATCTAGAGATTATATGCAAAAGAGGTATTGTCAAATATTTTATGTAAAATTCATAGATATGTGTTATCCAATGAAATAATTTGTACTATTATGTATAGCAAGTAAGCATGAAAGCAATTAAGTCCCAATTTTCAATTTCAGATTGATATTTAGTATTTTTTCAGTAATTATAGCAATTTGCAGTGTCAAGAGATTATTTGCAAGAACTAAAATTTAGTATTATGGCTCGGAAAAAAGGAACTAACAATGAATAAAAAGAACTATATAATCAAAGAAATTAGCAAAGGAAAGTCTTCGCTTTAAATTTCTAAAGACTTGAAAAGGGATCATCGAACAATCAAGAAAATATGTCAAATGGGAATTCAACCAAGGAAAAAAAGTCTCTGGCTGAATTCAGGAATTTAACAAAGCGAAATCTATCACATATCCGACGAAAATTAATAAGAAACCCAAATGCGTCAAGTGCGTTCATATTTGAGGCCGCTGGAGCTCCTATGGTGTCAAGGAAAACAAGGTTTAAAGCATTAAGGAAGTTTGCTGATGTAAAAAATCAAATAAAGAAACACATTTTAACAAAAAAAAACATGAGGAAAGAAGATTGCAGCGGACAAAAAATACATGAAAACTGACTTCAGTAAAGTGCGTTTTACAGACGAATCAAGGATCACCCTCAATGGGCCCGATGGATGGGCTCGAGGATGGGTTTGCAAGCAACATGATTCAAGAAAATGTTTTAAACGCCAAAAAGGCGGCGGTGGGATCATGATATGGGCTGGGATTATTGGTAATGAGCTCGTGGATCAATTTAAACTGAATGACGGGGTTAAAATGAATTCCAAAGGTTACTGTGATTTTCTGGAGCAATATTTCTTTGAATGGCTTGATAACCAGTCTTTAGCCAAGCGTAGATCTATGATCTTTCTGCAATACAACGTACCAAGTCATCAAAGTTTACTAAATCCTGGTTGAAAGAAAAGGGATTTGTTGAAGATTCTCTTATGGACTGGCCTTCAAATAGCCGTGACTTGAATCCCATTGAGAACCTGTGGAGCATCCTCAAGAGAGATATTTATTCTAATGGAAGGCAATTCAACAGCAAATGTGACCTCTGGGAGGCAGTTAAAGTTGCTGCAAACAACTTACCAGCGGCTAAAATTGCAAATTTAACATCAGATGTTGACAATAGGCCAAAAAAGAAAGGAGCATTTTCGCAATAAATTTTAGAAGGTTCTTATTATTTTTTGTTTATATATCTTTTATTTTTAAAATAATTTTTTTTTTATGTTTTTCGTTTAAGAAATTGACGAATTTGTTCTAAAATATTTTCATATTATTTGTTTTCATTAGTTGTACAAGGTATAATAATGTAAAAGTATCAAAATAAATAGTTGCAAATAAACTACTGACAGTCAAATTAGTCTGTTTTGCTAACTTTGTAATTTTTTTCCAACCGAAATGTAGACATTTCCCTTCATAAACTCCATAAAGTTACAAACACAAACTCTCTCTCTCTCTCTCACACACACACACACACACACATATATATATATATATATATATATATATATATATATATATGTTTTATTAAAATTCCACTTTGATACAACTTTTAAACACA
Source organism: Acanthosepion lycidas (assembly GCA_963932145.1). Classification (NCBI taxonomy): domain Eukaryota; kingdom Metazoa; phylum Mollusca; class Cephalopoda; order Sepiida; family Sepiidae; genus Acanthosepion; species Acanthosepion lycidas. Next base: position 13,388,288 of record OZ010605.1, read on the forward strand.
AACTCTCTCTCTCTCTCACACACACACACACATATATATATATATATACATATATATATATATATATATATATATATATATATATATATATATATATATATATATATATATATGTTTTATTAAAATTCCACTTTGATACAACTTTTAATATAGACTACTGACAAGGTACTGCGATTAAGCTTTTTATTAAATTTTTCTTGCAAGTATTATCAAGGATTTTTATTTTTTGTTGAATATGTAGTTTGTTATTTCTGTCGATCTTTAGTGACGGGAATGTTTCAAAAAATATTCCCATCACGATAGATACACATATAAAAAGAATCTACGTATTCAGTTACAAAAAAAAATTAAACATCTTTTATAATGGCTAATAGAATAGCCGACAGCGCTCGGAGTTATTGGAGATTTAGACACTTTTAATAGACTTTACCTTCCGAAAAGTAAATACTTGTAACAACACAAGTAAAGTAGTACAAAAAGCTTAATAGTAATACATTGTCAGTCGTTTTTAATAAAACCTATAAAAGAGAGATTTCTGTCCAAATACACAATTATATGCAACCTAATATATATATATATATATATATATATATATATATATATATATATATATATATATATATGTGTGTGTGTGTGTGTGTGTGTGTGTGTGTGTGTGTGTGTGTGTGTGTGTGTGTGTGTGTGTGTGTGTGTGTAGCAATACTACTTTTATAGTTGTTTCGTTAAAGTCGACTGAAAACGTACTGCGATTAGGCTTTATATGTAATTTTTCTTATGTTCCTACAAATGTTTTCTTTTCTGGACAAAAAGTGTAGAACTGTTCAAAAGTCCTGCATGTCCGAGCGATTTCGGTTATACTTTTAGCCATCATCTACGATTACTTTATGTTTACTTTTAACTGAATGTATAGGTTGTGTTATGCATGTATCTAGATTTATAGGATTTTTTTTAGAAAACACAGTCAGCACATTGTGGCCGTGTTCATAATTAATGTTACTGAGTGTTGTTTTTTTTTTCTTTTTTCATTATTAGAGCTCCCATTATTTTTAATGCTTTTAGCATGTAGATGATATTATTATGATTGTATTTTCTACTAGTATATTTTCGATGGTGTCTGATATGTTTCCGGTGTCTGATAGGTTTCTGGTGTCTGCTTAAACGAGTTCAAATAAACCTATAGTCGGATAGGTGTAATGCAATTCCTCTGAATAACATTGAGTGGTCTGACCGATGTAATTATTTATGAGTTTGGTTTCATCATAAACAGAGTGCCTTAAGAGTATTTGAACTCGTAAATAATGTTTGTTCTTTGTAGATTTGCTTTTGCAAGTATGTTATTATTTTTGATGTGATTAGCTGCTTTAAATTTTATAATGTAATTTAATTTTCTTGTTCTGTTCGACTGGGGTAAAGTATTTTTTTATGACATTTCTAAATGAAAATTCATCTTGCTTATAGCTAACGAGTATTTAATGTCATTTTTTTTTGTCTGTATGTTCATTATCGTTATTAGTTTGGAAAGAAACTAAACAGCTGGTCGATGAGATAGTAAGAAAAAGCAGTGTTAACTATTGTCTGTTTTGCATTATTGTGTTCTTTACGGAAGAGTAGACAAGAGGGTGAACTATCGTGTTCTCTCTTTAGGAATTATTTTATACCTACTATTTTACATCTTATAATAAATGTTGCAATAATTTGTGTTTGTTGTTCTTTATATAATGATGTGGTAAAAATGTATTCTACAGGACTGGACAGTTTTCAGACAAATTGTGTTCAGTAAAGAAAACATTTACACGAACATTATTTTTATTTCTATTCATTTTATTATTAATTTTGATGTCATAACATTAATATAAAAATAAGATCATATAAATTTCATAAGATGATACTGATACTTGTAGGTTCCTATCTCAGTTGAAATTGAAAAATCAAATTAATATCTCCACACGTGTTTCGCATATGTAAAACCCTTAACAGCGAAGAGCAATGCTTAACTCAAATAACGCCACTTAATTTTATTCTAGTTGGGCTTCCGTACTTTATAATTACAATTATAAACACAAAATTATATTTCTTAATTACTGCGGATCTTCTGATTAGACAAAACGATACAATTTACAATGTGGTAAAAAAGATCTATCTCATAAGGGCATTTACGAAACTGGATGCGGCTTTTAACTAATTTTATAAGATTTTAACAACTTAAATATAAAAATCTATTATAATTAAAGAAATAGCAAATACCTCTATTAAAAATTCATTTTTTATCGAATTTCTTTTTTCGGCGTTCAGAAAATATTGTCCATATTCATAAAAACAACTAAAAGCAAATAAAAGCATTTGAAATTAAATAATATATTTGTTTTATCGATATTTGTATGTTATAATTCAGAGCTGATTTTCAGGTGGGGGGGATCCAATTAAAAAAAAAATACATGATTTACTTTCCTCAAAGCCTTGTGCTTTTAACTAATATAATCACTAAACTGAATGCGACTGAATTTCTAGAGTTTTTAGAAAATTAGTTACGGGGGTAATAAATATTAAAAAAAATTTTTCTATGACTTCAAAAAAACAAAACATATTTTTAATAATTTCAATCATTTGAAAAGAGTTTCTGAAAATTTCATTAACATCCGACAATTATTTTTATTTTTGCAAGAATTTCCAAATTAATGTCTGTCATACAAAAAAAAAGTGCTGAATATTTGTTATTTTACTAGTTCTCATGGAGGTACCTATCTGTCTATCTATCTCTCTCTCTCTCTCTCTCTCTATATATATATATATATATATATATATATATATATATATATATATATATATATATATATATATATATTTAACGAGACATATATTTATAACTTTAACAAGGCATATTTACTAATGAATTTCTTTAATGTGACATATATATATATATATATATATATATATATATATATATATAAATTTATTTTAATTTTTGTTTTTATTACTCTTTTAATTTGTTTATCAATTTATATTTTTCATGTATTTTTTAATTTATTTATTATTAACTTAATTTACATTTTTCAATTTTTATATTTAGATTTTACCATTTTCCATACATTTTCTTAATATTTTTTTTTTAAATCTTCTTAAATATTTGAAAGTTTATTTTTTTCATTATATAAACTTTCTATTTATGGTTATTATTTTTATATTTTTAAATACAGATTTGGGAATTTTTTTCTAAAAAAGAGGCGAAAAAATGTTTTATAACTAATATTTACTATTTTCTGTTTATTTTTTTTTTATTATTTGAACTAGTCCATTTAATTTTGTGAATCATTTTACAACCTGACTTGAGATGATAATATTTTAAAATATAGGTCAAGGTTATATAAACTGTTTCTATTTAAGCAAGACACTTCTACATCCCCACTCCCGTAATACTGGGATTTGGGTTAATTTAATGTCTATATTTTTTCATCGACAGCCTCCTGCTTCATTGCTTTTCTTCTTTATTTTTTCCTTTTTCTTTTTCCCCCTTTTTCTCTTTTTCTTTTATTTTTAGAATGTTTAAATTTTAAGTTCCTATTTTATTCCTTGACACTTCTGAGTTGACAATGCCAGCCTAAGACTTGTTGGTTGAAATAGCTATTCGAATGAGGTAAATTTGAATTTCTGTTCTGTGAAATTTATACGCCTACTTATAATAAATATATTGAGCTCTTTTTGTGTATCAGTTTTGTTATTATTATTATTATTATTATTATTATTATTATTATTATTATTATTATTATTATTAAATAATATAATAATATTATTAGGATTCAATTGGATTATGTACCAAAGGATTATTACCAGTATATATATATATATATATATATATATATATATATATATATATATATATATATATATATATGTATATGTATATATATATATATATATATATATATATATATATATACATATATATATATATATATATATATATGTATATATATATATATATATATATACACTTCGCAATTTTGCAACCATCCTCAGAATTGACATGGGATGAACTTGATAGAAGTGTGAACAAAAAATGAAAAAGTGGTCTTAGAGTCATTTATGAAAGAAAGGGATCAATTATCAAACATACACTTTGAGAAACATCTGCAATGAATGCAAAAATTTGTTCTGTAGCAATCAAGGCTAAATGAGAGCAAAATTTAATCATAAAATATTATTTTTCTTATTACTATAATAAAATTTCTAATAAAAAACAAGTCATTATTTACATTATTCGGACTATTGTCCTCATCTTTGTCGCCATATTTATTACAACGTTTCGGCCGTTGTACGCTCAAGTTGTTGGAATGTCGAACTGAACCCTTTATTTCGCTCGCTGGGGTAGACTGTTCTAGTTAAACGACCATGTTTTTTTAATGTATGTCAGTTATCAGTTATCTCCTGTTAATTTCCCTCTGAAAGTTCTCCACTGCCGGATGTTGAACTCACACTCTTTGGGTCCTGTCACTGGATCTAACCAATGCCTTTATCGACTGTGCCATGTGTCCTTGACGACATCTGGGTATGAATTTCTGGGTATTATTAACCTAATGTCTTCAGCAACCATTTTTACCAGTGTTCATATTGCAATTTTGCTGTTATCAATCATGTTTTTACCAGAGCTCATATTGCAATTTTGTTGTTATCATTGCTTTTCTCTGGCACTCCTTATTACTGGTTCCCATATTTTATTTATTTCAATGCTTGGTCGGCTCAGGAGATTTTTGTGGCCTGGCATATGTGCTGATTCCTTAGGATTACGAATTTTCCAATGGTGTTCCTTGTCTATGATCTCAACATGATCCCACAGAAGGCGGTGATCTCCTTTCTCTCTCCATAGGTGGCCAGCCACTCCTGATTTTTCCACTTGCCCTTGTGTTACAGTTTTCTGGTCTTCTTGACGCCTTACCTTAAGGAGGCTTACTGTCTTCCATTTATATTTTTTTCTGCAGCTTAACGGGATAGCGTACACGCAGTCTTTAGTCATGTTCTCCTCTATGGGGCGTCTTACTCGGGAGAGATATCTGCGAAGCATCGTCAAGCTTTTGAAGGTAGTCCTGATGTTATATGGACCGCACATCCTTTGTATTTTCTCTGATAACCCCTTCACATAAGGTAGGCAGACTGTCTTCTGAGTGTTGTTGTCCTCCTCCTCTTGTACCCGCCTATTCCAGGTTTTGGAGGCTGCTGCCATGTAGCCAGGATAGTTGTTACGTTGTAGGGTGCTACTTATACTGACCAATACTTTATCTAACGTCTTTCTTATGACTTTTGCTCGGTGTTGTAAGCAACGAACGATCCCTTTCTTTACGCTTGGACGTGGTGAGTTTGTTCACCAATATACCCAAATATCGTCTAAATGGAATCCTTTCCAGCTGTGGTGGTCGATCTCTCAGAGAGGATCCCCAGATGAGGCTATGTCAAAAGGTAGAGGCTCGTCTCCGGAGACAGCTACCCGACCAATTTTTTACGGGTTCTACGGGGAATTTGAATTTTTGGCCGAGTCTACAGCTTCGGATACGCCACAATAAACTCGGCCTTGTGCCACATCCGACCACGAGGGGTGGTTAGTGAATATCATCTTGACCCCTTCAACGTTATATTTTCAGCATAGCTCCATAGACTTCGACTCTTTCCCTTCCTTGCGCTCATGAGCGTAACCCTCTACCTTGGGTGATTCATGAGTCTTTTACATGGTTAATATTAATATAAAAAGTTCAGAAGCAACTTTAAAACACTAATAAAGCAAAAAATAACAAAGTCTGAAATATTCACAGGCCAAAAGGGTAGAATCAAGATGGTGTACACTTCTGATTTCAAGGCAAGAAAGAACAAGCATATGGGGTTAAGACCTAGAATTGTCCATTTTTATTGGTTAGGAAGAAATCCCAGCATGCATCTATAAGATTCATTTATAAATTTGGGGAGGGGGTTCTCTTTAGCAGTCATTCCCTGCGATTATATCCAAAAAGGTGTGTCGCAGAGATCTTTTTTTCAGGACACTTGATTAGATCGATCAAGTTCCTGTTATTAAACCCCGGTAAAGATTTCGTCATGGTCAATTTTTAGGGATATGTCTTCTTGGTCGGGGAAAACGATCCCGGGGTGTAGCAGTGTTGGTCTCAATGCTTGAAAACTAATCCCCGCGTCGGTTTATGATATTCGGATGAAACTGTGTAGAGGAATCTAATCGGTATCAGTGGAAGGATGTGCAGGCATTAAATCACAAGCCATCGTGACTGAGGCTTTGAGGATACTGAAGATATC
>OZ010605.1:13404575-13407075 GCA_963932145.1 Acanthosepion lycidas
AATGAAATAACCAATGAATGGAATACGCAAACAATAACAAAATGGACAAAAGAAAGAAAGAAAGAAAGAAAGAAAGAATCTGAATTAATCAATGAATGTATTAGAGAAAGAAAAAAAGAATCAATGAATTGATTAAAGAAAGAAAGAAAGAAAGAAAAAAAGAAAGAATGAATCGATCAAATAACCAATGAATGGAATACGCAAACAATAACAAAATGGACAAAAGAAAGAAAGAAAGAAAGAAAGAAAGAATCTGAATTAATCAATGAATGTATTAGAGAAAGAAAAAAAGAATCAATGAATTGATTAAAGAAAGAAAGAAAGAAAGAAAGAAAAAAAGTAAGAATGAATCAATCAAATAACCAATGAATGGAATACACAAACAATAACAAAATGGACAAAAGAAAGAAAGAAAGAATGAAAGAAAAAAAGAAAAAAAGAAAGAATGAATGAATGAAATAACCAATGAATGGAATACGTAAACAATAACAAAATGGACAAAAGAAAGAAAGAAAGAAAGAAAGAAAGAAAGAAAGAAAGAAAGAAAAAAAGAAAGAATGAATGAATGAAATAACCAATGAATGGAATACGCAAACAATAACAAAATGGACAAAAGAAAGAAAGAAAGAAAGAAAGAAAGAAAGAAAGAAAGAATCTGAAGTAATCAATGAATGTATTAGAGAAAGAAAAAAAGAATCAATGAATTGATTAAAGAAAGAAAGAAAGAAAGAAAAAAAGTAAGAATGAATCAATCAAATAACCAATGAATGGAATACGCAAACAATAACAAAATGGACAAAAGAAAGAAAGAAAGAAAGAAAAAAAGAAAGAATGAATGAATGAAATAACCAATGAATGGAATACACAAACAATAACAAAATGGACAAAAGAAAGAAAGAAAGAATGAAAGAAAAAAAGAAAAAAAGAAAGAATGAATGAATGAAATAACCAATGAATGGAATACGCAAACAATAATAAAATGGACAAAAGAAAGAAAGAAAGAAAAAAGAATCTGAGTTAATCAATGAATGTATTAGAGAAAGAAAAAAGAATCAATGAATTGATTATAGAAAGAAAGAAAGAAAGAAAGAAAGGAAGAAAGAAAAAAAGAAAAAAGAAAAAAAGAAAGCATGAATGAATGAAATAACCAATGAAGGGATCACAAAAGAATATCAGAATGGATAAAAGAAAGAAAGAAAAAAGAAAGTAAGAAAAAAGAAAACAAACAAACAAAAACAGAATCAATGTATGGATTTAATCACTTAATGGATTATAGAATGAAAGTATCAATGAATGGATGAAAGAAAGTATCAAACTATGTATTAAAGAAAGAAAGAAAGAAAGAAAGAAAGAAAGAAAGAAAGAAAGAAAGAAAGAAAGAAAGAATGAATGAATGAAATAACCAATGATGGGATTACATAAAGAATATCAGAATGGATAAAAGAAAGAAAGAAAGAAAGAAAGAAAGAAAGAAGAAAGAAAGAATGGATTTAATGAATGAATGTATTAGAGAAAGAAAATATAATCAATGAATTGGTTAATTAAAGAAACAAAGAAAGAAAGAAAGAAAGAAAAAGTAGGCGATAATATCCATATACGTTTAACGTTTGTTTAAAAAAAATAGAGAATCTTTACAATTTCAAATCATTATATTTGTACGATATTACTTCTTTAAGTAATACCATGCATTAATATTTATAATTTCTGAGGGAATATTTTGTTAAAAAGCTGATATGCTCAAATATTTAACGAGGCAATAAAGAAATGAACATTTTTTAAACGTCGGACTCGCAAGGAGCTTATCAAATTCGTTACTTAAGACCAAGCAGAAAATTTAAGAAGAAAAACCGTAACTCGGGATTTCTGGTTATTATTATTATAGATAGATAGATAGATAGATAGATAGATAGATAGATAGATAGATAGATAGATAGATAGATAGATCGAGAGAGGGAGAGAGAGGGGAATAATGAACAGATTTTCTTAATCTATTTATTGTTCTTTTTTCCTTCTCGCTTTCCTTTTAAAACTCTTTCATCTTCTGTTAATGCCCTTTTCTCCCTTATTGTTCTTTACGTCATTTCTTTCTTTCTTTCTTTCTTTCTGTTACGGTCGTTTTACTCGATTTCCCTCTTTTTTTTCGTCTTCTTCTTTCTTTCTCTCAACAAAATGTCTGAAATGACTTGGTATTTTCTGTGCCAAACTAGCAAGAAATGAATGGTGCACTAATAATGATATGTTTTTGAAATCACTCACAGACATAAATACAAAACAGAATTCTACAACCCTTTATCGACAACCGCTTGTTTTTGTTATTTTTCTTCCTTCTTTTTCGTGTATAAAAGCCATATGGGAATCAGCTAAAATATCTGACTCTTTAAAGACCCAACAGAAATCTGGCGAAACGAAATGTTCTCTTTTAATCCCGTTCCAGATTTTAGATCTTTTTTTTTTCCCCCTCAAAACTCCTTTGTCGATCACCAAATGCGTGACGACCTTA
>OZ010605.1:13412075-13512075 GCA_963932145.1 Acanthosepion lycidas
TCACGGCTTTCTTCAAGCTTCACTACTTTGTTTGCCTTTTTTTTCTTTTTTTATTTCCTTCACATTTTCTTTCTTCTCTCCTTTTTGTCTTTCGTACTTTCTTTCTCTCTTTCTTTCAAGGTGGCTTTCATACTTGCTTGCTTTGTATTAAGATTTCATTTTTGATATTTCTTTTTTATTATTCCTTCTTTCTTTCATTCTTTCTTTCTAGGTTTATTTCATGATCGATTATTGAAATTTCAATTTTGCTCTTTCTTTTCTCTTTCATTTTTTTCTTTCCAGGAATGTTTATTTCAGGCTTGATTACTCTGTATTGAGCTCTTTCTTTTTGCTCTTTCTTTTTTCTTTTAATCTGTCTTTCGTTCATGCTTTGGAGCATTTGCCCTTTCCTTCTTTATTTATTTCAGTCTTTCCTTTTTCTTTCCCTTTTTCTCACTTTTCTTCTTTATTTTCCTTTCTATCTTTGAACATTCTTTCTGTCTTTTAACATTCAACACCGAATCATTTATACCTTCTTTTTATCTCCTTCCTTCCTTCCTTCCTTCCTTCATTCCGTCTTCTTTTTTACTTTCGTGCATTTTATTCTCACACTTTTCTTTTCATCGTCCTCCAAAACGTTCAAAATTTCAGCCGATTTCACATTACCACTTTTTATTATTTATTTAATTTTTGTTTGTTTTTGTATCCTTTCTGGCAATTTAGGGTGTATCTGTCGTTAATAATATCAGATACCACAAATAAAACCGCTGGCATACGGAAATGACGTCAGAGACAAATGACGTTATTAATTCTCTACTGACTTCCGGTCTGTCTACACGGCCATCAAGACGTCGAGCAAACCGTTTGTCTGTCTATCAAATCATGAACTTGTGTGAATCTAGTCGGCCTACTTCCATCACACGCAAACCATAGCTTTTGGAATGTGCAAACAGCATACCATATTTGTTTTTTTTTAATTATTTTATTTCCCACTCTTTATATAAAAGGAGTAAATCCGACAATAATATTGCGTGAATCAAAACAATATAAACATGTTGCAGGCAATTGCTAAAAAAACAAAAAGATGAAAAAGAAATCAGAACAAATAAAAAGAGAATACGTGGGATTGAGAGAATTATCAATAAGGTGTTGGGAGGTAACTCGAGAGGAACGCGATCTCTTTCCTCCAGGAATGTCATTCTAATCGGGGATAACACGCATGGCATTTCAGATTGCACCTCTCATAAAAATTCCTTTAATTTTTATTGCTATTGTTAGTCATTGAGTTGTCCCACTAATTTTAACTCCAGCTACCCCACACAGCAACACCACAGTAGTTGTTAGTATAGAATATATCTAGTAAGTTAACATTAATATAGAAAAGAAGTGTTTGCGTGAATGTGTGTGTAAAGATATATATGTACATACGGCAGTAGTGATGAAACGAATTCAAGAGAAAGATACTAATACATGAAGAGATATAGGAAGCATCTGAGACAGCTAGCTAGCTTGATATACAGATAGATAATATATATATATATATATATATATATATATATATATATATATATATAAACAGCATATAATTTACATACAAAGAAATAATCACACATAGAATCAATCAGAAATATTAATGCCATTAATGGTGACATCTGTCACTAGAGACATAATATATGCATTAAAATACTGTTAATCCATAGAATGAAGTGATCCTCGTCGAAACCATAGATGTCGGTAGTTTTCAATTTTATTTGATGTTAAAATGCTAGTACTTATGAATAGTCCTCTATTCATGTGTTTTTTTTTCCTTATAAAATCAAAAACTTGCAGACGAAATACTTGTTTGTCGACTGAAAGATGTTTTTTGAATGTCTGCTATTAATGACGGTTAGGAACAATTTTCGGAACGTGCAAAAACGCAACGCCAATTCTTTCAAAATTTTAAGTGAAAATTTTATTTAAATATTTCTTGTGATGTGTTAAATCCACGAATTCTATTTTACAAGTGTATTCAGTTCATATGTCATGAACTAAGCATATAGTTCAATAATGTAGTGTAATGTCTTAGTAGTAGTTTTTTTTTTATAGGAATTTTTCTGTACTGCGGATCAATAGTTTTTTATAAACATAAAACATTAGGCAGCATATAATTTACATACAAAGAAATAATCACACATAGAATCAATCAGAAATATTAATGCCATTAATGGTGACATCCGTCACTAGAGACATAATATATGCGTTAAAATAAAGTTAATCCATAGAGTGAAGTGATCCTCGTCGAAACCATAGATGTCGGCAGTTTTCAGTTTATTTGATGTTAAAATGCTAGTACTTACAAATAGTCCTCTATTCATCATCAGGCATCTATGGTTTCGACGAGGATCACTTCACTCTATGGACTAAGAGTATTTTAATGCCTATATTATGTCTATATTAATGGCATTAATATTTCCGATTGATTCATGTGTGATTATTTCTTTGTGTATATATATCTATCTATATATATCTATCTATCTATCTATATATATATATATATATATATATATATATATATATATATATATATATATATATATAGATAGATAGATAGATAGATAGATAGATTACCTCCTTTAGTATAACACCTCTGTTTTTCAGACGCTGTAAACAGGGAATAAACTACATCCTTGACTACGATACGACAGCATGTTTCTGAAGGTATAAACAGAAAATATTGCGTCCTTTAATATAATACGACTTTTACATATGTATTTTTTTTCTTTGGAAACGTTTTATTATATTATCCATTAAAATCTCAATGTTGTAGATATATTTCACTAAAATATTCCATTTTCCCTGATATGAAAGAATCCAAATCAATTGTATATGAAAGGTGAAAACTTTATAATAAAAATAAAAAAACAACCAGAAAAATCTCAAAACATGACATATCTTGTGTATCCAGTTTATTAAATTTTTTTTCTGTCTTTAAGACAAAAGATTTTCAATTATGCTGATTCTCAAAGAACAAATATTTTACAGATATGTCACTTACCTTTTGTAAACAATTGTGATCAACACCTGCCTAATTTGTGTTTTATTATTTATTTTGTTAACTAAGTCGATTTGCAATCTTCCTTTCTCAAATAGTTTCTTTTTATAAGTTAAATAAAAATTTCCTAAAACTTGTATATAATACGCCCCCACCGCATTTTTCGTTCAACATTTTTCGTATTATACGCAGGAAAAAAACGGTAAAGATTACGAGACATTTATGATGTTTATTAAATAGAAATGATTAATGTCGTTAGAAACTCAATGGTATGTTTTATTTAACTTTCCTGTTCCGTTTCATTCAAGTAATTTCATAACTTTCGGAGCGGTCATCTGTAAAAATACCGGTTTTATAATTTTACAATGGCCAATAGCGAGTATCCGAAGTCACAGTGGTATGCCCTAAAATTATTTTGTTTGATTTTTCTTAATCATTTCACACCAAACAAGTCAATTAATTCTATTAAGTCACATGATTTACTGAATGGGAAATAATAAAAGACATTAAGGAAAGAAAGCAATAGTAATTGAACAGGCATTAAGAAGAGAGAAGATAACGATTGACATTGCGTTTAAATTTCTGAAGATCAAAATTGACTGGAAATCAAGAAGCTGGATGTGACTCCACGAACAACAAGTGCGAGAAAAGGATAACACAAAAATTACTGTCATATCTAGCAATTACAACTCGGTATAGGTAAGGTTTAAAATTAATTTTTAAGAACGAAAAGATTTTCTTGATGCTTTCATTTTAGCATTAATTGAGAGCTAAAGGATTTAAAATTTACTATTTCGGGCCAGGAAAAGACTCTGTAGTGTATTTCAAAGAGAAATTATACCAATCGCCTGAAGAAGACCGGAGCGTACAATGGCCAAAACGTCGGGAACATGACAATAAATTTGAGAACAACAGTCCGAACGATGTAAAGAATGGAGATTATTACAATACGCCATCTCAGAAATATAAGTAATATAGATTTATTGATTTGTATATTCACACATCAGAAATTCTTCACGTAATCACGCATACAAAAACAAATCGAAATTCTTTTAAAAATATTTGCGATTGTGAGATTGTAATCAGCTTTATAAGATATGATTAATAAATATAGTTTTATTTAATAACGATATTTCCTAAGAATTATCTCATTGTGAACCAGGCATTTCTGTGAAATTCGTTAGTTATAAATTTCTTAAAAAAAAAAAATTCAAATAGTTTGTAATAGAATTTCTTTTTTCAGAAAACACTTAAAATTAAAAATCTATAAATAATATTAAACAGCTATCCAGTGCTTTCTGCATTCTGTTGAGGTGTCTTCTACACTCGACGAATTACTTAATTATAATTATCTCAAAGACTCCTAATAATTTCTATTACTTGTATATCCTTGCTTGAACCAGCTTCTAATGCTCTGGATGGAGCGGCTTGGGGATAGTAGTCGTGGCTCGTGTGGGCACAGTTTTATGGGTAAAAGATAAACTCTGATGAGTTCCACCACAGAATATATGATCGAGCGGCGCTATATCGAGTCTGATTCGCTACCTCTTCGTCAACGATAACCGTTGGAACAGTTGGTCTGAAGTTCGCCTGATAGCGTAACTGTCAGGGTTTCAATATTCGGTACTAGATGTGCACGTCTGATGAGTCCCAAATATAGGACGAAACGGCTTTCTCCATTCTGTTGACTCGACTAATTACTTAATTATAAATAACATTAAGTACTTATTGGATTGTAATTTAATATTCAGTATTTATTTCTTAGACGACGAATTCAAAATAAATAATTTAAAAGAAATGGGTTCCTATGCTTTTACGACATACCAACACCTCATTGGAATACAGTGTAACCTGGATATAAGAGAAATTTTATCTGGTCCCAAATTAGAGCCATACTTACCTAAACAAAATAGACGAAACCCGGATATAAGAGACTTCTTCTCCGGTCCCGACAACTCTCTTATATCCGGGTTACACTGTATTTAATGCCTACAAGATTTTAAGGCTGGTTCGTATGAATAAAATAAGTATTAACATAATTTTTTTCAAAAAATGTATCACTGGTAATATATAATTTAATTGTATTGCTGGTAATATTTATTTTTCCAAAAATATATATAATATTAATAATAACAATAATATAGTAATAACTTTTTTAATATATTAGTCGTATAATTTCTTTTTCCAAAAATAATAATAATAATAATAGTAGTAGTAGTAATTATTTTTAATATATTGCTGCTAATATCTTTTCTAAAAAAATGTATTACTGGTATTTTTAATGTAAAAATCTATTTTCATACTTTCATAGTGTTTTTACCCCAGTTTGAGGGTTAACTATTTTGCCCATAGCTGGGACCCTAAAAGCTGCTGCAAACTTGGGTTAGGGGGAAACTGGGAACAGCAGCAATGAAGAGGTGGTTCCACGTTCCTTAAAACCTCCATATCAGAGCCCTTTCTGCCAGATGTAGTTTGTTGTCATAACTAGGATAGAAAAATAAATCGGGATAATTAGTCAGTAAAAGACTGAAAAGTATCAAACGACCGAGACACATGGAAAACAATGTACAAAGTACAACTTCTGGTAAGAGATTAATGACTTGTGAAATTGCTACTTTACGGCGTTAAGAAAATAAGTGAACCCGAGATGCCAGGTTAGGACCAATAGCAATTGTCTTTGCGGTAGAACAACCATTATCATTGACGATATCAGCATACTTCCGTCTAAGCAATTTCCCTCGCAATGCATGGATCAACACTGAGCTTTTTTTCTTCTTTTTTTTCAGGCATTTCCTAACGGCATATTTTTTACTCGATCGAGCTAACGGACATTCCTGAGTCTATCTCACCAACCATCCCGGTTCTGAATCAAGATCGGAAGGTCATTAGGGTGGCATTTGTCATAACAGAGCTGGTTAATATTGGTGAGCAGCCAACCTGACTTGCTGAACGGCTAGGTGTAAAGAGCAGTAGATTAAGCGCAAGTTCTCGTTTTGCTCACCAGCAGTGTCCTAAAAAGCGCATTATTTGTATAAGATTGTAGAAATATCAGGGATGGGTCTATAGATCTGTGATTTAGTTGGATGTTGTCTCCAAGAGATGTTAAGTAGAGCTCTCCGCATCCGAGTATAGGTTCCATGAAGGTTAGACTCTTGGGTTTTAGTTAATGTCTAGACAGATGCACCGTATATTAAAACCGCCTCTACAGTGGCGTCAAAAAAGCTTCGTTTGAAGTTGTCTTGTAGATCTGAAGCGATTAATCGATACTAATATATGAAAAAAGAACAGCAGATTACGAATTTCAAATTCATTTGATTTTGATTTTTGTAAATTTTAAGAAATCATCTCGTTTCAGCATATTAGTTTTGGCTTCGATCAGATCTATATATAATAAATAAGTGGTTTGAAGTGCTTAATTTCTTCTTCTGTGTGCCGTGTCTCTCATCTGATAAAAGTCAGTGGATTTACCTTTCCAATAATGGAAACCGAAGATCGAATCTCAGCATGGTCGATTTATGTTATCAGCCGGGGGAGACTAATCTCCAGAATGCAGGATTTTTGGAAAGTGCCTGAAAAAAAAAATTCCACAGGTTGGCCCAAGACTTGTGAATCAAATTGGGTAGGCTTCAAATGATCGAAAACCGTCAGTGATTTTGCTAGCACAACGTAGTAAGTCATCATGACCGAGCGTTTTATAAAAATGTGTAGTGTGTTTCAGTTGGCAATGTAAATTCATTGCAAACTACCCCCCCTATGGAAGCCAAAACAAATATTGTCATACGTGACTTCTTATTTATATCTGAAGATGGTATTCTGGAATGCTTAATATTTATTATTCGGTCGATCTTGTTGAGACAATCATGAGCCTATCACATCAACCTTCACGGTTCTGCATCAAGGTCGGAAGGTCATTAAGGTGGTATTCTCTCTAATAACATAGATGGTCTGTGTAGGTGGGTAGCTGGACAGTCAACCCGTCTTCCTCCATGGTTAGGTGTCCAGAACAATAGATCACTTGCAAGTTCTTGTTTTCTTCGCCAGGAGTGTCCTGCAAACGCTTTCGGTATTCACATAAGATTGTAGAAATATCAGGGATTGGTCAATAGAGCAGTGATTTAGTTGGATATTGTCTCCAACAGATGATAAGTATAGCTTCAGCATCCGAGTATAGGTTACATCAAGCTTAGACTTAAGGGTTTTAGTTAATATCCAAGCAGTGGCACCATGCATTAAAACCGCTTCTACACTGGATTGAAAGTATCTTCGTTTGAGGTTTTTTGGTAGATCAGATTTCTAGATTACATCTATTTTATTTTCACACCCTTTTCCGTAAAATTGATATCGCTACTAAGGTATAACTCAATAGGATTCTCCCCCACCCAGGTCAATTATTATCAAGATTATCAGTGATAATTTCAATGTTTGGGAGGTTTTTACTTGGGTCCGTTTTATTCATGATCAGAATATTAATGTTTTAACTACTCGATCAACACGAAACGGACCTCCAATTGGTTGTGGACGGGGGCAAGAATTGGCTGGTTGACTTTAATGCCTCAAAAACAAATCTGCTATTAATCACCACAGAGAACCATCCCTGTCTCCCATTAGAATATCTGACGCTCAACTGCACGGGAGCATCTCTTTGCGACTGCTCGGTCTCACATTTTCTGCTGACCTGAGATGGAACAAAAACATTGAGTCAATAGCTTCGTCCACTGCAAGGAAAGTTGGCTCCCTGTGCCGAGCCAGAAGTTTTTTCTCGTCGGAGTCGATCCTTCAAATCTACAAATCAACCATTCGCCCTTGCATAGAGTATTGCTGCCATATATGGTCTGGAACCCCTTCTGTTTGTCTCAAGGTCCTTGATGGAATCCAGAGACGGATATGAAACGTAACTGGCTCTGATCTGGCATATCGTCTGTAGTCGCTCTCTCACAGACATACCGTCCCATCCTTCTTTTTCACAAATACTTTCACGGTAACTGCTCCGATGAGCTGCTTTCGCTGGTTCCCAGACTTCATGAATTTAAGCGTTCAACTAGGCTGGCATTCCGCTCTCACCCTTTCACTGTCGAAACTGTTAAATGTAGCCGTCTCTTCTACGCGAATAGCTTCATGTCTCGCACCTCTCGCCTATGGAACTCCCTCTCCTCTTTCTGTTTCACTGATAGCTATAATCTCCATCTATTCAAATGTAATATCAATCGACGTCTCCAGATGCCTTGATCTATCCTTTATCCTTCTCTTCATCCTTTCCTGTATCAATTCTATTTGCTCTCGCTCCAACTCTCTGTAACCCCTTATATGCTAGTGGTTTCCCGCCTTGCATGGGGTGAAACCCTTAAAAAAAAACACTAAGAAATCTCATATCAACATTAGTAACTCAGGGTACTAGTCTAATATTTCATGTATTCTATGTATTCTTTAGTATATAATAGTGGATTATTTCCATTTACAGTACCCAGTTCCTAATCAGTTTAACGTCTAAAGCTACAACAGAATTATTTCTGCTCATCGCTCTTTGGAACATTGCGGGATTTTTCGGAACTTCTTTCGAACAGTGGTTAGTTGAAGGTACGGATACAGGACTCAAAAAGAAAAAAAAGAGCTGAAAGATCTAGGTATGCTTTTAGTAAAGTTCGTTCATTATGTTGTTCTAGACTGTTTTTCCTGCCAGAATCTGTGTTATATACTTATAAGTCTACCATTCGTCCAAGCTTCTAAATATTACTGTCACATATGATCTGGTGCTCCTGCTATATATTTAGAGATTCTTGATAAAATCCAAAGATGAATTTGTAATGATATTGATCTTGTCCTGGCATCTCGGCTTCAGTTATATTCCTAGCATCATAAGGTAATTTCCCTGTGCTTTTTCTCTAAATATTTTCATGATAAATGTTCTGGTGAACTTTCCCTTGAGGTACCTAGATTTTATGAATTTAAGATTTAATTGTAGAATTAGATTGGCGGGAAGTCCTCATAATTTCACGGCTGAAGTGGCTAGATATTATCATAAGTTCTCTGTTAATAGTTTCTTCTCTCAGACTTCTCACTTCTGGAAATCTCTTCCCGCTTCTTGCTTCCCAATCCACTTTGAACTTCAAAAATATAATGCTTGTCAATTGGTATATTCTGCCTTATTCCCTGTTCTTTTATTGTCCTCCCGTATTGACATATTTTCTCATATTCTCCAACACTCAATAACCCCCATGTATTTATTTTATTCTCATGTCTGGGGGTTAAATTGCACACACACACACACACACACACACATACATATATATATATATATATATATATATATATATATATATATATATATATATATATATATCAAATATGTGGTGTATTTCAATTTATATTACAATGAATCTTTCATACAAAAAGTAAATTACTAATGTTAATGATATAAAATGGCGAAATCCTTTCGCAAACAAATTTTAAATTTGCATTAATCTAAAAATCACTCGATGGATGCTATGATCCTTGTTTTTAATAACTATAAGCTGTATAAGTTTGTTTTTTTTAATACACAAGTACTTTCAACTGTACATTCAGTCATCCTCAGGCATGAAAATTATTTTGTTTTTAGTAAAGTCCAGGTAGCATCCAAGACGAAAAAAATGCGAATCGAAAGAATTTTTTTTTAACTGCACCACATATTTGATTGAAAAGAACTGATCTGACGTGCAAATTTTCGCAGTAACAACTGAGATATTACTCTATTTATTGAACAATTTAGTTCATGCCACACTGACTGATAAACTCCTACAATAAAAAAAATTCTCCAATTGACATATTAAAAACGCACACTGTCAAATTTTTAAAAAAATTCAACCTTAGCGTTGCGACTGCACGCTCCAAAAGTCTGTATTCGTTAACAATAGTACATTTAAAAAACAAAAAAAAAAAAATTTTTTTACTTTTTGTATGAATGATTCATTGTAATATATATATATATATATATATATATATATATATATATATATATATATATTAGGTTGGTGCAAAAATAATGACGTAATAATGTCGATTTTGACGTTAAAAATACGTCAAAAAACGACATTATCACGTCATTATTTTTGCACTAAACTAATATATATATATATACATATATATATATATATATATATATATATATATATATATATATATATATATATATATATATATATACACACACTACAGTAAAAAAGTTAGGGGAAGCCCGGGATTTTTTTTTAATTGTCCCAAAAAGTAGCTGTTTCGTATTTTAATAAGAGAAAATTATTATTCATGGTGAAAGAAAAAGTGTGACATGATTTTTTATTAGAAATTTTATGACAAAAAAGAATTTTATCATTAATTTTTTTTCTCTCGACAAAATGGCCTTCTTTAGCCTTGATTACTATAGAACAAATTAATGGCATTTATTGCAAAAGTTTCTCAAAGTATAAGTTTTGATAATTGATTACATTTATTTCATTGATTCGAAGAACTCTTTTTTACTCTTTTATCAAGTTCATTCCATGCTGTTTCTGTGGGTCACTTCAAAGTTTTAAA
Organism: Acanthosepion lycidas; assembly: GCA_963932145.1. NCBI lineage: Eukaryota > Metazoa > Mollusca > Cephalopoda > Sepiida > Sepiidae > Acanthosepion > Acanthosepion lycidas. Next base: position 13,422,634 of record OZ010605.1, read on the forward strand.
CTGCAATATATATAAGAGGCTCAGACGCTACAAAATACCAACAAATTCCTGAAGAAATCGGAATTTCTAGGTCTGATAAATTGGATCGTGATTACGATTCCAGTATAATAAATTATAACCATGGAATATTCGTGCTTGAGCCTTTTATATTATATTCTTATGCTGTCCTGGACATTGAGATCTACCTGGATTCTATCCTCCGGGAAATTTGTATATACAGTGTAACTCGGATATAAGAGAGTTGTCGGAACCGGAGAAGAAGTCTCTTATATCCGGGTTTATCTTATATCCACGTTTGGACTATTTTGTTCAGGTAAGTATGGCTCTAATTTGGGACCAGATAAAATCTCTCTTATATCCGGGTTTCTCTTATATCCGGGTTACACTGTATATATATATATATATATATGTATATATATATATATATATATATATATAAATTGATCACTAATATTATATATATGTATGTGTGTATGTGTATATATATATATATATATGTGTGTGTGTGTGTGTATTTATTGACCACTAATATATATATATATATATATATATATATATATATATATATATATATATATATATATATATATTTAAATGTTTGATTGCAAATATAATTAGCTAATATTGAAATAAAAACTTAAGCTATCTGCTGACTCCTTTTCTTTATTATCTGTGAATTGCTATGCCTTTTCGAGAAAGAAAATGTATAATTTGCCTGTTATTTTCTCTGCGATATAGAATTTAGAATTGTTATTCCGTTAGACTGATTGCAGCCAACGGCTTAAAAGTTTCGTCTTCTTTACTATTTAACCCTTAGCTGGTTGGATTATTTCCTTCCTTGGGGTCATTTTTGAATCTCGTACTTCATTCGTCGGTATACATTTCACTACATCCATGTATACATAGAGGATTACTGCAACAAAAAGTCAGTTTAAAAAAAACATCCTTTGCCTACAATGATCCGTAAAAATTAGATATTTCTATTAAAATCATTTTGGAATTTAATAAATTTGAAATGTAAGTGCTACAAGTATTGCGCCTCGAGATTCAAGGAAACAGTATCCATCAAGGTGGACATTGCTTGCCTGCTAACCTGATTTGAATATCAGTTATTAATATAATGGATTTTCCTTGTGATTGAAGACTGTTCTGTAGCGTGTAGACTATCTGTCTTTGGGTTTTCGTTTGGGAGATTATTGAGGGATTTGAGAATTGTTAATCTTTCTGTCATCTGTTCCTTCGTAATACTGCATTCCTCATCTGCTTAATTCGGCTCCTCATTGTTACTTTCAATCTTTGAAAATCCCAAATATGTCGTTTCTTTCATCCCTGGAAGAATGACTGCGTCATCAACGTTATTGGGCTCAAGAGGACATCAGATCAAATAAAAAAAAATGTTAAAACGTAACGTCTATTTTTTTCTATTCATGCTGACGTTTTATATCGTCATTTTAGATTGTTCATGTTGTTTCTTTTTGCTTTAAAATCCTTTACGAATCCGTAAATTCCAGTCTTTTTTAAAGCCCAATTGTTTTATGTTCTTCTATACATTATATCACGATCGAAAATAGTCAAGGAATGTGGCAGCCCAAGCCCGGTACAACAAGCAAGACAACTCTGTCATAGCCAACGATCTATTTTCTTTCCGCATTGATTCACTGTCTGTATCATAAAAGCACGGAAAACTATAGAAGCGATCCCAAGGCACATATTACTCCGAAGTGATTCAATGTGGAACATCAATCTCTTAATTCTTCCTAGCTTTCAGGTCGAAACAACATGGAACAGTGGTTAGCGAGCTTGTCTAGTAGACTATTTCTACTATTACGTGAAATTGATCCTCACTGGGACCTGAGTTAGATTAAGTGTAGTAAATAAATGAAGGCCTTTCATGGGATAATCCCGGACAAAATCATATACACACATATATGCAACAATACACGGACATTTTTTTTTATTAATTAATTCATTTATGATAAAATAACCAAAAAATAATTAAATAAATAAGGTTAAACCTTTACAAATGTAAAAACTATGTCCAAAACAGAGAGCTTACATATATCATTTTATAATCATGCTTGGCCACCCTTTTGCTAGTTCGCTCGTCTGTTACGTCAAATAGAATACCCGACAGTATAGAAATGGCTCTCTTCACGTGCATTTGTAAATATCTTTGTGTATGGCAATGTCAATACTCATCGGGCCAAGTAAGTTCATGGGATGCGTGTAACAAACTTTAAAAGACTTGGCGCTCGAACCTACCATCCTCTTTAAAAGTCCAAACCTTTCGAACCTTGATTGAACCAGTCCTATTGTTTGGATCATAAACTTGGACATTATCCGTTCGTCTTGAAAGACGAATGGATGGATCAAATAGAAAATCTACTTCGAAAAATCCAGAACACCAGTTGGAGATCCCAGGCAACGTTTAACACAATTTACAGAGAACTGAGACCAATCTCTCTTAAACTCAAAGAAAAGCGATCGAAGTTTGCCGGCCACTTCCACCGAGCAGAGGGAGAGATCGTCTCACCCTTACTTCTATAGCATCTTTCTAGAGGTGTCTTCTCATGAATGTTGGCTTTTCCAGATATCATGGCTTGGGACTCAGGCTTGGACATTGAAGATCTGGGGACGACAATGCAGGACCGAGCAGTGCGGAAAGGGCTTTTTAATGGAGTTCCGACCAACCACAAGGAGGTCAAATGATGATGATGATGATGATGGTGATGGTGATGAGATTTTCTGTGCTTTTTCTATAATAGATTTAATATAATTGTTCTGAAGAACTTTCTTTTTTGGTAAATTTACGAATTTAAGTCTGCTACACGAATAGCAGATAGGTCATATAATTATTCAGTGGAATTAGCTAGATGGCACTGTGATTTCTGTACACACAGATTCTTCTCACGCACTTTTCTCTTGTGAAAAATCTCTTCCGGCTTCCTGCGTTCCTGTCAATTAGTACCTTCAAAAATGTAGATCCAATATCAGTCACCATATGCTTTAATTTTGTTCCTTTATTGATCTCTCTGTTTCTTTCCCCCTCTGTAACACCCTGAATTCTTGTGATTTTTGTTGCTGTGATTTTGTTCCTGGCGTGAAATGATAAAAAATACGCACTTGTAAAAAAAGGTGATGTTATTTTTTTTATTTTTTATTTTGTGCATCACGTGGTATGTTTGTTTGTATCTGTTCTCGCTAATTGTTTTTCTTTTTAAATAACGAGTCTGTTTGTCTGTTTGTTTTTTTGCGTATCTTTGGATTAAATGAAATGAACTTATATTTGTGTCACGGTGGGCATACTTTAGCACGATGACTAAAACGTTTCGGAATTCGCTCGTCTTTCTCTACGTTCGCCCGATATTATTGGCGTCTGCACGAGAAAGCGAATATTTGTTTGATATGAAATCAAAAGCTTTCAGCAGACTCCGGCGATCAGTTTAACAATTTGATCGCGTCGGCATGAGAAAACGAGTGGGTAGTGGGTGGAGTATTAGGCGAGGAATGGACGGACACGCGAAAGAAGGAAGGCATTCCGATATTTTATCACCATTTTTATTTTCAATTTATCGTTGACCTCCTCTTTTCACGCGTTCGACATTCCCATCCCTCCCCAGCGTCACACGCGCCTTCTCAATTGTTCACATTGTTTCATTCACCGTTCAAGCAGTGATTTGCAATATGGATTCTATCATTAACGGTGCATATCACTTACCCAACACTATCAAACCTGAAAACAGATATTTAAAACGAGTATGGACGCATAGTTTCATATGAAATTTAGGGCGTTTAATCTTAACATATTTGTGTGCAATGTGATTTGTTATAAGGGGGTGAGTGCGTACACAATTTTGAACCTATAAATTTAATTTTGTGTAGAAGATAAAATAGGAGCAAAAAAGACACCTATACTTAACATCAAGAAGAAACAGTTGAAATTTCTAGGGTATATGATGTAGAAAGAGGGCGTGGAAAATTTGATACCCATATGATAATTTGAAGGCAAGATGGACAGAGGATAATCTTGTGTAAATGGATGGGTGAACAAAATTTAGGAGAGATAAAGTTAAATACTAAACTTTCAGAAGTTAGGTTGATAGGTCAGAATTTGAAGTAGACTTTAGAAAAAAGGCGAAAAACAAGTCCTAAACAGGAAACAAGGAATTAACACCTACCCACGTTCAAAAAATAAAAACGGGGAAATGTGTGAACCGGTTGATATTTATTTCAACGGAAGCTGCAAAAGATACGGGGGTAAAATAAAAACGTTGCATAGTTATAATTTTGATTAAATATTTGCTATTCACAGGAGAGATTGAAAGCAAGATTGACAGAGGAACACAACACATAACCTACCTTAGCCAGCTTTAGGAAATGGATGGCGGAACGCTGTTTAGGAGTGATAAGAAAAAGACAAATATTATTAAGAGCTACAATGAACAGGAAATTGTATAGCACCATGATCGCCAACTCCCTGAATGGAGACGGCATATAAAATAAGGTTTTATCAATTTTATTATTCTTGTATATGTTTTTTCCATTCGTATAATTCATCTGTTTGAAAATAGGCGTCAATTTTTTGATTGGCTTATTATCTTCCATTAAGTCGGTGTCTTTAAACGATTTTGGTGGGCAACCTACAGAAAGACCTATAGAATACAATTAAGGACAGCGAGAATAAAGAACTTAACATCAATTGTAACAAGAAAGGCTTTTTCAGTGATTCTTACGACAAATGGTGTTATCTGAAAACCCGAGATAAAGAATCTCAATTAATTTAGTGTTTTTTTTTTTTTAGATATTGTGAGAGATGGACATGTATGCTGTTATACAATTTGGACAATTTTTCTGTTACACTCAGTATGTCTGTTTTAAACGGTGAAATTAATGTAATCGATCTAGGAATCGAATCGAATCGAAGGTATGGCGTCTTAATAAGATTTGCGATCTCTAACTCGATAAACATGTAGTCACTAGTTTAAAAAGTGGATGTCTATTTGAATAGTGTTTATCGTAATTAGAATAGGGTTTCACAATAAACTTTCCACATGTTATGCACACATTCCCATTAATAGCCACTGTAAAATATGGTAATAATTAAAAGATTTACAATACAAATCCAAAATGTAATAATCAGATATTAATTATAGGCTTATAAATATCAGGTATTAATTATAGGCGTTTATCAAAAATGAAACGGTAGGTATTAATTTATAAACTCATATTAACAAGTACTTTATGCAAAATTGACTTTACTTGGTTACCTGTCACGAAGTACCCTACTGTACATACTTGGAGAGTTGAATACGCATTTAATACATTGATTGATTTATCGATTTTTTTTTTACGGTTTATCAACCCTATTTACTACAGTTGTCTTTAATTCTGCGATAATAAACAATTTGCTATCTTCAAAATAATTTTCATGACAGGGAATATGATTGATCGATTCTTTGTCTACTGCTTATTTGCAGGTTGTTTAAAGCTAGTATTTTAGATTGTAAGATATTTTTTCTTTGGATATAATTAATCCATATCTCGAGGAGGGAAGAGATAGGTTCATACCATTCCCAAGAGTATTTTCGCGTAATTCAATATAACGAACCCAACTGGGTTATCTTCCTTACAGTTGGTACTATTTGTATCATCTCTCTACACAAATTCTTTACTCTTTCCTTCAAAATCGTCGACACTTAAGTTCCGTAGGTGAATATAACGAACCCAGTTGGAATTAGAACTCGGTTCTCCGATTAACAATTTTGAGCCATTATCCATTATACAACTTGCACATCAAAGCTTACAGCATCTGTTATTCCCAAATGGTTACCCATCTAGGCAATGACCAGGCTTAGCGTGATTGTAAAGAGAATCGGGGTTTCAAAATGGTGTGACCGTAAGTCCCGAAGTCAAGAGAAGCAGGGAAAAGTAGGGGGCTAATCAACTTGGTAATATGGAATAAATGGATTGAGTAACAAGTCTAAAGAAATATCTGGTCGCGGATCAAAACAATCTCTGATAACAACAAAAGTATAGATATCTGTAGAGAGAGAGAGAGAGAGAGAGTAGCTGAATATGCTTCAGTGACATAGCAGAGATAAAGAGAGAGAGAGAGAGAGAAGGAAAAGGAGAAGAAGAAGAAGAAGAAGAGGAGGAGGAGGTATGAAATGTCAAACATTTCATCGTTGAACAATATCAAATTTCCCATTAATTTTCCGTTTCCAACTTAATAAACATTTACTCAAAAAGTCTGTTTCAGTTTGCTACCTGTGTCATAGCAGACATTTTTTCTCTCGCCAGAATCGTTCGTGTTTATAAATCAGTCTTTCGTGCATTGAATGTTGTTTCCACACCTGGCTTCGGTCTTCTGATATGTATCTAGAGATTCTTGAAATAAAAACCCAAAAAACAATCAGGATGAGACAGGTGAAATTCCTTGGTCATATAAGGAAGAATGAGGGGGAGGAAAAACTTAACAAACATGGTGCATATTGAGGTCACGAGAGATTGGAGGGATGCAGAAATGCATTTATTTGATGAACTTGTGCGAATAGATGGAAGAAACAATGATGGATGTCTTAGAAAAGGGAGAAAAAAAACTGCTAAGAAATCATGGAGAAATGTGATCGACTATGGCCTGAGGGACGTGACAGGTACAAGAAGAAGAAGAAAAGAAAAGAAGAAGAAGAACGATGACGAGAAGAAGAAGAAGATTAAGAAGAAGATGAAGAAGAAGGACGATGATGAGAAGAAGAAGAAGATGAAGATGAAGAAGAAGAACGATGACAAGAAGAAGAAGAAGAAGAACGATGACAAGAAAAAGAAGAGGAACGATGACAAGAAGAAGAAGAAGAAGAAGAAGAAGAAGAAGAAGAACGATGACAAGAAGAAGAAAAAGAAGAGGAACGATGACAAGAAGAAGAAAAAGAAGAAGAACGATGACAAGAAGAAGAAGAACGATAACAAGAAGAAAAAGAAGAAGAAGAAGAGGAGGAGGATGAGGAATCTAGAATAAAAGAGATTCTTTGTGTATAAGTGTAAGCTTCATCACACCGTCATCTAATCACACTTTAAATATTTTAAGAATGCTTGAATTAAACACTGTTAAATTTTGCGTCTAAATCGCCTTTCTTAATGGGACGGAGCCCCCATTATTTGAGTGCTTCACAGCACCCTTCGCGACGCGCGTATTTTTCTGATTCGTTCCTCTCAAGCTCGCTATGGTCTCTCTGCTTAAGAACGAGCGTGCACAAAAGCGTGCATATCGCTGTACATGAGGCGAATTAATACAATATAATCATTCGGCTCGTCTGAGTAATTCGCTCCACATGGTTTTTAACATACAGTCAGCGTTTCTTTGTCACTTGAGACGGCGTCCATAATTGCTAGCGATTTATTTGTTGTTGTTTTTTTTGTTTTTTTTTTAGGGGGGAGTAGTTATTTGATTTTTTTTTTTTTTTTTTTTTTTTGCTACTTTTGTTTTCGTCTTTTAAGATTTAACCTTTCAATTTTTATCGTTCATTTATTTCTCCCCGCATCTCACCGCCTTGCATTTTGCTCTTCTATCTAATTTTGTTTTATTCTGCCGGGCCCAGTCCAACAATTTGAAGTCAATGTTTCACTGTTAGAATAAAAAAAAAAAGAAATAAACAAAAAACGAAAGAAAGATGGGACGCTTAAAAAATGGAATTTAATTCTTTCTTTTTTTTAAAAAAAAAAATTTCGGAAGAGTTAATTAGTTTAGAACTGCTAAATCGAGAGGGGTCCAAGCGATATCGGTAAATAAACCTAGATGATAGCATAAATTACGTCTTTAATTACCTTAAAATGTTGACTGCATACCAACAATAGAAACTACGGAGAAGGAAGATCTTCATCGCCATCTTTCTTCTCTGTTATTAACCATTCTCCAATACCTTACGTCTTCTTCTAGTCAAACATTTTTTTAAATTTTCTCTCCTAGATTTGTCTATCCTCTTTCTTCTTTTTCTTCTTCTTCTTTCATCTTTGTCGTTCTCTTCTTTTTTATTCCCCCCCCCCGACTTATCTACTCCCTCTTTCATTTTTATCATATTTATTATTTTCCTTCTCACGGCCATATCACTGATTCTAGAACGATCACCAAAATTAAGCAACGTTGATACTAGATGGGTGAACGCTTGAGATTATCAGAAGCTGTAAGCTTGGATGTACAGGTCGTATAATGAATAAAGGCACAGAATTGGAAATAAGAGAAGCGAGTTCCAATTCCAATCAGGTTCGTTATATCCACTTACACGTAAATACCATTATAAAAGGTACCTATCCACTTCTCATCCCGGTTAATGGTTTAGTATGATTTGTATAAGTAAGACTTTATTATCTCCAAAATGTTCTTACGATCTAACCCCTAAAAGGTTGATAACACGTAAAAAAAATCAGTCAAACAATCTATCTTAATTTATAAATTTTACAACTTTTTTTTTTTTTTTATTTCCTTTCATTTCTTTTATTATTTTGTCCAGTCATCTTCCTTAAGTCATCCTTCTTCCTCTCGTCTTCTGTAAAAACCTAAAACCATTCTTTCATCTCTCCTTCATGAAATTCTTCCTTTTTTTTTTCCAAAATGACGTCTCCCACCTTCTTGTTTGTTTTATATACTTTTTTTCACCAAAATAAACCCAGGCTCTTAACTACACTAATAGTACACAATTTCTCGAAAGATATTTGCGGAACTGGATATAAACAAAACCAATATCTATCTGACATACATGTAGCGATTTTTCCAAGCGTAGCTTGTATGTCGCACAAGGCCGAAAGTATGGGGCACGCAGTGAGGATCGAACTCACTACTCAGTCGTAATTGTTCTGACGAGACAAGCTTGTTAACCATTACACAGCCTCGAGATGCCCAAATGATTTTCTAAGCGTACCTTAGATGTGGCACACGGCCGAAAGTGTAGAGCAACCGGTGAGGACCGAACTCACTATTCAGTCGTAACAGTTTTAGTGAGACACGCTGGCTAACCATTACACTACGCCGAGGTGCACACCTGATATACTTTTAAATTGGACTACTTTCTAGCTTCTCCACTCTTTTCTAGAACGGCCTACGTTAATTCAATTATGACCTATAACTATCTTTTAACTTGAATGTAAACCGTTTCATTGTTTACCTTTTTTATTCTAGTTTAAATCGTGCTAGTGTCTATATTTTGACGCTGGGGGTAACTCGAATTAGTGTAATAGCGAGCAAGCTTGTCTCGGTAGATTTTGTTTTAATCGAAATCACCTCAATCAACGCAGTACTGCCACTAAAACACAAGGGGTTCCAGGTTGTCGAAGAATTAGGAACAGAAACGTTATTTATGAGCAGAAAGATGATAGTAATCAGGTGAACAGTAGGTGAATAATTACAACTGATCCTCACTGGGTGCCCCATATTTTCGGCATTGTGCCACATCTAATCTGCGTTTAAGAAACTCACTATATTTTGATAATGGTGCATAATCAGACCAATACCTATCTTTCTATCTTTAATGTAAGCCGGAACTGTGTGTAAATCTTTGAATCGTGTGTTAACTGGTTTTCTGCCTATTTTGTTTATATTAATTCAAACTGGACATATATGCCTTTTTTATTTTATTATAAATATTATCTTTTTGTAAACCAAACTTATGTCTAATATAATTTCTATTTCTAGAATAGACAAATTATCCAATTGTAAATATTTTGTATGTTCAAATCTTCCCTTAAAAAATAACAAAGTGCATAGAAACTATCCTTTTTGGGGGTTGTTTATGTTCTTTTACGAAATATCATTTTCACTTGCTATCAAAATTCGTTAAACATACCATGCATTGTAACGATTTTAATGGTAAACCTCTAACTCCCGTATCTCTCGAACCTTGACTTAAATCTTTGTGTAAAAAAAAAAAAAAAATCAAGCATCCAAACTGGATCGAACTCCTTAGAGAAATAATAATCATCGAGGTTATTTCCCTATTCCTAACTGTTGCTTCAAGCGAGTCACTCTCCGTCATAAGCATCAATTATATACTCCGAAAGGATATTTTAATTGATATTTTCTGTTCGGCTGTTTTTTTATTTGCGAAAATTTCAAAACAAAATATCACTTTCAGTTCATGATTTTGCTGTTTACAACTTATAGGCGTTCAATTGGGTCAAAAAGCACCTAAAGCTGCAAGAAATATGAATTTCTTCTTTGTTTTTCTTCTTTCTTCTTTTCGATGACAATATGGTTATTGAATGAACAGTAATATTTAAACCTATACCTTGGAGGCACATATTTCTCTAAACTGGAACAAATTGAAGAAGCCTTCAAAGAGTTCATCGCTTATTTAAATGAATGATTCTTAAGAAACAAAAAGAAAAAGATTCTACGAGTATAGCGCCAAGGTAAAATTAATATTTTGAGGCCAAAGGGTAGTAAATGTGATTGAATACATTTTTAAATGATTTTTTTCTGTTTATTTAAAAAGAAAATGACAATTTTGAGGTTGAAGCCCTCGAATTCAAATACCGCAATTCAAAATTAATAAAATTAATTTTTACCCTGGTCAGATGATATCTTTTAAGAATATCTTTTTAAAAAAAAGCTTAAAAAAGAATAGTTTTATATTTCTATTTACAGAGCTTTAAATGTACTTTTAAGAAAAATGGATGACTGGTTTGTGAAATGAAATATTTATCTTAATTCATGGTAAATGTAAGGAAACATTCGGTATTGGCCGAAGAGTTAGCGGTTGAAATTTTAAAAAGTGTTCTCTTAAAACTATAAAATAGAAATTGGGATTGTCAGGGTCACCAATTTATTGCTATTTCTAGTGTTGATGAGGATCTTCTTCCTAACATTAATTTTCCACGATTTAACATTTTCCAGGTTATTTAAATCCAGAAAGCATTTATATATTGTAAGATGTTTTAAAGATAATAAGGATTTTCTGAAACAAGTCTTACTATCAGTTTGGTGCAAAAATAATGCCGTAATAATGTCGTTTTTTGACGTATTTTTGATGTCAAAAAACGACATTATTACGTCATTATTTTTGCACCAACCTAATAATTAACTATTAGGTTGGTGCAAAAATAATGACGTAATAATGCCGTTTTTTGACGTTAAAAAATACGTGAAAAACGACATTAGTACGTCATTATTTTTGCACGAACCTAATAATAGCTACAGGGATAAAAGGTGGATTCACCTATCTACCTATCTATCTATCTATCTTGGACCTTTTCATATCTATCTATTTATCTATCCCAGTCCCTTTCATATCTATCTATCTATCTATCTATCTATCTATCTATCTATCTATCTAGGACCTTTTCATATCTATCTATTTATCTATCCCAGTCTCTTTCCTATCTACCTATCTATCTATCTTGGACCTTTTCATAACTATCTATTTATTTATCCCAGTCTCTTTCATATCTGTCAATCTATCTATCTATCTATCTTATATATAAATATATATATGTGTGTGTGTGTGTGTGTGTGAAAAATTATCTATTTATCTATCTTTCTCTCCCACTCACTCACTCTCTCTCTCTCTCTCTCTCTCTCTCTATATATATATATATATATATATATATATATATATATATATATATATATATACATATTTCCCGCCTGTCTGTCTATATATCTAGCTATCTTATTCGTGAGTTCTTATCCTCCGGTGTATCTATCTGTTTGTGTGTTCTTATCTATCAGCTTGTTTGTCCCTTTTTGTTACCTATCTGTCCATTTATATATATATATATATATATATATATATATATATATAAACCGTTTTTCGTGCGTGGCTATCTATCTATCTATCTATATATATATATATATATATATATATATATATATATATATATATATATATATATATATATCTATAAAGGATATTTTCGCGTAAGTGAATATAACGATCTATCTGAAATAGGCCTCCACTTTCAGATTAACTATTTCGGGTCATCATTAGCCATTTTACACCACACGCACATTCAAGCTTAGAGTACCTGTTATTTCCCGAACGGTTACCCATCTAGCTACAGACAAGGCTCGATGTTGCTTAACTTCTGAATGGATAATAGCTCGAAATTTTTAATCGGAGAGCTGATTTCTAATTCCGGTTGGGTTCGTTATATTCACTACCGTGTAAATATCCTTGGGATACCTATGAATCTACCTCTTCTCCCCAAAGCCATGGTTTAATTAGTAAAAATTATATCACAAACCATTATTATTTTCTTCAAAATGTTACTATCTAAAAATATTTTCTGGCTTTTTTTTTTTTTTTTTTTTTTTTTGCAAAGGTTTGATAAGCCGTAGAAAACAAATGAGTCACATTCCCTGTCAGGGGATTTGAATTTAGTAAATGATTTATGTTCGTAGAAATAAATACGACTGGAGTAAATAGCGATTCAGCAAGCGTAGCTGACATGTGACACAAGGCCGAAAATATGGAGCACCCGCTGAGGAGCAAGCTCACGCCTCAGTCGTAATCGATCTAGCGAGACACGCTTGCTAATCTTTACACCTAATTGCCACAAATATTTATTTTCTTATACCAAGAACGTTATGTTATGATTCTGATTGTTTCTTCTTCGGTCTTTAGATAACCTATTTGGTAGCATGTACTATACGTGCTGCCAATACTTAGTAATTAACGTACTATTCCTTTTAGATCACGAGGAAAGAAGGAAAAGACATATCAGCGACGCTGTTTGGTTTCAGTAAGAAAAAAGAAATAAAGTAAACAAATATAAGCAGCGTCCTTGTGTATCTCGCCAAATTCAGAGAAGAATAGTAACTTGCCAATTTTGTTATATTTTCCTTTGTACAATTTTACTTCTTTAAATAATGGTCAGCATTTATACATATGAGGATTTTCTAAGCATAGCTTAGATGTAGCACAAGGCTGAAATTTTGGGTACCCAGTTAGGATAGAACTCACTACTCAGTCGTAATTGTCCTACCGAGACAACCTTGCTAATCTTTACACCACGTTGAAGTGCCCCCGGTATTCATACTAAGTCTTGTTGAAGGTATTAATCTCAAATATTCAACAATGCAATAGGTTTATTCCTAAGATTTATTTTGTAGTCTTAGAACTCGCAAGTAAATTCATTTATTGACTTAAGAGGGATTATTCATAAAAGAATTCAAATAACAAAACCGTGAAATTTTCCCGCGTATTATGATTTTTTACTGTATATTCACGCGACCTTTGATGACCTAATTTTGAAGCAAATTTGACTAGAGTATATGGATAAAATTTCTGGTCAACCGCTAGCCAGCGCCAGCAGTATATACGCTAATTTTATATCTCATGTATGACGCGACCACCTTAAAATTAGCTTCGAAATTTGGTCTTCAAAAGTCGCATGATAAGCGAGAATATACGGCAGTTGTTATAATTATTATTCAATGTGATTCCTTCTGTCTTCACCCATGAAGCCGTGTTCACCCCTTGAACATGGGTCCACGAGAGTTTGATGGAATTATTTGGTAGATAAATTTCTCGTTAATACGCTGGGAGTGCCAAAGAGGAAAATCCTTTAAACTTGTTGATGTTGCCAGTAATTTCTTGGTGTATTTTTCATTCCTTTCTTGACCAAACCGAGGGCTCCTCTTACCAATTGTATTGTCGAAGTCTTCTAATGCAACATTCTGTGAATTTTCCTTTCTACATCTTTACAGATAGACAGGTTTCAGGTTGGATCTTCGGGTGGGATGAACGACTTCAAATATGACTATCGATACCCAGCCATTATGCCGCGCGATTAATCCAGCTAGGTAACGTATACGCACAGTGCGTCAGCTACACGCCCAGATGGTTAATATCAAGAAACTGACAAGAAAATCTGTGATGCGTAAGTGAATGTTTATCGTGGCACATTTTAATTTATTACACGAGAATCGTTCGGGTATGACGATAAACTAAATCCGACAGCAAAGGCTATGATCGGAAGTTTTTGAGGAGCGTGGAACCACTTCTTAATTGCTGCTTTTCCCAGGACCACCATAGACTGGGGTGGTAGCACCTGTTAGCGTCCCAGCCATAGGAAAATAGTTAACCCCCAATTGGGTGCAAAACATTATGAAAGTGTAGAAATACATTTTTATAGTGAAGGTGACAGCAATAAATTATCATAGTAAAAAAGTTACGAGCAATACGTTTTTGTAAAAAAATTTCAAAATACCAGTAATATATTTCTGCAAAGCAAACAATATTACCAGCAATAAATATTTGCAAGGAAAAAGGAAATATTAGGTTGGTGCAAAAATAATGACGTCATAATGTCGTTTTTGACGTAACGTCAGAAAACGACATTATTACGTCATTATTTTTGCACCAACCTAATATTACACGAAAGACGTGTAGAGCCACATATCAGTTGCATTAAATTTTTTCTTTATCTGTGAGTTGATGAATTTCATTTTATCTCTAAGAAACTGTCCAAGATTAGTTGGGATCTAGGTGTATTTATGTAGCATAGCTTTTCAGCATTATTTTCTCTGTCTCTAAAGAAATGTTCCTGTTTCTTAGTATTTCGTTTTGTTTTTGGAAGGAATCATTTGCTCTTCTATTGCTCCTTCAAATACTTAGTTGAATAAGACAGCATTTTGGAAAATTCCCAACGCCTGGAAGAGAATAAATGAGTTAATCACATGCAATCTAAATTCAAAAACAGCCAACAGATTTGTCTATATTTCTGAGATGATGTATTTTAAATATTTACCCAATTTGGTTTGTTGTTCCCAAGGACACATGTCACAGTAGATAAAAGAGTTGATTGAAGTAATCCAGTGACTTGACCCAAAGTTTTGTGAGTTCAATACATGGCCTCAGTAGAGATTAACAAAAACTTCGAGAGTTGAGTTATTAAAGGGAGATTAACTGAAACTGAGATATCCAAAAGCATGACACGTGGAATTAGAACAGTCTAACCCCGTTGGCTAAATAAAGGTTTCGGTTAGAAATTCCAAAGTATAGCACCTGAAGAAACCCGGAACGTTCAACGGCGGAAACGTTCTGAATACGACAATAAAGTTTAGGACAACATTCCGAAAGGTGTAAAAAGCAACAGATTCCTGTAAAATTTAGCGAACCTCTGAGTATAACACAGAGTTAGTTGAAAAAATAGATTTTTTTGATGATCTGCTTGTTGATTAGTCGGAAATATTGATCACTTTTCTGATTGGGTAGAAATATTTACATTCCGATTCGTTAGAAACAATGGATTTAAAATTCTTTCAGGCATAATTTTCTGCAAATTTTATGTTCGAAGCAAAAATAGTGTAAATTGTTTACCTAATTTACAACGGTTATTTCTCATGTAGATTAGCGGGAAAATTAATATTACGTTACCTTCGAAACCTGTGTACTAATTCTGTTAATATATTATATGAGAAGGAATTATTCTAGACATGATATGTTTGTTAATGATCTTAATAAATTATTTTCTAAGTATGCGATGGATCTTAAAAGTTATGGATTATTTGAAACTCTACACGATAGCAGTCAGTTGTTAAACTAGTTTGTTATAAATGATTTTTACAGAAAGCAGGCATTTTTACTAATCGAAAATTAATGTGGAGATAAGCGAAAAATTATGGGTCTCTAAAGAAAATGAATTTCTCAACTTGAGAAGTGCTTTCAAGTTTGTTCTTTTTTTTACATTATTTTGTTATCCATCAAACTATGAGACAGTCTGACATGAGTCCCGTTACGCATTTGGAATGTATAGGGTCGCATGCACTGCCGGAATAGATACAGCGCTGTGCCCAGGACAAGGTAATTTACCGTTTTATTTTCAAACCATGGTCTTTTATTCAAAATGATATCCAAAAATGATACTCACATTTCTTCGTATATGGATAATATTATTTTTCTTCCTTTTGGAATACCATTAGCCTCTCTCTCTATTTTTCTTTTTTCTTTCTCTTCGGTACTTTCTCTATCTTTCTTTTTTCTCTTTCTCTAGCCGCTTCCCTTTCTCGCTCACTTTTCTCTCTCTTTATTTTGTCTCACTCTACTTTCTCTCTTCTTTTCTCTCTCACTCTCTCAGCGTTTCCCTTTCTCGGTCTCTTTTCCCGCTCTCTCTTCCTTTCTTTTATCTCTCACTTCTTTACTTCCCCCCTCTCTTCTTTCTCCCTCTCTCTCGCTCACCGCTTCCCTTTCTCGATCCCTTTTCACTCTCTTACTTTTGTTTCTCTCTTCTTTGATTTCTGTCTTCTTCTTTTCTCTCTCTCTCTCTCTCTTTCTCTCTCTCAGCGTTTCCCTTTCTCGCTTCTTTACTTCCCATCTCTCTTCTTTTTCCTCTCTCTCTCGCTAACCACTTTCTTTTTTCGTTCACTTTTCTTTCTCTCTCTGTCTCTCTCTCTTCCTTTCTTGGTCATTCACTTTTTACATCTCTGTTCTTGTCTTTCTCACTTTCTCTTTTTCCATTTCAAACTTTCTTTTTTCCTTCCTCCCTCACTCTCTCTCTTCGTCTCTCTCTCAGTTTCTCATTTAGGTTGTCGTTGTCTGGAAGGGTTTTTAAAAGAACAGGGTTGAAAATATGTCGGCAAAACGTTTTGCGAATGTCTGCAAAAATATATATCCGAGAATCCGAGAATCTATCTATTAGGTTGGTGCAAAAATAATTTCGTTTTCTAACATATGTTACTATGTGAGAAAACGAAATTATTTTTGCACCAACCTAATATATATAAAATTCTGTCTTCCGTCAGTCCGTTCGTCCCATCCTCTAAAATAGCCATACATTAACCACAATCGAAAACACATTTTGGGGAGAAGTGCAAACAGGTAAATTGGTACAAAGTACAGTTGCATTTACTAGTGCGCCCAGCTTAGTACAATAAATTCATTAGTTTGGAAGATTAAATGTTTTATTATTTAACATACAAAATACTCCCACCATCTTACAAAAATTTAATATTTAAAAAATCAAATACTTAGTAAAAATGCTATATTGTTTTTTTCTCATATTTTTCCTTAAGTTTTATATATATATATATATATATATATATATATATATATATATATATATATATCTCCAGGAACCAATAAAACTGTCAAAATGACCAAGGGTATTCAGAGCAGCACGAATCCATCCAGCGCTTATCTTAAATACAAATAAAAAGAGACTGTTTGAGCAACACAAGGGCTAACCAAAATTCATGTTAAAAAAAACCAAAAAACAAATGAAAACTACAGACAAAAGTTCATTTTCTCCATCAAGACATTCATTTCTGTAGTTCACTGCTACCAGCAAGCAGAATTTTTTTTGTTGGCTGAAACTAGTCGAGGAATCTCACTGAAATAATAATAAGAACGAAAGTATATTAATATACAACACAGTGTGTCTGAACATTTTAATTGTTTAATATTTTTTATTGTTCAATATATATATATATATATATATATATATATATATATATATATATATATATATATATATATATATATATATATATATATATATATAATTTTGGTAAAATATAATGCACAGTAGTATCCCCGTAATTATAAACACAGTCGGGCGGGAGAGTAGAGTTTGTAAATCTCGGTAAAAATGTTTTGTTCTGGTGAAAAAAAACAAGTTACACCAAAATTAGGGCAAACCTAACGGATAACATCCCTTTTCAAACTTTTTTTCTCTAAAACTACTTGCCTCTCAAGAGAACTACTTTCTTACTGACGTCAAGTCAAGTGAAAATACGGATAAATAATTTTCAAGAGTATTTGTTTGAAACAGACCCAGCTTAAAATTGGACACTTGAATTCAAATTTATATAGAATCGAAGTTAGCAGTACAATTGACACATCCACACGGTCACAATATTTTGTTGCTCAGTAAGGACCGACTTCTCAACAGCAGCAATTTTCTGGAGGGTTAAGTAGCTGCTTTTTTTCGTTAATTACTGACTTGACTCGATCTGGAAAAGGGCCAATATAACAGGCCATCATTGTGATGATCGGACTCTCAACACTAATAATGGTCAGTCGGTCTTGTTCAATAATTGCTGGTTAGGCGTCCGAAATTGCAGTGCCTGCACCAATAGGATTCGTTCTTTTCTAAATATAGATTAACACGGCTTAAAGAACCAGGACGCAAGATACACCTTTCTAAAGCGGATCTGGAACTGGAATGAAAGCAATGATGGCTCTTAATCGATAAAATAAATTTTGAACTAGTAAATAATAAACAGCTAAGTGTCACGTATAAAAATATCTATATAGTAGATATAGAAACGTAATACAGAATATACTGCTCTACGTGTAGATATACCCATCTCAGCAAATTCCTACGAAAGCAAAACATAAACCCAACAGACTCGAGTCATGTTCTTAAATATCCTCGTCAAAACTTTTATATGAATGTACACCAGGCTGTTTAACTAGGCGAATTCAGTCCTAGGCAGTGAATGCTGAAAAAACCTAAGCCGTTTAAGATGGCGAATTCAGTCGTAGGCATTGAATGCTGAAAAATCCGAGGCTGGTTAACTAGGCGCATTCAGGCCTAGGCAGGGAATGCTGAAAAAACCCAGGCTGATTAGCTAGGCGAATTCAGTTCTAGGCAGTGAACGCTGAAAAACCCTAAGATGGCAAAGTCAGTCCCAGGCGGTGAATGCTGAAAAAACACAGGCTGTTTATCTAGGCGAATTCAGTCTTAGGCAGTGAATGCTGAAAAACCCTAAGCTGGCGAATTCAGTGCGAGGCTGCGAATGCTGAAAAAACCTAGGCTGGTTAGCTAGGCGATTTCAGTCCTAGGCAGTGAATGGTGAAAAACCGCAGGCTGGTTAGCTAGGCGAATTCAGTCCTGGGCAGTGAATGCTGAAAATCCCAAGGGTGGTTAGCTAGGCGAATTCAGTCCTAGGCAGTGAATGCTGAAAATCCCAAGGGTGGTTAGCTAGGCGAATTCAGTCCTAGGCAGTGAATGCTGAAAAACCCAAGGCTGGTTAGCTAGGCGAATTCAGTCCTAGGCCGTGAATGCTGAAAAACCCAAGGCTGCTTAGCTAGGCGAATTCAGTCCTGGACAGTGAATACAGAAAAGCCCCAGGGTGGTTATCTAGGCGAATTCAGTCCTGGGCAGTGAATACAGAAAACCCCCAGGGTGGTTAGCTAGGCGAATTCAGTCCTAGGCAGTGAATGCTGAAAAACTTCTGGCTTGTTAGCTAGGCAAATTTAATCTTAGGCACTTTATGCCGAAAAACCTCAGGCTGGTTAACTAGGCGAATTCAGTCCTAGGCAGTGAATGCCGAAAAACCGCAGGCTGTTTAGCTAGGCGAATTCATTCCTAGGCATTGAATGCCTAAAAACCCAGGTTGTTTAGCTAGGCGAATTCAAATTATGCAGTGAATGCTGAAAACACCTGGATTGTTAGCTAGGCGAATTCTGTCCTAGGCAGTGAATGCTGAGAAAATTCTTCATCGATAAATAGACGTGAACCTTAAAAAGTTGGGGTTCTACTGAAAGCGTCATTAAAAACAAAGAAAACAGTGTTGAACTGCTATTTAATATCAATTATCATATGTTGCAATGATTGCAGGAAATTTCTTTAAGATATAAAGGTCTTTGAAAGATCTGAGAAGTTAATCTACTGAAAATAATGTCCTTAGAACAGAGGAAAACTATGCTGGACTGCTATGTAATATCAATTATGCTATATGGAAAATAATGCTGGACAAATTCTTCAGTGATAAAGAAGAGTTTTCAAACATCTAATATGTGATTCTACTGTAAGAAATGTTGTTAAACACAAAGAAAACATTGCCTATCAATCACCTAATATGGCATGTCTGCCCAATTTTCTCACAGTTATAGATGTGATTTGAATCACCTGAAATGAAAATCTACTGAAAAATGTTCTTAGAAAAACAGAGTCTGAATAATATCATTCTTAAAAGGATATATGGATGTGAAAGGAATCAATATCAAAAAGCCTTTAATCTACTTATCGAAATTGCGTAAATGAATGACCGTAGAGAAACAAAAAGTTACGCTAAATGTTTAAAAAAGTTATTTAGAACAAGAGAAATGAATTTGTGGAGAGCCATGGTTACCCTCGTCCACAAATTACAAGGCATATATAAAAGATATATATATATATATATATATATATATATATATATATATATTTATTAAACACACACACAAATTTACCCGACTCCATTAGGAAAATACTAGTAGAAAACACAAATATATTAACTGCATCCACCTGCAAAAAAAAAAGACTAAAAATAATGGAAGCTTTAATAATAAAAAAGAAAAAGCCAACTCTTAATAATATTAACTACGAACAAAGCCACAATGTGCTAACCGTATTCGTAAATTAAAAACATCCCTACCACACACTAAGACATACACATAATGCACACACTCAATTAAGCTGAAAAATCGAATTATCCTTGATAATGGCTAAAGGTATAGCCGAAAGCGCTCGGAAATATAAAACATTTGGACAGTTCTTACACACCATTTGTCCAGAAAAGATAGCTCTTGTCGGAACACACAAAAAAAAATTCAATTAATGTTTAACCGTAGTACCTTGTGTGTCGTTTTTAATGAAACATGCAAATATATATATATATATATATATATATATATATATATATATATATATATATATATATATATGTATGTATGTATGTATGTATGTATTTCGTACAATTGAAATTAAGATACCATTAGTTAATAACTATTTTCACTTGCGATTTTTAAAATTTAAAATTCGCAGGATTTTTCAAACTGTTTATGGTGTCAACTTTGTAGAAGGGGACTGGTTAGTTCGGGAAGGAAAGAGAGAGAGAGAGAGAATGTCAGAGGGGACAGATAGAAAGAGATGGCAGAAGAAGGCGTAGTTACAGAAAGTAATGTGGTATATTATATTATGGAGATAGGAGTGGGAAGGAGGAGAGAAGGCGAACCGATGAGCTGAACTATATCTTAATGGTCGGGTGGCTCAAGTTTCTTTCAATGGAAATCCACAGAAATTACCTTCTAATATTATACATAGCTTTATAAGGTACAAGACTACCAGTGTAGGGCATGAAACAGCTAGTAGTGATCTATCTTGATCTATCTCTTACTGTTACATCCCCGGGCAACGCCGGGCTCTACTACTAGTTCATTATAAAAGTTTCTCATAGTATAGGTTTGAAAATTGATTCCATTCTTTTTTCAATAAGTCTAAGAGATCGTTTTCTTTTTTCTTTTTTTTCACCCTACTGTCAGGTTCATACAATGTTAATTTAGGGAGTAACTTCAAAACTTTTGAACTTTTGTATATTTAGATGAACAATTGATAAAAACTGGATCCCTTGTCTAGCGGTGTGAAAAACCTGAAAAATACAATCAAACATTGCAATATTTCTCGTGTTAACACCTCGAATAATATTGACAATAATAAAGAGATTGAGGTGAATAATAATAATAATAATAATAATAATAATAATAATAATAATAATAATAATAATAATAATAATAAATGAAGTTAATGGGCTAAACATTAATGGGGTCTGGAAAATGTGAAGATAGAATAAAGGAATTCCAAAAACGATCAAATTCCATAAATCCGATAGACATGATTCATGCTGGGGTTATTTTTATGGTGTGCCATATTTATTAGAATATTTGAGTTTTGTTTGTTTTCTTATATTTTCTTTCTTCTGACAAGCCACATCCTCCCTCTCTTCCTTTCTTTTATATCTCTCTTTTCCTTACTCTCTTTCTCTCTTTCTCTTTCTTTCTCTCTCATGCCTCCCCTTCTCACTCTCTTTTCGCACACGCTCTCTCACTCTGTCTTGCACTTGCCCTTTTTAGCTCTCTTATTGTCTTTCTCGCACTCTCCTTTGTTTGTTTCTTTCTTTCTTTCGTTCTTTCTTTCTTTTGCCTTCTCCCAACGTTTCCCTCACTTTCGAATTTCGTTGGTCTTTGTCTGGAGGATTTTTTTAAATGAACAGGTTTGAAAATATGACGGTAAAACTTTTTGTAAATATCTGCAGAATTATATCGGAGATTATGAAAAAAAAACACTGCCCTATATTTCTTACTGAACCACTACTACTACTACTACTGCTAATAATAATAATAATAATAATAATAATAATAATAATAATATCACCACCACTACTACTTTGTGGTTCTTATCTATATTGATTAGTTAATGTGCATATGTTTTATCTAGCGAAACAAGCTGGGTAACAGCAAGTATCATGTTTAGTACCAGTGGTTTACTTGACCATAAGGAGTTGGGCTTATCCCCTAGACGCTGACACACTGTGTATTATATGTACCGTGTCTCTTCTGGACGTTAGCGATCATGGCTGTCCACAGTTTCCTGTCCTTTGTAATTCTTAGTAAATTTTGTCTTTTTTGCTATCTCTCCTAGTCTCTGTTCTGCCAACCATTTATACAAACTTCTTCTTCTTCTTCTTCTTCTTCTTCTTCTATGCACCGTGTCCCTTCAGGGCGTGGATGATCATGTCTCTCCACTATTTCCTGTCATTTGTAAATCTTAATAAATGTTGTCTTTTTGCTATCTCTCCTAAACCAGTCATCCCATCTATGTACACAAACTCGTTAGGCATGGGTTACGCGGTATTTCACCTGTTCTTCTTGCCTTCAATATGTCCTTGCGAGTGTCAATTTTTTCAAACCCTCTTCTTTCATTATGCGGCTTGGAAGCATCAACAGGCTTTTTGATGTTAGTTATATGTGTCATTTTTTTTCAATTTTTTGAAAACCTTGTTGTTGCTCACATGTTCAATCGATGGTATCCTTAGCATCTTTTTATAGTATCACATTTCTGTTGCCTCAAGTTTGTTTTTGATCTGTTTGGAGATGGTCAAGTATTCACTGCTATATAAGAGAACTGATAGTACTTAACAGTTCAGTACTCTTTTTTTTTTCTTTTTTTTTTCTTCTAACAAAATTTTAATGTTTCTTTATACTATGCTTAGCTTTTAGAAAGCATCTTTCACAATACAATTTGCCTTCTGTCTTCAGTGTCGCACTTTCTGCTCAATTTCAAAACAAATCCCAGATATTTAAATTGTTTTACTGGCTTTATTTTCATGAATCCAATTTGTAATTCGGATGTTAGGCATTTCTCTTTGATAACAACCGTCTTCTTGGAATTGATGTTATTCCTTTCTTACCGCTTTCCTCTGCTACCCACTGTAAGAAATCCATGAATACTGGTCAAGATGTTGTGATGGTTATATATTTTTTTTTATTTTGAAAGATGAGTCGAGGCAAATTGGAGGTAACATATGGATACTTGAGAATACCCCCAGTCGAATTTATTTTACCCAAAATCAAGATATTTCTAACTGGGTCCAAGCTGAATGATTACCCGTTGCTTTTTAAGAACCCGCCAACACTTTATCCACATTTGGCTGTAATGCATGTACCTGATATACACTCATCAAAGCAGGTGTCCTGATGACAAAATTTGTTTTGTTATATTTGTTAGTGTAACGTTTTTCTTCCTCTTCAATGTCCCTTGTTCCTTCAAAACTTGTACGATCATGACTCTCCACAACTTTCTATCGTTTATAGAGCAATGTTGTCCTCTCATTATCCTTCCCAATTCTTGTTTCACCATCAATTTACAAAAGCTCGTTAAGTAACTTACTCGCCTTTTCCTTCAGTTCGTCGTCCTGGGTATGATGATAAACTACATCCAGCAGCAATGACTCTAATTGGGACGTTTGGAGGATCATGGAACCACTTGTTAATTGTTAATTTCTCGATCTACCTGGGTGGTAGCACTTGTTAGGGTCTCAGATATAGGCAAATAGTGAACATCCAAACTATATTCAGCAGTACATTATTATAATAAAATGACCAACAATACATTTTATGATCTAAAAATATATATATTTAAAAAAACATAATGTTGTAACGTAGGGAAGGTTACTGAATCGAATAATGAAACGAAGGTTGGTAATGAACGATAATACTTAGGACAAGAACAACACATATAAGTTTTGCCAGCGGCGTGTAGAAGAAGTAGCCAACTGGTAGAAGTGAGTCAAGTGAATTCCACAATGAATCTCCAAATCCAGGATATCTACCAACCACCCCACACAGTCAAATGTGGCACAAGGCCGAGTTTAATGTTGGGTGTCCGAGCCCGTAGGCTCGGTCAAAATTTCCCCGTGGACCCCCTATAAAAC
This sequence comes from Acanthosepion lycidas, assembly GCA_963932145.1. NCBI lineage: Eukaryota > Metazoa > Mollusca > Cephalopoda > Sepiida > Sepiidae > Acanthosepion > Acanthosepion lycidas. The sequence continues at coordinate 13,446,821 of OZ010605.1, forward strand.
GAGGTCGGGTAACTGCGTCCCAAGACGAGACTCTGCCCTTCGAGATAGCCTCGTCAACGAATTGTCTCTACCCGGAGGCAGAGTGTTTGACCAGCACCGCTGGAGACGAATCACTGTCTGCAGGCCAATATACAGTATTTACTTCTGTATATGACTGGGGGCATGCACATTATCGTTCATAGGTATGTTACAACACATACCTTTACTCTAAAAGTTTAAAACTATGCACAAAATATTCAGATTTCGGCATTAAGTAATTCAGAAGAGGTTGATATGCCGCGAAACAAATTCGACCAACCCCAGTCACTTTTGTCTTCAGTACGTCCTCTGAATGTCAAATCCTCCAAGCCTTCTTACTTCGTTATTTTTCCAGGAAATTGCAACTGTCTCTTTCGAATTATGTGTGTCTTTTCTGCTTCCCGTCTCATTATAAAGTAAACGGTGATAATGCTGATAAAAATGAAAACATACGACATTGAATTTTGTAAGGGAATGTCACACATTCCCTATCGCCTATGTAGACTGACTATATAATTAGCTATATACAGTGAGCACAGGATATACCTGGGGGTTTAATTCGGGAATAACTAGGCTGCCATCCGATTTTCTGTCTTTCAGTAGTGTATTCTCTTTTACAATAAACCTCACGTCTTTCATCTACGCGATGCTGCTGTTCCTTCAGTCGAGTAACACCTTTCTCTGTTTGTAACATTTTTAATGATAAAACACAAATCTGATGATTCAAAAGAAAAGGGAACAAGTCACATTTCATTTAATGTCTGGAAATTATTTAACACGCCACATAGAAAAAGAATATGTTGGACTTAATAAAAATGACTCTTAAGAAATTTCTCTAAGCTGCCATTCTTACGGATTATTGCAACATATCGTCCTTTGTTGTCTGCAGTATTCTTTAAATGCCTGACGATCGTCATAACATTCATCGAATATCGCAAAACAATTTATATAATCTACTTATATAAAATGTTTTCATTCCACTGTCCTTGTATCCATTTAATTCTTTTAAAAATGTGGAACGAGAACAATTTAAACCCGTAGATGAAATAAATGCTCCAGTTCAAATTTACCTGAAGGCTCCTCGAAGTGGTTTTGGAAGTTGATCAGCGATAGTCTTCAAGACCCTTACTCATATAGAGATATTCCAAATGTACCTATCATAGTGAAAGTTTTAATGAGCATTATATTAACTAGGCTCTCATCGTTTATATGAAAGTCATCTCCTCACGACCCAATTTGGTTTTCGTTCTGGTAAGGGATGGAATTATGGTATATATGTCATCAAATAACACCAAAAAGTTACTTACCTCCGTAATAAGTAACTGTATACCTTACTCGTCGACCTCACAGCAGCATAAGAACACATCTTTTGAGATTTCATCTTGTAATACATTATAAATCACCTTGCAATTGAGTAGTGAGTGCAATCCTCACAGAGTGCCCCATGATTTCGGCCTTGTGACACATCTAAGCTGCACTTTGACGTGGTGTAATTGTTAGCAAGCTTGTCTCGATAGGTAAGTTACGACTAAATAGTGAGTGGGAACCTCACTAGGTGCTCCATACTTTCGGCCTTGTGCGACATCGAAGCTGCGCTTAGAAAATCATTTGGACACTTCGAGATGGTGTAATTGTTAGCAAGCTTGTCTCGTTTGAACAATTATGACTGAATAGTGAGTTCGATTCTCACTGAGTGCCCCATACTTTCGACCTTGTGCCACATCTAAGCTACTTTGAGAAAATCATTTGGGCACCTCAATGTGATGTAATAGTTAGAAAGCTTGTCTTGCTAGATCAATTACGACTGAATAATGAGTTGGATACTTTCTAGGTGCCCCATACTTTGGCCTTGTGAAAATAACCATTATGAAACATCTTCCATGCTATGACTCAACTGATGGCATCGATCTAATTCAGGAAATTTATCGATCTACATAATCTTACATGCCTGGCAAGGACCACAATCCGGAGACGTTTCAAAGCTCAACAACAGTACGTCATGTAGGAAATGAGAGTTCCCGTCATTTTTAGCATTTCCTAGACGATGCCCTGTGCATTTCGAAACCTAAATACTATGAAATGGGAACAGACCATTTCAGTATTCCATAAAATTTAAATATTTGGGAAGTGTTCTAACAGAGAAAATTGCAACACTGAGATTTGAAGACGTACTGTAAAGGTCAATGATGCATTTCAAAAGCCAAGCCGAGTCTAAAGTTACGGAAATATTTCACGAAAAACAAAGAAATGAGCATTGGACTGTTACGTGATATCTGACCACTTCTATGGCAGCTAATGCTTGACAATTTTCTCAAAGATGAAGAAGAGATTTGAAGCAACAAAAATGTGGTTCTGCAGAAAGATGCTGAGGATACCGTGGACGGAACATGTGAGCAACGACGAGAAAATGGAAACAAAATGTGTACTTACACTTAAGATGAGGAAGAGGCAGTTGAAACTTCTGGGGCCCATAATGAGGAATAAGGGCTTGGAAAATTTGATACTCACTAGACAGATTGAGAGAAAGAGGAACAGAGGAAAGCAGCGTGTAACATACTTGATGAGCTTGAGTAAATGGATGGTAGAAGATGAAGAAGAGACTTGAAGCAGCAGAAATGTGCTTCTACAGAAAAATGCTGATGATAGGATGGACTGAACATGTGAGCAAGGAGGAAGTTTTAGAAAAAAATAGAAAAGGAAACATACTTAACATTAAGAATAAGTAGTTGAAATTTCTGGGACACATAATGAGGAATGAGGGCTTGGAAAACCTGACATTCACAGGGACAGATAGAGGGAAAGATGAAGAGAGGAACGAAACGTGTAACATACTTGTAGATAGATGTTAGAACAGACTTTGGGAGAAATAACAAAAATACAAGATTTATTAAGTGCTACGAGGGACAGAAACATAGGGAATGTCATGATCGCCTACGTCCAGAAGCGACACGGTGCATAAAAGTAGAAGATACCACATCACAAATGAACCAACGAATGGAAAACAAAGATCCTATTTACCTACCAGGGCCAATGTACTAATGAAGAAGGGGACGATGCTGATGACATAGGTCCATAGCTGAGATAAGATTGATCTTGAAAAGAAAATCATCTACAGCAAGGGTCGGCAACCTACGGCCGCGAGCCGAATCCGGCCCGCGAAGGTATTTTGACCGGCCCGCGAGCCTGATTACCAATGACTATTTTTAACATGAGAGACGACCTTCAAATGAAATTTGTTATGTGTCATTTTCTATAGAATGTCTACACATCTCAGTGCACTAAAAATATTAGACTATCTGCCTATCTTTCATGAGAATTGTTTTACCAAGTTGTGTTGCCTACGGTTCAATGTCAAATAATGGATATATATTTGTTATGACTCTTGGCTACATTAAAAGATAAGCAGAAGCGAAAGGAACGATAAAGTGAAAGAGGCCAGGGAGGGACTGGCATGCGAGGTAGCAGAAATCTAAAGACAGACATATGCGCATTATACATACATGACTCATGAATGTGTGGATGATACCACATGTGTATATCTTTGCAACTATTTGTACTCGTATGTATGGGTATATGTACTTCGTTTTTGTTTGATGTGTGTGTGTGTGTGTGTGTGGTTCGTTTGTGGAACAATTTTCAATAACAGTTTCAAAACTACACGTCATAATTTCTTCCATTTCACTTCGGTTGATTTTTTTCACTTTGAAGTATTTTGTCGTTCCTTGAGGAAAAGTAATTTTTGTTAAGTGTTTTTTTTTTATTTTAGATTTTGTTTTGTTTTTCTGATTTTTCAATATTTATTTTCATTATGGTTTTAAATATTTAGGTTGACAGGGGGTCTGCATATGTAATTTTACTTAATTTTTCATTAATGGCCCTCGTCCGGCCCGAGACCCGTCATTATAGCAAGATCCGGCCCGCAGGGTCGAATGAGTTGCCGAACTCTGTAAATTCTGCAGAGTGTTCCAAGATATAGGTCTCAAGAGTTTCAATAACATAAGCTATGATGTAGAATTGGAATGAAAAGAGTGAAGTGACATACTTTGAATTCTTCATAAAAATTCAGAATAGAGAATTAGTAAATACCAATCACTCAAAACACCTCGGTGTATTGATCCGGTATAACAAATTTAGTATAGAAGATAAGGAAATGTAACAAAGAATAGGGTGCGTTAGATGAAAGTTCGGTCAGCCCCGCAAATTGCTCCGTCCTAGGTCTGACGATAAACAACATACGAGCCCTGGGTAAGACGATAAACTACGTCCAATAGCAAGGCCTCTGAGCAGGAGGTTTGAGGGCCGTGGAACCACCTCTTAATTGCTGGTGTTCCCAGGTAACTCTGACCCGAGGTGGTAGCACCTGTTAGGGCCCCAGCTATGGGTAAATAGTTAGTCCTCAAACTGGTGTCAAAACACCATGTAAGTGTAAAAATAGGTTTTAATACCAGCAATACATTTTTGAAAAAAAAAAGATATTACCAGCTATACATTTTTTAAGAAAAAATATTACCAGAAATAAAAATTTTGTCGGCATTAAATAACCCATTGAGGTTGATAAGCCGTAAAACAAACCAAACCAAAACCACAAATTGCTACAGAACTAAAACATCAAACGGGTTCTTAAATAGCCTCGTCGGATCGATACTTATATATAGTTCACGCATGGCGTCAAGCACGTTCAGACATATCTCAAATGTCAGGTATATAAAGCAGATTCCCAAGATCAATGGTGAGAAAAGGCTCTGAGTGAGTGTATCTTAAGGGTTTTGGAAAAGATAAACCTCTTTTGCCCGTTGTGTACTGGCAATACAAAATCTCAAACAACAAACTACACCTGATAACAGAAACCACATCACTTGAAAACTACCAGCAACAGCAACAACAAAAATGGATAGCACGTGTAATTCAAAGAGAAAATAATGACATAATCCAGATGCTGATATTTCATGCTAATTCAACTCATAGGTTAGGAAGGAAAAGACCATTAATACTGGAAAAATGGAGGACATCTATTGGACTCGAGCAACGTGTTTTCCTGAAAAATTGTTTTAAGACAAAGATTTTATAAATTTCAAACTAAAGTAGTTCTGGCTGCAATATTTATTTGTATAATATATACAAAATGTGGCACAAGACCAAAATGAAAAAAAAAAGATCTTCTGTTTTAACATTAAACTTAGCTAGCCAACATCCAAAAGAAACACAATAAGCTTTACACCAAAACAAAACATTCTTACTTACCATTCTTACAACATCCACCATAATACCTCAAATGTCTCTATGAAGTCTTAACTAGTGCCCATATGTACAATTCCTGTCTTTCGTGGGGTGGGGGAATAACAAGTTAAAATGTGAACCCCCAATGTGCATTTACAATAAGAATAAAAAAACTATTTACATGAATCTAAATAAAATAGGTGCTAATAATGAAACACCACACAATCCTTAATTGTGGATAAAGATATCAGTTAACTGAAAAAAAACAATACGGGATTTAATAATATACAACACGCATTCGTCGAAACAATCACTAAAACACACACTCGTTCAAACACAAGAAATATAAAAATCACACCCGAACCGAAAGCATCCAACAGAGAACTGGAGTTTCTGCTCACCTAAACAGAGGATGGAAGGGGAATTAATCATAAGAAAATAGGAAAAGAAATAAAAGGGACCAGTGAGCAGACATCTACTAGCTAAGTTAACTTAACCAAAGAAACTTAAAGACAAAAAATAACCGTAAACTAATCTGTTTTCGTGCGGCGTTGCCAATGTTCAACAGAGCGCAATATCCTAATGCCTACCCAGCATCAAAGTTTCACTCCATGTCAACCTCTTTTACTCGACAAAAACGCGCAAGATTCACACACCATTTGCCAAATTCCGCTTTTCCCTTCTAATCTTGACCTTAAGCTGATGCTTAAAGTACAAGATCAGTTTGGAAGAAATTTCTCACCCCAATAAAATTCCTTCTGAAGTGCCGTCCAAATCACGTCTCTCATAACACCTAGTAAGCAAAAGAACACATAGTGTTCAGCCCTCGTCAACAGCGGTACCACATTGCTACAGACAGAATTGGACTTAAGGACAAAGACCTTTCCGCGTAGCATGCGAACCATGATGTCGTCAACGGTACTACGAGCTTGCAATAAAAGAAAGCGTGACCCAGCGTCTCCATTCCCCATCACAGCGAGCGCAGTTTGAAGATTTCTTCAAGCCCGCCGAACAAACCCTTTTGCCGACCCAGAGCTCCCTACGAATCATCAGCCAGGTGAGTGATGCCTCATCATTATTGATGCATTTCTAACCGGGGGCCCACGGCCATATTGAGCGAGCCTCCTGCTCCGTAAGACCGATCCTGGAAGAGATGTTTCAGAGCAATACGACATTCACAATAGAAGGAGCATTATCCTCGGTGTAAACGGGCAGCCTCGTCCTCGCCCGAGTGCACACTTCTCAGGGACGGAAAATTCTTAGGGGCGTCTTCCTTCCAGAATTCGCCCTCCTCATCCGATTCGTGACACATTCGATCTACGAAAGCGATGCAAAGTGTATAATGGCGATCCTCAATTCTAGGCATACCAAGACCGTCTTCTGAAGGGTGGAGGTAACAGATCTTTCGATCTACCGGACTTGCCTCCCCACAACGAAGAGAAAAAGAGCTTCGGCTTTCTTCTGCACATCCGACCAATTCATTTCTGCCAGAGATCAGAACCAAAATCCAGATGCCGATAGTCTAACCTGTCCGTCTGTCCAGAGGAAAGTCGGGGAAGATGAGAAGCTCCCTTCCACGGACCAACCACAAGCCAACAGACATGACGCGATTGATATTAGCCGCTGTCAGTTTCATACCCTCTGATTTGTTTGAGACTTCTTCAGTCTCGGCTCTTCTCGACACAAGAACCAAAACCACGTCAGCACAGACGAATACCTGGCCGCAGTGATAGCACCAGGTAGAGAAATTCCGCGTAGGACAGGATTCATCTTCATCTTGCGAAGGAAAGTTTCCAAAGCGAGAACGTAAAGCAAAGGCAACCTTTGTACCTGTCTGAATTAGCACAGATTGGACGATTGGAGGAGGAATCTCATATGACGAACGGAGCGAGATGGCCTCATTCACTTCCACCAGCGCACCGGTGGATGCATACAGAAAACGGATCCAAGAGTAAAAATGCAGCCCAAATCCATCGGCCGAAAGGAAAGCCTCCAGAAATCGATGGTCCACTCTGCCCTTGACTGATCTTAATTGATCAGGGTGGATTCACTGTCGACTTGCTCGATGATCAAGCGTACCATATGAAGTTTGTCCTGAATAGTTCTTTCCTTCGCGGCACAGTTTTTTTCTGAGAAAATCAGTCTTATGAGGAGGGCCTGCAAACGGTTGGCTAAGTTGTTGGCTAAAATCTTTAACTCTGTATTTAACATCGTTAAAGGCCAAAAGTTGCCCATACCACCCCCATCGGTTTTGTCTTTGAAGCAACTTGATTACACACCTGTTAAAGCGTTGAAGTATCGACCCCCGCTACAACTATTTATTAAAAATCAGTGACAGCAAATAAACGAAAACAGGGTAGACCATCTAAACTCAAAGATTTGTCCCAGCAAACCTTCAGCGCTTCCCAGATTTCCGATTCTGTGATTGGACCTCTAAAACTGAATTCATAGGCTCAATAAAAAATGTCTCAGATGAATCAATACAATATGTCAAATCTTTTACACAAAATAAATTCTACTGAAAAGTACATGGAAAATCGCATAGCTAAAGCCTGGGCCGTATTTAATAAAATGGGTGTAATCTGGAAATCTAATCTGCCAGACAATGTCAAGCGGAGATTTTTTCGAGCCACAGTAGAGGTGGTTTTAATGTATAGGGCCACTGCTTGAACATTAGCTGAAACCGTAGAATCTATACTTGATAGAACCTTCACTCGGATGCTGCGAGCTTTAACTAACATCTCTTGCAGGCACCATCCAACTAAATCTTTGCTCTGTGGACCGATCCCTGATAGTTCTATAATCTTACGCGAAAGCGGAATGCGCTTTGCAGGACATTGCTGGCGAGCAAAATAAGAACCTCGCGAGTGATCTACTGCTTTAGACACCTAGCCATGGAGCAAAGCGAATTTGTCGCCCAGCAACGACCTACATTGACCAACTATGTTATGACAACGAATGTCAACCTAATAACTTTCTGACAATGATGAAGTACCGTGATGTTTGGTGCGATAGACTCGTGAATTTCCAAACTAAATCGACCGAATAAAATAAACAACACAATCTTAAGAATATAAGATATACAGAGGGTTCTGTGTTGATAGAAGACCCGGAAAGGAAACTATAAATACTCATTCAGAAAGTAATAAGGTAAACCGAGAAGAAAGAACTTGTCGACATCAACATTTATATTTATTTTTGTTTGTACATGCGTAGAGGTTTAGGTGTTATGTCCCTTTGACTGATTTAATATTTTTTTTTTATCTGAGCTCACAAAAGTTGAATGAATTATAACGCTGAGAAATGCTGAATAAACTGTAGCTTTAGAAAAAGTATTTCAAGTATTTTTGGAAATGCTTCGTATGTTTGTAATGTCGTTTGGAAAATTTCGTACGTACTTGCATGTGTGAATATGCTTTTAACGTCTGACCGCCCATGGTCGAGACGGGATCCTTTTTCAACTACATCTTGTAGCGAGAAAAGGAAAAGAGAGACTGCTATTTATAATTAATGTAATCACGTGACAGGACTTGTCGGGAAAACTTGACTTGGTCACGCGCTGAAAAAAATATTTGTACGTGGGGGGATTGCAACGGCCACTTATTGTGTTTATTGACCAATCAGATGTTGAGATTTCCTGAAAATCTTTACTAAGCTGAGTAGACACCCTGATCCAATTTTTTGCACAAAATTGTACAAAATTCAACATTGAGAAGAAAGTGGTAACGCGATGCTAAAGACTAACCATCAATCGTAAGGCAGAATATATGTAAACAAAAGAAACATGGCAATTTTGAAGATACCAAAATCAAGAAAATACAAAAATTGAAATATCTTCTTAACTTTTTTTAACGGTCACTTGAAATGGCTAGAGTAAAATTCGAAGGTGCATTGGAATAGCGACAGATATATTTCGAAAGATATGCAAAGTATTAAGAAAAGAGTACCAAACGATTATGTAATTTTGGCACTCTTATATGAGAGTGAATGGTTCAACAGAAGCATGTTGAGAATAACATAGACGAACATATCATCACGAAGTTTTAACAAAAATTAAAAAAAAGGACCATTATAGAGTCGGCAAGAGACAGTTAAATTTCAAGGACACATGATGAGGATAGACACCTTGGAGAAATTGACACCCACTGCACATATTGAAGGCAAATGTGACAGAGAAGGAAAGGGATCTTACTAGGGAGCTTGTGTAAATGGATGGTAGAACAGGGAATAGAAGAGATGGAAAATAAAAATAAAAACATTGCTAAGTACTAGAAAGAGCAGTAAGATGTGGGTTACAATGATCGCCCACGACCTGAATATAGAAGAAGAAGGATTGGGCACCTTGAGGTGGTGTAATGGTTAGCAAGCTTGTCTCGCTAAAAACAATTACGACTGAATAGTGAGTTTGATCCTTACTGGGTAATCGATGCTTTCGGCATTGTGCCACATCCGAGAAAATCGCTAAAGAAGAAGTAGTTAATGTGGCTTTGTTAATTAATTAAACTGAACCAGCGTACATAACTTGAGAGGATTGTCAATCATGGCTTCCCACAATCAGTTATCATTCATAACTCTAACAAAGTTTGTCCTTGTTACTATCCCTACCTCATCATGTTCTGATATTTCCCTTAAACATAGAAATTTCATCGCTGAATTCATCTGTCCAACAAACTTTCAGTATGCCCTGTGAGTGTCAAATTTTCTAAGCCATCCTTCCGCTTCATCTGTTCTATGAAGTTCAGCTTTTTCCTTCTGATTTTAAATTCCTTCTATCTTCCTTATTGCATGGATGGTATTTCCAACACTATCTGCTCTATACAACCGCATTCTAAGGTAAATAGTTAAAAGAGCCATGGAGAAGCCCACGCTCCTTCGAAACTTGTGAACTGGCGCTACAGAATCACAAATGATGGTAACAGATAACAGAAACCACATCATTGGAGAGGTTTCTAAAATGGATATGTGTCTCGAAGAACAAAAATATGACATAATCAGGATGTTGATATTCGATATTTTCTACTTCAAATAAAAGGTTAGGAATGAAATCCCTATCAATATTGAAATGAGCTATTACATCTGGACTTGAGAAACATATTTTCCAGAAAAAATTGTTTTCAGAGAAAGGTTTCAATCGATATTAGTACAAGCTGCTCGTTCAATGAATGCAAAATGTTTACTTATCAGGAAACGGTAAATAATAACATTAACATTTATGTTTTCTCAGTCATCGTCTAGATCCTTAAAAGAAATTGTGTAGCATTTACAGCCACATAAAAGCCACGTGATACTACAGAGAAATTCAGTTCTCTAATGATCTCTAAAGAACAGGAACCATTTTGTTTTTCATTTTCCTCAAAAGGTCTTTGTTGATTGCATGTTTCTTTTCTTTGTCTTCTCGGGATCCTTCTATAGAACCAAAACTCGGTTGAACTCATGACTCTTATGTGAAATTCGTCTGCATTCACTGCCATATAGAAAGATTGAAATTATATCGCAGCTGAGCAAAGTATATTTTATGCAAATTTTCTATTTCTTGATAATTCTTAATGTTTGCTTAGCATAATTTGTTATTTCAATGCGTCTTCGTCTTTCGGTATCAAATTGTCGGTCCTCTGTTTAAACTCATCCCTTATATATAAAAACATCTGTACTTTTTTTTTAGCTTGATATCTACAATTCCTTTATCCGCATCTTGATTTTTTCTCTTGCTGACAACTATACATTCTCTTTTTGTCACAGTTGATTAGTCCTTTCTTCCTGCTTTCCTGTAACTACATTGTCTTCGAGGTTCTACAGTTTTCTTTTTATGCCTGCCATCAACACAGTGAAATATGCGTATTTTGTATTATAGAGCTATTGGAAGGTATCGAATTTTTGCGTCACATTTTCTGTCATCTGCCAAAATATAATCCAATTTACGGAAGGCATAATTTGGTTGAAATTTAATGTGATGTCATAGAAACCCGTAAAGAAATCATTTGATATCGCAGTAATGATGCTTAGAATGAAAAAATATTTTTGTTGAAAGGATTTACATCAATCAAATATATTTAGTTATTTCAATTTATTCATCTTTCAAATGAAATTGGATAACATTCAAAAACGGAAAATTTCAATGTATTTGAAACTGAACTTTTTAATTTAATATCACTGATCGTTTCCTTCTTTATTTCAATTTTATTTAGGTTTACAATTTAATTCTAATTTCTTCTCCTAATAGCGGCATAGCAACATATGTTCCTTTCGCTAACAATTGTGGACGAGTCTGACGGCTCGAAAATTGAACGGACATTAAGTGGAGTAAGGAAAGCTGTTTTTATAACAACGACCGACCACACTCGTCACTACATCCGGACACAAAAGATTTTAGTGAGTTATGCCTTATTTGCCACGGTATGCTAATGCACAGGGTCTACCGACTACTGTTCCATGCAGCAAGACAACCCCGCTTTTTCCCCAAACAAGAGACACAAATTAACGGAATGAGTTCCAGGAAAGAAAATAGATGGTCTAAAGTCCAGGTTCATATAAAAGAGGAGATAACTAACTTTAAGATGATTGTGTGGCAGCAGTCTTCTAATGCTAAGGTGTTTAAAAACGGTATTGAAATCAACTATAAATCTTCTAGAGTTTACCTGTGATTGAACATGTTATACTGATCGCATAAGAAATAAACTGCAACTACCTTGTATTGAGGCAGAATAATCTATCAGGTTAAATCGTAATCACTGGGTGCAGGGAAACTTCAAAACAAAAATTCAATATTTTTACTTTATTAAAAAATAAATTTCTTTACGATTTACTTTACAAAAATAATTTAAAAAAATATTCATTAATTCAGGTTTTAATCTTTAATAACTTTTATTTAGTTATAAAAATAGTTGTTTTTTTCTGGTGCTAAGTTGTTTAGATCTTGAGTTGTTCCAGCGCTCAGTTGGTGGTATGGAGGAGGCGGTGTTGAGTTGTCCCTTCCCGCAATAATTAACTTTTTGGAAAACCAATTGCAATAAAGATGGTATTATCTTAACTAATCTTTAAATATAAAAAACAGGTGATGAACAATAGTTTACACACGACAATGTCCAATGAAAAGGTCAATGTGTTTACAAGGATACATCTCCACAACTAACCCCTATAGTTGAGCTCCATGGAAGACAGGAAATTTTGTGTACTTGAGGGGATATGAGTACCATTCCTATGTACTTCTCACGCGCAATGAATGCACATAAATATGTCCAGAAGCTGCAACTTGTCCATAAATTTTTGGTCAAATGTGTCCTATGATCTTCAATGGAGAAAAAACGTTGTTCTCTATGGCAACGAAAAACCGCAAACAGGAAGAATAACACAGGAAAAAAAAGTGAACTCGGTTAGTCTATTCTAACGCACCTTCTATATTCACCTGACCTTGCACAAATCAAATATTTCATTTTTTTTTTCTTTTTGATCGCTGCATAAAGGCTTTTTTTTTATTAGGTTGGTGCAAAAATAATGACGTAATAATGTCGTTTTTTGACGTAACGTCAAAAAGCATTTCTGTAATGAAAAATAGATTCACAAGATTTTTTCATATCAAAACCATAATTTTACTCCCAATTTGTCGACGACCTGACAGATCAGTGACAATAATTCATCGCAATTATAGAAAGAATATATCTAAATAAATAATCAGAAAATTTTGTCTGTCCGTCTGTGTGTCTGAAACACATCTAACTGAAGCCACACTTACTCTACATAGATATATACCTTTTTTTGGAATCAGGGTGACCCCAGGATTGAAAATATGTCGATCATCAGGTGCTTGAACATCCAGAATTGGAATTTGTGTCCAAATGAAGAGGGTGAAAAATTCAAATTTTAAAATACCTGGAAAATGTTGGTGATTTTAAAACTTTTGATTTTATATTGAGTTTAACGTAACACAAAGAATTTGAGAATTTAAAAATGTTTGTTTTAAAATTCAGTTTAAAATATCTTCAAAACTTTGTGATTTAAGGAAATCAATTTTATTCATTCAAAATGTCAAGGAATCAGAATTAAAATGAGAGGTTTCGTGACATGACGGTTTGAAGTTCTACGGAATTTGTGATTTGAAGAACTCAGTTTTTTGCCTGAATCGGACTTTCGGCCGAAAATGGTCTTATGGCCGGAATTAAACTTATAACCCGAATCAAAGTTAAAATGTGATTTTGAAGTTCGATAGAATGAATTCAGGGATTTAAAGTTATTTCTTCAAAGTTATCATTGCTATTTTCTAAGATGGAGGAGGGATCCCTTTAAGTTTGTGTCGGAGGCCCAATTAACCTTCTACAAGAGCTAGCTTAAACATCACACGGAGTGCGGCTTTTAAGTTAGTAATTAAATACAATGTTAGCTGCACTTCATTTTTTGTAGAATAAAGTTGATAACATATAATCAGATCTCATTTAGGAATCAACCTAATATCTGGTCAAAATATAAATATTGTCTATGATAATAACTACAGAATGAGATTAGATATATAAAATACTTACGTCAGTTATCCATTCTTGTACACGATTAGGATAAGATATATTTCAAATGTTAAATTGGTTCTGATCTTAAAAGATATCAGTGCAGATTTATGTTCGGTTCAAAGCAGTAACACATAAAGGGATAATATTACGTTGCGTCGAAAATAATTTCCGTTTTAGTGAGCCAAATGTAATGACAAATATACAATACTAAGTATCAAACAAAGGAGACAGTTAACAAATTTGAAGTACAGAATGGTTCGAAGGTCTTGTCACTCGTACATAATATAAATTTTCTATTTCAGATGGCTGACACAAGCTCCTACATTTTGGAAGAGAGGCTGCTTTCATGTGTATGGACACATGATCGTCTGCATTCTGACATAAGCATAGAGGATGTACGACATGAATTCACTACAAGATTCGGCAAACAAATTCCTCCGAAGAGGTAGGGGGTGACAATGCTTTCGGACCCACCTAACCTATGAAAATGTTCAAGGAAAAATGCTGTAAATCATGGTAACTATTAAGATGAGCTCTTCGCTATGGCACCTAGAGTTTTTTAAAAATTTAACCGCAGTACTAGACTGGCGTCGAGATCTCATCAATTTACAGTTGAAATGATTATATGTAACCGTAAATTCTATGCTAACAGTTTCTTTTCGCGAATTTCTAGATTTTGGAACTCACTTCCGACTCCATTCTTTCCCACCAACTTTAATTTGCAAAAAATTAAATGCAATTTCAATCTCTATCTACTGACCTCCTGATTACTCTCTTCCCTTTCTGCTCATCATTAATATTTCTGTTCCTAATTCTTCCACATGTAACCCCTTGTGTCTTAGTGCCATTACTGGCCTGTTGGGGTGATACCGATTTTTAAAAAATCGACAAGAATTTAATTTACACAAAATGACCACCAAGCTCTAATCCATGAAAGGAAGGGTAGCGATTGTGAGTCTGGTGGGATATTTGGCGTATTATACATTTAAACATCTTAAAACATGATGAAATACTAAAGGCATATTTTTACGTCTAGCAGCTTCAATATATGCATGAATATTTGGTTTAGTATTACTCTGCGCTCCTCCTCCTCCGTAGATAATGGTGAATATGCCGGGTCTCACGGCAAAATTGTCCAAATTGTGTAAAAGCATAATTATTCACTTCACAAAATTTTAATATCTAATAAAATAATAAACTAACTGAGTTTCTTTTTTCAGATAAGGCGTTTAGCCATCTTGACGTCATCTTAACATCACTGAAAAATCCTTTGATGTTTCAGTTAAAAAGGAAGCAGTTTAAAATCGTTTTGTGTGAGACCCACTCTCTTCCCAACTGAGCAATGGTGAGAGGAAAAGATCATTCAGGCCTTCTGTAATGGTACCCACATTCATACACTGGCTTCCGTCTCCAAAGTTCATTTAAGAACCATCAAGGGGACGGTGAATGAGATTAAAAAGAGGGAACAGTAGATAGGAAAACTGGATCAACGGGTCACAACAGGAAGGGGGGGTCATCATTTCACTTTAGAGTTAAAGAAATCTATTGGAAAAGATTCAACTCAATTCATAAGGCGTTTGTCACGTGAGAGAGGTGGTTCAGCTATGACAGTCTAAACAGCAGTGAAAGAAAGACTTGTAAATAAAAATCATACGCGAAAAATGTGAGGCATCTTGTTACACCAAGACTGAAGGTTAGAAGGTTAGAGATGGCGAAGATCATCTTGAATAAGTTGGAAAATTATCCTGTAATCATATATATATATATATATATATATATATATATATATATATATATATATATATATATATATATGAACTTTTATTTCAATACTCCATGAGCTTCCGATCCTTAGCTATGTCAATTAGTGATGAACATAGCATTTTTGTTTATGATTGATCTCCTCACGATTCTTCTGTTAAGCATGGAGAGTAATTATACATTCTTATTGCACAAAGTAGAGTCCAATAGTGTTATAAAAAGCTTGGAGAATTCCAGTAAGATATTTTTAATCATTTTTAAGATACGACGGTTCAAAATTAATCTAACAATTTCACAATTTTACTGTTATGCGATTTGAAAAATTCTGCTTTTATAGCCGGTATAATTTAATTTAATGTTAATCTTTTGAAAGATAAAAGAACAAAAATTATTCATGACTCAAACTAATAAAAGGTTACCAAACTTATTTAAAACGAAAGGAAATATATTATGTTGTACTGAAACTTTCATGGATGAACCAAATTCCCCGAAATTGATCAAAGTGTCAAATTACGTTCAGAAGAGATTCTTTGTCGGACAGGTGAATTTTTATGTTTCGGGTGGGAAAACTTTTTTCGTGTGAAAATGACTATTTTTATTGTAGTTTTGGATGTAAATAAGATACTGCTATAAAAGACGAACACCACAGAGAATGCCAGTGGAGTTACTATCTGTTGATCTAAGAAAGTTTATTCTAGAGATTACTCTACTTCATAACACTTACAATGAAAATTTAATCTATATGTTTAATCCAGACCGAATAGTAACCAAGCCTACCCCAGGTAAGAGGCAACTACGTGGTACTCCTTAAAATACAGTTCTGCAGCATTCTGCATGTAAGTTAATACAATGTTATGTACTATTTTATAACGGCGCAAAGCTAGTTCAATCTGTCCATTCGCCCAGAATTGAAATCAAGACATTCGCTAATTCACTAGCGATGGAATAGTACTAACCATCACATTACGTTGTGCGTCCGTGAATGAACGTAAGAAAGATCTTCATGTTCGATCTCAGGTAAAGACCAGAATATTGATTGTTGATTTCAGTTCCATTTTCAAAAATCATAGATATGGAAGATTGGCGCTAATATTCATCTTAAAGTTGGTTATCTCCTCTTTTACATCACCGTTCATTTTAGAGTACCTTTTTTTGCTTCTGAAACCTATTCCGTAGTTTTGTGTCTCCTGTTTTTAAGTGAGAGATTACTGAGGTCTTTGATCTCTACTTGGCAATTCCATGACGAAGACTCAGTATCAGAGTTGCCATTCTACGCTTCTTTTAACTATGTTCTCTTTCATTGTACTTTATGGTTGTCAATCCAAAAGAGAAAAATCTAAAGAAAGAATTATCAATTTTAAAATTTTTGAAAAGAAAGAACGCAGTAACTGGAAAGAAAGAAATTCGATTAGAAGAAGCAAGACCAAGAAAAAAATGAAAAACAAACAAACTGTAAATCAAAGAGTGAAAAATAATGGAGACAAAGTAAGAATTGAAAGAAAATGAAAGGGCAACTTTAGAGAAAAAAAGTTTTTTTTTGTTTTGTTTGGTTTTTGTTTAACGGCATATCAACACCTTTATGGGTTATTTAATGTCAAAATTTAAAATATTTTGTAAACAATTTTATTATTATTTTATTTCCTCTGATTTCTGGTTTATATACATTTCCTTCCGGGTCCCGCTCAGAGACCTAAAGTTAGAAATGGCATCATGACTTTTTCCACTAACCAATAAAAATAAAAAAATAAATAAAATATTATTATTATTAGATTATAATAGTTTTATTGATACATGTCTTACTATTTAACCCAAAGCTGGAGGAGAAGAGTTGAATCGAAACCTTTTCCAATGATATTTGCGTAAGTGAAAATATCGAACTTAACTGGAATTAAAACTCAGTTCTCCTATTAACAATTCCGAGCCATTCAAACTAAAGTGTCTGGTATTATCAGGCGACTAGTCATGTAGGTACTGACAAGGATCGACGTTGCTTAACTTTAGTAATCGTAGGGGAACCAGTGTTTCAACGTGATGTGGCCATAAGCTTAATTATTATTACTTGAACCGATAGAAATTCTACACTTGTCACCTTGACATATTATATTTACATTTTAATTGGAATTAAATTGTAAGCATTCTTATAGACACGTACGGCAGGCTTGACGCTTTTAATTTTCGGCAATTCGTATTTCACTATACCAAATACATTATTATTATTATTATTATTATTATTATTATTATTATTATTATTAGATTAATTGATTGATTCGTGTTCTACGGCCTATCAAACCAATACAGTTTATTTAAAGCCAATAAATATTGTTAAATTCTAAGAATTTAAAAATAAATTAATACTGGTTTAGTGATAAAAGTTTTACTGATTAACCCATATTTGGGGAGAAGAGCTGGATTCATATATTCTCGAATGGTATTTGCGTGTAAGTGAATAAAAGAACCAAGCTAGAACTGGAATCGAACTCGGCTCTCCTGTTAACAATTCCGAGCCATTATGCATTACACCACCCGCAACTTCCGGGCTTACAACATCTGGTACTCCCAAGCGCTCACCTATCTAGGTACTGACAAGGCTCGACATTGCTTAACTCCGGTGACTGTATGTAAAAAAAGAAGAAATAAATTAAAAATGGGAAAGAAACTAGGGGTGGGGGGATAAAAGATTCATCATTTAAAATTAAAAGAAAAAAGAAGAAAAAAAAAGGAATAATCATCATTTAAATGTGCCAAGAAATAGAAATAAGACAGACGAAGAATTACTCTTCATTTTAAAGGCAATAAAGTGAAAGAAAATATTAACAGTAGAAACCGTATTTAAAATCACTTAGAAAGAAATAACAAAGGAAAACTGTTTAAAATTTGGTTCACTATGTCTTGCTACATAGTTTTTCTCTCAGAATCGACCTTACATAATCATAAATCTACCATTCGTTCATGCTTTGAATTTTGCTAGTAAATATGGTCAGCTTCTCGTACTGTATATTTACAGATGTTTGATAAAATCCAAAGTATAATCACCAATATTATTGGTACTGACCTGGCATCTCGGCTTCAGTCACTTTCACACTGCAGTAATGTAGCTTCCCTCTGCCTTTGCAATAAATGCTTTCATGGTAAGAAAATGTCCTTACAAAGAACAGAGGTTTAGATTACTGTATATTAGTTAATATTCAATATGACAGTGAATCTTGAGCAATTTATTCATAGTTGAAGAAGAGACTTGAATCCAAAAGATTGCGGTTTTATATAGGAAAATTTGAGAATACCTTGAAAAGATTCTTGAAGAAGCTGGAAAATGTTAAAGAAGAAAGTTGTTGCCGACGATCAGCCGGTACCAGATGAAGTTTCTGGAGTATTATTGTTCCTGGACTGGTAGCTCGACTTTCCCACCAACGTCAGCTGAACTTTCTGGGTATTTTCTATAAATATTTTCATGGTAATTTTTCAAATGAACTCTTCGATATATTAGTAGTTTTGTTTTCATATTGTGAATACTCGTTAGTTAGATTTTAAATTATTGTTTTATTCCCACCACCACCACCGCAGACAATGAATTGTACAAATGGGGATTACTTAGAATTTTCATAGAGACAATGAGGTATTATGGTGGATGTAGCAAGAACGGTAAGTAAGAATGCGTTGTTTTCGTTAGTGTTTGTGGCTAGCTAAGTTTAAAGACAGATGAAGACGATCCTTTTCCCCATTTTTGGCCTTGTGCCATATTTTCTGTATTGAAACGGAAATAAATATCACTCTTTGCGATGGTACCTAGATTTCATGAATTTAACTCAATAATAAATAGGCGGTAAGGTGTCCTCAATTTACAGTTTAATGTAATTGTAGGTTTTATGCTAACAGTTTTTTATCTCACACTTCTCGCTTGTAGAACTCTGTTCCGGTTCCATGCTCTCCATCCATATTTAAATGCAATGTCAATTGGTATTTACTGTGTCATTGATTACACTACTATTTTCTCGCTTGTTAATACTCCTCCTTTTTTTTTTTCTTTCACGCTCTTTAATTTTATGTGTCTTAGTGGCTTTAATGCCTTGCATGGGGGGGGGAATGACTAAAAAAAACAATGACTGATCATTAAAAAGCAAAATGCAAAGGAAAAGAAAAAGAAGAAACGAAGAAATTACCCTTTAAAATAAAAAGAGAAACACCAATCAAAAAGAAATAAAAAATAAAGAAAGAATGAAAGGACAAAAAGGAAAAAAAAGAAACATGAAAGAAAATATAATAATTTAAAATCACTAAGAATGAAAGAAATTGGGTCATCTATAAGAAGAAAGAAAGAACGAAGTATAAAAGACAACATAAGCATTAAAAATCACTAAGAAAGAAAGAATGAAAAAAATGGCGTCACTTATAAGCAAAAAGAAAAGACAAAAGAAAGGACGAAACATGAAAGACAATATAATAATTTAAAATCACTAAGAATGAAAGAAATTGGGTCATCTATAAGAAGAAAGAAAGAACGAAGTATAAAAGACAACATAAGCATTAAAAATCACTAAGAAAGAAAGAATGAAAAAAATGACGTCACTTATAAGCAAAAAGAAAAGACAAAAGAAAGGACGAAACATGAAAAACAATATATGCATTTAAAATCACTAAGAATGAAAGAAATTGGGTCATCTATAAGAAGAAAGAAAGAACGAAGCATAAAAGACAACATAAGCATTAAAAATCACTAAGAAAGAAAGAATGAAAAAAATGGCGTCACTTATAAGCAAAAAGAAAAGACAAAAGAAAGGACGAAACATGAAAAACAATATATGCATTTAAAATCACTAAGAATGAAAGAAATTGGGTCATCTATAAGAAGAAAGAAAGAACGAAGCATAAAAGACAACATAAGCATTAAAAATCACTAAGAAAGAAAGAATGAAAAAAATGACGTCACTTATAAGCAAAAAGAAAAGACAAAAGAAAGGACGAAACATGAAAAACAATATATGCATTTAAAATCACTAAGAAAGAAAGAAATTGGGTCATCTATAAGAAGAAAGAAAGAACGAAGCATAAAAGACAACATAAGCATTAAAAATCACTAAGAAAGAAAGAATGAAAAAAATGGCGTCACTTATAAGCAAAAAGAAAAGACAAAAGAAAGGACGAAACATGAAAAACAATATATGCATTTAAAATCACTAAGAAAGAAAGAAATTGGGTCATCTATAAGAAGAAAGAAAGAACGAAGCATAAAAGACAACATAAGCATTAAAAATCACTAAGAAAGAAAGAATGAAAAAAATGGCGTCACTTATAAGCAAAAAGAAAAGACAAAAGAAAGGACGAAACATGAAAAACAATATATGCATTTAAAATCACTAAGAAAGAAAGAAATTGGGTCATCTATAAGAAGAAAGAAAGAACGAAGCATAAAAGACAACATAAGCATTAAAAATCACTAAGAAAGAAAGAATGAAAAAAATGGCGTCACTTATAAGCAAAAAGAAAAGACAAAAGAAAGGACGAAACATGAAAAACAATATATGCATTTAAAATCACTAAGAATGAAAGAAATTGGGTCATCTATAAGAATGAAAGAAAGAACGAAGCATAAAAGACAACATAAGCATTAAAAATCACTAAGAAAGAAAGAATGAAAAAAATGGCGTCACTTATAAGCAAAAAGAAAAGACAAAAGAAAGGACGAAACATGAAAAACAATATATGCATTTAAAATCACTAAGAATGAAAGAAATTGGGTCATCTATAAGAATGAAAGAAAGAACGAAGCATAAAAGACAACATAAGCATTAAAAATCACTAAGAAAGAAAGAATGAAAAAAATGGCGTCACTTATAAGCAAAAAGAAAAGACAAAAGAAAGGACGAAACATGAAAAACAATATATGCATTTAAAATCACTAAGAATGAAAGAAATTGGGTCATCTATAAGAATGAAAGAAAGAACGAAGCATAAAAGACAACATAAGCATTAAAAATCACTAAGAAAGAAAGAATGAAAAAAATGGCGTCACTTATAAGCAAAAAGAAAAGACAAAAGAAAGGACGAAACATGAAAAACAATATATGCATTTAAAATCACTAAGAATGAAAGAAATTGGGTCATCTATAAGAAGAAAGAAAGAACGAAGCATAAAAGACAACATAAGCATTAAAAATCACTAAGAAAGAAAGAATGAAAAAAATGGCGTCACTTATAAGCAAAAAGAAAAGACAAAAGAAAGGACGAAACATGAAAAACAATATATGCATTTAAAATCACTAAGAAAGAAAGAAATTGGGTCATCTATAAGAAGAAAGAAAGAACGAAGCATAAAAGACAACATAAGCATTAAAAATCACTAAGAAAGAAAGAATGAAAAAAATGGCGTCACTTATAAGCAAAAAGAAAAGACAAAAGAAAGGACGAAACATGAAAAACAATATATGCATTTAAAATCACTAAGAAAGAAAGAATGAATAAAAGATACAAAATCGATCAGTTAAAAGCAAAATGAAATGAAAATGGAAACAAAGAAAGGAAACGAAACGAAAAATTGATTATTTATAATAAAGATAGACACATCATCTAAAATGAAACAAGAAAGAAACAACATCAATTAAAAGCAAAAATATTGGAAAAAACAGGAAAAGATACATGAAAGATAAAATAAACATTTAAAAGCACTAAGAAAGAAAGAAAGAAAGAAAGAAAGAATACACAAAGTGAAACAACGCTAAGGGGGAATTGGTGGGAAGAAAATTCTTTTGATATTTGTAAACACAATAACTACAGACACAGTCGGCTATCGCTCATGTCCTATGCGATCATTTACGCAAGGCCCCAGGGTATCTCTTAACACAACATTCGATCAACGTAATTGTCTCCCTTGGCCCGACGAATTTGCGACATTCGTTTTCCCTAAGGTAAGGGGCGCAACTAATTTTTACCGCCCAGCCTCCAACGTTTGGACGATTAAATTTTTCGCGGTCTTTTATACTTCTCTTTGGACGGCAAAATGTATCCGCCATTTTGGTGGATTGTATTATTTAATATTTTCGTTCTGCTTCTACGTTCCGCGCATTCTTTTCATCATGGAATCGTATTCTGTATTATTTTGTTGAGTTCTTTTTTTTTTTTTTTCCTCTATCTCCATCCCTTAGTTGCTTTTATTGCTTTGTTTATAGAAAGAGGTAACACGTCCTTCGGCGATCAATTCGATGATCGAGTCAGCCTTTGATATTTTTTTTTCTTTTACTCATACTCTTGTCTTTAACCCTGTTGATGTGCAATCTGTATTTCATCTGAATAAACTTGTGGGTGAACCGATGAATACGATAAAAGTTTTCCTACTTGCTCACCAATAAAAAATAACTGTGATTTTTATTAAAAAAACTCTCAGGCACGCCTAAACACACACACATACTCATAAATATATATATATATATATATATATATATATATATATATATATATATATATATATATATATATGTGTGTGTGTGTGTGTGTGTGTGTGTGTGTGTGTGAGAGAGAGAGAGAGAGATAACGATATATATATATATATATTTATATATCAAGAATCGTATTGGGGATATTGTATGACAAAGTGGCAAAAAAAGTTAGTGACGGGTTTCAGGACTTCATCAGACTAAATCTTGTTATGCCCTAACCCTAACCCTAACCCTTCACCACGCCAATAGCTTGGCGGTGACATTTAGGAGTTCTTCGTTTTCTTTGATTTCATTTTCATAACACTTTTCCCAGTTAATTTGCTCAATATATATATATATATATATATATATATATATATATATATATATATATATATATATATATATATATATATTGATAGATAAATCAAACGACCAGATATAAGCAAACGTATACGAGCGTAGTGGTGCGCATACACGTTCAAGCAGATAGTCATCAAATTTATTCATGAGATGTAAACATAATAGTGCTCGATGTGGTTAGACGAAACAAAAATATATGTTAATTTGTACATATACTTGTACCTACGTTTTTGTTGTGCGACTTAAGGTTCCCTGAATTCCAGCTCGTCGGGTACAAAGCCTACGTTGCTAAAATTAAATAAATGCCTTATATATATATATATATATATATATATATATATATATATATATATATATATATATATATATATATATATATATAAAACGAATCTTCAGGACAAAATCCGTTTCGGTGAAACCTAGGTAGGTTTCTCTGACTCTTTAGGATTTATTTTAGTTATTCTCGTTGTACTTAGTGAATTGAACGCTCGACTTTTTAGTCTTACTACTCGCTTGATTTTATTTTTATTTTTTGTTGTTTTACTTTTTATCTTGTTTTCGACTAAAGATTTAAGGCACTGGTCGATTTCTTTCGCCCTGTTCTGATGTTTTTAGTTCTTTCTTTTTTTCCAAATTTTTTCTCGGGTAACGATTTGTTTTGACATATCCATAAATTGTGCTACCCGAGTATTTTTTCAAAACAAGTATTGCGCAGATATATATATATATATATATATATATATATATATATATATATATATATATATATATACATATATATATATATGTATATACTTAAGCAATATGTTCATATATTGGGTTGGTTCGATCAGTTTTATTAAAACAATTTTCTACTTAAAAAGCGAAGAAACTTTTTGGCCAAACCAATATATCAATGTGTAAACACACATACACGGCTAGACAGATCGATGAAGATTGATTTATAAAAATGTATGTATATATATGTATAATGAGAGTTGTGTGTGTGTATATATATATATATATATATATATATATATATATATATATATATATATATATATATATATATAGTGCATTAGTGCATATATATATATATATATATATTTATATATATATATATATAAATATAAATATATATATTTATATATATATAAATATGTATATATATATATATATATATATATATATAAATATATAAATATATATATATATATTTATATATATGTATATTTATATATATATAAATATATATATATATATATATATATATATATATATATATATATATATGCACTAACAGAAAGAGATAAATATAAAATATCGCATAATGTGTGTTTGTAGTAATAATAGAGTACTCGATATAAAATAACAGAGCTAAATTTTATACAAATAATAAAAAAAGTAATTTAGCTCTACACATGTTGGTATAACAAAAAAGGTAAGGAACAAAATACATATTTATTATTAGTAGTATAGTAGATAGATAAATAGATCTCTCTCTGTCATCCTCTCTTAATCTCTCTAGCTTTTTCTCTCTATCTCTCTCTCTGTATATATATATATATATATATATATATATCGAGAGAGCTAGAAAATGAGTGCTCTACAGTTATATATATCTATCTATACTACTATTAATACATATATATTTTGTTCCATATATATATATACATAGAGAGAGAGAGAGAGTAAGGGAGATTATATATACACACCCACACGTACAAGCTCAATCATACACATACATATGTGTGTGTGTATATATATATATATATATATATATATATATATATATATATATATATATATATATATCGATAGATAGATAGAGAGAGAGAGAGAGGGAAAGAGAGAATCAGAGTGAGAGAGGGACATGATATCTGCAACAATAATAGAGACTTTATTTTCCTAAAATTCATATCGATGAGTTGTCAACTTAGAAAACGCTCTTTAAAACTAGAATGCTCAAAAAGTGGTAAAATCCTATAAATCTAATTTTTCGTGACAGAAATTAGCACATCAATCTCAATTTTCACACCAAGTGCAATGAAAATTTGTAAAGAATAGTGAAAAATCTACCTGCTCTAACCACGAATGCAGTGTGAAGAAAGAGATCGTTCGATGCCTAAACGCCCGAGCAAATATTAGATGTATCGACACAAAGACCTACCACCAAGAAATGTACCCTTCTGAATAAAAACCATCCGGTAGACATAAATTCACCGTCTTCAGGTGGTGACAGAAGGGACAAGATGGAAGACCAGAAAATTGAAACGATCCGCCTACTTTATGTCGAGGGATTATCGGAAAAGTTTCAGAAGGTCTGCTGTCCATACAACACCAGAAGGAGTTTCAATCTACGAAGAAATCACCACCCAGTAAAACTTAACACAAGGAGAAAAAGAACATTTCATGGATGAACATCGAAATCTGTAGTGAGTGGTGCTACAATGAAATCCGGCATGGCTGATCATGTATGGGTAGAAAGGGATAGTCATCACACCCTGTCGAATGAAAGGAAAAGACTTTACAAGGAGGAACACTGGAGCGTTAGACGTTTGAAAGTATGTCTAGCACAGAAATAAATGCAATATGCGAGCCGTTAATTTGGAAAACTCAATACAGCAAGTCTTCAACAGCCGCGTCAGCTTTGAAAACATGAGAGGTAGCAGCTGCAGCATTAATCAGCTGGCAGTTTAGGCTGAAGTTTCCGAGTTCGCAGTAAATTTTCCTACAGAACAATGGCCTAGTAGAAAAATTTTGTGATGTAGCTTTTGAGTTCAGTCCCAGGGATGGGCAGTTTGTACATTGACCTGGTAGAAATGGGCGAGCAATAATTGAGCAGTACTAAAAATAAGAACTAGACGAGATATCCCGAGACATGGTCAGTAGATTGAATAAAGGGCTCAGCTTGGAATTTTCTGCAGGTTGCCCAGATCAATAGACACACGAGGAAGGCCGGAGGATACAGTGACCTAAACGTTGTGAATACAGCAACAAAGATGAAGATAATAGTCCAAGTATAAATAATGTGAAAAATACTTTATTTTTGTCTTTCTTTCTTTTGTCTATTTTTCCTTCGTCTCTTTTCTTATTTTTTTTCCTTTGATTCGATGCCCATGTTATGACTCTGGTGCTATTTTGATTTTTTTTCTTCTTTTTCTGTTTTTTTATTTGCGAATCCAAGAATTATATCCATAAACCATTTTCGTAGAAATCATCCAAGAAATGCCACCCTTTTCCCGTATGTTTAATAAATTATGCCAATATCTTTTTTTTTTCAAATGAAAATGTTTATTCTATATCAAGGCTTTTAAATCATTCCAATTGTCATAAAAAAACGTCTGATTTAAAAACAGATGAAAATTCCAGATATTGAATATATTATAGGAAATAAATGAAACTTTCACAAAGTGGAAACAATAACATATTGGTTTGCAATATAAAAAGATATTTTTTTGCCCGACCTAAAAACATTAATGAGGTGAATAATCTTTCTCAGGCTGGAGTAAACATCAATATTATGCAGTACATATATTCAAAGACGTAAAATAACATTTACTTTTAAAAGTAAGACTTGCGTGAAATAGCAAGACACAGAAAACTTTGTCTGTCTCCAAAAGGCACACGGTTCCGTACTGTTCAGAACTGACTACTTGGGCTGAGTGCTTACAATTTGGATAGTGGTCTTTGTTTAAATTTTAATATTTGATCATTAGATTATAAATTATCACAACGTTTAAGATTATTGAACCTTATTAAATTTCTAATTAAGAAATATTATTAAAGTTATGAATAGACAGCATTATGATGGTAAAAATTACAGATTATTATAATGATTAGAAATCACAAATGTAGGATTTGTTTTTTTACGGCTTGTCACCACTTTTCAGTTTATTCAAAGCTAGAAAATTATTTTAGATTGTAAGAATTTTATTTTGAGATAATAATGATTAAGTGACATAATTGTTACTAATTAATCCATAACTGGAAAGAAAAGAGGTGGATCACACCTTTCCCAAGGGTATTTGTACGTCAATGAATATAACGAACCCAACAGGAATTGGAACTTGGCTCTCCGATTAACCTTTCAGAATATTTATCCATCCGCACATGCAAGCTTGCAGCACCTGGTATTCTCAAGCAGTCACCCATGTGAATAACAAATTTTGGGACCTCTCTGAAAAACTGATTATATATTTTATTTTGTTACCCAAATATTGCATTCGTTTACTTTGTGCAAAATAAAGGAAAGAACAAATAACGCTACCAAAATATAAATTTCCTCCCATTTTTCAATGGGTCTATCTATATATAGTCTGCTTCAGGTATTTGAGAACACATCTGTAATTAAAAAAAAAAAAAACATGTCCGTTTTCATTTCTTCAACCCATCATGAAAGATTCTAGTCTCACGCTGATATGCCGCTTTGACCATCAAGCCCACACATGTGGAGATTGTAGAATTCTTAACTTTCTTTAGGTTCTTCGTGTTTAATAAGAGATTCAAAACTCTGGCAATAATGTAGCTTCTGTGGTCCAAATAAAAGAAAACATCCACGATGGTTAAGTATGTGTCAGTAATGTCGAGTTCGTCAAGCTAATCCAAGTTATAATCGACAAGAACCACGGAAAATCAGCAAACGCCATAGTTAATAAGCTCCATATGTAGGCTGCGACAAAAGTCGGGTGGCAAACGAAGACATCAGATAAAAATCGTACGTTATGAGAGAAAATTGTATGTACAGTAGTACCCGGAAGAATTGTGTGATCCGGTCGAAGCGCTTTCCAATTAAAAAAAAAAAAAGAATTGAGGAAAGGCCGTACGCGTATCAAGATGACACTGTTCAATCTTGGGCAGCCGATAAGGCCCAGGTAAGGCTTTTACCAAAAGTTTTCACAATCATGAACACCTAATATTTGAATACTTCGCTCTCCTGATTTAAACTATTTTACGTCTGGGAGAGCCGTTGAGAAGGAGACAAATATGTAGGCCTACTATACCAAAGACTTGCTGAAGGTTGCTGACGTGAACGTCATGCCAAACAAATATAAAGTTCATGTAATTGTTTTCGAATCGACAACTGGTACGTAATTGAAGCTAATTGGGATTTTATTGAACAGAATAAAGTTTTTTTTTGTTCCACGTATGCATGAATACATGTACACAGTTCTGTAAAGTTTTATTGTCTTGTGTGCTAAATAAGGTTAAATCAGATCAAATTTTCTTCACAATCTACCTAACGCATATATTTGTGTGTGTGTGTTTGTGTGTGCATGTGTGTGTGCGTGTGTGTGTGCGTGCGTGTGTGCGTGCGTGTGTGTGTGCGTGTGTGTGTGTAAAAAATTACATATAAATAAAATACAAATGTAAAAAAGATAATGTGAGTTCAGAGAAATGGAATGATTTTCGTTACCGATGTGTTTCGTCACCTGCTGGACTTTTTCAAGGCAAATGTAAGGTTGTTATTTTTCAACATGTACTTATAAACAGAAACAAAATAAAAAAATACCTTTATATATAAATATTTTCTCGTCTTCCTTCTTTTCTTCATAAGCACACACACACAAACATACATACATACATACATACACACACACACATACATATATATATATATATATATATATATATATATATATATATATATATATATATATATATATATATATGAAGGAATATAGTATTAATGTGTGCTATATTTATGGGAGAAAGTGCTCAATATCAGAGATAGAGCATATGTAAATATAAATATAAAAGTAAATATAGTAGTCAACACTCCGTGGCGACAAGCTGTTTCGGCCTGACGATTGCGTCTCGCATGAAACTGCCTGTCGCCTCTGAGTATTGACTTCAATGTTCACTTTTATACATATATATATATATATATATATATATATATATATATATATATATATATATATATATATATATATATATATATATACCTGGTGTAACAGTAAAAATGTTTAAATCGTGTTGCAGCATAATTTTTGAGTTTTTTTTAGATTAAGCTCTGAACCATTGCATCTTAAAAATGATTAGATATATCTTGCCGGAAAACTCCGATCTATTTATAACACTATTGGAGTTCCTTAGTATTTTTGTTATTATTTTCCAACTTATTCAAGATGATCCTCGCACTCTCTAATCTTCTAACTTTCAGTTCTGGAGTAATTAGGTGTCTCGCAGTCTTCACGTGCAATTTCATTTTGAAGTTTTTCTTTCCACTGCTTTTTGGACTGTTATAGGTGACACTCCTCTCTAACGTGACAAACTTCATATAGGCTGAGTTGGATCTTTTCTTAATTGATCTCTTTAGCACTGAGAAGATCCCTCTTCCTACTGTGGCCTTCTGAGATGATGATCCCGCTTCCTATTGTGGCCTTCTGAGATGATGATCCCTCTTACTACTGTGGCCTTCTGAGATGATGATCCCTCTTCCTATTGTGGCCTTCTGAGATGATGATCTCTCTTCCTACTGTGGCCTTCTGAGATGATGATCCCTCTTCCTATTGTGGCCTTCTGAGTTGATGATCCCTCTTCCTATTGTGGCCTTCTGAGTTGATGATCCCTCTTCCTATTGTGGCCTTCTGAGATGATGATCCCTCTTCCTATTGTGGCCTTCTGAGTTGATGATCCCTCTTCCTATTGTGGCCTTCTGAGATGATGATCCCTCTTCCTATTGTGGCCTTATGAGATGATGATCCCTCTTCCTATTGTGGCCTTCTGATCCAGTTTTACTCTCTACTGCCCTCTCTTTTTTTTCTTAAAAGAAAAAGCTTATTCATCATTTTCTTGATGGGTTTTGAATGTACTTTGTAGATAGAAGCCAGTGTATGAATGTTGCTACCATTAATGAAGGCTCGAATGATATTTTCCTCTCACCATTGCTCATTTGGGAAGACAGTGGGCCCGACGTAAAACAATTGTAACCTGTTCTCTTTCTAGCTAAATAATTCAAAGGGTTTACCAGTAATTCTTACAACAAATGGTGTCAAGATGGCTGAAGGTTTTATCTGAAAACCTGGGAAGAAGAAACTCAATTAGTTTAGTGAATTTTTAAATATTAATCATCTTATGGGATATACAATTACGCTGTTTTCCGATTTGGTCAATTTTGCTGTTACAGCATGTAAGTAAATAGATAGATAGATAGATAGATAGATAGATAGATAGATAGATAGATGTCACGTTGTTAATTTCTTTAAATAAAAGGGACGAGAGGATGTAACTCTGTGCGCTCTCATGAGGAAATATTTCTATAAAGCCTATTCTATATCTTAGGGAACATTGACTTGTTAAGATAAGGTGACAAGAATGAACTTATCAACTGGCTAATAACGGTTTACGAATATATATTTATATATATATATATATATATATATATATTATATATATATATATATATATATATATATATATATATATATATATATATATATATATATATATATATATATAAGCTCTGAATCATTGTATCTTAGAAATGATTAAATATATATTACTGGAATTATCCGAGCTTTTTATAACACTATCAGACTCTACTTTGACAAATAAGAATAATGGCATATGTTTTTATATATCAAGAACAGCATTGAGAAAATGGTATGACAAAATAAAAAAAAGTTTACTTGTGATGGATTTCGTCTTTCAGGTTTTTATCGTGCTAAATTTTGTTATGTCAGCAGGACTCCACCCCGAATCACGCCAATAACCTGGTAGGGAAATTTACGATTTCTCAGTTTTCTTTGAATTGATTTTGATAAAACTTGTCTCCCACTCTGCCAGGGTAACCAAACATTCCTAGGCTCTTACGGCATAAAGGTGAAAGATTAATGGCGTGGCTGGCTGTCTCTCCGGATCTCAACGCTATCGAAAACCTTAAGTCTATCATTAAACAAAATCTTTATCCCGATGAACGTCAATTTACATCGAAAGATATCTCATGGCCGACCACAAAAGCTGCAGTAGAGGCAGTCCAACCTGCTACGATGAAAATTTGACAAATTCCATTAATAATAGGGCTTTTGAAGTTATCCTTTCAAATAGCGCACATATGGCCAAATAATTCATTATGTCAGTAAATCTTGTAATATTAATGTTTTTTTGTAAAATGTATACACAAAATATGCATATTATGTATCATCATACTTCATTTGCTCCAAAATTTCCAGATGAGCTATTTTCATTCAAAAGTTATTAGCGTGGTTCACCCCAAAACTGTCGAAGTTACATAGAATAAGGAAAATCTAACAATGGTGTTGCCATATTATGCAAATCAGCTGACAAATGTTTTATCAAAATCAATACACAGAAAATCGAGAAATCCTAAATTTCACTACCAAACTATTAGCGTGGTTTGGGGTGTACACATGAGCATGGCAGAGAGGTACTGAGAATTTTAGATTTTTTTTTTTATCTAGCCGAAATCATTTAATGTCTTTTTCTGTCTGTTTCCATCATTTTTGTAAGTAGGTATTGTTATTACTACATCCAAAACAATACAATACTTAGACAATCCTAAACAAAACAATAAGCTAAAACTTGAAGGAGGAATATACTCGATCGCCTTCAATAACTGTCACAAAAATTACATAGGACAAACCGTAAGGTATCTAAATATAAGATTATATGTACACAAACGGGACATTTTGCAAAATAATACATCAAATGCGTTGGGTGCTCACCAGAACGAGACTTACCAGGCATAAAAAATCTAATATCTCTCTCTCTCTCTCTCTCTCTATATATATATATATATATATATATATATATATATATATATATGTATGTATGTATATCATTTAAAATATGACATGACTTTGAAATCATAAAATTTCCAATTGCTGCGGGAATTTTCTAAGCGTAACATAGACGTCGCACAAGGCCGAATATATGGAACACCCAGTGAGGCTCGAAGTCACTATTAAGCAGTAATTATTCTAATGAGATAAGCTTGCTAACCTATTATATTAAGTTAAGGTGCCCTATGGTTTTCTAAATGCAGCTTAAATGTTGCACAAGACCGGACACTCAGTGAGTACCGAATTCATTAATCAGCCGTATTTCCTCAAGCGAGACACGCTTCCTAACTATTACATCACGTCGAAGTGTCCAATTTTCAATTACTTTCATGTAAAACTGTAATATAAAACAAATGTGTTTTTCTTTACTGCCATGGGTAAGTTCTTGATAAATAGTAAGTTGACATTATTCTTCTGTGTGTGGCGTCCCTTCAGGAAATTGGTGATCATGGCTCTCCGCAATTTCCTGGCCTTCGTAGCCCTTAATAAATTTTGTCTTTTTATTATCTCTCCTAAACCCTGTCCTGTCATCCGTTTACAGAAGCTACTTATGGATGTTGTACATTGTTTTTACTCTGATACTCACAGGTCAGATTGAAGACAAGAGACATTCAATCTGATCTGTGACTATAGAATTTTCCAAGAACTCTTTCCTCATTATTTGTGCTAGAAATTTCAACTATCCACATTACTTTAATTAAAAAAACAACAACCAAAAAACAGGAATTTGAACAGTTTATTCATAAATCCTATCCTGATACAAAACATTATATTCGAAAAATGGGAAATATTAAAAAAAAATAACAATTAGACCGATCGTTTTCAGTTGAATTTAATAAAGCATCTACTGATTATAATTGCTACCTAAATGCACCTTACACAAATAAATATATATTTATATATATATATATATGTCTGTTTGTGTGTGTATACATATATATGTGTATGCATATATATATATATATATATATATATATATATATATATATATATATATATATATATATGGTTGGATTGATGTGAGTTTGTGACCGTGGGTTTCCCGCTTTTGCGATCGTCAGGTTTTGTCTGATGATTGCAAAAGTGTGAAACGCAGGGTCACAAACTCACATCAATCCCATCAAATATGTTAGCTCTATTTCTGATATTGAGCGCTTTCTAAAAAGTAGCGCGCATATAATATATAAATAATTATATATATATACATATATATTTATATTTATATACACACACTTTTCACACACACACACACACACACACACACACACACACACACACACACACATATATATATATATATATATCATTATTATTATTATTATTATTATTATTATTATTATTATTATTATTTTAGAACAAAACTATGTTGAAATCGCTACACAATATTTTTCGTGTTTTGGTACTTCGTTGTACCTCTTCAGGGTAATAATAAATGACATTCGCCTGAAGAATTACAACGTTTTATCGAAACACAAATGCTGTTGTGTAGCGACTTCAACATGTTTTTCTTCAAATATCTAAAATAATAATAATAATAATAAAATATTGCTCTACTTTGTATTCAGCACTTTTTTTACAAAGCGTAAACTGTAAAAACAGCGGCATTTTATTTCATCTCTTCTTTCTCTCATTTGTATACATATATATATATATACATATATATATATATATATATATGTGTGTGTGTGTGTGTGTGTGTGTGTGTGTGTGTAGGGGTGTACGTGCGCATGTATGTTCATTTCTAATTTCTTTAGTGGCTATAAATGTTAACGTATATATTCATGTATTTAAATAGGCTAAATCTATATCTACTTCTTTGTACAATCGATAGACATTATAATGAAATGAGACATTATAATACAAAATGTATCCCGGTAACGTTTTTGCTCGAAGTTCCCAAATATACGCTGGTCAGTCCCGGCGATGGATTATTTTTTAATCATTTCACACGAAGTAAAGCTGGAATGCCACTAGTATGCTCAGGGTTCCAGAGAGGGAAATTGAGAGAAAAGACTGGGTATGGAGGCGGTGAGGATGAAAGATGAACAGAAGATGGCGATCGATATTGCATTTAATTTTTTGAAGATTCTAAGGAAAGTGAGTTCTATGGGCGGGAGATGGGAGAAAAGAAACTGTTGGAGTAGAAGTGGCAGTTACATTTAACTATTTCAACAATAATAGAGTGGAACCTAGATGCCAATCTAGTAGCACTCTTAAATTCATATAGTCTGTTCACCAGGGAAATAAGCTGGTCAGAGAACTTGCCATGAAAATATATAGAGAAAAATAGAAGGGAGCCTGGACTCCAATTCATTTAGTCCAGCGATGCTAAACCATTGCAATACCATTGTGGAAGAAGTATGCCACTAAATAAAATTTCATCTATGGCTCCTCTTTCTGGCTTAGACATAACTTTTTAACTACTTTCGTATCAATATTTACAGTCGAACTAACATTTTCCTCTGTCTTGAGTTCAATCCCTGAACCGGGAAGTATGGATATACCCTGACCCGAGTAAACCAGACTGGAAATAACTGAACAATTAATCAACACAACATATCCCTAGAAAGACAGCGGAATGAGAACAATTGATCCATGCACATTGAATAACTTGTTTGGTTCGAAATCCCCCGGAAAGTTTATCCCGATCGGTAGAGACAAGACAAATTCAGGAGGCCATAATGGTGTTTTTCTAAGCGTAGCACAGAAAGCCAAAAATATGGAGCACTATGGTCTTGAAAAGGACCTCCAATCGGTTCTGGACTGGGACAGGAAATGGCTGGATAACTTTAATGCCTCAAAAATAAAACTGCTCTCCATTACCCACCACAACGAACCATCCCTGTCTTCTATTAGAATAATGCCCAATTTCACGAGAGCAACTCTTTGCGGCTGCTCGGTCTCTTATTGTCTTGCTCTCACGCTGTCCGCTGACCTGAGATGGAACAATTGTAGTGAGTCAATAGCTTAATCTACCGCAAGGAATGTTGGCTCTCTGTGCCGCGCCAGAAGGTTTTTCTTGGCCGAGTCCATCTTTCAAATCTTTAAATCAACCATTCGCCCTTGCATGGAATACTGCTGTCATATATGTCATGGAGTCCTCACTGTTCCTCTTAAGGTCTTTCACAAGATACAGATACTAATATGTAATGTGATTGGCTCTGATCTGGCATCTCGTTTACAGTCGCTCTCTCAAAGACGTGCCCTTGCTTGCTCCTGTCTTTTCTACAAATACTTTCACGGTACCTGCTCCGACGGGCTACTTTCGCTAGTTCCCAAACTGTACGAATTTAAACGTGCCACTATGTAGGAAGTTATCTCAGTCCCATCCTTTCACCGTTGAAACGGTTAAACGTGGCCGTCTCTTCTACTCCAATAGCATCACGTCTCGCACTTTGCGTATTTGGAACTCCCTTCCTCTTACT
This sequence comes from Acanthosepion lycidas, assembly GCA_963932145.1. Taxonomy (NCBI): domain Eukaryota; kingdom Metazoa; phylum Mollusca; class Cephalopoda; order Sepiida; family Sepiidae; genus Acanthosepion; species Acanthosepion lycidas. Next base: position 13,482,292 of record OZ010605.1, read on the forward strand.
TGCTTCATGATAGCTACAATCTTCAATTATTCAAATGCAATGTCAATAGACATCTCCAGATGCCTTGAACTTTTCCCAGTCCTTCTCTTCATCATTTCCTCTTTCATGCTTCTTTACTCTTGCTCCCAATCTTTGTATCCCCTTGTGTGCTAGAATCGAACTCAGTACTCAGCTGTAATGATGTAGTGAAACATACATGCGAATAATTACACCAGCTCAATGGGCCACCGGAGGCCGCAATAGGCCAAATATTGTGGTTGTAAAAATAAAAAAGACGATATTATTCTGATCCTAAAGGATATAAATAATCAGTTTTCTTTCTGTTAGTTTACGTTTTACGCAAGGCGAGAGAGCTCAGTTTGCCTTACTATTTCATGCTCAGTTGTAGGAAACGTATTGATGCAAGGGCGTTGTAAATGACGATCTTTAAAGTAAGCCTTCTTTCTGCAAGCGGCTGATATTCAAACAATTTCGACATTTATTTGAGACGCACAGGCAAGTCACTGAGGCTTTTGTTCATATCATTTTGAAAGTAACTATGAAATGTTTATATCTATAAAATTTGTACGCATTTACTATGTTCGTACTAATCTTCTGAAAGCAATATAAACAAAACTGACCTCACTGAAAAAAAAAAGGCTAAGTCACGCAAATATGAAAGAGAGGCGTGATTCTCGTTGACAATCAACCAATCATTTTGAACCAGATATGCTACTTATTTCTCCCTCTTTAACACTTACTTCTCTTTATTTCCCTTTCGCTTTTCCTTTTCTCTCTCCCCTCCTCCCATCTGTATTCAATTCTGTTTTCCCCTCCCTTCATTTTATCTCTGTTTTGGCTTCTTTTCTTCCTATTATTTTGCCTTTATTCGTTTTATTTTTACCGCTCTGTTGATATACGTTTCGATGTCTTTCAGTTAGAGCGCAAAAAACCTGATGCCGCTACAAGGAGAATATGTCGAAGTGACATGCCACTTTGCATCTGACAGGTCAGGTGGGCGTTTTAGTGAACAATAGGGCACGCCCTTTTGCCATCATCCTCCTGATTTTTATCTCGTCATTTATTTTTCGCAACCTTCTCTTATTCCCTTTTCATAAATTCTACCATTTATATTTTATCTGCACCCACGGTTAATTAATATTACTAAATTTAGTCAGGCACAAGGCCAAAATGAACGGGCACTAAACAAATAAGATTTAAATAAAGCACCTAATTATCGAAAAATTACATTAAATAATTTACCACGGAGGTAAAAGAGTGATTTTCTGAATCGTTCCAGTGCATCTGGGTTGAAATACCGGTTATGGCACGAGTACTGAAGTTAAGCAACGTCGAGTCTGGCCAGTACTTAAAAACAGTAATTTCGTTTGATAACACGTGAAATATGTTACATATATTTTTTTAAAACTTTGTCATTAATTTTCTTATCATTATTCTTATCTATCAAATGCATATATCCTATTCCCACATACTAAACTAAATAGAATACGCTGATTCTGAATATGTGTACCGAATCAATCAAACATGAAGGGATTTAGAGATATCTGCATACGATATTTATCTTTTAATGTCTTTGAAATCATTCTGCGGAAAAAGATTGATTCATTCATTCATTTTGTACGGATTATCAAACATATGCAACCTGATATGCCAGCAATTACGAACATAACTTTTTTATTAAAATGTTAATTAATTAAAATTAATATTTGTCGATTCTGACAAATTTCACGGGAGATAATCTACAAAAACCATTCTATTTTATTAAAGTGACTTAAACATTTCCAAAATTAACATGTCTGTTGCTAACCTACAGGAGAGTAACTCATTGTGCCTTCGCGAACCAACGTTTTTCCGCTGACATGAAGTGAAAAAGATTATATTAAATCAATTGTTAGGTCTGCTGCAAGGAAAGTTGGTTCACTGTTTCGTGATACAGAAATTTTCATATTTTACATGTTCATAAGTCTATCATTCAGTTTTGCTTTGAATATTACTGCCACAGGTTCTGGTGATCTTGCTATATTTTTAGACATCCTTGATAAAAGTTCTTGGTTAAAATTACTAGGAAAAATATTGATTTCCATTCCCTTATTCCCGGTTTGTAAGGCTCAATTTTCTTTCCTTCTGACTGGCTGCAAACCAAGAATACAGAAGCAGTCGACGCTATTATTTTAAATACACTTGGCAGAAGAAAAGATTACTTCTTTTCGTTTTCAAAAGCATTTAAATAAAATTAAACGCAACCGACTAAACTTGGATTTGAACCCCGCTCTCCGATTGCCACATTCTCTAATCAGTCTATTGACGTTAAGATGAAATTCATAATAGATGTAATTTCGCTATTTTTTATCATCTTCAGGAGTAATTGACAAAGAAAAAATATTATAACTCCGATGATATACTTATTGTAACGGCGTAGACTTACGCCTTAGAAAAGGTCGAAAATACTTGGATAAAAAAAATAAAATCCTACATCATTCTTTAACATCACTAAAATGATTATACAACTGGAATGGATAAGAATAAAAATAATTAGACACAATATGCCTATATTATTCAATGAAATATGTTTTAAGATATGCTGCATATATATATATATATATATATATATATATATATATATATATATATATGTGTGTGTGTGTGTGTGTGTGTGTGTGTGTGTGTGTGTGTATTCAGTTGTGTGGATATATGTCTGTATTATTCAATGAAATATGTTTTATATATGCTGCCTATATATATATATATATATATATATATATATATATATATATATATATATATTAATTTGTATCGATATGAGTTTGCTTTTGCGAACACCGTATACTTGGCTCCCTCAAAGGTTGACCACTCCCGCTGTTCTTGCACAAATTGAATAAAATCGACTTAGGGTCCTCGCTGAAAAACATTCCTACACCCTTCGAATCTTCGGATAAACTTCTTCGAACTGAAAAAATCGAAAGTCTTAGCAGAAGAATGAAAAGGAAGCCTTGGTAGTGCAACAAACGAAAACACTGGGAACGGTTAAACATTCAACCTGAATACAAAACAAATACCCGCTTAAATGGAAAGAAATGCTTAAATTCGAAAATGCCAGGACTGGCATGGTCAGAAACATAAAGTTTATTAGACACTTGGATAATTTCCAGAAAAAAATATAAAAACCACGAAAAGAATAATGATCCCGAAGAAAGCATTCATAATTCCTTACAAAACAACAAGCATATACACAACGGAATCAACGGTCCAAAAAAAACTTATAGCTAACAACATAACACAATTATACAAAAAGACAACTGTAAGCGCAAAAAACGATATAAACCAAGAAGCCTTTGGTGTAGCCGCTAAACTAAAAATCGACAAAAAAATCAACCGCATTGTTGAACAATAAGCATTCATAACAGCAAAGGCCCACAAACTTAACTTTACCCACATTCCGCCTAATCAACCCTGGGAAAAAACGAAATAGGGAAAATGCCTCACCCAAATCTAAACGTGAATTTGTTTATCAAAAGATCCTTTCCAAAAGCTAAGTACTAAGAAAAAGGAAAATTGCTGATGAGGAGAAGACTGAGGACAACATAAATAATTGTTCTATAGAAGGATGCTGAAAATTCCATGGCCGGATAGCCTATGCAACGAAGAAAACTTAAAGAAAATTAAGAGTACTTTTTCTTTTATTTGCCGTGTCTCTTCAGGACGTAGGTGATCATGGCTCTCCACTTCCTTCTATCCTTTGCAGTTCTCTTTTTGTCCTTTTGCTACTTCTGCCAGACCCTGTTCTTCAATCCGCTTGCTAAGTATGACACGGGCTGCTTTCCCTTGTCTCTCTTTCCCTCTATTCGGCATGTGAGTATCATATTCTCCAACCCCTTTTTTTTTCATTACGTGTCCCAGAAATTTCAGCTTACTCTTCCGAGTGTTAAGTATTAGCTTCCTCCTTGTTTGCATCATCTCCAAAATGTCATCGTTGCTCACACACTCGGTACATGAAATCTTGCGCATCCTTCTGTAGAACCGTACCTCAGTTGTCTCGAGTGTTTTTCTTCATCTTTGAGGAGACCGTCTAACATTCGCTGCCGTAAACGAGGACAAACATCACGTAACATTTCAGTACACTTTACCAACGAACGATTACGAGGATACATACTCAAAATTGTAAATTAATAGGACACATAAAGATTGATTCGTTTTCTACGACTTATCAAACCATTGTATATTATTTATGGTTAGAAAACATTTTTAGATTGTAAGAATTATATTGCTAACAACAACAACGACAATAATAATAATAATAATAATGATGATGATGATTTAGTCATACTTGACTTACTAAATAATCCATAAGTAGAGGAAGAAGAAATGGCTTCATATCGTTCTCACGGGCATTTGTGCGTAAGTGAATATAATGAATCCAACGCAAATTCGAACTCGGCTCTCCGATTAACATCTCCCAACTATTATCTATTACACCACCCGCTTACAGTGCCTGGTAATCCCAAGTATTTACACATCTTGGTACTAACCTTTCTGGATATGGTTTATTTCGGTTATAGTATAGGAATCGGTGTTTCAAGGTAAGCCCGTCCGATACATAATGAGGAAGGATTGAAGAATTTCCCTCTTTTAGGCCATATCGATAGTAAGTATGACTGGAGAAGGATGCGAACGTGCTTGCGTGAATGGACGGAAAACAAGAAACAATAAAACTGGCAAGGGGACAATAGTTGTTCAGTGCTACAAGGGATATATGTCTGCGGGGAGCCATGATCACCTACATACTGAAAGGATACGGCATAGGGAAGAAGCGTGTGGCAGTGGAAGAATTAAGGCATTCTGGGTATCGTAGACAGATGTAAGAGTTCTTGGATTGCAAAGAAAATATTTGTTGCAGATTATTTCCCAAACGAAGAGAACAAATCACTGTAAGTCCAAACTCGAATATCAAGGGCCGAAAAAAATGTCGAAATCTCGATTTGCAATGTCTTTAATCATATAACTGTCATAAATCTCAATGCCCGTAACCAGTTAGAAAATAACTCACTCACCGACGAACGCAGTAGCCAAATACACGAATTTTGTCTTTGATCCCCGATTCGAGAACACTAACTGCATTTATCGACCGAGCATTTTTTTCATTTGTCTTGTAACTTAGAGAGGACGCACAGTATTAGCATATTAAAATAGTTTTATGGCGACACCTGCGACTGATTTGTTTCTAATTTAAATATTCCGTCTTCAGCATATCAAACAGAATACCTGCCTGTTTTGGGGGTATGTGCCTTTCTTTTTCGCCACATTTTCCTTCGTAGGATACACGCGACATGCTGTTGTTTGGTTTGACGAGGTAGTTCCCTGTTTTTTCCCTGAGATTCGATGTCTTATTTTGTAAAGCATTACAATATTTGATCTTTATTATAACAAATGAATGAAATTGGTAGAGTTTAACTTCAATCATGTCCAGATGCTGTCAAGAGGAACTTTCTAACCTTTCAGTATTAAATCCATTTCTGCCAAATTGGAAAAAAAAGGAAGGCGATATTTGTACACAAAGTAGCACCACAAAGAGCAATACAAATAGAGAAGGATATATACCTATGTTTTATAGATTATGAGAAAGCGATTGATAAAAAGCAGGCAAAGAATTACTCGAATTTCTTGATTCATTTGGGAACAATATTAGAAGAATCCGAGATCTGTCTGCATACAGATAAAAAATGAATTCAGTATATTCAAAAATTAGAAGGGGGAGTTTGATAAGGATGTGATTTCTCGGGGACTTATTTAACCTTTACAATGAGGCTTTTAAAATGAGCTTTATAATGAGATTTATAATTGGTGGACATATTCTTAGCAAGCTAACATATGTAGATGACACAGTGTTGATAGCAGACAAATACAGAAAACTACTGATATTCCTACCCATTGTAGTAGAGGAAAATAACAAAAAAGGGCTAAACATCAATTGTATGAACTGTTGCCAGCAAAAGGGACAACCTAAGATGAGAATTAAAAATTGACCCTGAAATCAGGCAAGTACAAAAATATAAATATCAAGGAAGTGTTTTTTATCAGAGAACAGAATATGAAGACGTCTTTCGAATAGCGAAAGATGTCTTCTAGAAGCTAAGCAAGTATTAAGAAAACGGAAAATTTCATCCAAAATAAAGAAAAGAGGATTGAAATGTTATATAATATCGCTACTCCTGTATGGCAGTGAATGCCGATTAATCATCTCGCAGATGACGAAACTGAAAATGTGATTCTACAGAAGGCTGCTGAGAAACCCATGGAAAGAGCATGTGATTAACGAACAATTTTTTAGGGTAATTGGAATCAAGAAGTAATCATCAAGAGATAATTGAAATATTTAGAGTGCATAATATGGAAAGAAGGCTTGGAGACTTTGCTTGACACAAGACATATTGAAAGCAACAAAGACAGAAGAGACTTATATAACTAAATTGTGTAATTGGTACACCGAACAGCCATTAGGAGAGATAGCAAAATGACAACGCCTATTAAGAATAAAAAATGACTCGACATTGTGAAGAGCTAGGATCGCCCATATCTTGAAGAAGCACGTCAAATGTGAGAAGAAGAAGACGTGACAATTAAATATTTTCGGTGATTCGATTAAATAAGAATTCTCATTTACTTTCGCTAGTTTATTTCGAAAGATATATTAACTGTCTTCCCCGTAGTTTTATTTTACCGGTTGCCTGTTTACAATGACAATCCTAAAAAGGAAACAATATAAATTGAGTCCTTCAAAAAAGAACTGCTTAAAATTGTCTTATTTTCAGGAATTGTTTTATTTTAAAGATGTTTCATTTTTTAAGAAATTTTCTTACATTATTATAAAGATTTTATATATTTTAAGCATTTTTTCTTATTTTAAGAATTTTACTTATTTTAAGGATATTACTTATTGTAAGGAATTGATTTTTTAAAGAATTTTTCTTACTTTAATGATACTCCTTATTTTAAGGATTTTCCTCATTTTAAGGATTATCCTTATAAGGATTTTCTTTATTTTAAGTATTTTCCTTATTTTAAGCATTTTCTGTATTTTAAGGATTTTCCTTATTTTAACGGTTTTACTTATTTTAAGGATTTACCTTACTTTACCGATTATACTTATTATAAGGATTTACTTTACTTTACCGATTATACTTATTATAAGGATTTTGTTTACGTTACGCATTTTTCTTACCTGAAGCATTTTCTTTATTTTAAACATTTTCTCTATTTTAAAGATTCATTTTTGAATCCTGATGAATGAAGAGAAAATGCGACAAAATAACCCTAAATGGCATGGAAAGAATAAGCGATGCCTTTCTAAAAATAAAAATAAAAGCTATTAAGAATCAGGAAAATTTCGTTGGAAACAGTCAAGTGCGCTGAACCACAATGTAATATTAATCTTCTGATATGGAAGTAAACGTTGTATAATGTCTTAGTAGATTAAGAAAACAAAATGAAGTAAGAATGGTTCCACAGAAGGATACTGAGAATATTATTTTCAGTGCATAGAAGCAACGCCAAATTTTTAATGAAAATGGGGAAAAAGACATAAAATCAGAAACAAACAGTTGAAATTTCTGTGACACATAATCAGAAAAGAAGCCTACAATGTTTGTCAGTCAGAGTTTCATATTCAAACAAGTGGAAAGCAGAAATCAGGGAAAAGCCTAATTAAATAGCTTTTTTAAAAGGCATAGGAGAACACTTAATTGCAGATAATAAAATGATAAATACTGGTAAGTGCTACAAATTATAGGAAGATGCGGAGATCCATGATCACACTGTAGGGATGTGGTACATAGAAGAAGAATAAATATGGGTGCTGTTTGAGAAACGGTTATCAGCGTGTAGAATTAGACCAGAGAGGCGAGTCGATAAACTTGGCGAAATTGTAATATTCTCTCTCGTACTTATACCTTAGTGAAAGGCATGAAACATTCTCTTAATCATCCAGCCATGTGTTAAATAGCAGAGCAAAATAGGTGACAATCGGTCAATTACAATTACTACACGGCAAGAAGGGAACGGAAAACCGCTCAACTATAATGGCTATGTCATCGCACAGATGATAAAGAAAAAGGATTAATTGCATTAATATATATTATTCGGACTGTTATCCTCATCTTCATTGCCATATTTACAACGTTTCGGTCGTTGTACGCTCAGGTCTTCTTCCAAACCTTTTATTTTCTATTTATGTCCTCAATGACATACAGTTCAGTGGATAAAGACGTTGGTTAAACCCAGTGACTAGACCCAGAGTTGTGAGTTCAATACCAGGCTACAGCAGTGGTGAACCAAAAACTTGAAGATTTTAGTTAAAGTGAAATAATTGAAACATCTGGAAGAGGCATAGCACGCGGTACTAGCTTTTCTACCCCGATGGACAAAATAAATGGTTCGATTTGAAATTTCAATCACCTGAAGAAGGCCGGCTCCTAAAACGGCCGAAACGTTGTAAATATGTCAATGAAGATGAGGTTAATAGTCCGAATGATGCAAGTAATACAAGTAATCCTAATACCTCATTTCTGAGAAAAGTATTTTATGAGATCTATGATCGCCTACGTCCTCAAGTAACATGGGATTAAAAAATGCACGAAATTTTATGTGAATTCTCAAAAAAGACAACGAAGAATGATGACAGATTTAGATAATAAAATATTTGTTATTTCCTCTAAATGGATAGCACAGGAATGGATTTATCTCTTAAAATGATATAATGATAATGGAATATTGCTGTCACATATGGTCTGGAGCACCCATTGTTTGTCTTAGGGTCCTCAACAAAATCCAAAGACGGATATGCAATGTTATTGGCCCTGATCTGGCATCTCATTTACAGTCGATCTCTCACAGACGTGCCGTTGCCCCACTCTGTCTTTTCTACAAATACTTTCACGGTAACATCTCTGACGAGTAATTTTCGCTAGTTCCCAAACTGCACGAATTTAAACGTGCTACTTGGTCAGCATCTGAGTCTCACCCTTTCACTGTCGAAACGGTTAATTGTAGCCGTCTCTTCTACTCCAATAGCTTCATCTCTCGCACTTCGCGTCTGTGGAACTCCCTTCCTCTTAGTTGCTTCGCTGATAGCTATAATCTTCAATTATCCAAATGCAATGTCACTCGACATCTCCAGATGCCTTGATCTATTCCCCGTCGTTCTCTTCATCCTTTCCGCTTTCACGCCTTTTTACTCTTGCACCCACTTTTTGTAACCCCTTTCGTTCTAGTGGCACTCTCGCCCTGTTTGGGGTGAAAAGTTTAATACAAAAATATTCATCTTCATGGAGAGAAACTGTAAATGAAGAAATTACTCACTGCCGAACCTACTATGAAATTGTAAAAGGCAAGTGGATAATCATTAGTGTTGAGCAGGTACACTTTCAAGGTAGATTTCAACTCTGCTTTTTTGTAGAAACGGTTCAGGAACATTAGCTCAGCACACTTGAACAACAAAAGTAAATTCTCAAAATTTCCTGTTAGATCTTTTCTTTTCCTAGGCCGATTATACATCAGTTGTACGTATTTAGAAATTTCATGGACATAGTTTCAAAGTTGACATATGTAAAGACAGAAAAAGTACAGAAAACATATTAAAAAGTAAGGAATGAAGTGACATTGACTTTCCCTCCCTAAAATGATGAAAACAAAAAAAAGTATTTTTCGAGTGTCACCAACGTCGTGCTTAGAGTAATGTCTAACGAATGGTATTCTACAAAATATATAAAAAAAGGTTTTCTTATTTTTTTAGAACAGAACAGTTCTACTCAGTGCTTTATAGTGTCATCATATATACAAGAGTACATACACAAACACACGGACGCACGCAAATATTTATAGACTAGCTTAAAAGCTAACCTGTCTGTGTGTAATCTTGTATATATGATAACGCTATAAAAGGCATGCGAACCACTCAGGACAGAGAGTTAAAGAAGAAGTTTGTTGTATAAGTGGTAATATGCGCAGTTTATAAGGATATGAGCAAAAGATAACATTTAATCCTAGACTTGAAGAGTTTAAGATTATAATGTTAGCGAAAGCATCTTCTCAGAAATTGGTACCACAAAATGAGAAGAATCTGCTTGAGTGGATCTTCTTTTTTGCTAATGTACATAATGTAATATGAAAAATGCATTGGTCGTATTTTTAGTCTAAAAATCCATTTATATGCATTCCAAGTGTTTTAATTTTTGTTTGTGGGTTCACTAACTGCGAATTCCTGTAACGCAGTGTTTCATGGAGATAAAATTTCCATGCTAGAATTGATCCATTAATATATGAGAACGGTAGTATTGGGAGCCTTAATAATGCCGAGAAATTCCGCCATGTAAGATGTGAAAGTATACCAGTCAGTTATTGTTATACCGAAAAATCGTCTAACGAAACGGCATATCAGAGAATGTCTTTGATTTGGCATCAAATTTAAAACTGATCAGCCCTCCTGGGTAAGACGATAAACTACATTCGCGTCCTGTGTATGAGGATAAACTACATCCGCGTTCTGGGTATGACGATAAACTACGTCCAACAGCAAGGCCTCTGATAATATGTTTTAGAAAAAATAATATTACCAGCTATACGTTTTTGAAAAAATAATATTACAAGTCATACATTTTTGAGGAAAAATATTACCAGAAATAGATTTTTGACAAGACAAAAATATTACCAGGGAAAAAAAAAAGTTATCGGCATTAAATGACCCACTGAGGTTGATATGCCGTAAAACAAAACAAACAAAATCAAACCAAAACTGATGAGTATCCAAGTCTGAATTGCCTAATGGAGGTATCACATCAGCGGGGCATTTTCAGGAAAGAATGTAAAGAAGAAGCCGAGGAGTTTTACGTGATGTCCTGTTATATCAGAAACACGTGTAGGGGTGTACGTGATCAGGGTCAGTACATAAGCGATCGATAAGTAATGAAAGTATTTGCTTTTCATTGCTTTTGTTTCAGGGGAATATGCACTCATTGCGGGTATGGTGGGATTTATTTCTAGAGGATATCATCAGCCTACTCAGATATTCTATCAATCATTACAATTCCGTCCTCATGTTACCGAGTGGGAAAATAAAGGATAATAACGGTGAGGGTCGGAATTATTTGAGCAAATATAACAAAATATGAACTTCAGTGAGTTTATCAACAACTTCGAGCACAGTACTCAACACTTTTTTCGAAAATTGGAAAAATAAAATATAAAAGACAGATTTGTAGGTTTATGTCTTAATGCTACATATATATTGTTTAGATGTGATTTTTATAGACACAAATATAAATGATCTGTTAATAATAAATATTACTAACATTTACCGGGCTGAACGTCCGAAAAATTTTCATAGAATATATGTGTCCGCCGAAAGGAAACGAAACTGTAGCCTACTTGGAAACGTCATATAGACTGACATGCTATACCAATTTAGCTACAGAGGATCGTCTAACTAGCAACGTCCATTTTACTGCTTTTAAATTACAATTTTCCATGATTTCCCTCCTACATTCATATCTGATCGAAGCATATTATAACTTAAACAAATGACGCCAAACACTACGAACTGGACAAAGTCCGACAATTATTAAAATATATTTTATTGTTATTTGCTATCTATAGAGACACAAATATTTAAGCAAATGCTTTGTTCATAATAAACAGTAGTAACAACATTTACCGGTTTGAATGTCTGAGAGATTTCAAAGAAAATATGTGTCCCCCGGGATCGAACCTCTATCAGAGCGGTTAAAATAAAATATTAAAAATATTAGTTAAATATTTACATCTATGAAAATAACGTATAAACACAAAATATATTAAATTGCCAGACATCATAATATATATATATATATATATATATATATATATATATATATATATATATATATATATATATATATATATATATATATATATATATATATATATATATATATATATATATATAAAATTATTTATTTAAAAAACAAAAAAAAAATTATAACATAAATATGTTATAAAATCACTACAAAAATAGCCATTTTCTTTCAACACCCTCGGTGTCTTATCAAGTGATTTTTAATTAAATAATTATATCTGCTCTACTTTGTATTGAGCACTCTTTTAAATATAGTAATTGTTGGTTATTGGAATTCATTCCATATACACCAATCATATACTTGTATATATATATATATATATATATATATATATATATATATCGGGTGTAAAAGCAAAAATATTTAAAGATTTGAACCGTTAGAAATGATTAAAGATTTCGTAGAGGAATTCTCCGAGGATTTTATAACACTACTAGACTCTGAAAAATAACACTGTATTTAGCTCTAAGTTGACATGACGATCACTCTTGTTGTTGTAACCTCCTGCTCCAGTTTTCTTCTCTAGTGTTCCGGTTCTTATTTACTGTTCTCTTGATGGTTCTTGAATGGAAATTGAAGATGGAAGCCAGAGTATGAATGTTCATACCATTACTGTAGGACTTAACGATCTTCTTCGTCTGATCATTGCTTAGTTGGAAAGATATAGTGGGGTTGACAAAATAGTTTTGTATAGGTCCCAAGATTTTGCTAAAAGTCTTATCCGAAAACCTGGGAAAAAGAAACTCAATTATTTAAATGTTTGCATTTTTAGCTTTTTTTTTTTTTTAATTTGTTTTTTAGATGTTAAATATTTCTTGGGATGGACAATTATCCAATGCCGTTGAACGCTTCAGATTATTTTGCCATTACACCGGGTAAAACAACCATATAAAATTTTATGCATGTATAAATATATTTTTCCACAGCTGTTTTTATACATACATACGTACATACACACACACACACACATACACACACACACACACACATATATATATATATATATATATATAAATATATATATATATATATATATATATATAGCGAATCAAACATTTCTCCACGGCTGGTATTCACAAATTAAAGGAAACTAGGCTTAGAACAAAAGCGAATGCAAATATACCAGCGACGCTTTCTCTCAACCCTCAGGCCTGCATCCATTGTGGCCTTGTGTGCAGCTCTAGATGGACTCAAAGAACCGTAAACAGAGATATTTGTCAGGACCTCATACGTCGAAATCGACGGGAGAATCCATCATATATATATATATATATATATATATATATATATATATATATATATATATATATATATATATATATATATATAATGATATCGTTCTGACGACATTCAGAAAACTGTTGAGCTCTTGAAAAGCAGTGTTTACTAGGGTCTACACAAAGATCTGTTACAGTCGGCCTCCTTCAACTTGGAATAACGTATTAGATGTGATGATATACTAAAATTGGAATAATCTAGGATAGTTAAACGTGTGTTAAAGTGTGTATATATATTAGGGTGGTGCAAAAGTAATGACGTAATGACGTAATAATGTCGTTTTTTGACGTTAAAAAATACGTCAAAAAACGACATTATTACGTCATTATTTTTGCACCAACCTAATATATATATATATATATATATATATATATATATATATATATATATATATATATGAAAATATACTAAGTTATTCTATATTAATGGGAAAATGCGCTCAATATATATTTATATATGCATGTATATACATACATACGTATGTATATTAAACAATAAAAAAATATTAAAAAAATAAAATATTCAGACACACTGGGTTGTAGATTAATATTCTTTCGTTTTTTTATTATTATTTCATTTAGATTCCTCGACTATTTTCGGCCCCAAAATGGCCATCATCGGGAGGAGAAATATTTATGCTTGCTGGTAGCAGTAAACTACAGAAATGAATGTCTTCCTGGAGAAAATGATCTTTTCTCTGTAATTTTCATTTGTTTTTTTTTTATTTTTTTTAAATCTTTTTAACATGAATCTTTTAACATTCCTTATGTTGGTCAAACAGTCTCTTTTAAGTTGTTATTTGAGATAAGAGCTGGATGGGTCTATGTTGCTCTGAATTCCCGTGGTTATTTTGACAGTTTTATTGTCCTGGAGAGGGGATGTGTCTCTGTTTAGTGTTTGTGTATTATTTGGTTCTTAGGGAGTGAGTGAGTTCTTTGGTCTACGATATGCAAGAATGCCGGGTTCCATAAACACTTTTTTAGATCTGGTTTGAGATGCAGTATTTCCCAGCGACATTTGATTATTTGGGATAGTGGAGGCAGAGTGGGATTGAAAGTGGTTACTAGAGGGATGCGGCTAGATTTATTTTTAATCTTGTACATTAGGGTCTCTTCTCTAGGTGTGGAAATTGCTTTATTTATTTGTTCCCTGATTAGGTGTTGCTTATAGCCACGTGTTGTGAATTGATGCTCCAGATTTTCAATGTGTTTATTTAATTCTTCATTGTTGGAACATATCCTTCTGAGTCTAAGTGCTTGTGAATAGGGAAGGTTCTCTTTGAGGTGTTTAGGGTGGGAAGACTTAAAGTGTAGATAGTTGTGGGTCTCGGTGATTTTAGTGTGTAGTGTCGTTTGTAGTTTCCTGTTTTCATCTATGTAAAGGCGGGTGTCTAAAATGTTACTAATTGAGTTGTGCACTGTGTTTAGGGTCATAAGGAATTGGGTAAGTTTGTCATCACTACCCGTGTATACAACGAATATATCATCGATATATCTTGTACAGAATACGCAGTCGCTACCAATGATTGGATATATATATATGTATATAAATGAATAAATTATACATATATATATCCATAAATAAATAAATTATACAAACATATATATATATATATATATATATATATATATATATATATATATATATATATATAAACATTCATAGTTAGATGGTAACATTGCAACATCGACAAAATTGTTTTCCTACAAGTGGTAATTGCTTGCTTATCTATCAACCCTATCTCTGTTCATATCTGTTCATAACTATTTATCTATCAATCAATCTATTTCTTCAAATCCATAATTTCTTGCAATTTCTGTACATACCAACATGCACATATATACATTATATATATATATCATCACAATTACGATCACTTTTATATTTACATACGATTTATATCTGATATTGAGCACTTTATCCCATAAATATAGCGCATCCTAAAACTATATTTCTTCACACACACACACACACATATATATATATATATATATATATATATATATATATATATAGTCAGAGTCTTTTATGCCCGCTGATTCCACAAAATTATTTTCCTACATGCGGCATTATCAGATGATATATGCAATGTTTTCGTAGTAAGTAGTACTAGACAGGTTTTTTTTTGTTTATCTTTTGATCTATCTATCTATCTATCTATCTATCTATCTATATATATATATATATATATATATATATATATCTATCTATTCCAGTATGTGCATCTTTATATCTATCTATCTCAGTATGCTCATTTATTTATTTCAGTAGGTTCATCTATCTATCTATCTATCTATCTATCTATCTATCTATCTATCTATCTATCTATCTATCTATTCCAGTACGTTCATCTTTCTATTTATCTATTTCAGTATGTTCACTCTATCTCTCTCTCTGTCTATCTATCTATCTATCTATCTATCTATCTATCTATCTATCTCAGCCCGATCATTATCTAGAAATAATACGGAAGTTACTGAAGAAAGCACGAATTTCAATTACTAAAGTCCACCGAGATTTTGCAAAACTCTTTTTCCTCTAAGCAAGTCATTAGAATTTTCAGTACTACTTGAGCAGAATAGTCACTCATTTTCACACTGTTACTTTGATATTATTTGTCGTTTACTTGATGTTTTTTCTCAAGACAGATTTGTATTTCCTAAAAGCATTTTTTTTTTTACTTTTTATGATTACGCCTCTAATCGGTGAAACATATCAACGTAAAAAAAATGTCATTTTCTCTCATTTACATTGTATTATGTAAATGCAATAATATATTCTGTCTAATTATCATTCACATTTACTAAAACATGCGCGCCCACACACACACACACACACACACACACACACACATATATATATATATATATATATATATATATATATATGTATGTATATATATATATATATATATATATATATAGGTTTGAATATCTACTGATCACATTTTTAAATGTGGATGATATTCGAGGTACTTACAAAGAACTTCTTACATTTTAAAGAGAAAAGAAAAAATCTCTTTTTGCCTTATTGATTTACGTGAGCGGGACGCAGACCCTCACACATAGATATAGCGCATCTGAGTTGTCCACATTTTGGGTGATCGCAAAGTCAAACGGAAATGCAATGGAATGGCTCGCTCTTGAAGATATTTGGTGTCAATTTTAGTAAATGTAGATTCTTTTCATTTTGGGGTGAATTAATATTTTAAGGTGAATTAAGAGAAAAGACCGCTGGGTGATTGAGCTGGGTCCTGCTCAGCTGTATTGTCACTGAATCTGAGTTTGTAATTCCTGGTCCAGGATTCGAACTAATATTTACTATGGTAGCTGATTCCCGAAACAATGCTCTAATGTTCGAGGCAATATTTCTTCCGCTACCGAAACCTTCTATGTCGCCATAAGGTGTGCCGGCATGTACATTCTCCAAGCTTTGCCAAAATATGTACGCAATCTTTGTTACACGGCTGCTAATAAAGATAATATTTGAAAATCGGCTTTGTCTATTTTCCAGCCGAGTGCCAAAATCTAATTAAGTATCGAGCCAACAAGTCAATTAGAACCAAGACGCTATTTAAAAGGAGAGAAGAGAAACCTCTTAAATTTATGTTACATTCATTGACCAAAATTCTTCCTTTCTGTTCATGTTGCTCACCTAACGACTTACAATGACTGTAGAGAAAATTGTGATTAGCAAGATTCCGTATGTTGTGCTAGGATTCTTTAAACACACGGTTTTCTATTAGGATGTGTTTACATCGCCACTAGCCTATGCTCTTTAGAATATACAATGTCCAAATTTCCAACCTTGACAGAGTTCAAAAACGTTGGCTTGCCCTTGTCGGTAGTTAATTATTTTCTAAATGGCACCCCCTTCTCACAGACGGCAAGTTGCTAAATTCATGCTACTCGCTATTTCCTTGGCAAATGTTCACACCAGATTTTTCTTTCAAGACGTAAGAGATCATGTCTCTCCATCGTCATTCTAACCCTTACAGCTCTCAGCAAGTTCCTTTCCTCTGCCACACCTCTCCAGACCACCTGCTCTCATCCACTTGCTTAAGACCGCTTTGTATATCATACGTTGTTTTACCTTGTCTCTATTTCCCTCTATTCGACCGTTCAGATACTCCAGGTTCCTTATATGTCCTAGAAACTTCAGCTGCCTCTTCCTGATGTTAAGTATAAGCCTCTTCCTTGTTTGCATTCTCTCTAAGATCTCATCGTTGCTCACAAACTAGATTCATGATACCTTTAGCAACGTTCTGTAGAACCACATCTCCGTCGCCTCAAGTCTCTTCTTCTTCTTTGAGGAAATCGTCCAATATTCGCTGCTTTCAAGAAGGGCAGATATCACATAACAGCTTATTCTTTTTCGTTGCCAAAGAAATCCTCTTATCTCGCAATACTCTGACCACCTTTTTGAATGCGCCTTTGGACATTCCAATACCTCTAGAGGCCTCAGTGTTGCACTTACCGTCCTCTGTCAGAACGCTTCCCAGATATTTAAACTTCCACGTTTCCTTGATTCTAGTGTTCCCCACCTGCATTTCTGGCTCATCCTTTTACTGATGAACAGATATATTCCATATTTACACCAGTTCAGATCTTCACCGCAAGTACCCTCCACAAGACAATTTCCATCACCTTAAGAATGCCGTAGCGACAACTAACGAAACGTCGTGAAATTAACAATAAAGATTAGAACAGTCCGAACAATGTAAATAGTGTAAATATTTACAATAGCTCATCTCAGAAATATAAACAGATGTCCATTGGTAAAGTTTCCTTCAGATAACGTCTTACTCATCATGAATTTATGAGACGGACTTCACAGCTCTAGTACGTCTCAATTTTCAAAAATTAGTATTCATATAAAATATAAATTGTATTGTAACCTATTGTACAATAATGAATCATATGCAGTATAGTTTAAATATTCTACTAAAAAAATTCAAAATACGTATAATGCATCTAAATACCAACAGAAAAAGACAAGTTGTTATATCGCTCCATCTTGGTCACCTCGACGTGGTGTAATGGTCAGCAAGCTTGTCTCGCTGGAACATTTACAACAAAGTAGTGAGTTAAATCCTTACTGGGTGCCCCATACTTTTGGCCTTGTGTCACATGTAAGCTACGTTTAGAAAATCAACATACATCATTCCATTATATATAAATCAATAATGATTTGTGGCAATTTTTAACATCAGCATTTTCTTGTTAAAAGGTTTAATAATTTAACACATTCAACATTAGGGATAAAAATAGTGAATTTTATATGGTATTTCTTTTGAAACTTAGCATAAACAAGTTCACAGATTTGGCCAAAAAATTGATCCCAAAGTGACGTCAAAATCTGGAAAAATGTTTCGTCCTTTAAAAGTCTGATGTGCTTATTTTTATTATTATTTTTTTTTTTATGTAGATAGAAAAAAGCAAATATTGAGTCATAAAATATTGCTTAGGCTTCCCAATCAGCCTCTCGCCTCCTCTTGGCGTTTCGTGGATAGTAATGTCCGGAATTTTCACTTTTGGGGAAAAGATAGATAGATAGATAGATAGATAGATAGATAGATAGATAGATACTGAACACAGCAAGCTAGCTAGATACAGAGATAGAAACAGAATGCGATTGACACAGAATAGGATAGATAGATAGATAGATAGATAGATAGATTGATATTTCTGTCTTTCTTCGTATAATTATCCAATTCACATAGCTAACAATACTTTATCTTGACTTTAGTTATCTTAAGCCTCATCGATGCATAAAAATTATCATTTACAGCCACACATATAAATCTATACACACACTAGTATATGTGATAATGCAAATAAAATTTCCTTGATATTTTGAGAAGACATTCCTTAATTTTAAATAAATATTGCACATTATCCTATAAAATTGGGGTAATTTGACTAATTCTGTTCATCTGTCAAGCTATGTAATGTTCCTTTTTACTGGCCACTTCAAGAATCCGTCCAAATATTTCCACGGGGATGAAATCAACGAAATGAAATAATTTCCAACATTCTACAGAAACAATTTTCTATAATTGTTTTTAACATATATGTATATATTTTCAAGGTCCTAGGCCCACTTGAGGTCGAGGTTTTCGTGAGAAGCCATTTTGTATGGAGAGCAGGAAAAGATGACGGATAACCCTGGACATGAACAGGTTAAGATTATAGTGATCAGGGAAATATCCTGTTGGTAGTCGGTTCCACAGGACAGAGGTTCACAGGAAGAATCTATCTACTCGAGTGGAGCTTACTTTTCACCGAAGAAATACGGGGGGGAATGTGGGTTCTTTACTACTATGGAAATATCAAGTCGGATCCTTGCCATGAAAGTTAGATCTTGCGGGACAAAATAATGTAGTTTGTTCGAGCACTTTCTGTCAAAATAGTAATAGAGCAATGAGAGGCTCGCCACATCACGCCTGTGAGAGTGAAGTTGGAGAGTAGAATATATATATATATGTGTGTGTGTGCATCTATATATCCATAGATATATGTATATATGTGTATATATATATATATATATATATATATATATGTATATATATACAAACATATATATATGTATATATATATATATATATATATATATATAGCTATACATTGATACATGTTTCATTAAATAATATAGACTAGTTTTGTCTATTTATTTTAAGCAAAATCCTTTCATAACATCTGATAAGCTTAATAACATAATCAATGGAAGACGAAAGAAAATCAACATGTTGATACATGTTTTATTCTTAATCTTTTCTAAGCGTTCGGCTTACATAAGCCATCATCGGAGATTAAAGATGGTAATTTTGCAACAATGACACTTTGTTTGTTTGCACAGAAGATTGCTATGCAACGATAAATTCGTGCATATGAAACGCATGAAGGAAATATTGCGGTTCATGACGTCACACTTGACCAGGCGAGAGTGAAAATAAAGAGAAGTGTTCAGTATGGGAAGCCGTTGGTTATTAAGCATAGCAGACGTTATGAAAAGATTTTGCCTAAAATAAATAAACAAAACTTCTCTATATTATTTAATGAAAGATGTATTAATGAAAAAATGCTGCATAAGTACGCACAATATACATATATATATATATATATATATATATATATATATATATATATATATATATACACACACACATATATATATATATATACACACACACACACAAATATATATATATATATATACATATATATATATATATATTTCTGTCGCATTAGATCTTTTTTTATTTTACAAGCTTTAGTCTGTTCCTACAGACATCGTCAGGTATGAAATATTGTGTTCTTGTTTATACTTTCAGTAATAAGTGGACAAACGAATATATATTAAACGAATATATATATATATATATATATATATATATATATATATATATATATATATATATATATATATATATATATATAATAAATCCTAAAGAGGCAGGAACTACCTAAGTTTCACCTGATCGGACCTTCAGAATAATCTGAAGATCCGTTCAGATTAAACCTAGCTAGATAGTTCCTGGCTCTTTAGCATTTATTATATTTAACTTTGCTCAACTTAGTGTATTGAACACTCTACGTTTTAGCTTACTTACTCACTTGTTTGTTTGTTTTTTCTTTGGACTCTAAACTTAAGGCACTGGACGATTTTTTTCACCCTGATCGGACGTTAAATGTTATTAAATACATCATTTCTTTTCTGACGATTAATTTTATTGACTTAATTTTGAAATTACAAATGTTCCTTCTCACATATAGTATAAATTCCGTTAGAAATTAACCAAAGTGCATTTCTGAAAATAGACGGTCCAAGCTTTCGAATTTCTGTCCTCGTTGCTACACTCACCTGTTCTAAGATACTCAGAATTTATCTCTGTCTAACTTGTTGATGACTTAAGAATGTCGAAAGCTTGGAATATATTTCTTTCGAAATGAATATATATATATATATATATATATATATATATATATATATATATATATATATATATATATATATATATAATTATTTTTATATTATATGCGCGGTACTTATTAGAAAGTGCTCAATATCAGAGATAGAGGTAACATATTTGGTTGGATTAATGTGAGTTTGTGACCCTGGTTTTCACGCTTTTGCGAGCGTCAGACAAACTGATTAATTTTTTTAAAAATTTTGGGTTTATGTAGATTGCGTGTATTGGTGTTATTGTGGAAGTGGAGGGAATCGTCGTCGTGATGTCATCGTGCTAACGCAAACATAGATGCATATCCGTACACCAGATGAGGTACGCAGAACACATACACACATGCTCGTCCGCTGGAACTCATAAAAATATAGACATATGTGGACAGTTTGTGATTTGACATAAATATATATATATATGAACTTGCCCCACTGGTCCCAAGACTAGAGACTTCCGGAGTTCCAACTATTATTGGGCTACCCATGGTGGTAATGTCAAAGAGGAAGGACTAGACTAAACACAACCAATCTTCGAAGACCCCAAATGGTAGAATAGACAAATATCTACACTATCTCAAAATCCAAACCTGTAGAAAAGGGCTGCGGGAGTCTGGCTGGCGTAACCAAGGCGGTCCTTGACAGACCAAGCTTTCGACAGTTTGATGCAACCAGGTTTTTTCATGTCTCATTTCCACTTTCAGCCGCAGAGTTGTCACCAAAATGATATTCTTACGAATCGCTTCGTCAAACTCTCTTCCTTTGACTCACAGTCATCTTCACCACCGCCATCAGGAGAGAGTATAGGGAGAGAAGGTAACGATCCCGATGCCCAGATGCGGGCGTGTGCCAGCAACAATATCAAAATCATATATACTGGGTGTAACAGAAATATTATCCAGATTGTATAACAGCAATATTGTTCAATTGTTAGATTAAGCTCTAAACCGTTACATCTTAGAAATGATTAAAGATATCTTACTGGAATTCCCCGAGGTTGTATAACAGTATTGGATTCTACTTTGAGCAATACGAATGTATAATTCCTTTCTAAGCTTGACAGAAATACCGTAATGAAATCGATCAAAAACTAAAATGACATGTTCATCATTAATTAATAATAGCTAAGGATCGGAAACTCATGAAGTATTGAAATAAAGCTTATATATATATATATATATATATATATATATATATTATTCCAGGATCATTTTCCAATTTATACAACATGATCTCCCCACTTCTTACTTTCTGCCCTGGAGTAACAAGATTCCTTACATGTTTGCCGTACGATTTCATTTTCAAATCTTTTTTTCATTGCTTTTTTAACTGTAATAGCTGAAAATCCTCTCTCACGTGCCAAATGTGTTATGGATTGATTTAGATTTTTTTGTTTTGATTGATCTCTTTAACTATTTAAGTTGAAATGATGACCCTGTCGTGACATACTAATCCAGTTTTTCTCTCTAATGTCTCTTCTTTTTTAAACTTATCCACCTGTCTCTTGATTGTTTTAGAATGGACAATTTTGCTTTAAGTATAATTTACTATAAATGCTATTTTTATTCCGTACATATGTTTGAGCTGCTATCCCCGCTCTTTTTATATTAATAAACAGTCAAAACGGCCTAAATCGAGAAGTCCGACTGGAGAAAAAATTGTGCTTGTAGCAGAAAACGAACCTGCATCCCTTTTTTCCACCCGGAAATCCAGTTTGTGAGCTAATTTGCGCCACTGCTGGTTCGATCATGAAACTATATATATATATAAATATTTATATATATATATATATAAAATGAAAAATGAGTTTTATTTAATATATCCAGAACAAATTTTCGGCAAACCATAAACTGAAGAAATTGTAACGCTAGATTTTCATATTCTTTTTTTTTCTTTCGAGGTATCGAGTGCATTAACAAAAGAAATTAAATCGCATGGCGTTTTCGTGGCACTAGATGGCATCTACAGCGATTCGTTGATATCCAGTTTCTTGAAAGCGGCAAGTGGAACATGGCGAACGAGAGGCGGTTCTGACCTCCATAGAAACAAGCATGCTGATACTAAACCAAGTTCACATCTGCGATAATCTTAGAGGTCAGGAGCAAAGAGGCACCTGTCATGTTACTCAATTCATTTCCACAATGCCTCAGGGCTAATATCATCACCTTCTACGACGGACGTGTCATGATGGTCAAGTCCTGGAGCGAAGAGGTCTTTCAACAGCACAATACTCCCTATTAATGATACACGTAAAACTACGAAACGCGGTCCCTGAATTTCGGCCTTATCGCTCTCAATAATCTACTAGTGATAATGCTGGTAGAGGGCAAGAAAATCCAGCGGCCTCAAATTTACAATAACACGTTCAATCGATTCCAAGCTGTAATCCGTCATGCTTCAGGCAGCTTGACCAAACAGGCCAACAAATCATAATCTGTGACCGTACGGTTTAAAGTTCGACGAATCAAACGTAGGTTTCTCCAAAATAGGAGGATGCATATTCAAGTACATTTTCTTTATTAAGTTTTCTGATTTGCAGGGTCAAAAACTTATATTCATACAACTGAATATATATATATATATATATATATATATATATATATATATATATATATATATAGTTAAGTAACGAAAATCTTGGTAATCCCTATGGATAATCCTAAGGAGGGATGAAATCTGGAGAGCTCAATGTTCAGTCAGACGAATAATTCAATTTCATTTATCATTTCCGGTGAGTTGACCTAGTAAACAGGTCAATATCTACCTCCTCCTCAATACTAAATATTTTAGTTAAAATAAAAATAAATTTTAAAACTCTCTCTTCCCTCCCTGATTTTTACCATGGCTCTCACACCTCATCACCTTCTATGTCACCTTATATAAAATCAATGCTACCCTTCAAAAGTTTAAATTTTATTTCATTTTTTCAAACTTGAAAGTGAAGTCCGAAGATCCAATATCTGGTGAAATAAATTATTACAATGGTACCTTAGATTGGTCTCGTAAATTTTATTTAAATTATATATATATATATATATATACATACATATATATATATATATATATATATATATATATATATATACATGGAGAGTGAGAGAGAGAGAGAGAGAGAGAGATTGGGGATTATATATATATATATATATATATATAAATATATATATATATATATATATATATATATATATATATTTGAAGAAAAATATACGGAAAAAACAAACAAAAATCCTTATATGCAATAATGCTGTTTTAATGTTAATATGTCAACGTCGGACGTTTCGGTTTAATAAACCATCTTCAGGACATATTCATAAAATATAATATATATAATTAACATCAATTGAACATGACAAAGACGATGGACACAAGAACAAGACTTATCCAAACAGATAACTGAAAGTTTTATATGATCAGCGTTCCGTTTTAAAACATGGTCACGTTGTCGTCACGTGGGCGACGCTGTGAAAACGTATTCCTAAATTTGAGTATTTGAAAGAAAAATGAAAAATGAAAGAATTCTATTTTGATCTAAAATTTATATGTACGCTTGTCGAGCATTAATCTCGCTAGAAAAGGGGAAATACTAAAGAAGCCAGGTCTAGTATTCACCGTGCGTGAGATGGATATTATGCCTGCTTCATAAATCCTCCTAAGATTTTTATTATGAAAATATTTTAAAATCTTCACGGAATCAAAATCGAAATTATGATCTGTTTTAGTTATGTGTACAACTAAGGCATTGTTTAAATTTCCGAGGCGAATATCTCGTTTATGTTCGAAAACACGAGATTTTACGGACCTACATGTTTCACCCACATATTTTAAGTCACAGTTTTTGCATGAGATTTGGTAGATGCAAGCATCGGATGTAATATGTTGTTTGCTGGTGCTATTTAATAAACTATGGATAGTTCTAGTAGGTAAAATTTTAGTTTTAATTTTTAACGCATTTAAATTATTGGAGATACGTTCGGTCAAATGGTTATTTGGTAGAAAGATGTGACCAAAAGAATTATCAGGGGCAGCTGAAAGTGTACCTTTCACTGGTGTAGATGTAGTGGCCTTCGAGGTGTCATTTTGCGTTGATGAGTGAATTTTCAACGCTTTATTTTGAGCTCTCAGTAGTTTATATAATCCCTTCTATCTCTCTCTCTCTCTCCATATATATATATATATATATATATATATATATATATATATATACCGATTTGGCCACAGAGTAGTGTTCGGTTAGCAAGATCGATTTTACTTTTTTTAAGCTACAATGTTCTATGATTCTCTCACGTGCATTCATATTTGCTCGACGCTTATCCAAATGTAAACAATATACGTCATACATTATGATTCCTGTCGGAGGATGCATATTTTCTATAACAATTTCTCGGACATTCAAGAAGGTAAATGTTTTTTAATACTGTTTATTATAAACAGAACATTTACTTAAATATTTGTATTTGTAGAACGTTTAAACAAAAATATTTTATAATAATTGACGGACTTAAACCATTTCATAATATATATATATATATATATATATATATATATATATATATATATATATATATATATGTGTGTGTGTGTGTGTGTGTGTCTATTAAGTTACATACATAATAACTTACTTTAATTGCACAAGTTTCTATTGTCCTCATCATTGTTGTTGCTATCACGTCTTATTCAATAACTTAGCATTACTAAAAGTCAGGATTGGCAAGGTATCACTAGAGATGGACAGTGAAAGGAGAAATGTTTACTGTTGTGGATTAAATAAAGGGTTCTATTCGGAATTTTCCGTAAATTACCGGGATCAATACACACCTGATGAAGGCCGGAGGGCACATAGGTCAAAATGTCGTGAAACAACAACAAAGATGAGGACAATAGATGGATTGTAAATAGTGTAAATTATGATAATTCCTCTTCCCAGAAATTCAGAGAGTAACTAACGTTTATTCCCCATGGCTTTTAACAGAGATAATTGGGGTTAGTCAGAACTATTAGGTAGCGACAATTTGATATTCTCCTCCGTGGACACATACCACAAAATGATGGTAATCAAATAGACGGGGGCAAAACTTTGATCTTAGGCCTCACGCATAGATACCTTCGTCATAGGCAGAAGAACTGATCCATACGTAAGTAATCTAGTTATATTACACAAGTATTATATATATATATATATATATATATATATATATATATGTGTGTGTGTGTGTGTGTGTGTGTGTGTGTGTGTGTGAGAGAGAGAGAGAGAGACAGTGCGAGGGAGAGACAGAAAGACAGAGAGAGCGTGTGTGTGTTAAAGTTCTCTGAATAAATTTGTAGAGAATACAAACAGAATAAAATAGATAATTGAAAAATTGTACTTACTCCATGCCGACGTGTTTCATCATTTGACTTTATCAAGACAAGCGATGATATGCAAAAGCGAAAGGCTGTATTGTTACATGAAATTCAAAAATTTTAAAAGACGTACTTGTGTAAGTCTCTGTTTAGAGATTAGTAACTTTATTATTTACTAAAAATAATAAAACTACTAATCGCTAGAGACTTACACAAGTGCGTCTTTTAAAATTGTTTTTATTTTCCGATTGTATGTTTTATTCAATTTGTCATCTCTACAGATTTATACTGAGAACTTTGACGCATGGTCGACATGGAAAACAAAAACGCACACTTAGTAAAAATAAAGAAAAGAAGAAGTTACTAATATCCAGAAAGAAGTTTACACTGGAGCGTTTTTAAAAAAAATGAATTTCGCTTTTGTTTATCGTCAGTTTCCATGACAAATTTGAATGGTGAAACGCGTCGACAGGGACGAAGTATCTTTTTTCCCACTGCCTATCATATATATATATATATATATATATATATATATATATATATATATATATATATATATATATATATATATGGACATGAGAAAACAAAATGGAACACTTATTAAAGATTCGTTTTACAGAAAGCGTTTGGTCTCTTTGACTTCCTCAGGTTAAAAAGAAAGAAAGACACAGTTGTATTTGAGGAAAAATGCATTGCGATCTTTGCTTATTACTAGTAACCATAAGTCAAATTAAATTAGATTACCTTATCACCTCCAATGTCCAGACTCAAGAAAGTGTCTGTTTGACTGTTTGCTTGTTTCATCTCCTTCAGAGGCATTTGGTTTTGGTGAATTTTAAATCAGTCCACCGAAATTAGAAAGTGCTCTCTCTCTCTCTCTCTCTCTCTCTCTCTCTCTCCATATATATATATATATATACATACAAATATAGACAACTACACTCGTCTCGACAAACCCTCAAATTCTTGATTTGCAAATAATCAAATCAATCTCGAGAGAAAAAAAAGGTTTTAAAAAAAGAAAGAGCTACAAACATGAACTTCTGCCGAAAAAAAATCGCACAGATGTAGGTCTGAAGCCCAAAGAAAAAACCCCGATACGAGTAAACAACTCTTTCCCTGACGATCCGTTTAGGTGAAACCTGGGTAGGTCTGTCTGGCTCACTAGGTTTATCTCTCTCTCTCTCTCTCTCTCTCTTATATATATATATATATATATATATATATATATATATATATATATATATAGTCCGCCTTGACGATCCGCGTAGATGAAACCTAGGTAGGTTTGTCTGGCTCTTTAGGTTTATTTACTTATTTTACTCTACTTAACGTATTGAGCACGCTGTTTAGTTATTTTTACTTTACTCGTGTCTGAGGTTTTTTCTTTGGACTTTGAACTTAGATTCTAAACGATTATTTTCGCCGGAAGTATATGTTCTTCGTTCTTTCTTGTTTTACCCTTTTTTCCCTTGGGTATTAGTTTGTTCATTTACAAGCTAAAACGCCTAAGGTTTTGCTGAATGAATATAGCTGCTTATATTTATAAGGTTGTTAGTGTTATATATATATATATATGTATATATATTTCTGAGATTAAGTATTGTAATTATTTACACTATTGACATCGTTCGGACTGTTGTCCTCATCTTTATTGACATATTCACGAAGATTCGGTCGGTTTACTCTCCGGCCTCCTTTAGGGTCTGTCTATATTTCTAAGACGAGGTATTGTAATTACACTATTGATATCTTTCGGACTGTTGTCCTCATCTTTATTTCCGTATTCACGACGTTTCGGCCATTGTACCCTCCGCAATTCTTCAGGATCTGCCTATATTTACCCTATTTAGATCATTCGAACTGTTGTCCTCATTTTTATTGTTATATTCACGGCGTTTCGTCCGTTCTCCCCTCCGGAATTCTTCAGGCAATATACGTTGGAATTTCAAACCGAACCCTGTATTTAATCAACGAGGGTAGATTTGATCTAATTCCATGAATTTGGGTAGCTCATCTTCAGTTAGGAGATACGATTTCGATATCTGACCAGAGAAGGAGTAGCAGAAACTTAGAGAGCTGCGTTACTGAGGGGAATTAACTGAAACTGAGATACCCAAAAGGCATGGCACGTGGAATTAGAACAATTTACTCCTGTAGCTTAAATAAAGAGCTCATTTCGTAATTCCAAAATCACCTGAAGAAGGCTGGAGCATACAACGGCCGAAACGTTGTGAATATAGGAATAAAGACGAGGAAAAGTTTCGAACGATATAAATATTGAAAATAAAAAAAAAATAATAAAAAAACAGGATTATTTATTCCATGACAAAATGCATTTTTTTTAACCGGAAGAGTTTTAAAAGTTTACCAGTCTACTCAATTTATTTTTCTCTGAATGGCTGATTAATTATTATGTAGTCATTTTTTTCTGCGTACTGCGCAAAGCGACAAGTCTGATAGCCGGGTTGCGCTAAGAAAGATTGAAATCAACCATCGTCATATTTTATTTCGCTTAACATTTTTCAAGATCTTTGAGTTAAACCCTACTCTTGTATATATGTCTTGTTGGCGTTACTTGCTAACTATTAATTAATGGCATGATTTTAATTTATATAGAGGAGTTAACGATCGTTCGTAATCAGGGACGATTTTTCCACCCACCCAGAGACGGGGTAATATGAACCAGGCCTAGTGAATTTAAACTGTTATAATATTGATCTTTCCACAATTCTGCAATGCGCCATTTGCGTAAAAAAAAAAAAAAAATTGAATGGAACGGAATTTGGAATTATGCTGCAATATGTATATGATCTACAAAAGAGCGGGAATAATGTGTCAGGCATTAGACCGGAAGAAGTCAGCTTTTAATGGGAATTTTTTTAATTTTTGATTTCAAGCCTATTTTATTAGAGCACAGGGTCAGAATTTGCCGGTTCACTGCCACATTACGTTCAAACACCGGTTCCGTAAGATCCCCGATGTTGAACAAGGGAAGCCGATTCAAACGTTTGGCACAAATAGAAACCGCGTGAGAACCCTGTCAAGGATTGATCCAAGTGTTGTGAATGAAATTGTGTAGACGGTACTATTCAGAAGTCTTCGATGCTAGCACGAAGTCTAAAGTCATCATGACCGAGGGATTCAGTGTACTGGTCTTGTCCAAACGGTTGATCACGTCTGGTAATTCGATCTCTCACAGAAACCGTAACTAAGTTCCGTTCAAATTCGTTGAAGTATAAACCATATCTTCTAAGGGGGATGAACAAACACAGGTTTACATGAACAGGCGTTGGCAACAAAGATTGGCTAGATGCCATACCAG
>OZ010605.1:13517075-13587075 GCA_963932145.1 Acanthosepion lycidas
TAGATTATTTTTTTCTCATCCTGAAACCTGATTCATTTTATACACGCACCCACAAACGCCCGCACACCCACCCACACACACATATATATATACATACATACACTCACACATATCTATATACATTCCTCTCTCTCTCTCTCTCTCACACACCGTCTCAATCTTTCTATCTCTCTCTCTCTCCCTCTCTCTCTCTCTCTCTCTCTCTCTATCTATCTATCTATCTCTTTTTTATCTATCTCTCCATCTATCGAGCTGTCAGTATCTCACTGTTTTTTTGTTTACATAATTATACAGTAAACTATCCTGTGACAATCTCATTGAGTCTATCTATCTATCTATCTATCTATCTAGCTAGCTAGCTAGCTAGCTAGCCAGCTAGCTAGCTAGCTATATATATATATATATATATATATATATTATCTATCTATATATCTATCTCAGTCTATTCATTATCTATCTATCTATCTATGATCTATCTATCTATCTATCTATCTATATATATATATATATATATATATATATATGTGTGTGTGTGTGTATTTTCATTATCTATCTATATATCCATCTCAGTCTATTCATTATCTATCTGTCTATCTATCTATATATATATATATATATATATATATATATATATATATATATGTGTGTGTGTGTGTGTGTGTATTTATATATATATATATATATATATATATATATATATATGTATATATATATATATATATATATTCATTATCTATCTATATATCTATCTCAGTCTATTCATTATCTATCTATCTGTCTATCTATCTATCCATCTATCTATATCTATATATATATATGTGTGTGTGTGTATATATATTCATTATCTATCTATACATCTGTCTCAGTCTATTCATTATCTATCTGTCTATCTATCTGTCTATCTATCTGTCTATCTATCTATCTATATATATATATATATATATATATATATATATATATATATATATATATATATATATATATATATACACAAACAGACATAATTACATACATCCCTGTCTATCTATTGCCTTATTCTACACATATGCATCTGTCTTCATTAATATCTTCACATCTTTCTATCTAGGTGTACCTTTGTCCTTTTCATCACACCATATACTCATTTTCGACATTTTCTTTCTTTCTGTCTTTTTTTCTTGATTTATTTCTCCCTTTCTTTCTCTGCGCATTTATTTTCAAATCTTTCGTGTTATGCAATCCAACTTTTCTACCTCTCCCTCTCTTCTTTTTTTTTCTCTCGCTCTCTTTTGCTTATTTCCCGTCTTTCTTCTTTTTCTCTTTCCTCTTCCCCCTCCCAACATCTTCCTCCCATTATTTCACTGCACTTCTCTCTCCCAATTCTCTTATGCTCTCGGCAACAACCCTCTTTACATTTAGATTAACACAAAAACGCGTTAACCTCTTCACATGGAAGAGGTCACACGTTTATAAACAAACACACGCAACATTCACACGCATAATGGAAACACATATTCAAGTGACACACCAAAAACCAACGTACACTCATTTCAAAAGACGCTTCTCTCTTCTTACAAACGATAGCACGTATACACGCTAAGCGAGGCAAGAAACACTGTGGAAGATATTATAACCTCAGAGATGTAGGAATCATGGAGGTGTTCGAATGGACCTGCGCGCACACGCACATAGACACATACATACACTCACACATGATTTGCGCATGCGCATTTGATAGAGTTTGAAACGCCAATGTCTCCTCTGCTTCGACTGCTATTCTGGACAGAACGCACTTGATCGTTTCTGAAGTAAGCCAGGCGAATTTCGATCCTGCACGTCGACTCGAATAATACTTTATTTTATTTAGAAATAAAAAAAAATGTTTGCGTATGTATAATGATTTTACCCTGCTACGATCTCTCTCTCTCTCTCTCTCTCTCTCTCTCTCTCTCTCTATCTATCTATCTATCTATATATATATCTATTTATTTATTTATTTATCTATCTATCTATCTTTCTATCTATCTATCTATCTATCTATCTATCTATCTATCTATCTATCTATTTATCTATCTGACACGTTGTTCCTTGTCAATGGTAAAATTAGTGTGAACAGTTTTACAACAGAACTGGTCTCCTAGGATACATTAAATAAGGAAGATTGGTTTGGCTACAAACCACTCATTGTTTAGTTTGGTTTGTTTTGTCTTACGGCATATCAACCTCAATGGGTTATTTAATGCCGACAACATTTTTTTTTTTGCTGGTAATATTTTGCTTTGTCAAAAATCTGTTTCTGGTAATATTTTTCCTTCAAAATTGTATTGCTGCTAATAATTTAAAAAAAAAATCTGGGACCTAACAAAAAGCTAGTCAGGATGGACCTGGGAACACCAGCAATTAAAAGCTGGTTCCACGCTCCTCAAAACCTCCTGGTCAGAGGCCTTGCTGCTGGATATAGTTTATCGTCTTACCCAGGACACGGATGTAGTTTAACGTCTTACCCAAGACGAAAACCACTCATTGTATTAGTTACTGAGTCTAACCATAATGTAGATTTACAAAATGCTACTTTAATTAAAAAGGAAAGCAATTTAATAAGAAGAAAATATATAGAAAGTGCTTTGATCACTAGATCATCCACAGCAAAGT
Source organism: Acanthosepion lycidas (assembly GCA_963932145.1). Lineage (NCBI taxonomy): Eukaryota > Metazoa > Mollusca > Cephalopoda > Sepiida > Sepiidae > Acanthosepion > Acanthosepion lycidas. The sequence continues at coordinate 13,519,707 of OZ010605.1, forward strand.
TAGCATCCAGTTTGTTGCCTTTCACCTTTCTTGCAGATCGTCTATTATCACAATAAGTGATACTGAATAACAAAAAGGATAACCATATGAAGAAAAACATAATGAAACTAAATAAAATAAACGACACTATGTACCTGAATGCATTAAATGTTAAAAATTTTAGCATCCCTAATCCTTTGGGTTTATGCGTAGCTATATCATGATAACATCACTTTAGACTAGGTACCTCAGAAATGTTCTAAAAAAGAGCATACCATGATGAAAAAATGCCCGACACTTGATAAATATAAAGTTTTACCGTCAAAATGTTTATGTTATTATTAAGAGGAAAGGCCAAAGCTTTTTTTATTATTTCATTAAATGTTTTAAACCTTTCTAACAATTTCGAAAATTTAGTTAAAAATTTTGTTTTGCTTGCATCATCGGGTGGATCAAAGAAAATTTAAGCGTATTTTCCGGTAAAAAGCATATTGTTTGGAAATTCTTGCAAAAAAAATCAAATTATTATCGGATTTTAATTAAATTTTCAGGACTTATTTTTAAAATACTTTATTTTTAGACAACCTTGGTATTTTTTACATCTATTACATTTAATTTTATGAAATTTCACGAAATGAAACTTTAAGCTTCTTCATATTTATATCAGTTAAATGCAGTGCTCTTTGCAAAATTAAAACATCAATTTGTTTTAGTTAAACAGAAACACCATTTACTGAAAATCTGCTCTGAATCGTAAAAAAATAAAATAAAATAAAACTATGATGTTAATTAATTAGAAAAGTTTTAAATGCTTTTATAAATAAAATATATTAAGGACGATATTGTATTAAGAAAGAAATTTGATGAATAATGAATTTTTATAAGAATTGTATTTATTTATATTTTAATTTAAAAAAAAATTAGTATGTTCTAAATCTTTTAAAATTCTCTATTAATTTCAGACATTTAGATTATATGATTATCATGTGAAAACTATATTTACTTATCATAAATGGAAAAGCTTAATACAAGTCATCAAACACTAATATTTTTAACAGAATTTTAAATTTTTACGTTATCTGTAAAAACGTGTTTATTTTTTTTTATATATGCGTGTCCATTAATAACAGAATTAGAAATTATCAGAAAGTAAGAACGAAGACTATAGTAAATTAGAGCCAAAATTTTACAATTTCAATAAAACATTACATTAAGGGGAATATCTTCTTTTTTTTTTAACATTGCTGAGTACTAAAAATTAAATAAAAAAGGAGTTACTGTCATTTTCTTCAGTTATGTTTTACATATAAATCTTCGTAGAATAACATTAGGTCTGTGTTCACGCATTCAAACACGTCAACACACCTCCTGTCGGGTTAAAAAAATGCATTTCCGCAATATTTAAAGCTTTAAGTAAATAATTTGTTTCAAATCAAATTAATTATACTTTAAATCACCTAATAATCCTCAAATAAAAGTTCAGAAAAGTGTATTTTACTTTTAGAAGATTTTTTTAATAAAGAAAATTACATTGCAATGACAGATAACTAAAAAGAGGGACTTATCAGTTATTTTAGAAAAAATACTTTCAATTCAATTTAAATTACTTTTTGAAAGACAAAAATGTATTTAACTTATTGAAAATATTAAATTTAATCTATTAACTTAAATAAAGATTTGTGAAAGATTTTCATTTTTAAAATTTCATTTTAAACATTAGGTATGGCACTTTCTTGTGGAGGTTCCTACTTTAGTCCAGATCACATCCTAAAAGACGAAACCTGGGACACACTTTTTCTTTCTTACTTTGTCAGTAATTTCTGTAAGTTTGTTCTGGTACTTAAAAATTTATATACTATTTTCTCATTGATATATATATATATATATATATATATATATATATATATATATATATATATGTGTGTGTGTGTGTGTATGTGTGTGTATATATTTATATATATTTATATATATATTGAACAATAAAAAAATATTAAAAAATTAATATCTTTAGACACACTGGGTTGTAGATTAATATTTTTTCGTTTTTTTATTATTATTTCATTTAGATTCCTTGACTAGTTTCGGACAAAATGTCCATCATCGGGAGAAAAAATATTTCTGCTTGCTGGTAGCAGTAAACTACAGAAATATATATATAATATATATATATATATATATATATATATATATATATATATATATATATATATATATACAGTGGGGGAAATAAGTATTCGTACACTTAAAAAATTGCATTTTTATAAATGTAAAAGCCTTAACTAAGACAAATTTTGATACATTTTATGTGTAAATATACATTTTGTTAAGAAATAGTGATAAACTTAATTAATTCTTATTCTAACAGAAATTAATGCATTTTTTCATTTTAACTGATGAAAAAAGTATTCGCACGAACAAAAAAGCATATTAACTTAATTTAATACTTTGTGGAATATCCTTTATTGAGTTCAACAGCTACCAGTCTATTCCTCTACGTCTCAACTAATGATTTACACACATTGAGTGGCATTTTGTCTCATTCTTCTTGGCATAATGTCTTCAAATTCTTGATATTTGTTGGTGCTCTTTTCCCAATTTGAATTTTCAAATATCTCCATAAATTCTCGATTGGGTTCAAGTCTGGGGACTGACTTAGCCATTAGAAGACATCAACGTTACTTTCAGCTAACCATTTCCTTGTAGATCTAGCGGTATGCTTAGAATCATTATCCAGTTAAAAAAAACCCAATCAGGAGGTAGCCGATGTCTCTCAATAGAACGCATTAAATTGTCTTGCAGGATTTTCTGGTATCTTTCGGCATTCATCTTGCCATCTATTATTGATATTCTGCCAACACCTTTTGCAGAAAAACAGCCCCAGATCATGATACTGCCACTACCAAACTTTACAGTTCGCAACGTGTTCTTTGGTAAGTATGCTTCACCGTCCTTCCTCCGCACATGATTTCGATAATTATGACCAAACAACTATATTTTAGTTTCATCTGTACATAGTACTTTTTCCCAAAACGAATATTCTTTATCTTTATGCTCTCTAAAGAATTTTAGCTTATCATCTCTGTGTCGTTTCAAGAGGAGTGGAGTCTTCCTTGGGATGCGTGATTTCAGACTGTTTTTGGGTAGTTCATTATTTATTGTACGCTTGGTTACTTTAATCCCTAATGCACGCAGATGTTCGTGCAGCTCTTCTCCGGTAACCTGTAGATTTAGTTGGATCTGGCGCCCTAATATCCTTGCTGATCTTAGAGAAATGTTCATCGGAGCACCTGTTCGTCTTTGGTTTTCAACGCTGTTACGAGTTTTAAACCTTGCAATGAACGAAGCAATTGTAATAAAAAGAAATATTCAGGTTGTTTGAAATCGTTCTGTAACTGTCCCCATCTTTCCAAAAAGACAAAATGTGTTGTTTTTCTAAAATAGTCAATTATTTACCTTTAGGCATTATTAGAACCTTCTCTTAAGACGAGATATTGCAGAATGCTCTGATGATGGCTAATAGTTTTAACTATAATTACTGATAACATTACTGTAACATTCTAGAATGTACTTATTTCATAATTAATTGATTATTTTATTCTATTAATTGATTTGTACGAATATTTTTTCACCTGTTAAAATTTTAAAAAATGCATTAATTTCTGTTAGAATAAGAATTAATTAAGTTTATTATTATTTTTGATAGTATGTGTCTTTATACATAAAATATGCCGAGATTTGTTTTATTTAATGCTTTTAAATTTACAAAAATACAATTTTTCATGTGTACGAATATTTATTTCCTCAACTGTATGTATATATATATATATATATATATATATATATATATATATATATATATATATATATATAGGGAGAGAGAGAGAGAGAGAGAGATAGATAGATAGATAGATAGATAGATAGATAGATAGATAGATAGATACAGAGATAGATAGATAGATAGATAAGAAATATTTTGAGTGCAGGAATATGTAGCCGTTGGCAGTCATCTGAACTTGGGATTATTGCATGAAAAATAGAAATGGTCTTCGATTGTGTTACTGGCCATATTTTTTTACTCTAGTTACCGCCGAAACCTTTTATAAAATGCTCCATACCATGATGAAAAAAGGTCACAAACTTTATCGTACAAAGGTTTATGTTATTATTAAGAGGAAAACCAAATTTTCATTTTATTATTTGATTATAATTTTTTATCCATTATCGAAATACATGTTCGAAATTTTGGTTGACACGCTTGTCTTTCTTGCGTCAGTGGGTGAGTCAATAAATAATATTAGGTAATTTAGCGTCTTTTTTGTGGTATAAAATACATTTTTGGGAAATCCTTGCAAAAGTTAAATAATTGTCCAATTTTATTAACTCTTCAGAATATATTAAAAGATGTATTAAATTATTTTGGAATTACTATTTTTTGGAAAATCTTGATAAAAATATGGATATGTTTACACCTGCTACCTCCACTTCATTTTATACATGTCACCGAAACTCAATTTTACATCTCTTACCTCCACTTCATCTGATACGTGTAACCGCCACTCAATTTTACATTCGTTACCTCCACTTCATTTTATACGTGTCACAACCATTCAATATTGCATCCGTTACCTCCACTTCATCTTACACGTGCACCGCCACTCAATTTTGCAACCGTTACATCTACTTCATTTTATACGTGTCACCGCCACTCAATTATACATCCGTTAACTCAACATCATTTTATACCTGTCACCTCCACTCAATTTTACATCCGTTACCTCCACTTCATCTTATACGTGCACCGCCACTCAATTTTACATCCGTTAACTCCACTTTATTTTATATGTATCACCGCCACTCAATTTTACATCCGTTACCACCACTAAATTTTCTACGTGTCACCGCCACTCAATTTTGCATCTGTTACCACCACTTTATTTTCTACGTGTCACCACCATTCAATTTTACATCCGTTACATCCACTTCATTTTATACGTGTCACCGCCACTCAATTTTACATCCATTATCTCCACTACATTTTATACTTGTCACCTCCACTCAATTTTACATCCGTTACCTCAACTACATTTTATACGTGTTACCGCCGCTCAATTTTACATCCGTTATCTCCACTTCAATTTATACGGGTCACCGCCACTCAATTTTACATCCGTTACCTCCACTTCATTTTATACGAATCACCGCCACTGAATTTTACGTCCATTACCTCCACTTCATTTTATACGTGTTACCGCCACTCAATTTTACGTCCGTTACCTCCACTACATTTTATACGTGTCACCGCCACTCAATTTTACATCCGTTACCTCCACTTCATTTTATACGTGTCACCGCCACTCAATTTTACATCCGTTACATCCACTTCATTTTATACGTGTGACATCAACTCAATTTTACATCCGTTACATCCACTACATTTTATACGTGTCACCTCCACTCAATTTTACATCCGTTACCTCCACTTCATTTTATACGTGTCACCGCCACTCAATTTTACATCCGTTATCTCCACTACATTTTATACTTGTCACCTCCACTCAATTTTACATCCGTTATCTCCACTACATTTTATACCTGTTACCGCCGCTCAATTTTACATCTGTGAACTCCACTTCAATTTATACGGGTCACCACCACTCAATTTTACATCCGTTACCTCCACTTCATTTTATACGAATCACCGCCACTGAATTTTAAATCCGTTACATCTACTACATTTTATACGTGTCACCGCCACTCAATTTTACATCCGTTACCTCCACTACATTTTATACGTGTCACCACCACTCAATTTTACATTCGTTAACTGCACTACATTTTATACGTGTCACCGCCACTCAATTTTACATCCGTTACATCCACTTCATTTTATACGTTTCACCTCCACTCAATTTTACATCCGTTACCACCACTTCATTTTATACGTGTCACCTCCACTCAATTTTACATCCGTTAACTGCACTACATTTTATACCTGTTACCGCCACTCAGTTTAACATCCGTTACCACCACTAAATTTTATACGTGTCACCGCCGCTCAATTTTACATCAGTTACCTCCACTTCATTTTATACCTGTCACCGCCACTCAATTTTGGATCTGTTACCTCCACCTCATTTTATACGTGTCACCGCCACTCTATTTTGCATCCGTTACCTCCACATCATTTTATACGTGTCAACGCCACTCAATTTTACATCCGTTAACTCCACTACATTTTATACCTGTTACCGCCACTCAATTTTACATCCGTTACCTCCACTTCATTTTATACGAATCATCACCACTGAATTTTACATCCGTTATCTCCACTTCATTTTATACGTGTCACCGACACTCAATTTTACATCTGTTACCTCCACTTCATTTTATACGAATCACCGCCACTGAATTTTACATCCGTTAACTCCACATCATTTTATACGTGTCAACGCCATTCAATTTTTCATCCGTTACCTCCACTTATTTTATACGTGTGACATCCACTCAATTTTACATCCGTTACATCCACTACATATTATACGTGTCACCGCCACTTAATTTTACATCCGTTACATCCACTTCATTTTATACGTGTCACCTCCACTCAATTTTACATCCGTTAACTCCACTAAATTTTATACGTGTCACCGCCACTCAATTTTACATCCGTTATCTCCACTACATTTTATACTTGTCACCTCCACTCAATTTTACATCCGTTACTTGCACTTCAATTTATACGGGTCACCGCCACTCAATTTTACATCCGTTACCTCCACTTCATTTTATACGAATCACCGCCACTGAATTTTACATCCGTTACCTACACTTCATTTTATACGTGTCACCGCCACTCAATTTACATCCGTAACATCCACAACATTTTATACGTGTCACCTCCACTCAATTTTACATCCGTTACCTCCACTACATTTTATACGTGTTACCGCCGATCAATTTTGCATCCGTTACCTCCACTTCAACTTATACGTTTCAGCGCCACTCAATTTTACATCCGTTACATCCACTTCATTTTATACGAATCACCGCCACTGAATTTTGCATCCGTTACCTCCACTTCATTTTATACGTGTCACCTCCACTCAATTTTACATCCGTTGCCTCCACTACATTTTATACGTGTCACCTCCACTCAATTTTACATCCGTTGCCTCCACTACATTTTATACGTCTTACCGCCGCTCAATTTTACATCCGTTACATTCACTTCAATTTATACGTGTCAGCGCCAATCAGTTTTACATCCGTTACCTCAACTTCATTTTATACGTGTCACCACCACTCAATTTTACATCCGTTACCTCCACTTCATTTTATACGAATCACCGCCACTCAATTTTACATCCGTTACATCCACTACATTTTATACGTGTCACCGCTACTCAATTTTACATCCGTTACCTCCACTACATTTTATACTTGTCACCTCCACTCAATTTTACATCTGTTACCTCAACTACATTTTATACGTGTTACCGCCGCTCAATTTTACATCCGTTACCTCCACTTCATTTTATACGTGTCACCGCCACTCAATTTTACATCCGTTACCTCCACTTCATTTTATACGTGTCACCGCCACTCAATTTTACATCCGTTACATCCACTTCATTTTATACGTGTCACCGCCACCCAATTTTACATCCGTTATCTCCACTACATTTTATACTTGTCACCTCCACTCAATTTTACATCCGTTACCTCCACTACATTTTATGCGTGTTACCGCCGCTCAATTTTACATCCGTTACCTCCACTTCAATTTATACGGGTCACCGCCACTCAATTTTACATCCGTTACCTCCACTTCATTTTATACGAATCACCGCCACTGAATTTTACATCCGTTGCCTCCACTTCATTTTATACGTGTCACCGCCACTCAATTTTACATCCGTTACATCCACTACATTTTATACGTGTCACCTCCACTCAATTTTACATCCGTTACCTTCACTACATTTTATACGTGTCACCTCCACTCAATTTTACATCCGTTGCCTCCACTACATTTTATACGTCTTACCGCCGCTCAATTTTACATCCGTTACCTCCACTTCAATTTATACGTGTCAGCGCCAATCAGTTTTACATCCGTTACCTCAACTTCATTTTATACGAATCACCGCCACTGAATTTTACATCCGTTACCTCCACTTCATTTTATACGTGTCACCACCACTCAATTTTACATCCGTTACCTCCACTTCATTTTATACGAATCACCGCCACTCAATTTTACATCCGTTACATCCACTACATTTTATACGTGTCACCGCTACTCAATTTTACATCCGTTACCTCCACTACATTTTATACTTGTCACCTCCACTCAATTTTACATCCGTTGCCTCCACTACATTTTATACGTGTTACCGCCGCTCAATTTTACATCCGTTACCTCCACTTCAATTTATACGTGTCACCGCCACTCAATTTTACATCTGTTATCTCCACTTCATTTTATACGTGTCACCTCCACTCAACTTTACATCCGTTACCTCCCCTTCATTTTATACGTGTCACCGCCACTCAATTTTACATCTGTTATCTCTCCTTCATTTTATACGTGTCACCTCCACTCAATTTTACATCTGTTATCTCCACTTCATTTTATACGTGTCACCTCCACTCAATTTTACATCTGTTATCTCCACTTCATTTTATACGTGTCACCACCACTCAATTTTACATTTGTTCCCTCCATTTCATTTTATGTTTGTTACCTCCTCACAGTTTTACACCTGTTACTTCCTCTTAGTTTTATATCTGTTACGTGCATTTAATTTGCTGAAATTTCGATAAATGAAAATGTTAGACACTTCATGTTTATAGTTCATATAATAAAAAAAGCATCAAACACATTTCCAATCAATTTTCATATATATATATATATATATATATATATATATATATGCATATGCTCAACATATTGCTTATATGTAAATACACACATATATACACACATATATATATATATACATATATATATACACACACATATATATATATATATGCACACATATATATATATACACATATATACATATATATATATATATACATATATATATATATACATATATATATATATATATATATATATATATATATATATATATATAAGTAATATGCTGATTGCAGTAATTTGCAACGGTCGTTTTCTTTCACCTGTACATGGCATTATTGTATGAAAAATGTAAGAACAGTAAGCACTTTTTTATTTATTTATTTTTTAATAAAGTAAATTATGAAATATTCTTTTAATAAATATATATGTCTAATTACTATATTAAAAAATAAATTCAATTTCCTTTTCCGTTATTAAAAATTAATGTAAAATGAGTGTGATGAATTTAATGAATTTATTTTTATATGTCAATTTATTTTATTAAAAAATTAATTTCTTTACGATTTACTTCAGTAAAAATAATTAAAAACAAAAAATCGTTCATATTTTATATAATGCCTTTTCGGATTCTTTATCTGCAGAAAAATCTTCACTAATTAAGGTTTAAATTCTTAATAAATTCCTTTTAATTCTTTTTTATAAACCTGTTATTTTTCTCTGGTGCTAACTTGTCCCAGTCCTGAGATTTCCCTCTCTGTCAGCGATTTTGTGTCAGTGGTGTTGAGTCGCCGGTGTTGAATCGATGCTGTTGACTTGTCATTCACCTATCTTTCGAGGCCCACTTAATTTAACGATGACTCCCTTTACAAATTTCTGTCATTTTTTAACATATACAAATATATCAATATATCACATGCATGGATATATAAATAATTCAATGAGAAGCAGAGTGTCATTTACCAACGTACTGAATGACAATAACGATTATTTTGTGTGAGTGATTCCAATGAAAAAATTTATTATTTGCACTATTTATATTCGTACTATTGTCTTCATCGTTTTTTTTTTTTTTTTTGTTTTTTTTGTTAGCACAAAATTTCGGCCTTCCACTTGTGTATATCGATCTGGGTAACATAAATGGAATTCTGAACGCTTTATTTAATCAGCAGGAGGAGAATAGTCTCCTTTCACTGTCTAGGGATATCTTATTTTTAATTATTAATCTTGGTTTATTGCTAACCCGTGTGTGAGAAGTGGCGGATCCAGCGATTCAACTCACAATTTCTATGTCCCAAAATTCAAAAACCAACGTTTTATCCACTAGGGCATTTTTCGACAATGGGGCTACAAAACTCCGCGTTCATCAAGATATATTGGCAGAGGAGGAGAAGGGTTTTTTCCCATCGGAGTAGATGCTACATATGTAGTATCTGTTCCGTACCGGAGACCTTCTCCCCTCTCTTGCGTCCCCCACAACTTTACGTAATATCCGTTACGTAGCGGTGGTATGCCTGGCTATGACTAGTTCATACAAGCTATGACCAGCTTAGACAAGTTTTGAACCACTTAGACATGCTAAGGCCAGTTTAGACCAGCGGCCTGAGTGGAAATACTCGGGTCCCTACTTTAAAAACCGCCATTGTGTCACCACCTGACTCGGTGGTGTAAGGTAAATCTCGGGCATTTTTCGACAATTTGCAGTTGGGATCATGCCTGCTGATTAGGAGTTTGTAGATGTAAAGAAAAGAAATGGAAGATAAAAAATTGTCAGCTTATAGTAGCAATAGGTTTCTTCTGTCTCTTGACCGCAACACTTGTAGCCAAATCCCAGTTCAAACGATAGTCCGTCGTAAGAGTTCAACAGGCAACGAAGAAACAACAAAATGAGGTCACACATCCAATCTTCACTTCTCACCAGCAAAAACGCGTGTTCGTCCCCCAAGCTAAGAAAATCCCATAAGCGAAATACAATAGCTTTTTCACCGAGAGATTTTTTTCTGATTGCTCACGCCATTTAGGGAAGAACATTAGTATAGATCCTGGTCCTTAACGTAGATTTTTGATAACTACTTTTTGGTAATTTTTCTTCGACAGATCGCACACAAGACACGAACTAATTTTCGAGGTAGCTGATTATCTCTTTCACCACAGAATTGCAACTGCTTCTGTCGTATGTCATGAAAGAAAGACAAATATCAGTAAGGCTTCAACCGCAGCAGCTATCAAACTTTGAGCAGCAGCAGTCAAAACATGGCTGACAGCAGCGGCAAAATTAGTAAATTTAATCATCAGATTCAATGCTATTCTCCTATTCGCGGTTAGGTGATAAAATCTGTCGGATTAATAAATATATGAATAAAATCCATTATTTCTTTAAAAATTGCTTTGTTTATGTTTGGATACGAAACAGAGTAGATATGAAATTTCGAGAATCTATGACACTGTTCGCCCTGTTTTGATTGGCAAATGTTCTTCGTGACAGACTTGTCTAGAGTATGTCGGATCTAACGACACTTACCCCTACGAAGAGGACACAGATTGGAATCGGAGGGTGCATATTTTCTTTTATAAGATGTCTCGAATATTCAAGCCGGTAACGAAAATAAATAAATATACCGTTTAACAAATAATTAAGAAACCTGTTTCTTTATTGTCCTTTTCCTGTCACTAAATTAGTGTGATTCCTTTTCAAAAACCTGTAACTGCTTGTGTATTAGTGGCATTATAGCCTTACTTGGAGAGAAATGGCTAAAAATTATCTGACTAGATTACTTTTATATTGTTTATTTTGATTTCGATAGTGTTTTGTTCAAATATTCTTTTTTTTTATTTTGTTTTCCTTTTTCTGGCCATGTCGTCTACAAATGTTTCTTTTTCTTTTTTCTGTCTCTGGAATACTTCGGAGATGGTTCCTTCGAATTTTTATTTTTCTAGGTTGTTTCAATTTGTTTCTATCGATCGTCTTGGAAATTCTTTTTATCATGGTTTCCTCTTTGATGTGCCATGAATAGTTCGCTCCTTCTTTGAGAGTCGATTCAAAGCAGGCACCGCCGTTGTTCACTTAGATTTTCTAACCTCTCTAGTTAAGTCAGAAACTTAGAAACTATCGACGTCATCTTCACTCATTTCCGTTTTTATCCCGTCCACTTTAAAAACGGTCAAGAATATTCGCAATGGATACTCGTCCGCCGCTTATTTATTTATTTATTTATTTGTCCTTGTGATTTACTTTTAGAATCGCGTCTTCTTATTTTCTCTGAACATTCTAAATTATATTCATGCACTTTTACAGTTAACACTGGAGTTTGCGCAGCAGGAAATCAGTTAATCATTTCGACAAACTACGAAAGATTGTACATCTCTTAGTTTAGATGAGGTTAGTTTAGACGGTTTAATAAGACGGGTAGTTTGTCCTGGGCATGACGATAAACTACATCAGGCAGTAAGGCCTCTAATTGCAAGGTCTTAAGGAGCATGGAACTATTAATTACTGTTATTCCCAGGTCAAACCTCACCCTGTGTGGTAACCCCTGTTAAGGTTTCAGCTATGGGCAAATATTTAATCCTAAAACTGGTGCCTACGAAAGTAAGAAAATAGATTTTATAGTAAAAATACCAGTAATACATTTTTGAACAAGAAAAAGAATTGCCAGCAATAGATTTGACTCTCGACCCTCTTTACAAAAATACCTCAATAAAGCCTGATCTACAAACTGATTCCTTATAAAGAATACATATTCTATTCATTCAGACCTATCCTAAAAACATTGCCGGCATTAAGTAACCCATATGCTGTAAAAGTAAGTCAATTCAAACTGAAGACTGTTAATATCCGCCAAATGTAAAGGGTTTTGCTATTTCAATTTTCTGATGAAACTTAATTCTTAAATTAACATTTAGCACTTTACATCATTTATAAATATCACTTCTCTTTTTACTGTATATGGAACCCCCTCAAAGTATAGTGTTTTATATATTAGGTCTATATATTTGAAATTGTAGTAACCTGACTCTAAATTTCAATCAGTTTTCTTTTGGGTATAGCCATAGAAGGATATGACTACACAATCAAGAAATTCAAATTCAACTTGCATTGTCAGGACTTATATTTTACTTGGCGAAAATAGCCACCTACAGATCGCAAAAGCTTGCAATAATTGAATAAGCGCCTTCTAAGCTTTAAAACACTTAAATACCTGTGAAAATTGTAAGATATTTTAATTTGAGAACTTTAATAAAATATGCAATTATTGTACTAGGGTTAGGGTGGAAAAATAAGTTATATGCGTCTGGATGCTGAAAGTCGAAGAAAAACAAAATCGACACGAAACGGGGTAAACTTAACTCCTCAATGAATAAGTATTAATCCCAGCATTCCCCAGTGGGACCCTAAAGAGCTTACAATAATCATCATCATAACCATAATCAACATTATTGATGTTACTACAATAGCAATAAACATCAAAATATGAACGTAGCACAAATAAACAAATTGTTCTTCCATTTCATTGAAGCAGACGTTAACTATATTCGAGCATTATTGCCTTACGCAATCTTCGCTTTTTTTTCTATCTGTTTTTCTTTCCTTCCACAAAACCATAACAGCATTTCTGGTATGTATTTTCCATACTTTTGTCTCGATCAAAACGGTATATTAGGTCCATTAATTATGAGGTAAATCACATGCCAATAAACGAACTAAAGAACACGTAGAATTATAATATGACATTATCCACTGTTGAGTTTTTTTTTTTAATGACCAATTCATTTTCGTAATAAATGTGTAACTGCTATTGGTAACCATCAAAATAAGACAAATATTAGTTGACAACACCAAAATAATCTATAGCACCAGTTTCAAGGAAAAATAAAAACTGTAGAAGCTATTATCATACAATATTGCCCATATTAATTACGATACCATTCACTACAGGATATGCTATTTTGAATTGCATATGATAAAATAGATATGCATATTTATTATATTAGGGTTGTAACCTAGAGAAGGTTACTGAATAGAATAACCACGCGAAGGCTGTTAATGAACGATTATACTTGGGACAAGAACAACACATATAAGATCTGCCAGCAGCGTGTAGAAGTAGTCAAATGTTAGAAGTGAGTCAAGTGAATTCCACAATGAATATCCAAGTACAGGATATCTACAAACCGCCCCATGCGATCACACGCCGAATGTAATGTGGAGTATCTGAACCCGTTGATACGGCCCAAAATTCCCCGTAGACCTCGTATGGAACGGGGTCTGGTAGCTGTTTCCTGAGACTAGATTCTGCCCGTCGACATAGCCTCGTCTAGGGATCCTCTATGCTCGGAGGCAGAGAGTTTGACCATCATAGCTGGAGATGAATAGCAATGATGGTCAAACTCTCTATAGTTGCAGTAAAAACCACAGGCGGGCTCTGTGAGTGTTGAGCAAACACAAATGTACCTGAGCGAGCGACTACAATAGGTATTGGCTAGCCGCACAAGTTGACGTGTATCCTCGAATACGAGTAGGCAGCTATATATATTTGTATATTTATATGTGTGTATATATGTCTTTGTGTGCTTGTTTATGTGACTGTTTGTTTGTTTGTTTGTTTGTTTGTTTGTTTGGGTTTTATGGCATATCAACCACTGTGGGTTATTTAATGCCAAATCCAGTTTATATGAATTTTAAATGCCTATTTTGTATGGAATAAAAAATGTATAGCTGGCAACATTATTGCTTAAAAAAAAACAAAAAAACGTATAGCTGGCAACATTATTCCTTTACAAAAAAACGTATAGCTGGCAACATTACTTTTTTACAAAAAAACGTATAGCTGGCAACACTACTTTTTTACAAAAAAACGTAGAACTGGCAACATTATTGTTTCAAAAACACAGAGCTGGCAACATTATTGTTTCAAAAACTTAGAGCTGGCAACATTATTTTTCTGAAAACATTATCTGAGACCTTGCTGTTGGATGCAGTTTATAGCCGTACCCAGGACGCGGATGTAGTTTACCGTCATACCCAGGACGTGAGTAAAACTTGGAAAACTAGGAGTTCACTATTTGTCTATAGCTGGGACCCTAACAGGTGCTACCACCCCGGGTCAAGGTGGATCTGGGAACACCAGCAATTAAGAGGTGGTTCCACGCTCCTCAAAACCTCCAGATCAGAGGCCTTGCTGTTGGATGCAATTTAACGTCATACTCAGGACGCCTCATTGGGGGGGGGGTCTTACCCCTCTACAGAGGTGCAGTCGGCGTATTCTAAAGCCCCAGCTGACAGGGCCATGTGACTGTTTGTATTATGTATAATAGTTTCCGAATTAATAACAAAGATTATCTGACAAAGTGAAAATTTTGTTAACGACGCGTTTCGTAGAGATTATCTGCTCTCTTTGACTTCCTCAGGTTATAATAAAAGAAAGACAAAACTGAAAAGAAATGAAAATGCTATTGGAACTCTAAGCATGGTCTCAACTTATACTCAGAAGTCACAGGGGATTTTTTTTAATGCCAAGTTGAATTACTTCACGGAATTATCTGAAACTGAGATATCTAAAATATGCATTGTACGTCGAATTAGATCAATTCACCCCCGTGGACTAAATAAAGGGTTCGATTCGAAGTTCTGACGTATTTCACCTGAAGAAGGGCGGAGGGTACAACGTCCGCAACGTCGTGTGTGTGTATAATCCAAAATTACCTCATATGGGGTAATTATGGATTTTATGGTTTACTATATATATATATATATATGTATGTATGTATGTATGTATGTATGTATATATACAAGTATAGGATTGGTGTATACGGAATAGATTCCAATAACCAACAAACACTTTTCTTAAAAGAGTGCTCAATACAGTAGAGCAAATATAATTATTTATTCGAAAATTATAACATAAATATGCTATAAAATCAATACAAAATTGATGGTGCTGAATGTAGAATAATTTTTTTACAAAAAAATGGCTATTTTTGTTGGTATTTTAAATCATACTTAAAATTTTCGATTAAATAATCATACATATATATATATATATATATATATATATATATGTGTATATTACAGCGGCTTAATCATCGGATTTAAGAGCACTAATAATATGCAGCTCGGATTATTTCCAGGAAAAAGAGAAATACATTGAAAAATATTTAAAAATTCAACATTGCTCCACTTATTTTACATTTGATGCGAAACAATAGGCCCCATAAAATATTTCCAATTTCACAAACCTTATGTAGTAAAAAAAAATATTATCTTGCATACAAATTCTGTCACATCTACAATCAAATATTACAACGTAACCTAAACATAACAATTGTTAGTACTATTTTCAAAACTATAAATGATTTCAACAAAAACTATAAGCCAAAACCTGAAAGAATAGTTATTTACATCGCCCGTATTAATTATCACAAAACATGCATGCATAAAAAAAAAAAAATTCTAAAATTCCCTCTGTTCTACTAACAAAACCAAATTTAGTCTGTTTATGTCATGAAGGACAAAAATGCGTCACAAGTAAACTTTTTCCACTTTCTTATAAAATTTCTATAATAATAATATGATTCTATAATAATAATTTCTATATAATTTTTATATTAATATAGAAAGATTTCAAGATATCTAAACAAATGATATGAACACAAAAGGAACATTTTACAAATTAATACATCAAATGCGTCGGTTGACTACCATAACGAGAGCGACCAGAATTTTGAGAGAAAAAGGCTTATTTTTATTTTTATGCTGATCACAGGATAATATAATTACGATGTTAATGTGTACAGAGTACCTTACTCGAAAAGATTATCTACAGTAAATTGGCGCCGTAACTCTTGAATTTCATATTTCTCCCAGATCTTCTCAATTCACAGTGTGGAATACCTCCTTACAAAAGTGACGGGAAGAAGAAAGGAGAAAATAACTCCAAATGAATTGGGATAGATAAAAAAAAAAAATTCTAAAATTCCCTCTGTTGTTCTAGTAACATAACCAAATTTAGTCTGTTGATGTCATGAAGGACGAAAATGCGTCACAAGTAAACTTTTCCACTTTCTTATATAATTTCTATAATAATAATATAATTCTATAATAATAATTTCTATATAATTTTTATATTAATATATAAAGATATATATCGTTCTCTCTCTGTCATATATATATATATATATATATATATATATATATATATATATATATATATATATATATATTTTTATATATTTCTGAGATGAGGTGCTATGTACATTTTTTACATTATTCGGACTATTGTCCTCATCTTTGTCGCCATATTTATTACAAGGTTTCGCCCATTGTACGCTCCGGGTTTCTTCGGGTGGTTGGAATGTCGAATTTAACCCTATATTTCGCTCACTGGGGTAAGCTGTTCTAGTTCCACGTGCCATGTTTAATGGATATCATTTATCAGGTATCGCCTATTAATTTCACTCTGAACGTTCCCCACTTTCTTAGCCGGGTATTGAACTCACACTCTTTCGGTCCTGTCACTTGATCTAACCAACGCTTTTATCCACTGTCCTTGAGGACATCTGTGTATGAATTTCCGGGTATTATGAACCTAATGTCTTCATCAACCATTTTTACCAGCGCTCATATTGCAATTTTTTATTATCATTTCATGTTTTTACCAGAGCACATATTGCCACTTTTTTTTGTTTTATCGCTTTTCTCTGGCACTCCTGATTACTGGTTCCCATATTGTATTCATTTCTATGCTTGGTCGGCTCAGGAGATTATTGTGGTCTAGTATATGTGCTGATTCCTTAAGTTTACGAATTTTCCAATGGTGTCTCTTGTCTATGATCTCAACCTGATCCCACAGAAGGCGGTGATCTCCTTTCTCTCTCCATAAGTGGCCAGCCACGCCTGATTTTTCCACTTGCCCTCGTGTTACAGCTTTCTGGTCTTCTTGAAGCCTTACCTTAAGAGAGTGGCCTGTCTCCCCTTTATATTTCTTTCCGCGGCTGCATGGGATAGCGTACACACAGTCTTTAGTCATGTTCTCCTCTATGGGGGGTCTTACTTGGGAGAGATATCTGCGAAGTATCGTCCAGCTTTTGAAGGTTGTCGTGATGTTATATGGACTGCAGATCCTTTGTATTTTCTCTGATAACCCCTTCACATAAGCCAGGCAGACTGTTTTCTGAGTGTTCCTGTCTTCCTCTTCTACCAGCCTATCCCAATTTTGGGGGGCTGCTGCCATGTACCCAGGGTAGTTGTTACATTGTAGGGTACTACTTATACTGACCAATTCTTTATCTAATATCTCTGGGTCGCCACTTATGACTTTTGTTCGGTGTTGTAAGCAGTAGACGATCCCTTTCTTTACGCTGTATCGATGGTGGGAGTTGAAATTGAGGTAATTTCCGGTGAAAGTCGGTTTACGGTATACGTATGTCTTGAACCCATGCTCTGTTCGAGATATTAGAACATCCAGGAATGGGAGTGTGATGTTACTCTCTTTTTCCACTGTGAACTGTATCGAAGTTCTTATTGAGTTCACAGAGTGCAGTAGAACCTGATCATCTTCCTGGCCAGAGTATGAAGGTGTCATCTACGTACCTTAACCATATAGCTGGCTTTAGAGATATAGATTCTAATGCCATTTCCTCAAATTATTCTATGTATATATTCGCCATTGCTGGTGATAATGGCGAGCCCATTGCTAAGCCCGCATTCTGTCAATATATGTGATCCCATTCCGAAGTGTATTGTTTGTGTACAGAAAGTCAATATGAGGTGGAATTAAAGTAGATGATGCTAATGAAAGGCAATTAGAAAATAAAAAGCAGTTAAATATT
Organism: Acanthosepion lycidas; assembly: GCA_963932145.1. NCBI lineage: Eukaryota > Metazoa > Mollusca > Cephalopoda > Sepiida > Sepiidae > Acanthosepion > Acanthosepion lycidas. Next base: position 13,538,383 of record OZ010605.1, read on the forward strand.
AAAAAGAAATGGAAGTAGCATTTAATGACGATGATGATGATGATGATGATGATGATAGGTGAATAAAAACGAAACATTTGAAGGTAAGAAAGAAAATAAGCAAAAGAAGAGATGTAATTGGTGTATCTGATTAGAGGCTGTCAGGTTAATCCCTTCTAATTTTCGAAGCCGCTCCTAGGGACGCCTTTCAGACTATATGCGATAGTTTTTCTCATGCTCTTCTCACCTTATCCGCTTAGTCGTCAACATGTAAATCTTTCGTGGAGAATGGTCTTCTCTTTGGGAAACGCATGAATAATACACACACACGCACACACACCCACGTACATACGCACATTCACTCCACATATTTTGGGACCGAAAAGCCTTTCACATTATTTTGTTACATACATCATTGGTTTTGTCGCTTGTATACATGTATTGTCAATACATTATCATTTGTTTGTACATACATATTGGTTCAAGTCGTTTGTTTTCATTTTTTCGCGTGGACTCACATCACGAGTCCGCTATGTTTGTTTTGGGTATTTCAGGAAACAGTGTGTTATTCCTAATTTCAAAAGTCGCCGCTGCTAATGACCGAATCAATTTTGGAAGAGCTTAACTGACCCCGTCTTCAACGTTAAGACAATATGAAGTAAAAAGAAATATAAAAAAAAAGCGGAGGAAATTTTTTTAAAAAGGAATGTGTTTAATTGAAGTTGTTGTTGTTGTTGTTGTTAATGATGATGATGATGATGATGATGATGATACACAAGAAGAAGAAGAATAAAAAAATCAATGAAATTAAAAAAAGAAGAGAAATTGAAATTGAAGTAGGCGATGCTTTTGAAAGTTATGAAGAAGAATAAAGAAAAAGAGGCGAGAAAAGGAAAAGAAGAAGATGTGGCTGATATTGGTGGTGTAAGGCAAGATGAAAAACAAAAGTAAAAAAAAAGAAGGAAAAGAAGAAGGAGTGTATGACAAAGGGGAAAAAAGATGAGGCGTAATTGAAGTTGTTGAATACGATGATAGAAGAGAAAAATAATAAAATGAAGCAAATAGAAAAATTGGACGAAAAATGAAAAAAAAATGAATGGTTAATAGTCCGTACGCTTAAAACACCGTTCAAGTTTTTTTTTTCCTTTTGGGGGGTTGGGGAGTAAAGGGGTATGCCTTGTTTCCTGTTTAGGATTGGGTTTCAGGTTACTTGTAAAGTCGTTATTTCTAACGTCACCATTCACTTCTGAAACACTATTCATTATAATTCTTTTCTTTTCCTCAACACTAGATAGAATGGCCTATCCTCCAGTTCACACTTCTCCTGGGTCTTTTGTACAGAAGTGAAGGGTTATCCCTAGTTTCCTGTTTAGGAATGGACTTCAAATTCCTTCAAAATTCTATATTTCTAACGTCTCCTCCACAACACTGATACCCTATTCATTATCATTCTTTTCTCTTCCTCGACACTAGATAGATTGGCCTATCGTCAACTTTCACACACCTCCACGGTCTTTTGAGTAAAAATGAAGAAGTATTCCTGTTTAGGATTTGGTTTCAGGTTCCTTCTAAAGTCTCCACTTCTAACTTTCACTCTTCACCTCTGAATTCTCCACACTCTGAATTCTCCCCGATCTTTTGAACAGAAGTTTTGGTGTATCATTTGTTTCCTGTTTAGGATTGTGTACCCGGTTCCCTCTAAAGTCTATACTTCTAACGCACCATCTTCATCTCTAAAATTTTATTCATTATTATTCATTTCTTTGTCTCAACACTAGATAGAGTGTCCTCTCGTCCACTTCACACTTCTCACTGTCTTTTTAACAGAAGTGAAGGTGTATCTATTGTTTCCTGTTTAGGATTAGGTTTCCGGTTCCCTCTAACGTCTATACTTCTAACGCAACCTCTTCATCTCTAAAATTTTATTCATTATTATTCATTTCTTTGTCTCAACACTAGATAGAGTGTCTTCTCGTCCACTTCACACTTCTCACTGTCTTTTAAACAGAAGTGAAGGTGTATCTATTGTTTCCTGTTTAGGATTAGGTTTCCGGTTCCCTCTAACGTCTATACTTCTAACGCAACCTCTTCATCTCTAAACTTTTATTCATTATTCTTTTCTCTTCCTCGACACTAGATAGATTGGCCTATCGTCAACTTTCACACACCTCCACGGTCTTTTGAGTAAAAATGAAGAAGTATTCCTGTTTAGGATTTGGTTTCAGGTTCCTTCTAAAGTCTCCACTTCTAACTTTCACTCTTCACCTCTGAATTCTCCACACTCTGAATTCTCCCCGATCTTTTGAACAGAAGTTTTGGTGTATCATTTGTTTCCTGTTTAGGATTGTGTACCCGGTTCCCTCTAAAGTCTATACTTCTAACGCACCATCTTCATCTCTAAAATTTTATTCATTATTATTCATTTCTTTGTCTCAACACTAGATAGAGTGTCCTCTCGTCCACTTCACACTTCTCACTGTCTTTTTAACAGAAGTGAAGGTGTATCTATTGTTTCCTGTTTAGGATTAGGTTTCCGGTTCCCTCTAACGTCTATACTTCTAACGCAACCTCTTCATCTCTAAAATTTTATTCATTATTATTCATTTCTTTGTCTCAACACTAGATAGAGTGTCTTCTCGTCCACTTCACACTTCTCACTGTCTTTTAAACAGAAGTGAAGGTGTATCTATTGTTTCCTGTTTAGGATTAGGTTTCCGGTTCCCTCTAACGTCTATACTTCTAACGCAACCTCTTCATCTCTAAACTTTTATTCATTATTCTTTTCTCTTCCTCGACACTAGATAGATTGGCCTATCGTCAACTTTCACACACCTCCACGGTCTTTTGAGTAAAAATGAAGAAGTATTCCTGTTTAGGATTTGGTTTCAGGTTCCTTCTAAAGTCTCCACTTCTAACTTTCACTCTTCACCTCTGAATTCTCCACACTCTGAATTCTCCCCGATCTTTTGAACAGAAGTTTTGGTGTATCATTTGTTTCCTGTTTAGGATTGTGTACCCGGTTCCCTCTAAAGTCTATACTTCTAACGCACCATCTTCATCTCTAAAATTTTATTCATTATTATTCATTTCTTTGTCTCAACACTAGATAGAGTGTCCTCTCGTCCACTTCACACTTCTCACTGTCTTTTTAACAGAAGTGAAGGTGTATCTATTGTTTCCTGTTTAGGATTAGGTTTCCGGTTCCCTCTAACGTCTATACTTCTAACGCAACCTCTTCATCTCTAAAATTTTATTCATTATTATTCATTTCTTTGTCTCAACACTAGATAGAGTGTCTTCTCGTCCACTTCACACTTCTCACTGTCTTTTAAACAGAAGTGAAGGTGTATCTATTGTTTCCTGTTTAGGATTAGGTTTCCGGTTCCCTCTAACGTCTATACTTCTAACGCAACCTCTTCATCTCTAAACTTTTATTCATTATTCTTTTCTTTTCCTCAACACTAGATAGAGTGTTCTCTCGTCCACTTCACACTTCTCACTGTCTTTTTAACAGAAGTGAAGGTGTATCTATTGTTTCCTGTTTAGGGTTAGGTTTCCGGTTCCCTCTAATGTCTATACTTCTAACGCACCCCCTTCATCTCTAAAATGTTATTCATTATTCTTTTCTTTTCCTCAACACTAGATAGATTGGCCTATCCTCCAGTTCTCAATCCTCCCCGGTCTTTTGAACAGAAATAATGGTGTATCCTTTGCTTCCTGTTTAGGTTTGGGTTTCAGGTTCCTTCTTAAATCTATACTTGTGACGTCGTCTCCTCAACTCTGAAACACTATTCATTAATATTCTTTTCTTTTCCTTAACACTGCATAGTTTGGCATATCGTTCAGTTCTCAATCCTCCACGGTCTTTTGAAGAACAGTAAAGGTGTATCCTTTGGTTCCTCTTTACTATTGGTTTTCAGGTTCAAATTAATGTCTGTACTTACAACGCTCCCTCTTCATCTTTGAAATACTATTCATCATCATTTTTTTTATCTTCAACACTAGTTAGAATGGCCTATCATCCAGTTTACACTCCCCTCAGGACTTTTGAACAGAAGTGAATGTGTATACCTTGTTTCCTATTTAGAATTGGGATTCAGGTTGCTTCTAAAGTCTTTACTTCTAATCCCCCACTCTTGATCTCTGAAATTCTATTCGTTGTTATTCTTTTCATTTCCTCATCACTAGATAGATTGGCTGATTGGCCAGTTCACATTCCTTCCCGGTCTTTTGAACAGATATAAAGGTGTATGCTTTGTTTCCTGTTTAGGATTGGGTTTCAGGTTGCTTCTAAAGTCGATATTTCTAACGCCCCCCTCTTCATCTCTGAAACACTATTCATTATTCTTTTTCTTTTTTCTTTTTTTGTTTTCCTCAACACTAAATAGATTGGCCTATCGTCCAGTTTACACTCCTTCCCGTTGTTTTGAACAGAAGTGAAGGGATATTCCTTGTTTCCTGCTTAGGATTAGTTTTTTTTTTTTTATTTCTAGAAATTTTTTCATTTTCTCTTACTCCGATTAGCCTATTGCATTTTAATGGCATTGCCGGGGGATGGGGGTGAGGAAATAATTAAAAAAATAAAATTAAATATGAAACTGAAGTCGCTAATGCTTCTGATGATAATGACGATGATGCACATGAGGAAGAAAAGGAGTAAAATCAGATGAAAAAAAAAATGAAAAGCAATGACCGCCAATTGAAAGAGATGATAATGAAAAACAAGAAATATTCGAATAAGAGGGAAGTGAAAATAAAGTAAACTTTGAAAACATGGCCGCTTCGTTGAGTAATGTCATTAATAGGCGCTAAGAAGTCTCCAAGGAAATGCGTAATAAACATATAATTATCATTCCGAATATAGTGACTCTCACAGCTCAATCGAAATATAAATAATATTGCTAATTATAATGACCGTCCTTTTGGATTAAATGTGGCTTTGTGACATTTGCCTTGTGAAATAGTTGCATGGTTCTATGCGTTTCAAATAGTAAATCTATTAGATAGAATCCCATTTATACTGACATGCCCTTTCTACTTAAAATATTGACGCAACGGAATCTTCCCTCACGTTTCTAAGACGCTAAACATCTTAAGAATATAAGAAACATGGATGAATCTGTGTTGATAGCAGATATAGAAATGAACAATTAGAACCTCGGAGACAAAGAAATAAAAGCGAGAAGTAAGGACTATCAGCTGTAAGAAGATAGAACGTATAGCTTCTAGCCATAGAAAAAGGCAAAGATACTAATTACCAACTGAATTTATCAGCTTTAAAGAAACCTTCTTCTATGTCCGGTGTCCCTTCGAGACATTGGCGATCGTGGATCTCCACAATTTCCTGTTCTTTGTAACGTTTAGCAAATTTTATCGCCTAAACCAGAGTCTAGATCTATTAAAAACAAGCTCGATAGGTAGGGTATGAGCTGTTTCCCTCTATCCCTCTTGCTTTCAATCTGTACTTTGTGTATCAGATTTTCCATGCAGTCTTTCGTCTCAATATGTGCCATATAATTATCAAGTGTCATTATGTTTACATTTTCTCTAAAACTTCGTCGTCGCTCACATGTTCAGCCCATGGTATTCTCAGCATTCTTCTGATATATATATATATATATATCTTCTTTACTGTTTCTTCTCCACCTGTGATAATATCGTCCAGGATTCACTGCCATATAGAAGGATTGATATAACAGTTCAGTAATTTTTTTTCTAGTTTCTAGCGAAATTTTCCTGTTTCTTAATACTTTGCTTCGCTTTTTGAAGGTACCTTTCGCTATCTCTATACCCTTTCCGTGCTTTGTTAAAACAGTTCTGAGGTATTTAAATGCTTGTTCTTGTTTGATTTTATTTAAAACAAATTTAAAGTTTGACCAGTTCAATTAAATTTTCCTATTTATGAAAACAAAAACAAATGAATACTTAGATAATTTTTTTCTGTCTGAATTTCTGGGATGAGGAGTGATTATAATTTAAACTATTTATATTTGAACTACTGTCCTCATTGTTTTCTCCAGGGTACCTAACAGCTTTCGTCGGGTATACATAAATCTGGGTAAGCTACAGGATATTCCGAAATGAACCCTGTATTTAATCTACTGGGTTAGGCATTTGCAACTGGGCTCGTAGATAAAATAAAGGGTTCAGTTCGGAATTTCCAGTAGGTTATCCAGGTCGATATACACCCGAGGAGGGTCAGCGGGTGCAACGGTGGAAACGTTGTGATAATAACAACAAAAGTAAGGATAATAATTCAAATATAAATAATGTAAATAGAAAACATTTGTGTGAAATTTTAGGACATTTAATAAAGGTATTGTATAATTTTAAAATGTAATTCTTCATCGAGGGGATCATGACTCTCCATAACTTCCTATCCGTTTTCAACTGTCTCTTCCTGATGTTAAGCAGAGGTGTCATTTTTGTTTCCATTTTCTCTAAAACTTCCTCGTTGCTCACATGTTCAATCTACGATATTCTCAGTATCCTCCTGTAGAACCACATTTCTCTTGCTTCAAGTCTCTTCGTCACGTGTGACGAGATTGTTCCGCATTCACTGCTATATAGAATGACTGATATTATATAAAAATTCAGTACTTTTTTTCTTTGTTTCTATTCTGAAATGAACCCTGAATTTCAACTACTGTGTTAGGCAGTGGAAATATGCCCCTATATAAAATAAATGGGTCAGTTCAGTTTAGAATTTACAGTAGGTTACTCAAATCGATATATATGTATATTGCGCAACAGTTTAGAATTCTTCTCTTTATTTCTAACGAAATGTTTCTATTTCTTAATACTTTGCTTAGCTTTTGGAAGGCATCTTTCTCCATCACTGCGCCTTTGGATTTCCATGTCACACTCTTTCCGTCTGCGGTTAAAAACACTTCCTAGATATTTAATTTGTTCATACTTCCTTGATTTCCTTTTGTTAATGCCCCTTTCTATTTTGCATATTTGCTGTATTCATTTTCTATCCCTATGCAGGCTGCTTTCACACAGTATAGCTTCTGGATTGTTCTACTATCCTTCCCGTCACTTGTGACGTGCTTTGCCAAACCGTTCTGAATAGGGTATAATATATATATATATATATATATATATATATATATATATATATATATATATATATATATATATATATATATAAGTTGGTGCAAAAATAATGACGTAATAATGTCGTTTTTTGACGTATTTTTTTAACGTCAAAAAATTACATTATTACGTCATTATTTTTGCACCAACCTAATATATATATATATATATATATATATAGATAATATTAGTGGTAAATATACATATATATGCAAAATCCACAGGTGCATATATACACATGTATATTTAGAATAAAAAATTCCGAGAGGATAAAATCCAGGTAGAACTCAATGTCCAGGACAGAGTAAGGATATAATAAAAAGGCTTAAACACTAATATTCCATGGTCATAATTTATTCCATTGGAATCGTAAATACGATCCAATTCATCAGACCTACAAATTCAAAAAGAAAACAGAAAAAACCCACTCCGGAAATAAAAATAGAATTTAGAGAGAGAGTAATTATGAGAGTGTGGGACGAATGTTAGTTTATAAGAGAGGGGTTTAACAGAGAGAGTTTTATTTAAAATTCGGTGTGAGTGGAAGGGGGAAAAAGACTGTTGACGGATGTCTAAAACAGTATAAGGATACACATCGACGTGACAATACACACACCATAGCCGATCAAATCTTAAAGAAGGAGGGAGAGGTAAGGAAGGAAGTGGTGGGGAAGAAAGATGGGGCGGGTGAAATTAGAATTGCAAGGGACGCTGTGTAATTGAGAAAATTTGACAAAAATAATATCGACTGCAGGTTACAAATAAAATATTATAAACAATAAATATGAAGATTATCTAATCTGGCGAGGACCTATATTTTTATGTTCAAAACGCATGCAAAACCATACATACATGTATATACTACACACACACACACACACACACACATATATACATATATATACACATACACACATATACATGTACACACACAAACACATATAAATACATACACACATACACATACATATACATACATATACATACGCACACATATATACACGTATATCCACCTATACCCTATACACACATTTTCCACATACATATACATAAATACACATGCACCCACATACACATATATACATACACACACATACAAAAACCAGATATATATACGCACACATTCGTCCCACACTCTCATAATTACTCTCTCTCTAAATTCTATTTTTATTTCCGGAGTGGGTTTTTTCTGTTTTCTTTTTGAATTTGTAGGTCTGATGAATTGGATCGTATTTACGATTCCAATGGAATAAATTATGACCATGGAATATTAGTGTTTAAGCCTTTTTATTATATATATATATATATATATATATATATATATTATGAAATGGACAAAGTCCGACAATTATTTTATTGTATCTATAAAAATAATGTATAAACATAAAAATGTCTTGAAATAATTATCGGACTTTGTCCATTTCATAATGTGTGACGTCATATATTTACATCTGATAAGCCATGAGCAGATATGAATGTACGTAAGAGGTTCATAGAAGATTGAAGTTTAAATACAGTAAATTCGACCTTGCTAACCGGACGCTCCTCTGTGGTCAAATCGGTAAAGGCACGTCAAGCTAAATGACGATTCCGTATAGAATACAAGGTTCGAGTCGTGTCGGAGGACGAATATTTTCTGTGAAAATTTTTCGGACATTCTGTCTGGTAAATGTTGTTTAATACTGTTTATTATAAACAGAGCATTTACTTAAATATTTGTATCTATAAAAAGAATGTATAAACATAATGTCTTAAAATATATATGTATATAGAGCCTTCTACATTACTATTGCTTTTTCTGATATCATTCTGAGCATAAATATCGCATTTTTTGTTCCTGCGTTTTGAACGAACCCGCATTGTTTTTGTCCTATTTTCTGTCTCAGAAGTTTAAATAACTAGGATGAGTTTTCTCCGAGGAATGAAAATGTAACCTAAAAATCCAAGCACGTAGTTGAAGAGTAATGACCATTGCCAATGTTAAGCAAAGTTTTAAGAAACAGGGAAATGTCGTTTGAAACTAAGAAAAGAGTTCTGAAATGTTCTGTAATATCAATCTTCTTGAATGGCAGTACATGCTAGGCAATCTCCTCGAAGAGGAAGAGAAATCTTGAGAAAGCAGGAATGTAGATCTACAGAATATTCCTTGAGAATACCATGAGCTGAACATATGAGCAACGACGAGGTTTTAAAGGAAATTGAAAACAATCGAACAAATACGCAAATAGACAGTTGGAGCTTCCTGGACATATAATGAGGAGAGGAGGCTTGGAGAATTTCATGCTCACAAGATATATCGAAGGAAAGCAGCGAACCTGGCGAGATTATATGCTAGGGAGTCTTGGTAAATGGACAAATATTGCTAAGCGATACAAAGAATAGGAGGCTTTTTAGAACCATGATCGCTCACACTCTGAATGGAGAAGATACAAAGAAGAAAAAGAAGTAGAAAGAGAACTAACGCCTTTATCCACTGTGCCATTTCCAGTGTATGAATTTCTGGGTATTATAAAGCTAATGTCTTTAGCAACCGTTTTGTACCAGTGCTCATATGGCAATTTTTTGCTGTTATTATTTTATGTTTTTACCGGAGCTCATATTGCAGTTTTTTCTTGTTATTTTCGCTTTTCTCTCACTTCTTTATCTTTTCTTTATCGCTTCAGTGGATAAAGTCAAGTGAATGCCACAATTAATGACTAACTGCATGATATCTACCAAACGCCCCACGCGGTCAAATGTGGCATAAGGCCGAATTTAATGTGGGGTTTCCAAGCCCTTAGCCTCGGTCAAAAATTCTCCTTAGGCCCCGGGGTCGGGTAGCTGTTTCCCGAAACGAGACTCTGCCCTTCGACATAGCCTCATCTGGGGATCCTCTTTGATCAGCACAGCTAGAGACAAATCTCCGACTGCCGGGTATCTACCAACCGCCCCACGCAATCACATGTGGCACAAGGCCTAATTTAATGTTGGTTATCCGAGCCCGTAGGTTCGCCCAAAAATTCACCGTAGACTCCGTATAAAACGGGGGAGGTTGGATGCTGCCGGAGACGAAACTCTGCTCTTCCACATAGCCTCGTCTAGGGATACTCTTTGCCCGGGGGCAGAGTGTTTGACCAGCACAGCTGGAAATGAATTTCCGACTGCGCACCAACATACAGTGTTTACTACTGTATTTATGTGAATGGTGACATACCCATTATCGTCCGTAGGTAAGCTAGAACAGTCCCCAATTCAAAACAGAATTGCGGTGTGATTATCGTAAAGAAAAATACGATAAACTGTTTAGATAGGGATTTTGCTGTTACAGCAAATCATAAAATAATATTAAAAGAAGAAGAAATGATGAATAAATATTATATCTAACGATAAACCGACCAAATGAATTCTGGAAGTTGAAGTTTTGCCAATCATTATCTGAATACTAGGAAGGATCATGAAATATCCAGTAAAAAAAGCGTGACAAAATTTGAAACTCGAGGTAAAAACGAGACAAACAAAAGAATGAGTAGTATGTACAGTTTTGGAGTATGGAAATGATGAGATATTATTCACTCACTCGTCATCATCCTTAACTACGAACGTAATATGTAAATGAAGGCATTAATAATAATAATAATCTTATATATAAAGTACAGTGTATGTGTATTTGAGCGTGTGTGTGTCCAAGTAACTCCTCCGCTTTCAATGATTCATAACTCATTCAAAAGTCCTAGAATAGTTAGGCGCAGGGAACGATTTTCGTTGAGCTCAGATTTAGGGTTGTCAAATTATGCGAGATTAAACATATATACTCATATATTATACTATCCATTATCGTTGCTTTCACGGTTCAAGAGGAATAACTCTTATTTTCCTTTTGTATCCACAATGTTTCAAAGATTTCAATTAGGGAATATATCTTACTTTCCGAAGCGATAGCGTGCGGGCGAAGCCTGCTAGTAAGAATATAAAAAATATAAGAGGAGCCATGATAAGGTATGCCTTTATGTACATGGGTTATTGTGTCGAAAATATGGATACTAATTTGCAAAAGATTACAGAACAATTAAAGAAGTTGAAATGTCCAACTCGGACTTTCATACAAGCAGAGGAATACACTATCGACAACCTGATATCATTGTGCTAGATAAATCCACCAAGAACTGTCATATCATAGATGTTCTCATACCAATTATATTTATTTCAATAATTTCACTCCAAACAAGTCAGTAAAGCCACTAAGACACAACGGGTTACTAACGGTGAAGAAGAAGACGACGACGAAGAAGGAGAGGACGACGACGAAGAAGAAGAAGAAGATGAGTAATGGAGGAAGAGGGGGAAGGAGAAGAGGAGGATAAAAAAAGAAGAAGGGGGAATAAGAAGAAGATTAAGAAGAAGTAGAAGAAACAGAAATGATAACAGGGAAGGGACGAGATGGGGTCGAAGAAGAAGAAGAGGAGGAGGTTGAAGAAGAAGAAGTTAAGAAGAAAGCAATGTATAAACAATTTGAAATGGCAACAGAAAGAAATAAAGCCACTAAGACACAACGGGTTACTGACAATGAAAGAAAACATTATTAAAGAACAAGAATACCAAATGAAGTCCTAGGAACCAAGTAGACGATTGACATTACATTTAAAGTTGGCTAGAAAGCAATAAGCCGCAAAAGAGATTTAGAAGCGAAAAGTCTGATAAAATGATTTTTTAACAAGGAATTTACGGTAAACATATATAACAAACACGGTGATTGAGAAAATTGCAAAGTAGTCTGTTTTGCAGTTGAAATGGTGAGGTTGTTTGGAATGCAGAGCGGGAATGTAAAATGGATTCCAGTGGTGATTGGTGCATAGCGATGAATACTGTTAAAGCTGTGTGCCATTCTTAAGCCGATGGGGATGACATACCGACTTGGAGACATGGAAAAATCGACTCTTTGGGACATGAGCATATCATGAGGAAAGTGTCTTTTCGAAAAGTTTTCTTTCTTGTGAATTGACGAATAACTTAATGCACGCGGTGTATTCAGAAAATTACACGGTATTCCAAAATATAATAATAATAACAATAATAATAATAATAATAATAATAATAATAAGAAGAAGAAGAAGAAGAAGAAGAAGAAGAAGAGGAGGAGGAAGAGGAGGAGGCGGAAGAAGGAGAAGGGAAGGAGGAAAAAAGAAGACAAAAATGAAAAAGGAGACGACCTTGAAGAAGGAAAAAAAATGAAAATGAGGAATGGAAGAAGAGGGGGCGGAGCGTGAAGAGGAAGAGGTGAAACAGGAGGAAGGAGAAGAAGAAGATGACAAAGAAGTGGAAGAAACAAAAATGAAAACCTGGAGGGGATGAGGAGGGGGTGGAAGAAGAAGAAGAAGAAGAAGAAGAAGAAGAAGAAGAAGAAGAAGAAGAAGAAGAAGAAGAATAGAGGGAGAGGGGAGTAAATAGAAGGCGGAAAAAAGAGACGAAGAAGAAGAAGAAGAAGAAGAAGAAGAAGAAGAAGAAGAAGAAAATGATAACCATTAAGGAACGGGAAGGTGGACGATGAAGAAGAAGAAGAGGAGGAGGAGTAGAAGGTGGAAGAAGAAGAGGAGGAGGAGAAGGTGGAAGAAGAAGTAGTTTAGAAGAAAGAACCGTATGAACAGTTTGAAAGTGCAATAGAAAGAAGTCGAGAAAACTTAAAATTGAATTCATTGCCAAGGGATTTTGGAAGAATGTAAGACTGAAAGAATTACACTTGCGGTTCGAGACCAGAATATCATTAAAAATTACACCATGAAGTATGTCCCCAATGAAGACATATACTCATTTTGTAGAACGTGTATGAAATACTATAGCAAAACTATTGCATATAGCGTCACTGAATGACAAGTTTAGATTGAGAAGACGTATAAAAATTATACGTAATACAATTGCTAAAATCTTTCATTGGATTTTGTGTAAATAGCGGAGTCATCAGCGTGAACAGGAGTGGCGCAACCATAAACCTGGGAAATTCCTAGATTCAGAAATATGCAATATCTCGTGGAATGTCTCAAGACAAAAAAAAAATAAACATAAGAACCTAATGCCAACATGATTTTTACTGAGGGTAACTTTTTTTTTTTTTTTCAAAAATGTATTGCTGGTAATAATTTTTTACAAAGTTTTTCTAGGATTAAAACCTATTTTTACACCTTCATAGGATTCTGACGCCAGTTTTAGGGTTAACTATTTACCCATTGATGTGACCGCTTGTGAATTCCAAATTCCCATGAAACTCCAATACTGGAGCCGGCTCAACCCACCTCGGGTAAAAGCCGTTACAGAGACAGGTAACATGTGCTACCAGACTGGATCAGGGTGGACTTAGGAACACCAGCAATTAAGAGGTGGTTCTACGCTCCTAAAAACCCTTTTGATCTCAGGCATTGTTATTGGAATTATTTTATAGTCTTACCCAGGACGCGGATGTAGTTCATCGCCATACCAGGACGGGCAAAATAATTTGACAAATATTCAAAATATAAGAACATGTAAATAGAAATTGCATGACTGTTGCACTTGAATAAAAACACAATTCAAATAGTATTTGGAGAAATAGGTATGATGAAATATGATACTGATATGTATGTTAAAAGCATTCCCGGAAACTATTTATTGTCTGAGATATAGAAGAACTTGCTTTTGCGGACTACTCATATCCTCGGAAAATATCTCTAAATATAATAGGCTCAATAATGTTCTAAGAAAAATAACCTTTATTTCAGTTTGCAGTTTAATAAATATATAAACGCTTGTATCATTCAGCAAGCAGGAAAGCTGGAGATGATAATACAAGACAACTACGCAGAGGAAGAAGATATGATATCATAGAACAAACAAGTAGAAGAAATTAAAGCCTGTTAAAATAAAGCAATATAATATAAAATATTATGATGAAACTGTCGAACATGTTATCTCAGGAAATCTGGAACTGGCAAAAAATGAATAAACCCAGTGACATAACAACATAGCGAAATATCTGCACTGGGAGATATGCAAGAAGCACAAAATCGAAACAACTGAGAGATGGTATGAACACCAACCGGACACAGTTATCCAAAATAACGATGCCAGTTCAAACTGATAGTGAAATAAAAGCCAACAGATCTGCTATTATCATAAAAGACAAGAATTTCACGAAGTGTCTGCTCATTGACATAGCAGGGCCATCTGAGAGAAACGCCTTCATGGAAATTATCGAGAAATTGCCCAAATACAAGGACCTGGAGATGGAGGTTAATATGATGTGGGGAATGAAGACTCAGACTGTAGCAAAAGTAAGTTGAGCTCTGGGCTACGTGAGTAAAGGAATGAACAATTTTACTAAAAGTGTCCAAGATAATATCAATATAAAAGTTACCCAGAATATCTCTTTCCTAAGAACATTCTATATACTAAGAAATGTGCTATCAATTAAATGATAATTCTCCTACAGGACCTACGGACCATTGTTTGGCCCCCGTTCTACAGGATACAAATCGGTAAACATAACACGCAAACAACAATAACAACAACAAAATTAATAATAATAATAATAATAATAATAATAATAATAATAATAATAATAATAATGATAACAGCGTGCCAAAAATGGGCGGTTTTTAATATTACTGAAACAACGCTGCCAACTTCAAAACTAAAAGCTGGAAACCACCAGAAATAGACCGAATAGCCAATTTTTGGATAAAATACCTATCTAGCACCAACCAAGACCTCGCACGGGCATATAATGATATAATCATAAACCCATAAAAATGTCCCAATTGGGTCAGGTGTCTAGTAACATACCTACTCCCCAAAACAGAAGAGATGCAGAAGCCGAAGAACTACAGGCCCATCACTTGCTTACCAACAATATACACGATCCTCACTACTAACATAAGCGAGAGGACATACTACGTCTTTGAGGAAAACTCCTATCTCTGTCACATAAACAAGCATGTAACTAACACGAAAGGCAGCATCTACGGAAAATATGAAACTATTGGCCATATTATCTCAGGATGTTCGGAACTAGCAAAAAATGATTATACCCACAGACAAAACAAAGTAGCGACACATGTACACTTGAAGATATGCAAGGAGCACAAAATCGAAACCACTGAGAGATCGTACGCGCACCAACCAGAAAAAGTTACCCAAAACAGCGATGTAACTATTCTGTGGGACATTAAAAAAAAATTCAGGAAGTGTAGCAGTACCATCTTAGATATACACCTCCATGAAAATTATCGAGAAATTGCCCAAATACAAGGACCTGAGAATCGAGATGTGGGAATGAAGACTGAGACTGGACCAATAGTAATCGGAGTAATCGTGCCTCGTGAGAAAAGGAATGGACAATGTTATGAACAGTGTCCAACGTAACATTAATATATAAGTCGCCAAGAAGATGGCCCTACTAGGAACATCCCACATATTAAGAAAAGTGCCATCAAGTAAAATGATAATTCTCCTATAGGGCGTAAGAACCATAGTTTGGCACCGGCTTTACAGGACACAAAGTAGGAAACATAATATACACAAATAATAATAATAATATTAGGTTGGTGCAAAAATAATGACGTAATAATGTCGTTTTTTGAGGTATTTTTAACGTCAAAAAACGACATTATTACGTCATTATTTTTGCACCAACCTAATAATAATAATAATAATAATAATAATAATAATAATAATAATAATAGATGTTCTCATCTTTATTGTCATATACATTACATTTTGGTCGACCTTCTTCAGAGGATTTTTATTTTATTTTACTTATTTATTTATTTATTTTTCCTCATTTCATCCTAAGCAAGGAGGGACAAATGAAGAAAAAACTGGATATAGAGAGAATTGAAGAAAGGATAAAAAAATGAACGGGGTTCAAGACAAAAGAAGATGGGGATTGATGTTAAATTTTTGAAGATTGTCGTCATCAGGGAAGGAAGTAAGCGGAGGGTAGTTCCACTTTCGGTGTTTGAATTTCGAACGGAAACCTTTACTTAGTCCACGGGGGTGGGGTGCTAGATTGTTCGTGTTCTACGTGCCATGCTTTATTCTGTATATCCCAGTAAATTCTTTTTAGTACCTCGAATCTATAAGTTTTTTTTTCTCTCCTTTGCTGTGGCCAGGTATTAGACCTTACAAAACTTTGGGTCAGGTTTTTTTTTTTTGCATTATGCCAAACGAACGCTATTATCCAGTCAACCATGTCTCCTTTAGGATATCGGTATGTGAAATTCCAACGTATGAATAGTTAATGCTAAACTACTAAACTTGTATACTTTTTGTATCTGTCTATATTTATGAGATGAGGTATTATGTACACTATTTACATTATTCGGACTATTGGCCTCATCTTTGTCGCCATATTTGTTACAACTTTTCAGCCCTTCGGTATCTGTCTATATTTATGCGATGAGGTATTATGTACACTATTTACATTATTCATCTTTGTCGCCATACTTATTACAAGGTTTTGGCCGTTGTACTCAAGGACACATGGCACAGTGGATAAAGGCTTTAGTAAGATCCAGTGACAGGACCCAAAGAGTGTGAGTTCAATAGACGGCTAAGGCAGTTCAGAACACATGACACGAGGAACTAGAACAGTCTAACCCAGTGAGCGAAATAAAGGGTTCAGTTCGACATTCCAACTAACTGAAGAAGGCCGGAGCGTACAACGGCCGAAACGTTGTAATAAATATGTCGAAAAAGATGAGGACACTAGTACGAATAATGTAAATAGTGTACATAATACCTCATCTCAGAAATATAGACAGATACTGAAGGGTCGAAACGGTGTAATAAATATGGCGACAAAGATGAGAACAATAGTCCGAATAATGTAAATAGTGTACATAATAGCTCATCTCAGCAACATAGACAGATACTGAAAGGCCAAAACATTGTAATAAATATGGCAAAAAAAATGAGGACAATAGTCCGAATAATGTAAATAATGTACATAACACCTCTTCTCAGAAATATAGACAGATACTGAAAGTCCGAAACGTTGTAATAAATATGGCGACAAAGATGAGGCCAATACTCGGAATAATGTAAATAATGTACATAATACCTCATCTCAGAAATATAGAAGATATAACGAAGAGCCGAAACGTTGTAATAAATATGGTGACAAAGATGTGGTCAATAGTCCGAATACTGTAAATAGTGTACATAATACCTAATCTCAAAAATATAGACAGATACCGAAGAGACGAAACGTTGTAATACATATGGCGACAAAGATAGGGCCAATAGACCGAATAATTTAAATAGTGTACATAATACCTCATCACAGAAAAATAGACAGATACTGAAGGGCCGAAACGTTGTAATAAATATGGCGACAAAGATGCGGCCAATAGTCCGAACAATGTAAATAGTGTACATAATACGCCATCTCAGAAATGTAGATAGATACCGAAGGGCCGAAACGTTGTAATAAATATGGCGACAAAGATGAGACCTATAGTCCGAATAATGTAAATAGTGTACATAATACCTCATCTCAGAAATAAAGATAGATACTGAAAGGCCGAAACATTGTAATAACTATGGCAAAAAAGATGAGGACAATAGTCCGAATAATGTAAATAGTGTAAATAATACCTCATCTCAGAAATAAAGACAGATGCTGAAAGGCTGAAACATTGTAATAAATATGGCAACGAAGATGAGGACAATAGTCCAAATAATGCAAATAGTGTACATAATACCTCATCCCAGAAATATAGACAGATACTGAAGGGCCGAAACGTTGTAATAAATATGGCATTAAAGATGATGCCAATAGTCCGAATAGTGTAAATAGTGTACATAATACTTCATCTTAGAAATATAGACAGATACTGAAGGGCCAAAACGTTGTAATAAATATGGCGACAAAGACGAGGCCAATAGTCCGAATAATCTAAATAGTGTACATAATACCTCATCTCAGAAATAAAGATAGATACCGAAGGGCCGAAACTTTGAAATAAATATGGTGACAAAGATGCGGCCAATAGTCCGAATAATGTAAATAGTGTACATAATACCTCATCTCAAAAATTAAGATAGATACCGAAGGGCCGAAACGTTGTAATAAATATGGCGATAAATATGAGGCCAATAGTCTGAATAATGTAAATCGTATTGTATACTTACTAGTAAGAATAATATATAAAGGAAACTGTTAAAAAAATGACGACGAAAATAACAATAAATATCGAAGACTATATAAAACAAAAATGATAACACATTACAAAGATTATTGCATGAAGGATACACGACGGAATAAAAGATGGAAGACAGATAAAAAAAATATGAAGAAAAATTGACTCGATATAATAAATGAAAAATAAAGTATTTGATTAAAGTTAAAGCATGTAAGACAAAGCATTATTTTTTCAGAAATAAAATGAAAAAGAAGGAAGTTGAAATGAAACGAGTAATCAGAGGATTAAAGAAAATAAAAAAAAGAACGATTATACTCTTTTAGAAGAAGAAAAAGAAGAAGAAGAAGAAATTGAAGTAGAAGAAGAAGAAGAAATTGAAAAAGAAGAAGAAAAAATTGAAAAAGATTAAAGGAATTAGAGGATGAAAGAAAATAAAAAAAGAACGAATATACTCTTTTAGAAGGAAAAAGAAAAAGAAGAAGACGAAGAAATTGAAGAAGAAGAAGAAGAAATTGAAAAAGAAGAAGAAGAAGTAATTGAAAAAGAAGAAGAAAAAATTGAAAAAGATTAAAGGAATTAGAGGATTAAAGAAAATAAAAAAAGAACGAATATAGTCTTTTAGAAGGAAAAAGAAGAAGAAGAAGACGAAGAAATTGAAGAAGAAGAAGAAGAAATTGAAAAAGAAGTAATTGAAAAAGAAGAAGAAGAAGAAGAAGAAATTGAAAAAGATGAACAGGAAGAAGAAGAAGTAAATGAAGAAAAGGAGGAAGAAATGAATGAAAGGAGGGAAAGTGACTATATAAAGGTATAGGACAATAAACAAGAAGAAAAAAAAAGAAAAAAATGAAGAAACAAGTTACGAGATTCTGTATAACGGAGAAATTGGAAGAATAAATAAACGACAAATATTCATGAAAGAAAATTATTATGTGAAGAAAGATAAGAAATTTTCATTATGAAGGAAATTTGAAATAGAAGAAAAAAAGAAGGGAACGAGAATAAAGAGAGGAAGAAGCGTAGATTTCGTTTCGGAAATGAAGAAAAGGAAGAATGAACTCAGTTTAGGAATATGGTTGTCTGAACTCTATTAAGAATGGAAGATGAAATGGTAGCAGAAAATGGAAAAGAATAAAATACATGATATATCTATATCTATCTATATATATATTTTGTTCATATTTAGAATAAATACGAACAGTAGTAGTAGTAGAAGTAGTAGTAGTAGTCATAGTAATAGACGAAGCAGAAAAACGAAAAAGTAGTAGTAAATATATTAGCATTAGTTAGTAGAATATCGAAAAAGTAGGAGGAATCGAAAAAGATCGAAAAAGTATTAGTCACAGTAGTAGTAATAGTATTACTATTAATAGTAGAAGATCGAAAGCGTAGTAGTAAAGTAGCGTAGTGATAAGAATGAAAAAGTAGTAGTAACAGTAATTTTAGCAGTAGTAGAAGAAGCACAGCGAAAAGTAGTAGTAGTAGTAATAGTATTAGTAGTAGTAGTAGTGGTATTAGTAATAATAATCGAATAAGAACTAAAATGTAGTAGTAACATTAGTTGTAATACTGGTAGTAGAAATAGTAGAAGATCGATAAAGTAGTAGTAAACGAATAATAATAAAAAAGTAGTAGTATTAACCGAAGAACGAAAATTAGTAGTAGTCGAAGAAAAACACCGAAATTGTAGTAGTAACAGTTGTAATAATAGTAGAAGAATATAAAAAAATAGTAGTCGTCGAAGACGAACGAAAAATAAATAGTAGAACAACAAAAGAACAACAACAACGAAAAAATAGTAGTATTAGTTAATTAGTAGTATTAGTATGATTATTATTAATAGTAGTAGTAGTAGAACGTCGAAAAAGTAGTAGAAGTCGGGGGAGAATCAGAAGAAAGAAAAGTATTAGTAGCGGTAGAAGAAGAATATAGTAATATTCTAAGAAGGGGTGGAAGAATTATTGGTATTAGTTAAAGATTATGATGAAGAAAAAGAACTAAAAAGTATTAGAAGAAGAAAAAAAAACAGAATTAAGATGACTCTGGGACTAAGTAGAATACGAGAGTTTTTACTCAGAAATGTGAGAAAATGCGCGAACGTAGAAGAGAAGGAAAACAAATGAGATTCATATTTAGAAAGCAAAACAAAAGAAGAAGAAAGTGAAGAAGAAGAAGAAGAAGAAAGTGAAGAAGAAGAAGAAGAAGAAGAAGAAGAAAAAGGATTCGTGTGAATTATAAAAGACAATATGATTCTGAAACCTGTATTAAATGAAAAATGAGTCGAAGGAAAGGCAAAGAATCTTAATACATTTATTTAAAAGAGCAAACAGTGATAATATTCAGTACTAAAAGTAGTAGTTGCAGTCGAAGAAATATCAATAATAATAATAATAATAATCGAAATCTCAAAAATATAGCACATGGGAACATCAACAATCCCTCTTGTAGTTGCAGCCCTCGGATTGATTGGAAAATATTCCAGTAGGCTCCCTGAAGAGATTTCTGGAAGCCCATGCCTTAAAGAAATGCATAAAATTGTTCTCAAGGGTACAGCCCATACTTACGAAGGGCTTTAATTATGTAAAATCTGTGTTTTTTTTTCGTTTTTCTGGTGGGGGGAGGGGGCTGTTAATTGCTCATGATGCCATTTCTGATCTTAGGTCTCTGGGCAGGACGCGGAAAGAAATGTGTACACACCAGAAATCAAACGAAATAAAATAATAATAATAATAATAATAATAATAATAATAATAAAAATAATAATAATAATAATAAAAATAATAATAATAAAAAAATAATCTACTTAAAACAAGCTTTCCAATGAAACCAATTATAATATATTTTAGAGAAGGTAGTTGCAAAAAAGATATTTAAAAATAACATCAGCCTGTTGGAATTTCGAGGACAAATAATGCGGAAAAGGGGCATAGAAAATTTGACCCTCACAATACAGAGTGAAGGCAAAAGGGATAGGGTAAAACGTTGGCCAACTTATCTAGCGAGCTTTTGTAAATTGTTCGTAGAACAGACTTTAGGAAAGGCAGGAAAGTGACAACATTCACGAAGAGCTAAAAAGAAGAGAAAGATTTTGGATGAGCCACGGCCTGAAGGGACATGGCATAAAGAATATGATGAAGAAGAACAACAAATATATATTTGTAAAAGAAAAAGATATGATTATAAGATGAAACAGTGATAATGTTCAGTACGAAAACTAGAAGTAACCGTAGTAGTAGTAGTAGTAGTAGAAGAAGAGGAAAAAGAAAAGAAAAAGAAGATGAAGTAGAAGAAAATAAAGTAGAAGAAGAAGATGTGATGAAGAAGAACATACAGAAGAAGAAGAAGAACGAGGAGGAAGAGGAAAAGAAGAAGAAAATGAAGGAGGAGAAAGAGGAGGAAAAGAAGAAGATGACGAGGAACAGTGATAATGTTCAGTACCAAAACTAGTAGTAGCTGTGGTAGAAGTAGTAGTTGTAGAAGAAGAAGAAGAAGAAAGAAGAAGAAGAAGAAGAAGAAGAAGAAATGCAGATAAAGAAGAAAATAAAGAAGAAGAAGCAGGAGATGGAGGAGGTGGAGGAGGAGGAAAGATGATGATGATGATGAAGGAAGAAGAAGAAGGAAGAGGAAAAGAAGATGAAGAAGATGAAGATAAAGAAGAAGATGATGAAGAAGAAAGAGGAAAAGAAGAAGATGAAAAGAGGACGTTTAGTTGAATTAACAAATCATAAAATATTTAACATCAATAATAATCTTAGTAATAACGAATCAACTCAAACCAGTTAATTTTCTGTTGCCATGGATTACAGAAGGAATATAACCGTTGCCATGGCGACGCCCACACTATCAGCAACCACTATTATCGTTGCACACTCTCTGCGTGTGTTTGAGAGTGTGACGCCATTTTTGCAGCAATGCTGCTACATCTGTTTCGACTTCTTTTTCTTCTTGCGGTCTTCGTCGTCGTCGACTTGGAGACACGCGTTAGCGTCAAAGGCGTAAAGTACACGTCATCTCGAAGAGATTTGACATTACAAGAGGTCAGAAGAATCAAGAAGCAGAAAAACCCGCGGATGAAAGAGGATTTTAAATGCGAAAGAGAAATTGCGCAGACACAGAGAAGTATTTACAAATTGTAGAATACAGGTAAACAACTGTCTCTTTCTCTCTTCCTTTTTTTCTGTCTTATATATATATATATATATATATATATATATATATATATATATATATATATATATATATTTGAACTGAAAATGAGGCAGAAAGAGAGGAAAAATATATATAATACATATATATTTCTATATCACTCTTTCTTTTCCACTCTTCATAAACATATATACTGCTAGTGGTTTCCCGCTTCAAGCCATTTTTCACTATTCGTTTCGTGGGTTATCTATATAGGCTACTGGAGGATTACTGAAAATGAGGTAAGTAGAAATTCGTCTGCTGAGGACTAATGTATAATGTTATTTATTCGTCATGACTTTAAGTTTGCATATTTATTTATTCCTTATTTTCAAACAAGTAAATACATTTGTTCGTTTCTTTTTTTTAATTTTTAGCTTTGAAATTAGCTTTATTCTATTTAATAGTATTTGGTCTTTGATGATAATTGTTTGGCGGAAGCGTTTTGGTGAATTTGGAAATATTTTCTGATATTTTCTTGAAGAGTGTATAATGTTCTTATTTGTCTTATCAAGTTTCCATATATATTTTAGATGTTATATATATATATATATATATATATATATATATATATATATATATATATATATATATATATATATATATGCGTGTGTGTGTGTGTGTGTGTGCGTGTGTGTGTTATATAATGTGGATTTGTTTTAGTATATATTTATTATATTTTATTCTTCATATTTTGCTACACGCGTTTCCGATCTTGTGACCTTCTTCAGGCAAATAATATATATTTTTAATGTATATTTTTTAAAAAGAATAACTTTCCTTAATGTATTTTTTAAATATTTCTATGTTTGTCTTCTGTATTTGTTAGTGAGCCTTGCTCTCCTTTCTAGACTCTTGGCAAATGTGAATTTCTGTCTAAGTTTTAATAAAACTATTAGGTTTTGTATAAGAGTTGATGATGGATGTGTTCATGAAAGATGTCTTCGTGTCCCTGTTAGCCTCCATATGTAAATTCCCTCCCTTTTCCTTTATATATATATTGGCTGTTCAAGTCGACTGAAGATCGCGTGTACTTGAAACCTAAGTCACGACTAGGGGTGTTCTTTTATAGAACTTAACGGTGATAACCGTTTTTTGCTCTGTTTAGAGGATCCAAAAGTGAAATATTTTACTTTACTTTGTAAGTAAGTTTGCGTTCATGCCTTTTTTTCTTTCCTTTTTCCAGAATTGTCGTCTTTACTCGAGATCGTATCTGCATGAGTTATTAGAGTTTAAACAGATAATAATTTTTTTCATGGTTATTTTCACTTTATCTGTCATGTTTTCCTACTTTTTCTTAATTCCTTCCTTCCAATAAGATTCATAAAAGATGTTCAAATAATATATATATATATATATATATATATATATATATATATATATATATATATATATATATATACACAGTTAGGTTCACCATGTACAGGACTCGGTTACAGCTCGTGCTAGAGGTTTAAATTTGGGTGTAATTCATTCGAAGACGAGGGGTAAATATCAGTTAATACTAGATTTGAACAGGTTAAGATTGTAGTGATAGTGGAAACATACACTTGGGAGTCGTTTCCACAGAGCAGTATTTCGCAAAAAGAAGCTGTAAGTGTGGAATTTACTTCTGACAGATGAAATATTAAGGGAATGATGGTTAGAACCGGTGGAATCAGAATGTAGTTCCTCCGAGCAAAAAAGGAAAATTGAGGTGCAATCTGTTTACACGAAAAATTATCCATCCTAAAAAAAATATTAATAATCCAAATAAACGGAATGATCTTATGTCTAGTTGTATGCACAGAAAATTGTTTCTCTTAAAATATTGTAAACCTAGATAAGCCACTTTCCGTCTAAATTTGATTTTAATTTTCCGTCTACTTTTATTTCGGGTCATACCCAGATTACCTTCTCTTTAATCAGTCAAACGTCTTTTACAAACAGCGTCCAGCGTTCAAATTTTAAATTTTAAGTATACTTCAAATATCCCTTTATTTCTCTTTATTTTTCACAACCCTATACCTCTTTTCCTGCAATTAAACCCCAGTATTGCTTTACTACTATTTTTGTGCTATTTCAGTTTTTAATTAGGAATAAGCTTCCATCCCATGAGCATCTATCTATCTATCTATCTATCTATCTATCTATCTACATATATATATATATATATATATATATATATATATATATATATATATATTTAAATAAACAATAAGCTATATTTTATGCCCGATGAGTTGAGTAACCAACGAAACTTGAGTCGTTCACCAAACGTAGATATATGTGTATTTATTTATTAATATATATATATATATATATATATATATATAGATAAATATATATATATAGCTACGTTTATTGTGCAACTCAGAGTTTCTTTGCTCCTCCAACTCATCAGGTACAAATAATAAATACACCACTTGATCTAGTTATTTTATATTGGGTAACGATAGTTTTTATGTAGATTCAAAGTTCAAATTTATTATGATCTTAATATTCTATTGGGATATAAATTCAAAATAAAGTGTTTTGCTGGGAGATATCGGTAAATATTTGCATACTTTGAGCATATATGGGTGTTTTTCCCTTGGGGAAGAAAAAATAAAACGCACACAAACACAGCTATGGTTGGATATTGTGTAAAATGGTGTAACAAAAAGGTCTAAGTTGAGAAATGTAAAGCATATGAAATAAGCTAACCTTATATCCACACTTCTCCCCCTAGCTATGGGTTAATTATTAAGACTTTCTTCTCTAAATCGGTATCATGTCAAGAAAAAAAATTCTTAAAATCTAAAAGTATTTTCTGGTTTTAAATAACCTGCAAATTGTCAATAAGCCTTAAAAAACGAATCAATCTTAATACGTGTACATATGTAGAATTCAAGGCCTGAATGGATATTTAAAATCCAGGTGAAAACAGTTCCTATAAAAAATGGATAAATATTTCGATCATAAAAAATCCTACATTTGTTCTACACTCATCCGCCCAACACTGGAGCTGAACGCGTAGAGGCATCATCCACGAAATACATGTTCTTTGATTTTCAAGTGTGAATCAAGAAAAAAATGTATATTTTCCTAATTTACCTACTCATGTTGTCGCTTGATTTGTCGACAAAAAGCAGTATGATAATAATACAGCTAATAAATAACACAAAATTATTGACAGACATAATTATCTAGCGTTGCAGATCAGACAATAGGTTCGTTCTCAGTGTGCAGCCTCTTCCGGTCAAACTTTTATTGCTTAAAATAGCTCTTTCGCCAGATCGTTACCCACGAAATAAAGCCAAGAGTCGATGCTTACAGGAAACAAATTCTATTCAGTTGTAACCTTTTGCTGTAGACAAGCGAGGCAGGGATGAAGCGGATATGAGTGTGGTGAACAGTCTATCGGGGGGGTCTTACTTTTCAAGTTGCGGGAAGCAGTTTCTCGTTCCTTTCTGTGAGTCTCTCTGTTTTGAGCTGGTAGTAACCACTGTTTTATAGAGAACAGCGTTCTTTGCCTTGTCATCTTTGGGTAAAACGTAATTTATCAAGAACCTAGAGGCTTGTTCCGCTCAGTGATCTTTTTTGTAGGGGTCGTTTGACATATTTCTTGTAAGGTCCACTTCACTCAGCTGATAAAATATACTTCAGATGTTTTCATTTAATAAGATATCGGCTGACACTGATATTGCTACATTTGTATACAAAATCGATAACTGACACATTTCAGCAGCACAAGGTACTGTTAGCATGAAATATCGAACCGCGTATGTTCTATTTGTTGTTTGTGGATTGATCAAATCCGTAGTTATGGCAAAGTCTCTTTTGCAATTATCAATTTGGTCATTTCTTCATATACTTGCTTAAATTTTAAATTTCGAACACAGGTGTACATACGCCATTCTTTCTTTTTATGTACCATGTCCTTTCAGGGCGTATGTGATAATGGCACTCCATCTCCCTGTATCTCTTTCATCTCTCAACAAGTTCCTTTCCTCTGCTTCCGCCCTCAGACCACGTTCTGTCATCCATTTGCTTAAGCTCGCCAGGTATGTCATGCGTTGTTTTCTTTTGTCTATCTTTCCCTTTATTCGACCTGTGAGCATCAGATTCTCCAGGCCCTCCTTCCTTATTATATGTCCCAGAAACTTCAGCTGCCTCTTCTTGATGTTAAGTATAAGCCTCCTCCTTGTTTGTAACTTCTCCAAGACCTCATCGTTGCTCACACGCTGGGTCCATATCCTTAGCATCCTTTTGTAGGACCACATCTCCGTTGCCTCGAGTTTCTTCTTCATCTTTGTGTAAATCGTCAAACATTCGAGCCGTAAAGAACGACAGGTGTCACATAACAGCTCTTATTATTTTTTGTTTTTGGGGGGTTTTTTTTTTTAGCAAAGAAATATCCTGCCTCGTGATACTCCGCCCTACTTGATTCTAGCGTTCCCGACCTGTAAATCGCATTTCTGGCTCCTCCTTTTACTGATCATGCATTCTGTCTTCTTGTAGTTCATGCTTAGTCCTTTCTTATCACTCTCCGTCGCTACCTTCTGTAGGAGATTTTGTAATTTATTTTCCTTGTCTGCTATCAGTACTGTTTCATCTGTGTATCTTATGTTATTAAGATTATGGCCGCCAATGCTAAATCCAGGTAGAGTTTCCAATTCTCTCCATATATAAGCGTGGAATTCTCGGAGATAAAATATATTACGTTGGATGAGGGGAATAAAAGGAGAAATGCCGTGTGAATTGAACACTAAATGAACTTGTTCAGACAAGAAATATTTAAAAGATGGAAAAATGAAGAATTAAGGAAAGTTGGAGACAAAAAGGTGGAAAACGAAAAGGAAGCGGGAACATGTAATAGAATCGATATAATTACTGGATATTAAAATATTTGAATATGAGGAGAAAATGGAAGATGTCAACTCATTAATTATATAAATGAAAAATAAATTAGAATAAAAGATGGGGAATGTGGCGGTTGGAATAGAAGAAAGGATTCTATTATACACTTAATAATAATAATGATGATAATAATAATAATAATAATAATAATAATAATAATAATAATAATAATAATTTATTTCCTACGGCTTATCAACATTCTACAGGTTGTTTAAAGTCAGAAAATATTTTAGATTGCGAGATATTTCTTTTTTTTTTTTTTTTTTTTGCTTTTCGGAGATAAAAATTGTTTAGTGGTGAAAATCAAAATAATTAACCTATAGATGGAGGAGAATACATGGATTCATACGTTTCCCAATGCTATTTACGCGTAAGTGAATATACCGAAGCCGACTGGAATTGGAACACAGCTCTAAGCTTAACAGTTCCGAGCCATTATACATTGCACCACACGCACATCCATACCGAAAGCCTCTTGGAATTGCCAAGCTGTCATCCATTTAGGTACTGACCAGACTCCGACATTGCTAAACTCCGGTGATCATCCTATTTGGTGCTGCCGTAACAACAGCAACAACAATAATAATAATAATAATGATGAGGTGGAGGAGAACGTCGAGGAAGATGAGGTAAATAGACAAGTTTCGATAGGCAGTACCACATATATAAATGCAGTTAACGGAAGTGGAATGGGGAGAACACAATTTTGAGCTTGAAAGATACGAAGTTATAATTTATTATATTTAGAAATATGTAAAAGTACTACTAGTAATTGTAGTATTTTAGCAGTAGTAGTAGCAATAGTAGTAGTAGGAGAAGAAGAGGAAGAAAAAGAAGCAGTGAGAAAATTAGTAAGGACATTATGAAACTGAAAGCATCTGTCTGTATTTCTGAGATGAGGTATTATGTACACTATTTACATTATTCGGACTATCATCCTTACCTTTGTCGCCATATTTATTACAACGTTTCGGCTGTAAAAACATGGGACGTGGAACTAGAACAGTCTGCCCCAGTGAGCGATGTAATGGGTTCAGTTCGACATTCCAACCACCTGAAGAAGGCCGGAGCGTACAACAGTCGAAACGCTATAATAAATATGGCGACAAAGATGAGGACAATAGTACGAATAATGTAAACAGAAATCAATCCGAAAGGCTTTATTAAAAAGTAAAACAGAGTGTGTACTAAACCA
The DNA here is from genome assembly GCA_963932145.1 of Acanthosepion lycidas. NCBI lineage: Eukaryota > Metazoa > Mollusca > Cephalopoda > Sepiida > Sepiidae > Acanthosepion > Acanthosepion lycidas. Next base: position 13,566,868 of record OZ010605.1, read on the forward strand.
AAAGACGAATAGTTCCTCTCTCAATAATAGCCAGTACGTAACGGTTTGAAGTTCACCCCAGATCTCAGGTGTAACTAATATATACGATCCATTGCTAAAGAGACCCGACAAATGGAGTTACCTCTTTCAAGCTTTAACTTTATGTTATGAAGCGTGATTTCTTCGTATTCTACCAGCGCTAGAAGTTTTTCTCGCATAGCTTCGTTTTTCATTGCATCCACGTCGCTACCGAATTTGACACAAGTTCAGTTTAAATTAGATTTAACGGCAATACCAAGGGAAAATTGTCAAATCTCCTCGTTAACCCCCAACCCTCCCTTTCAGGCTTCGTAAAATAAAACCAGCCCTCTCCCGACGGAGAGCTACTGATTTTGTGATGACTCCATCGGGTTTGAACGAATACTATTGGCAGAGGAAGAAACCCCATACTCGCATATCTAAAGCTATTCTAACTTTACCGCTTGGGTATTCATATAGTCTAAAGCTTTAACATGCTAATCAAACAGTCATTTATATATCACGACACGTACAAGAGTCAATTTACCGCATTTTGTTATATATAATACGACATGAGTATAAAATCACCGCATGTTTCTGAAGATGAAAATAGGACATAAATTATATCTTTGAGTATAACACGAGCCTGTAGTGTAGTCATCTCTATGCAAATTGTTTTTTTTTTTTTGGAAAGTTGTACAATATTATCCATTAAAATCACAATGGTGTACAAATATTACACGAACATATTTAATTTGGGATGATATAATTCTTCTTCTATGTGTCACGTCCATTCAGAACGTTGGCGATCACGGCTCTCCACAAATTCCTGTCCTTTAACTCTTAATAATTATTTTTCATCTCTCCTAAATTATATTCTGCGAAGAATTTACACAAGCTCATTAGATAGATTATATGATATTTTCGTCTGTCACCTTTGTGATAATCTCTGCTGTGAGTGTAAAATTTTCCAAGCCTCTTTCCTCACATAAGTGCTCTAGAATTTTTAACTGTTTGTTTCTGATGTCCATTTTATGTCTATTTTCTCTAATTCTTTTTCGTTGCTCATATATTCAGTCCATGATATTCTCAGCGTCATACTGTAGAACCACCTTACCGTTGATTCAATTCACATCTTCATGTGTCTGATTTTCCAATACTGACAGACATGTAAGAGGACTGATATTATGGGGATTTCCCAAGCGTAGCTTAGATGTGGCACAAAAGCGAAAGCTTGGGGCACCCAGTGAGTATCGAAGTCACTATTGAACCGTAATTGATCTAGACAGTCACGCGTACTATTAACTCGCGTCGAAGTGCCCAGTTGGAGTTTTTTTAAGTGTATCTTACATGTGGCACAAGGCCGAATGTATGGCCAACCCAATCGTAACTGATCTAGCCAGACAAGCGTGCTAATCATTTGCCCATGTTGAAGTTTCCAGATTTTCTGAGTGTTGTTTGAATATGACACAAGGTCGAATGTATGGGGAAACCAGTGAGGTTCGAATTCACTATTCAGTCGTAATTGATTTAGTTAGACATGAAGGCTAACCATTACTACACGTGAAATTGCTAGAGGAGGACTGATATTATGTAACAGTTCAGTATTCTTTTCTTTATTTTATAAAGGATACCAAACAGATGAGTGTTTCTTCTCCTAATTTCCATTTTCAGACTTATTTTCGAATGTTATTTTTGCTGCGTGTAGTTGCACACTTGATCTTTCAAATTCACTCAGTTATGTGCCATGCATGGTACACGCGTAGGCGATCATGTATCCTTAGATACATGACTGACGAGGATTTTATTTCCGGCAGTAGGTTGCCATTTCTTTCTCCGGCAGATCAGTTGCCATCTAAGGCTATAGAACCCAATCTTGCCGGCTATTTACCCATAGCTGGAGGAGAAGAAAAGGATTAATATATTTCCCAAGGGTATTATCACGTAAGTGAACGTAATGGAATCGACTAGAATTCGAGCCCGGCTCTCCGATTGCTCAAATCCGAGCCGCTATCCATTACTCCACCACAAAAGTTTTTTAAGATGAGTAAAACTCTCTGGAAATGTCTACTTTGTGTAATGCGCTCACCACTTCTTCGCTTTTAATTTCCGTTCCAAATCCCTCGTATTATACACAAGTAAATACGATAATAAAGAAATGTATTATTGCTGCTAAATCTGAAATGGAATTGCTTAATCCTCATGTTTCCCGCCATAATAAGGATTAGAATCATTTTGGTGATCTTGTCAGTGAAGATTATTCTAACTCAGCAAACCTTTCGCCCAAACCTCTGTTCTATCAATATATCCATAGCGACTGTTCACATGAAATCCCTTCTTGATTTCCACTAGTTCATATCTGTACAGCTAGGAAAAAAACATTTTACGCCAAGGTGTTGAATCAAACTCATTTCATCAGTATTCAAAATGTAGGAAGAAAATTGGACATTTTCCGAAGAGCAGTCATGTTATAAAACAAACTCTCACCGTAGTGCTTACCTGATTGTAAGTATTGTACTCTTGGGATAAAAGATCAATCCTTATCTATCCTCCTCATCCTCATAATCTCCCGTTTTCTTGATTCCCAGTCAGCATTGTTCTTAAAAATGTAAATGCAATCCTTATCTTCTTAATCCCTGTTCTTTTATTGCTCTCTCTCTCTATAATGGTGTTTTTCTTCTATTCTCTAACATTCAGTAATCCATTACGTCTTAGTGGCTTTATTGCCTTGCTTGTGGTGAAATGATTTAAAAAAGTACTAGATTGTCAACGAGTTTTCATCATTTAGCAGTTTGAATGGCTATATGTAACCGCAAGTTCTATTCTAACAGTTTCTTCTATCAAACTTCTCGAATATGGAACTCTGTTCCAGCTTCCACGTCAAATTTGATCTTCCAAAATTTAAATGCAATGGCATAATCTGCTGTCATCTGTATTAATCTCTTTTTTATTGTTTTCTCTCATTAATAATGATATTCTTATTTTTACATTCCCTTGTGTCTTAATGGCTTTATTGCCTTGCTTCGGGTGAAATGATTAAAACTGTCCAGTGTCGTCTGAGAGATTTAGACTTCTATTAATTATAGGGTACCCCAGAAAAACATAGGAAATTTGAGATTTACTATACGATCATAAAAATTACTAGCATATAAAAAAATAACTTTTTTTAGTTTGAACACATTTAACATTTTTTGTTTTTGTTCTGTTTTAAGCTATATATATATATATATATATATATATATATATCACATACATATTTATCATATGATTATTGCATTCTTTGTTTATTCTATCGAATTACTCTTCTTCTTCATCATCATCATCACCATCGTCTGCATCATCATCATCATCATCATCACTATTATCATCTTCAACTTCCTTTTTTCTTTCCTTCTTCTTCATAATCCCCTTCTTCTTCCACTTCTTATTCTTTTATTCTTCTTCTTCATCATCACCATAATCATCTTCAACTTCCTCTTTTTCTTTCATTCTTCATCATCGCCTTCTTCTTCCACTTCCTCTTATTTTCTTCATTATCATCTTCTATAAATTCGTCATTTTCTTTTCTTCTTGATCATCATTAGCATCATCATCTTCTTCTTCTTCTCTTCTTCTTCTTCTTCTTCTTCTTCTCCTCTTCTTCTTCTTTTACTACTACTACTACTATTACTACTTCCTCTGTTTCTTTCCATCTTCTTTATCATTATCTTCACCTTCAACTTCCTCTTTTCTTTTTATCATCTGCTTCTTATTATTATTTCCACCCGAAACAAGACCCAAGAGCAACTCAATTTAGAGGACTACTAATTGAGTTTGTTGCACGGCCAAAAAATGAAAAAGTAAGTACAGATTATGAGGATATGTAAGATAGAAAATGGTCGACTCTAGACATGAAGAAGTTATGATCTGTTCCACAAAATGGGGATTCTTGAGAAGAAGCTGTCTGAGTGGAACATCCTTCTCATCAATGGAATACGAAGGAAATGCGTATAGATCAACCTTTTGTACTTGGTATGGCGGATGCTAGCTGTAAATATCTGTAACAGTTGGAACCAAGGAGTGCAGCTCATCTGAACACCTGACATGGAAACAATGATTAGCGATAGACTTGCAATGTTTCGTCTATGTGCAAGGGGCAGTTAAGATAATAAAAAAATTGATTCATGGACCCTGACACAGGCGAATTCCAAATAAACGTTTTCGAATTCTCTCTAGGCTAGAAAGTGATGATTGGGCAGCTCCAAGATATGACAGCATTACTCCATTATTGGTCTGATCTGACTCCTGTTGCAATGCCTTAAAAAAACTGTCAGGTACTTTCTGAACCAGAATGAGGAAACAACTGTTTTCCGATCTTCTCTAGCGATAGGTCGTATACATGATTTCCATTTGATATATGGGGTGGATGTGCGCCCTTATAGACCTTCACTGTAAGAAGTCTCATTGAAAATATTAATGTCCATCATAACTGCAGAAAATTCATAATGATAAAACATTACGAGCTTAGTTTGGGCGATATTGAATGTTACAAACCAGTTTTTATCCCACTTATATGTTGGTTGGTTGGGTTTTATGGCATATCAACCACTGTGGGTCATTTAATGCCAAATTAAGGTATATATACATATACATACGCACACACACACACACACACACACACACACACACACATATATATATATATATATATATATATATATATATATATATATATATACACACATATACCTATACATATATTAAATATACAGTACTATTAAACATATAGCTGGCAACATTATTTTTTCAAAAACGCATAGCTGCCAACATTGTTTCAAAAACACATAGCTGGTAACATTGTTTCAAAAACACATAGCTGGTAACATTATTTTTACAAAAGCGTATAACTGGCAACATTATTTTTTCCCAAAAACGTATAGCTGGCAACATTACTCTTTCCAAAAAACGTATAGCTGGCAACATTATTGTTTCAAAAACGTATCGCTGGCAACATTATTTTTTTTAAAAAAACGTATAGCTGGCAACATTATTTTTCCGAAAACATTATCTGAAGCCTTGTTGTTGGACGTAGTTTATCGTGATACCCAGGACGCGGATGTAATTTATCGTCATACCCAGGACGCCTCACTTATATGTTAGCGCTAGTTCAGTTAGTCATCTCTATTTGGCTGTGAAACCGTCTCCCAAGAGGATGCTTCAATCTTAACCTTTTCAAGTTCAGAGTTAACCGTTATCTTCCCCACACACCCACAAAATCAGTGCCTCTTAATCTATAAATCTCTACCTCGAGAGGCTCTTGGCCTTTGTAAAATGTGAAGATCATTGTAAAATAAAATACAGTATAAGAAACCGACTAATGTCACCATTACTATTGTCATTGTCTGGAATAAAAAATTCTTCAGTTACTGGAATGGCAGAAGAATTCAAATAATATCCAGTGCGTACATAAATCAGTCCAGCGTACGGCATTATACGGATTAGTCCATTGTATCTTGGATTAACACTCACTGGACGATGGCCAATCTGTGATATTTAAAAAAATAACAAAAAAAAAACAACAATCACTGAACATAACAGAATGTTACATGATAGAACATATGAACGTTTCAAGACATTAATATTGATATATACGAAGGTGTTTTAACGAAGAGTAGAATTCTGGTAACAGGCAAGCATAACCACAGTCCTGCTGCAATGAAACGATTTTAGATATATCCTTGTTGATGTTCCTGGTGCCACTTTTGCCCTAGACATTTTTTTCTTTATTTTTTTTTCTTCTGCCAATGCAACCATTACAATGAATCGATCTTGGCAAACTTTGTACTACGTGGCTGTTCAAAATTTCGTTAAGATGAATTGTCTATGCGTGGATAAATGTTCATTTAAAAGTATCGTTGCCAACAGAGAATCACCGGCGACCATATGTCCAGCAGGACCAGATATTCACCTAAATCACCATCATACGGCTAGAAAACTCACAATACGACCACCGTGAAATGACTGTAATTGAACAAAATGATCATGTGTATGTCTCCACTTGTTTCTACTGTATTCTTTTAGAAAATTCAACTTAATGATTCTCCTTTAAAGATAACTCACAAATTGTGAAATGTTATGCGAACTATATATATATATATATATATATATATATATATATATATATATATATATATAAATTTCCCAGATGTAAAATACAATAGGAAAACAATTTATTAAAACAAAGTAATTAACAAAACAAATTTCTTCCAGTTGCTAAGGACATTTTGTTTTGTTAGTCACTTTGTTTTAATAAGTTCATTTCGTTTTTGCCTTGAAAAAGTCCACATTGGACGAAACGCATCGGCTAATATTACAGTTTTCCTATTGTCTTTTGTATACACACACACACACACATATATATATATATATATATATATATATATATATATATATATATATATATATATATGCATACATACGACAGCCTATTCCTAGCCGATGCGTTAGGTCCTCTCAGTGACTTTATTAAGGAAAATGTAAGATTTATTTATAGATAGATAGATAGATAAGATAGATAAGATTAGGTAGAATAGATTAGGTAGATTAGATTAGACAGATAGATTTGATAGCTAGATAGCTAGATTTGCTAGCTAGATAGATAGATGATACATTAATGCTGATAAGAAAAAAGAGAAATAAATCAAAAGCTTTACTTAATTTCTCTTGAAGTATTTCAAATAACATTTAAAGTATTATCCGGAAATATTACTATTTTTCTAATATATAAAGATATAATAAGTATGTTCAATATATTATTTATTTACGAATCGATTAACTTCAATTATTCGAGGGCCAATATATGTAACTGATCCCAATTATGTTCTGTCTAAGTTTATCCATTTTCTTCAGCTCTCTTAACCTGTTTTGCCATCCGTTAACTCATATGCAGGTTAGTAGATGTTTCCATCTTAGCCATCTTATGAATAATACCGTCTTGTATATATAAAAATGACCGATCCCACTGTGCATCCTGGGTATAAAAAATAAACTACATACAACAGAAAAGTCTCTGATCAGGAGGTTTTGAGAAGCGTTGAACCATCTCTTCACTGCCGGTGTTCCTAGGTCCATTATGACCCATGGTCGTAGCATTTGTTAAGGTCCAGTTATAAGCAAATAGTTAACCCCCAGACGGAGGTCAAAACACTATGAAAGTTTTTAAAAAGTTTTAATACCAACAATGCATTTTTGAAAAAAAATATTGCCAGCAATGAATTTTTGAAAAGAAATATTGCCAATAATTGATTTTGGGAAACAAATATTACCATCAATACATTTTGGGGAAAAAATATTACTAGCAATACATTTTTAGAAAAAAATATTACCAGTTATACATTTTTGGAAAAAATATATTACCAACGATATATTTTTGGAAAGAAAATACAAGCAACAAAAGCCGTGTAAGCATTAATTAAAGCCATTGAAGTTGATATGCCGTAAAACAAAACAAAACAACGATCCCTCATGGGATTCAATCAGAAATTTCAGTAGCCTCTTTCTGAATCAAAGTACAAGTGTCATTTGACATGTTCCTTAAAACTGTTTCGTTCTTCAACCCGTTTGCCTCATGTTTTTCTTCTTCTTTTAGGAAAATGTCTAATATTCAAAAAAATATTAAAAAAAATATTTTATTACATAACAAACCACAACAGAGTTTTTTTTTTAATTTCTAACAAAATTTTCCCGTTTCTTAAAGTCGTATTTAACCTTTGGAAATCATCATTCGTTATTCCAATCTGTCTTTGTATTTTTGTCTCACATTTTTCCGTAATCTGATATAATATTTCACAAATTTTCGGACTTGTTACTTTCTCGACTTTTTAGCTAGCGTCTTGGATTCCTTGCATTCCTCTTGCTGACAACCATACATTCTGTCTTCTTGCCCTTGATTGGTCGTCATTTTCATTGATTTAGTGCACGATCTTGCATCAGTTTTTTTATTATGTATCTGCTAACAACACGATATCATCTACGTGCTTATGATGTTAATGTTTTCTGACAATAATAAATCCTGGGAGAACTTCTGGTTCTCGTCTGATCATTTTGCTGTTTAGTTTGAATATATCCGGCGAGACGGCTCATCCTTGTAGTACGCCCGTGTGTGTGTGTGTGTGTGTGTAACTGATTTTCTGTCTGTGAGTAGAGAGTTCTTTTCTTAGTAAATGTTCGGATTATTCTAATATCTTGCACAAAAAACAAAGTGTTCCTCGCAGAATAGATATATAGATCTACGCGTCAGGCCATTTCAGCTGCTTTTTTTTACGTTTATCAATAAACAATGAAAAACGTAATGAAATGCTCTGTAATATCACTCCTCGTATATAGCAGTGGATACTGCACATTCTTCTCACAGATGACGAAGAGACTTGACGTAACAGGAAAACGGTTCTACAGAAGTATGATGAGATTACCATGGACTGAACATGTGCGCAACGACAAGAAAAAAAAACTTATATTTAACATAAAAAGAGTTCACATTTCTAAGGCTTTAACGAGGAAAGAAGCTTGGAAAATCTGATACTTACGAGGCAGATTGAAGACATGTAGAACAAATGAAAGCACATATTCTCCTTAGCTTGAGTAAATGGACGGTAGACCTTGGATTATTAGAGATAAAATTATGAAAAGGGTGAAATTGTAAAGAGCCACGCCCTTCTATGCTGTGAAGGAACACAGCACATAAAGGAAGAAGAACATTCAATTTGTTAGGAGAGGATTCCGTGGCTACTCATGTATTAGCGAAATTTTTAAAGACATGTTTTCAAAAAATAAGTCTTACGCGGCCTTGCAGTTTTTAGTAACAGAAATCCCTGCTTCCTTCAATAACTTCCGCATTATTCGTAGATAATGCACAGCCTGAGATAGATATATTAGACAAGACAGATTAGCTAAGACAGATTAGACAAGACAGATTAGCTAAGACAGATTAGACAAGACAGATTAGACAAGACAGATTAGCTAAGATAGATTAGACAAGACAAATTAGACAATACAGATTAGCTAAGATAGATTAGACAAGACAGATAAGACAAGACAGATTAGACAAGACAGATTAGCTAAGATATATTAGACAAGACAGATAAGACAAGGCAGATTAGACAAGACAGATTAGACGAGACAGATTAGACAAGACAGATTAGCTAAGATAGATTAGACAAGACAGATTAGACGAGACAGATTAGCTAAGATAGATTAGACGAGACAGATTAGACAAGACAGATTAGACAAGACAGATTAGCTGAGATAGATTAGACAAGACAGATTAGACGAGACAGATTAGACGAGACAGATTAGCTAAGATAGATTAGACAAGACAGATTAGACAAGACAGATTAGCTAAGATAGATAAGACAAGACAAGACAGATTAGCTAAGACAGATTAGACAAGACAGATTAGCTAAGACAGATTAGACGAGACAGATTAGACAAGACAGATTAGACAAGACAGATTAGACAAGACAGATTAGACAAGACAGATTAGCTAAGATAGATTAGACAAGACAGATTAGACAAGGCAGATTAGACAAGACAGATTAGCTAAGACAGATTAGACGAGACAGATTAAACAAGACAGATTAGACGAGACAGATTAGCTAAGATAGATTAGACAAGACAGATTAGACGAGACAGATTAGCTAAGACAGATTAGACGAGACAGATTAGCTAAGATAGATTAGACGAGACAGATTAGACAAGACAGATTAGACGAGACAGATTAGCTAAGATAGATTAGACAAGACAGATTAGACAAGGCAGATTAGACAAGACAGATTAGCTAAGATAGATTAGACGAGACAGATTAGACAAGACAGATTAGAAGAGACAGATTAGAAGAGACAGATTAGACAAGACAGATTAGACAAGACAGATTAGACGAGACAGATTAGCTAAGATAGATTAGACAAGACAGATTAGACAAGACAGATTAGCTAAGATAGATAAGACAAGACAAGACAGATTAGCAAAGACAGATTAGACAAGATAGATTAGCTAAGACAGATTAGACGAGACAGATTAGACAAGACAGATTAGACAATACAGATTAGACAATACAGATTAGCTAAGATAGATTAGACAAGACAGATAAGACAGATTAGAGAAGACAGATTAGCTAAGATATATTAGACAAGACAGATAAGACAAGGCAGATTAGACAAGACACATTAGACGAGACAGATTAGACAAGACAGATTAGCTAAGATAGATTAGACAAGACAGATTAGACAAGACAGATTAGCTAAGATAGATAAGACAAGACAAGACAGATTAGCTAAGACAGATTAGACAAGACAGATTAGCTAAGACAGATTAGACGAGACAGATTAGACAAGACAGATTAGAGAAGACAGATTAGCTAAGATATATTAGACAAGACAGATAAGACAAGGCAGATTAGACAAGACACATTAGACGAGACAGATTAGACAAGACAGATTAGCTAAGATAGATTAGACAAGACAGATTAGACGAGACAGATTAGCTAAGATAGATTAGACAAGACAGATTAGACAAGACAGATTAGCTGAGACAGATTAGCTGAGACAGATTAGACAAGACAGATTAGACGAGACAGATTAGCTAAGATAGATAAGACAAGACAAGACAGATTAGCTAAGACAGATTAGACAAGACAGATTAGACAAGATAGATTAGACAAGACAGATTAGACGAGACAGATTAGACGAGACAGATTAGCTAAGACAGATTAGACAAGACAGATTAGCTAAGACAGATTAGACAAGACAGATTAGACAAGACAGATTAGCTAAGATAGATTAGACAAGACAGATTAGACAAGGCAGATTAGACAAGACAGATTAGCTAAGACAGATTAGACGAGACAGGTTAAACAAGACAGATTAGACGAGACAGATTAGCTAAGATAGATTAGACAAGACAGATTAGACGAGACAGATTAGCTAAGACAGATTAGACGAGACAGATTAGCTAAGACAGATTAGACGAGACAGATTAGCTAAGATAGATTAGACGAGACAGATTAGACAAGACAGATTAGACAAGACAGATTAGCTAAGATAGATTAGACGAGACAGATTAGACAAGGCAGATTAGACAAGACAGATTAGCTAAGATAGATTAGACGAGACAGATTAGACAAGACAGATTAGACGAGACAGATTAGCTAAGATAGATAAGACAAGACAAGACAGAATAGCAAAGACAGATTAGACAAGACAGATTAGCTAAGACAGATTAGACAAGACAGATTAGACAATACAGATTAGCTAAGATAGATTAGACAAGACAGATTAAACAATACAGATTAGCTAAGATAGATTAGACAAGACAAATTAGACAATACAGATTAACTAAGATAGATTAGACAAGACAGATTAGACAAGACAGATTAGACGAGACAGATTAGACGAGACAGATTAGACGAGACAGATTAGCTAAGATAGATTAGACAAGACAGATTAGACGAGACAGATTAGCTAAGATAGATTAGACAAGACAGATTAGACGAGACAGATTAGCTAAGATAGATTAGACAAGACAGATTAGACAAGACAGATTAGACGAGACAGATTAGCTAAGATAGATTAGCTAAGACAGATTAGACGAGACAGATTAGCTAAGATAGATTAGACGAGACAGATTAGACAAGACAGATTAGACGAGACAGATTAGCTAAGATAGATTAGACAAGACAGATTAGACAAGGCAGATTAGACAAGACAGATTAGCTAAGATAGATTAGACGAGACAGATTAGACAAGACAGATTAGCTAAGATAGATAAGACAAGACAAGACAGATTAGCTAAGACAGATTAGACAAGACAAGACAGATTAGCTAAGATTAGACAAGACAGATTAGCTAAGATAGATTAGACAAGACAGATTAGCTAAGATAGATTAGACAAGACAAGACAGATTAGCTAAGATACATTGAACAAGACAAGACAGATTAACTAAGATAGATTGAACAAGACAAGACAGATTAGGTAGGTATACAAGACAGATTAGGCAGATTAGACAGATTAGATAAGACAGATTAGGTAGAAACTGGAAATAGATAGATATCCATAAAATTCAATCGCTTATTTTTCCTTTTCAGAAAATGTATAATATATCATCAGTAGGAAGTACCATGTACACGCATCCTGTAGTGTTCGACTCTTCGACACCATCTTGAAGCGTTGGTCACTTTTTTGAGGGTGAGAGAACGCTGTTTAGAGAACATGTGTGGTAGCAACGAAGAAACTGTTACTGCGCAGTGGCAACATCACAGACAGGAAAGCGCTGAAGATTAATCGCAGTTAAATGCCTTGTTGAAACAGAAGCAAATCATTGGAAGGAAAAAAAGAAATAAAACGGAGTGGGTAGTAAAAATAAGAAAGTAGTTTATAATGACAAGAAGCAGAAATAGTAGAAGTAGAGTAAAAAAGAAGTAGTAGAAGAAGTAGAAGTAGTAGTAAAAGTAGAAGTAGAAATAAAAGTAGAAGTAGTAGTAGAAGTAGAAGTAGAAGTAAAAGAAGTAGTAGTAGTAGTAGTGGTGGTAGAAGTAGAAGAAGACAGTAGTTGTAAAAGAGAAGGAAGATTAGAAGAGACGTAATAAAGAATGAAATAATAGATTATAAACAAACTTAGGAATTAAATGTGTATTATGAAGATGAAAAAATAAAACGATGTATATAAAGATAGAGAAAAGAAAGAAAGAAAAATGAAAGACAGAACGAAAGAAAGAAAAAGAAAAAAGGAGAAGAAAGAAAAATATATTTAGTGATGAAGGAAACGGTAATAAATGACGTTTATCACTGACACGAAAGAAAAATGTTTACTCAGAAAGAAAGAAAGAAAGAAAGAAAGAAACGTGAATTATTAAGAGAAAAATAGTTCAGGCGAAGGAAGTGAGGCAGCAAGGAAGAAAGAAAGAAAGGAATGATGGGAAAGAAGCAGAATGTATTCAACAAAAAAAAAAAAAATAGAACAAAAGATATATTCGCTGAAGAATGAAACTGTAAAAAATGTTTAAAGTTTTTAAAAAGATTTATCACCGAAGAAAGTAAAATTTTTGCTTTTTTAAGAAGAAAAAAAAAGAAATATCAACATGGAAATAGTTCATTCGAATGAAGGATGAAGAACAAAGCGAGCGATAAAAGCAGATATGGTAGAACAGGGGAATAAAATTATGAATATGACAATAAGTTGAAGGAGGCAACGAGAAAGAAAGAAACAATGAAACAAACAAACAAAAAAGAAACAAAACAAAAAAAAGAAACAGACAAAGAAACAAAGAAGCAAGCATAATTGAGAAGAAATAAAATCTTTGGGAATAAAGAAAGAAAAGTTAAGAGAACGAATTCATATAAAGAAAGGAAGGATGGAAAGAAACAGCAGAAGAAGAAGAAGAGGAGGAAGAAGAGGATATGCACGTAAATAAGTTGAGACGTATGAGAGGCAAAAGAAGAGAACGAATAGAAAAATAGTGGGAAGGGGAGAAACAGGAGAAAGAAAAAACAGATATTTTAAAATGAAGACGAACGAGAGAAAGTACAATGTTCGTTGGATATTGTGAAGACAGATTTAAATGTTCAAATTATAAACATGAACAACGGCAACTTCGTAGAACGAAAAATAAAACAAGTGAAAGAATGCAGAGTAATGAAGAGAAGAATAAAAGAAAGAAAAAAAAGAAATGAGTTGCCATCTCGATCGCAGGTGCAAATTTCAAAAGTAGAATCATGTTTCTTGTGACGATCGCGTTTTACACCCTTCTTCTTTTCTCTTCAACGCTGGTTTTACTACTTCTGTTTATTTTATTTTAAATAAAACTGGAATTTGCTTAAAATATTATCTCTCAGCAAGCCTTGTTACGTTGCTTTTCTTGCCCGAAAATTGCAGTTAAGGCCACAGGAGGTTTTCCTCGCCCAACTTTTATGGTGTTTCAATATGACTTTTTTTTTTCTGTCAGGCGGATAGATACAAAGTTAACCAAAGATGGTGTATTATTGCCATAACTGGATAGAAGCTGCTCAATTCTCAATTTCTACACTTGAAGAATTCGCAGTCTTTTAAGCAGTCTTGTGAGAGATTACATTTCTGAATCCATAATATCTTTTGAAATTCAAAAGTCTATTTCAGTACATAGGTTTATTTCCCCACAGCTATACTTCTTCCTTCTTTTCTTTGTTCTCATTTTTTCACTGAAACGAAGGGCTGTCTTTTCCCTCTTTTCACGCTATCAAAACGGAATAGTCTATTATTAATAAGGTATTGTCAGAGCTTGATGCGCAGGCAAACTAACGAAGAGAGAGACATGCAAAATTATAATAGAATACTGTCGGATTCTAGTCGTTATTATTGTGGGGAGTATTTTTATTTGATTTTGAATTTATTTTTTATATTTATTTTTATTTTATTTTTTATTTTTCATTTTTTATTTTATTATTTTTATTTTTGACTTTATTTTTATTTTATTTTTTATATTTTATTTTATTTTTATTTTTGACTTTTTTATTTTTTATTATATTTTTTTGTTTTTTAATAAACTCACCCTAAGCAAAGCAACAATGCTACCAAGAAGTGACTACTTGATGTAAAAGAGAATATGCACCGTATATATATATATATATATTAAAGACATTTTTTATGTTTAACGTTCTTTTTATAGATACGAGTATTTAAGTAAATGCTCTGTTTATAATAATGTCTTTAATAAATAAATTGTCGGACTCTGTCCATTTCGTAATATATGACGTCATTTGTTTACATTCGATACACCAATGAGCAGTTATGAATGTACGAGATTCATAGAAGATTGAAGTTTATAAGCAGTAAATTCGACCTTGTCTACCGAACGATCCTTGGTGGCCGATCGGTTAGGCAGGTCAGCGTAAATGACGGTTCCGTATAGGATGCAGGTTCGAATCCTGTCAACGAAAATTTCTCGGACATTCAGGTCGGTAAATGTTATTTAATACTGTTTATTATAAACAGAGCATTTACTTAAATACTTGTATCTATAAGAAGAACGTTAAATATAAAAATGTCTTTAATAAATAAATTGTCGGACTCTGTCCATTTCGTAATAAATATATATATAGTGCATATTCTCTCTCTCAATATATATTTACATACGCTCTAATATTGAGCACTTTATCCCATATGTATAGCACATTTTAAAACTATATTTCTTTTCACACACAGACATATGTATAGGGTATTTATTTCACTTGTGCACCGTATGTATGATCGTGCACTCATACTCAAAATTTACTGTTTTTAAACTTCAATTTTCCATGAACAGTAAAATTGAGATTGCTAACCTAAACGTTCACGACAGGCTATATGACAGTTCCGTATAAGATACAGGTTCGATTCCTGACGCATATTTTCTACGACAATTTCGCGGACATCCAGGCCTGTAAATATTGTCAATACTGTTTATTATAAACATAAAAATGTCTTAAAATAATTGTGGGACTTTGTCCATTTAATAATTAATTTATATATATAATTGAACAATTTAAACAAGGCCCGTCTAATTATTTTCAATTGGATCCTTTCATATTCAGGGGCAAGCTTTTTGGTGTCATTATTAAAGGAAGAGAGAAAATCACCGTGCTACTACATATTATTATTCCAGATTATTGCTCGAGGTTTAGTCTTCAGCATTTACAACTAAAATGTAAAAATTTACTTACGTTGTGTTGGTGCAATGCATTGTACATTGCACAAATGTATAATGTTTATATTCAGTTTTGTTCATCCACTAATTCTTTCTCTTTTCTTATCAGGTTAACTGATCAATTTTCTATTGAGATGGCTACTGTATTAACGAGAGCAGCAACAGATCATGCATTGCTTGGCTCTGTAAATGTTCTTCCAGTGGACAAACTTCCCTCGAAAGGCGAGATGTTAACAGAATGCTGGCGATATAAATTTGATGAAGGAATGTTTGCAGATGTCTCAATGTTTATCAAGATGGCCGCCTAGCATTGTTCAGAAATATAGAAAAAGTCAATTGGAGATAGACGGACTGTTCTTCTTAACCAGAAAACTGGGGAAAGAACAAAAAATTGTACAGTAGAGGAATTGTTACTAAGAAGAAGAATATGGCCAAAAAAGCTGCATTCAAGGAAGAAATGAAGATTTATTTTAACATTTGTTACTGTTACTGTACAACTATCTTCTGTCAGGATGTGAAGAGCAAATTTAAAAAGTGTGATCGATATCACCGTACCTGCAGTTGTGATATAAAAGTTCCCCAATGTGACGTGCAGTTCTTTCTTGATCTTGATAATAGATAGGAAGATGAAAATTGCAAGGACTGACATGAAAGTGGCGATGACATGGGAAAAACTGACGCAAAGAGAGAAGTATAATGCAGACAGAGCCAGCAGCCAAAGACATAAAGATCTACTAGCTGGATATATTCTTTATGTTGGGGATAATTCGGATGATTCAAAGGATATCCCTCTTGACAATACTGATGGTGATTTTGTCCCCGATTCAAAAGCTCTGACAGACAACTGCTCGCAGAACAGGACAAGACTGGCTGCCGCTTGTGACCGATTCAGATTATTGATTATGCTGGAGCTGTCATTGCTACTGTTGCTGTAACAGACTATGGCATTATCACAAAGGATGACAAGAGTCAATCTATTGGACCACACAAGCTACGAGATGCGAGATAAATATACTGATTGAATAGAGAAGATACTCGGATGGCTAGTTTTGTAAATATGATGTATTTTGATGGTAAGAAGACCGCTACTCGTGTGATGATAAAGAATGTAAAGCCAATAAATAGAGATTGAAGATGATGGAGTAAGATGTTTATGTTATCATGGTTGAGACTGGCAATGAATATCTCACATTGACTCCAAAGACTGGACACGGAAAGCAGATTACCAAAATTATTCACAAGTTTCTGGTGGAGAAAAATATAACTTATCAATCCATTGTATGTTTTGATAGTGATGGAAGCAATGTGAATATAAGATCACAAAATGGAGCCATTCGTCATCTTGAAATATTACTTGGACACCTCCCCCCCGCCATTATTTCAACTGTCTGCTTGACGGAAATGTGCTGTTTTCCCGCAGTTTTCTATCACTACGCTGGTTCTGAGCATTGGTGTGATTTCACTGGAAAGCAAATCAAGGAGCATTTGTCTGGGCTGTTAATTGTTGCCTTCCAGCCAGTCAGTTTCACTGATTTTGCTGTCCTGAATAGAAAAGTGTAGACATCTCTCCTAGGATCAGAAATACCAATACAGGATTTGTAAATGAGTTATTACAAGTGTTATTGATGATAGCTGATATTGAACCAGGTCCACCTTTCGTATCAAGGTGGAATAATTTATGGAGTAGAATCCTCAGGCTGGATGTATTTTGTAACCTGGGGAACGTTACTGAATAGAATGATCCCAAGAAGACTGGTAATGAAGGATAATACTTAGGACAAGAACAACACATATAAGATTCGCCAGCGGCGCGTAGAATAAGTAGTCAACTGTTAGAAGTGAGTCAAGTGAATTCCACAATGAATCTCCAACTGCAGACTAACATACAGTATTAATTACTGTATTTATGCGAATGGGGACATAACCATTATTGTCCGTAGGTATGCTGCAGCAATGTAACAACATCAAAACACAGCCACAAGCTGAAATGAATCGTCATTACAATTAGAAATTTCAGTGCTTCAATATGGCTCTACATCAGGATGCACCATTACGTAACACAAGGCTAAAAGAACTTATTGCAATCCCTGTTATATATGAATAAACCTGATTATTAAGTAGAAGACAATAGTGAAGAAGACTGTCCTGAGAAATGCATACATCACACATACCGATCAACTTCTTTTTAGTATTTGTGCAGATGAGGACGTGACTAGTAGAGAAAAAGCTGTCTCCATGATAAAAAAAAAATCGAGAGGCGAATCAGCAGATAGACTAATGCACTGACAGATTTGATGAGGAGGACAAAAATTCTGCTGCTGCTGCTGCAGTTGACGATGATTTGTTAAACTGCACTGGTGATGAGGGGGACAGTGAAAGTGGAGAGGGGAATGAGGATGTGCCTCATATATATATATATATATATATATATATATATATATATATATAGTGATTTTCCAAGCGTAGCTTGGATGTGGTACAAGGCCGAAAGTAAGAGGCACCTAGTTTGGTTCGACTCATTCCTCATTTGTAATTGTTCTAGCGAGACAAGCTTGCTAACCATTACACCAACTAGAGGTGCCCAATATATATATATATATATATATATATGTGTGTGTGTGTGTGTTTCACACATTGTGTAATGGGCAAAGTACGACAATTATTTTAAGACATTTTCATAATTTTTTTTTATAAAAAAGAATCTATAGACATAAAAATGTCTTAAGATATCTATGTGTGTATGTGTGTGTGTGTGTACAGAAGAAAGTCACGAATACAGTGGAACCTAGGTTATCGGCCATTATCCGTCCCAGAATGTTGACCGAAACGCGCGAAAACCGAGGTAATATTATAATAATGTAAATAATAATAATGTAAATAATAATAATAATAGTAATAATAATTGTTATTAAAGACCACAAAAAAAAAACGGTGCCTCCTTATTGATATGGCAGTATATCCTATACGGAACCGTCATTTACGCTGACGTGCCTTACCGTTAGGCTACAAAGAAGCGTTCGGTAGGCAAGGTCGAATTTACTGCTTATAGGTTGCAGGTTCGAGTCCTGTCAAAGGACGAATATTTTCTATGAAAATTTCTCGGACATTCAGGCCGGTAAATGTTATTTAATACTGTTCATTATAAACAGAGCATTTACTTAAATACTTGTATCTATAAAAAGAACGTTAAACATAAAATGTCTTTAATATATATATATATATATATATATATATATATATATATATATATATATATATATAATGAAATGCACTAAGTTTGCAATTATTTTAATATATTTTCTATGTATACGTTATTTTTATAGATACAAATATTTAAGTAATTGCTCTGTTTATAATAAACAGTATTAACTACAGTTACCGGCCTGAATAAGCGTTCGATAGAAATCATCGGAAATTGTATAAAAACAGTTCTTTGATTTTGGTAACCAGACGCTTCCTCTGTAGCTAAATGCTACAGCACGTTAGACTATATGACGGTTCTGTGTATGATACAGGTTCGATTCTTGTCAGAGGACGAATACTTTCTATGATAATTTCTCGGGCATTCAGGCCGGTAAATGTAGTCAATACTGTTTATTACGAACAGACCATTTACTTAAATATTTCTATCTATAAAAATAGCGTATAAACGAAATATATATATATATATATATATATATATATATATATATATATATATATATATATAGAGAGAGAGAGAGAGAGACAGAGAGAGACAGAGACAGAGAGAGAAAGATAATGTAGGCGCGAGTGTGTAAAGGTTGTTTTTAGTCATTTTTCAGTGCTGGACGCTTGTTTAATCTAGCGCATACTGTACAAATAACGTCTATTGATCTTGGCTCAACCTTCCCACAATTGTTCAGACACCGTCCCGGCTCAACTCTATCCCGCCACGACTCAAAGCTCCCAATCTTCATTCCGGCCTCACCTCACCTTACCACCTCGTCAATCCTACGTTTGTACAAAATCTGGACTGATCCAACGCCCCCACCCAACTTCTAGTCCAGGCTCTGACCTCCACTGTATCCGGTTCGGCTCCAAGTCTCCAACGGCTTAAAACGTCTGTAGTCCCGGTGCTGGGATCCCAAACACGCGGGATTGTTTGTTAATTCAATCTGAAATAACAGCTGTAATATGTGCGGTTTCTCCGATGTTTGTCGTTGGAATTGGGCCTGGATTAGTGACGGCAGATAGAAATAGCCTGATCCGGTCGGAAAAGCTTCGCACATGTAAAGGAGTTGGTCAGAGGATTCAATGAGGCTGAGTTATAACTATAATTCTTTGTAAATATGCGTACATATAGTGAGAACGAGAGAGACCGCGAAGTTGATAAATAAATAAGAATGGAAGTTTATAGCTAGCTAGCTCTCTTAATACATACATATATATATATATATATATATATATATATATATATATATATATATATATATATATATATATACAAAGGGAGAGAGAAATAGAGAACTATTGTAATAATGTAAAATTTGAGATAGTT